>ML677326.1:4762096-4875658 GCA_007922305.1 Dermatemys mawii
CCGCCCCTGCCCCACCGCTCAGGGCCGGGCTCCCACTGTCCCCTGGGTCTGCCCCACAGCTCAGAGCTGGGCTCCTACTGCCCACCCCGGCCCGGTCTGCTCCACCCCCACCTGCTGCCCCCCAGGCCGTGCTCCACCACTGCGGGTCGGGCTTCTGCTGCCCCCCAGGGCTGCCCCACTGCCCCTGGCCTGGCTCCTGCTGCCCCCCTCCCCTCCACCCCCAGGCCTGCCCCAGTGCTCCGGGCAGGTGACCGTTGCCCCTCGGACAGAAGCAGCCCAAGGAGGCCCAGGGGACAGGACAGGATGCTGCGGTGCATCCCCTCAGCAGCACGCACCTCCCGAGCACACCCCGCCTGGTCGCCACCCTCCCCTGACTCCCCGCGGAACAGCCAGCCCCGGACACGGGCTTGGGCCTGATCATCTGGGTCCGTGGTTCTTGGCCTGCGGGCCACTTGTGGCCCAGTCAGCACAGCTGCGGCCCATGCGATGGCCTCAAGGCCGTAACTAGGGCAGGAGGGGGCACCTGTCCTGGGCACAGCGCCAGCAGGGTGTGTAGGTGCGTGTGCAAAAAATGGGGTGATACAGGATCAGGCCCAGCAGCATCAGCCCTTCCACTCTGCCCCACAGGGTCAGGCCCAGCGGCATCGGCAGGAGGTCAAGGTGCTCAGCACCCCCCATCGCTACAGGGTCGTGGGTCCAGTGACCCTGGCTAGAGCAGGTTCCCTGGCACTAGGACTGCAGCAACAGGCAGGCTACAAGGCAGAGCTACTGCAGTCATGGTAGGAGACCAGTGGGCATGGGGAGGGGGAGCAAGGGACTAGGGCAAGAGGGAGATGCAGGGAGTTAGGGCTGCAGGGATGGGGGGCAGCCTGTGCATTGGAGACAGACTCTAGGTGGAGGGTCCCTGGGAGGGCAGGGCTAGATGCTGGGGCACAGTCCCTGGATGGGAGGCTTGAGTGCTGGGGGGCTGTCCTTTTCAGGACTGGGTGCTGGGGGCAGTCCCTGGATGGGCTGTTCTGCCCTGGACAGGGCATCTTATTTCTGCAGGGCAGGCACATATGCCAGCCTAGTGCTGGGGAGTCTGGATGCTGGGGGGACAGTCCCTGTCTGGGGAGGAGCTGGAGGGCAGTCCCTGGGTGGAGGGGTTGGGTGCATGGGGGACACTCCCTGGCTGAGGGGACACCCCACACCAGGCAGGGCTCCCCATCTTTGCAGGTAAGCTCCACGGCCACGCTTTCCCAGTACTCAGCTCAGCCACATTGCTGCCAGCAAGTGTGGAAGTGAAGGTGGCAATACACTGTGTCCTGCCACTGTTACAGTAAATGAACTAATTTTAATACTTCTTTTGCTAATTTAAAATGTCTTGGTAGACATTTGCAAGTGGTGAAATGAAAGGTACTACGTCGATTTTAATCATATTGCTGTCATTATACTAAACCGTATTATTTTTGTAGATATACAGGTAAGTATATATATTGTATGGATGCAGCCCACATAACACATAGAGAGCTGCATATGCAGCCCACAATGATAAATAGGTTGAGAACCACTGCTTTAGTGCTCCAGGGCCTGGGGTCAGGCCCAGGGTATCAAAAAGGGCTTAAAGCCCAGTGGTTGGCAGTGCTGAGCCTCTGACACAACAGAGCACTCTGCAAGCAGGATAGTGTCTCTGTGCAGGAGAGGGGTAGGGTTGTAAGGCCTCTGGTTTTCAGCTGGAACACCTGGTCGAAAAGGGACCTTGGCAGTTTCAGTCAGCTCAGCTGCTAAAAGTCCAGTTAGCTGCAGTGCCAGCAGGGCAGGCAGGCTCCATGCCTGGCTCCGCGAGGCTCTCCGGAAGTGGCCAGCATGTCCCTCTGGCTCCTAGGTGGAGGGGCAGCCAAAATGGCTCTGCAGGCTGCCCCCGCCCATAGGTGCCACCTTGAGCGCTGGCTCCACAGCTTCTATTGACCAGGCAAACAAACAAACAAACAAACCCCTACCAAACAAAACACTCCAGTGCTAACACACATCACCCACTGGGGAGAGGATGAGAGAAAACAAACCAACATGACAGAGGGATAGTCACGTCACTTAACACACTGCTGGAAGGTGCTTAGATGCTGGTTGGCATAAGAGCCTTTATACAGAATAGAGAATATTATAATGCCTTTCTATATATATATCATTCGGCAGCCTTCTTTGGAGGCTGCGTGCCGTACTGATTACCCCATCTCAGAAAGGAGATTGCAGAAGTGGAAGGGATTCAGAGAAGAGATGAAGAAAATAGGGCTCCGTGATTAAAATGATCAAAGGGCCTTAAAAAAAACTCTCCTGTGAAGTGAGATTGAAAAGACTGGGATTGTTACCATAGAAAGGCAATGAATATGCTAGAAATATATTAAATATTGAATAGTATTGCTAGTGTAAATCAGGAGCTTCTGGCCTCCCTGAGTTCTTGTAATGCAAGGACAAGGCGACAGTCACTGAAACTGAGAGGAGGGCAATTCAAAGTTGATAAAAGGAAATACTTTTGCATATAATGTGTGTTTAAGTTGTGGAACTCATTGCCAAAGGAAATTGTGGTGGCCAAAAATCCAGCAAGATTCAAAAAATGTTTTGATATTTATATGAAGAAGAGTATCTGGAAGTATCATAATTAATGCAAAAAATTATGGAAGGGATATTATACCTCATGATTCAGGGTTTAAGCCAATCTCTAACTAGGAAACCTAATGTGGGAAGTAGATTATCACCTGTCTACTACTCCATGATTCTTACACATGTCTTGCCACTGTCAGAGACATAATACTGGACACTAGGTGGACCCGAGGTCTGATCCAATCTGGCAGTTCCTAAATTCCTCTAACTATGGATTTCCTCCTCATGCAAGATTATTGGAATCAGTAAGTCTGATCCTCTTTCCATCCATTTTATACTGGTGTAACTCCATTGCCTTCTGTAGAGTTACTTCTTATTTATATCCACAAATGGAAAATTAGGCCAGTTATTTTCAGTGGACTTGAACACAGTATAAATCAGGGCAGAAACCATCTCACAGTTTACACTCAGCTAATAAAGAACCAGGTTCTGATCCCAGTTTCACTGGTTTGAATTCAGAGTACACCCCCACCAGGTCACTGGAGTTATCCTGGCTTTATACTGATGCAGTTGAGAGCAGAATATGGCTCTAACTTTGTAAGTTGTTTGGGGGAATCTATGTGGATGCGAGGTGCTATGTAAATTGACTTGGAAATATGAGGGTGTTTTTCTCAGAAATGTTGAAATCTAGTTCCAAGAATTTTTGCCTAATTTTAATTGACACTTTTTTTTGCATGAGCAGCAAATTAAAACAATCCTTCATTATCAACTGTTTTTAATTCTTAAAGCAATCAGTATAGAGATTGAGATTCCCAGCTGATTTAGAATAAATTGTATTTGATCACAGTAATTTATATTCATTTCAGTGTGACTGATGGCCACATAGAATGGATAGCAAACCAGAGAAGTTGTCAGTGAATGAAACTCTCAGTATGTATTTAAACTCTGTGTACATGTTGATTGACAGAGGACTTATTCACATTTGGTTTGGGGTGGGCTACGTTTCCCAGTTACAATCTGTGTGCTCCTTACATCTGTTTTGACTTTGTTTCTGTGCACTGCACCTTTAATGATGTTTCTTCACTGCTGCAGAAGCAGCTACCAATTCATGGCAGATATCGCCTGCTACAGACAAAAAGATAGCCCAAAGAGGGTGTCTTAGGTATGTATATGAACCCCGTTACCATGGTATCTTTACAATCTCTAATGTATTTAGCCTCACAACACCCCAAGAGGGCAGTACTATTATTTGTACACAGAGGAAACTGAGTCACAGAGAGACTGATTTGCCCAAGGTCACACAGGAAGGGCTTTAACCTGGGTCTCCCAAGTCCCAGACTAGCACTCTAACCCCTAGATCACTAGATGACCTCCTGAGATTCCTTCTAACCCTGATATTTTGTGATCAGATTTCCTTTTGTTTTCTTCCCAAGAACTTTACCATTGCTTTCTTATTTTCTTAATATGAATTTGAGAATGTTGCCTTTTGTGAAAAAAAACTAACACCATCAAACCTTTCCAAGCTTACATGTTACCCTGATATTTGTATCTCTGTGAATGAAGGGCCGTACATAGGACGTTTTCTCACATTTTGAATCAAGTTCGGAAGAATATTCCAGCACTCAGCCAGAAGGCTGAACTACCCAGAAAGCAATACAGGAAGGGCCAGGAATTACCAATAAAGGGCCTTGTGATCCGACTCTTATTCAAAAATCAGTGCGCGCTTAAAACTGGTTCATGGGGCTGGAGATTTGTTTATTTTTATTTTTTTAAGACACGGGTAAGGATATGAACGTGGATGGAATTGTGGATGTAGCAAAATAAAGTATTTTATTCAACATGGTGGAGTTACACAAGTGCCTAAAGAACTCCAGACAGGGCCTCGTTCTGGTTGGGTGATGGGTCAGGGAAATTTCTCAAGCATTACCCCATTATCCACGTTCCCAGTATTCAAATGCAATCAGCTAAGACGTTCGTAAGAATTCTTTAACGGTCAGATACATGGAATCTACAGACACACCATCATGTTGCAAAGGAAACGACTCAAAAGCCAGTGGGGCTGGCAAGCATTTCGGAAAGAGTCTGTGGAAGGGTTCACTTCTTCTTCTGTAGTTGTCTCGCCAGCATGTTAGCCTGTTCGGCAACAAAGAATTTTTTTTAAAAAAAATCCCACAGTTTATTGGGCCTGATTCTCCCTTTAATTGATCTCAGATCATTTGTTTAGCATCTAGCAGAGCGGAGTTGTGATCCACGGTCGGGGCCTGTACTACTGCAGTACAAATAATAAATACTATTTCTCCCAGTCTTTTAAATGCTGAATGTTTTTCTAAGCGGGCACTCCACCCATTGTATCTGGTTCATCTTCCCTGGCTTTCATTACTCCTTCAAATCCCTCCTTTCAAGGCTTACAGCTTCCAATTAACTTTCTATCACTGACCTACGCACCTACCCCTCTTGCCTAACTGTTCTCCCTAAACATTTATTATTAATATTATATGTATATTAAGGAAACGACAGAGGCCACATTCAGATACCCCTGTGATAGTAGCAATGTAAGAACTTGAATAACCTGGACATCTTATCTCTTGAGCTCTTCCTATCCTAACACTTGTCCTGACCACGATGCTGAACTTTTCACAGGAGATGCCCAGCATCTTGCTAGACCTTTAAGCTCTTTTGGGTAGGCAGCTGTGTTTGTTGTTTGTCTTTAGAAACCTTTGGCATTAGAGAGAGAAAATACTTCTAATCATCAACAATACAGGATTGTTCACTACTGTCCCACTTTTGCCTCCTCTGCTAAATGCTGAGGCACTCCTGCGGAAGGTTGCATGTTGTTCTTACCAGCAGTGTGTTCACAATGGTTTTCCTTGGGCTTCTCAGATAAGCACAGTCTTCTCCATCACACAGTTTGATTTCTTCTGAAGCCTGAACTCACAAACAAAAACAAATACATTGCAGGGATTGGGTGGCTACATGGTCTTTCATCCCTAAATTAAATCCATCTCTGCTTTGTCGTTAAGACACTTCTATTCACAGTTAGGGGGAAAGAAACAATGGATATAAACCCTCATGCTGTGGGGTATAAGTCTGAATGAACAGACAAACTTCTGTTATGGACTATTTATTACATAATTGTCCACTAGGGAGTGGCTTGTACATTCCTCTGCAGCTGCTGGTACTGGCCCTTATGAGAGTCAGATAGACTAGAATGAATGACCAGTCTGATCCAATACAGCAATTCCTATAACCCTAGAAGTGGAAGCGTTACCATCCGATGGCTGTTTGGTGTCCTGTGTAAAATGAGTTAGTAGCCTTAGCGCAGCTCCTAGCAGACCAGGACCTACAGGGTATTTTTCTGTTAACAGAGCTATGCATTAGCTCATATTTCTCTGTTACTTCTTCATGTCTTTCCAACGTGCATGAAATTTACTGAGCTATAATATCTGGATATTGGATGATGACAGAATTCAGTCAATGCATATTTGTGGGGTGGGAGTCCCTCAGACTGCTGAATTCAAGATGAAACCCTTCTCCCCATGGCTCTGCCTTGAAGGGCAGCTGACATGCTGCAGGAAAGGAGGAAATGGTGCCTGCCTTAAAGCTAGCATGTGAAAGCACTAAAGGCTGTCCAGCTTTGGTCCTCTCCCAGTTGTCTTCTCTTCCCAGTTGTGTCTGTTAAGATGCCCCAGCTGTGCAGATCAGAAGAACCCTGAGCCTCAGGATAGTTCGGATCCTGATCTGCGTCAGTGTGCTCTGGGAGCGAGCACAGGGCTGGGAAGTGGTGATGAAACGTTTCTATGTATGTCAGCATTTTCATTAAGGACCTGATCCTGAGAGGTCCTGAGCACCCCCTTTGTTCCCATTGGATCCCATGTGGATTCTCAGCACCTCTCAGGATCAGTCCTTAAATTAGGGCTGCAGAACAAAATGTCTTTAGAACGTACTGGGGGCTTTTAAGTAACAGGGAAGATCCTGCTAGGGAAAGGCTGGAACTCACCTCTGGAGTCTGTGACAAATCTAGTTCTCTTTTCCCTCCAGGATACCAGCCGTGAGACCAGTGCTGAGCTCTTGACAAGTGGGTGCTGACCACTAGCACTACGAAGATCAAGAGCAGGAGAGGTCGTTGACATGCCATGGTGCTGTCTGGCTGAATGAGGAGATCCTGCAATGAGAAGGGAGGAGAGAGTCTGCCATAGCCTGGGAGCAGTCAGCAGAGGGAAAGGTCCCACAGCATGCATGGTTCTAGAGCCATATGGCAGGCCGTGCCTCATTTTCTAGCGTGCAGTGTGGGGTGTGCACAGGCAACATGGCCTGGTGGGAAGAGATAGGAACAGGGAGCCTGGACTCCTGGGTTCTCTTCCCAGCTCTCCCACTTGGTGACCCTGGGCAGGTTGCTTTGTGTCTGTGTCCCTCACCTGTATAATGTGGATAACACTCGCCTGCCTGGCAGGGTGGTTGTGAAGCCCAACTGGTTAACATCAGTAACAGGTTATGTGGCTCTCAGATGAAAGGCTCTTGGCTTCTAAAGGGACTAAGGGTAGCATTAGCTCGAGACCTAAAGGCAGATCTTGCTCCAAAGAGCAAATCTGACCTTGGATACATAAACAGGGGACTCTCGAGTAGGAGTAGAGAGATTATTTTACCTTTGTATTTGGCACTGGTGCGACTGCTGCGGGAATACTGTGTCCAGTTCTGGTGCCCACCCATTCAGGAAGGATGTTGATGCATTGGAGAGGGTTCAGAGAAGAGCCACGAGAATGATTAAGGGATTAGAAAACCTGCCTCCTAGTGATAGACTCAAGGAATTCAATTTATTTAGCTTAACAAAGAGAAGATTAAGGGGTGACTTGATTACAGTCTGTAACAGAGGGGGCCAAACTTACTGACCCTGTGAGCCACATATGACAATCTTCAGAAGTTTGAGAGCCGGCAAGTGTCTGCTGGGGCTTCAGCCTTGAGGGGTAGCAGCTCTCAGGGCTTCAGCACTGCGGGATGTGCCTGCCAGGGCTTGGGGTTTCAGCCTTGTGCAGAGGGGGATCCCAGGGCTTCAGCTCTAAGGGAGGTGCCTGCCGGGGATCGGGGCTGAAGCCCTGTGACACCTCCCTCCCCTCTCACTGAACAGCAACCAGAGGTGATGTGTGGTGTAAAGATGTGGGGTCATGTCCCCCTTGCCCTCTGTCAGTTTTTGCCAGGATTTGCTGGGCCCCCTCAGTCACATTGTGCCGCTGGGCCCCCACTCTGCATGGCAGCGGCTGGAGCCAGCAAGCTGGGAGCTGTGGCTATGAGGAGAGGCAGCGGCAAACAGCTGGGAGCTGCAGGGAGAACCCCTGCTTTTGCTGCCGCCTCTCCCTGCCAAGCTAAAGCAGTGGCCCCTCCCTGCAGGTCCCAGCTGTTTGCTGCTGCCTCTGCAGGCAGAGCTAACACCTGAGAACTGCAGGGAGGAGCTGCTAAGGATAAGAGGGGGCAGGACTCAAGCTGTTGGGGGCCCCAAAACCGTTATATTGTGCTACCCCCCTCCCTTCAGCTGGCATCTCCGGCACGCAGAAGCCCCTAGCCCCACACCTTGCCGCAGGGCAGAAGCCCTGAGCTCTCTCCCAAATCCAGTAGGCAGAGAATGGGGAGCTCTGTAAAAGACAAAGGGTTCTGAAGTGTAGCAGAGAAAGGTAGAACATGATCCAATGGCTGGAAGTTGGAGTTAGACTGGAAGTAAGATGTACATTTTTCACAGTGAGGGTAATTAACATTGGGAACATTCTCCATCACTGACACATTTTAAGTCAAGATTGGATGTTTTTCTAGAAGATCTGCTGTAGGAATTATTTGAGGGATGTTCCCTGGCCTGTGTTCTACAGGAGGTCAGATGAGATGATCGCAACGGTCCATTCTGGCCTTAAGACTCTCTTAATCTGATGGCACTCCCAGCCTGTGCTGCCTCCTCCTAGATGCCACCTCATCGGGTCTCTAAGTCCTGCCTTCAACTAAGCAACCATGGAAGGGACTGACGACTGCACTAAAACTTACACCAGTGTAAAGCAAAATGGGGCTACCCTGGATTTATCCCAGCACCTCTGAACCACCAGGGGTATTACTCTGGATTTAAACTGGTCTCTCTGAAACCCCACTGGGTCAGTGGCTTTACTCTGGATTTACATTCGTGTAACAGAGATCAGGTGTTGTGGAGTTTGCACTGGCTGGAGTTGCTGATCCAAGAGGTCTTTCCCCAGGATTCTGTGGCGCAGATTTGAGAGAGCAGGGCAAAGTGAAAATCTCTGAACATGCTCCATTGAACCTGTACGGCCAAGCCCTGCAGTCAGCTTTGCTCCCTGTGTTAGAACAGTTTGCAACTGACTCTGGTGCCATCCCTTTGCCGGCAGCTACCTGCATTTGTTGGGTGGAGCTAACCTAAGTGCCAATCCATCATCCCTTCTCACATAACCGGTCAATGGTACAATAGAACCTCAGAGTTACGAACTGACCAGTCAATCACACACCTCATTTGGAACCGGATGTATGCAATCAGGCAGCAGCAGAGACAAAAGAAATACAATACAATACTGTGTTAAACACAAACTATTGAAAAAATAAAGAGAAAGCAGCATTTTTCTTCTGCATAGTGAAGTTGCAAAGCTGTATTAAATCAATGTTCGGTTGAAAACTTTTGAAAGAACCACCATGACGTTTTGTTCAGCATTATGAATGTTTCAGAGTAATGAGCAACCTCCATTCCCGAGGTGCTCGTAACTGAGGTTCTACTGTATTCTGAAGCCACTGAGCACAACGTGAGCAGTGTTTGTGATTTCATCGATATCCTAAATATGGGAAAGAAGCGTGTAATTTTATCCTCTTTATTTTACAACCTAAAGAAACTGAAGTAACAACTATATACCAACACTTTGTGCTTCTCTAGCACAGACGGCCTTGAGGGGATTATTATGCTCCTTTTAAATATGGAACTGTTGAGATGTTAAGTGACTTTCCCAAAACCACACAGCAAGTCAGTGACAGAGGTGGGACTAGAACCCAAAAATCTTGATTCCCCCTGTGCATGCCAGGTAACACTTTGTTCCAGCTTGTGGCACTTTCCCGTTCCGCGAGACAGAATATCACAAACTCGTCTGACCATGTGTCTGCGATTAGGGTTTAGTGTGATCCCAGTCCGGATTTAAAGTGATCTCAGTCAAGTGCCAAGTCTGTCATTAACTAAGGATGGAATTTCATTCATTTATTATATAAAACAGTGCCCTGTAACCAGTGACTAAATTTTCTTCCCTCCGTCTCAAAATTCTCTCTCTCTTTTTTCTTGAAGGCTCCCGGGAGTTGAGTCTGAAACATCCCAACCCATTTTAAGCTTTGATTGGAAACCCCCCACTGCAAACCTGCCTCTTCAAGGGGTCTGATGGTGATCAAAGACCACAAGCACTTGGCCACTGTGCAGGCTAGGCAGAGATTAGATGGGATCTTACAGAGTTCTCTCACTGCTGTCAAGAATATTAATTAGAAGAATTTTTTCCTCTTGATTTTTTTGAAAGCAACTGTGTAACTAACTTGTGAGCTGTATCCAGCCTGAAGCAGTATGATATCATCTCCAGGCTAACACAGTTCTGCAGGGGAATTCACTCTGTGCTCAACTGCTTGTGGTTCATCTGTCATTTCAAAATACTACCATCTTAACAAAAGAAAGTCAGATCAACTATTACACGATGAAGAGATTGTAGCTGGCGAGAGGAAAGCAAGCCAGCACCTTGCTGCTGAAATACTCAGGTTGGCAGAGGTTGATTAGCTACTATTTATGGTTTGGTTTCCCATCTACAAGGCAAATTCTGACCCCAGTTTCACGAGTGGAAAGCTGGAGGGATTCCACTGGAGCCAGGTTTACACTGTCCACAGAATTTGACTCTATGAAAGACAATCAAATACATGAAATCTATTTGCATTTAACACCTTTAGGATACCATGCCCCCCAGAAGTACGTCTGTTATCGGATTTTCTTGTAACTAACACGGTTTGCAAAGCGTGAGAGAAGTTTAGTTACTCACCCTGTTCCAATCTCCTGCTCACTATGTCCTTAGACTTCACCGATGCCTGCGCAGTTTGTTCTCCGTATTTATACCATCCCCTGTTTGCTTCAGTGTAATTGGTCTCCCACTCTGTTGGGGCTGCTTGCTGACGTTCATTGCATACTCTGCTGATGACAACATGTATGGATAGGTTTAAGCCCTCTTGCCACTGGGTTGGTGCGCTGATGAGACAATGTTGGAAAAGGGTCTTCTGGGAACAATGGCCTGCCAGCTCATTATCTGGCAAAGACCCCCTGAGCTCCGCAGTGGAAGTTTCTTTGTGTCCATAAGCAGATGGGAGCAGAGTTGTTTTGCAAGGCAGTTGTCAACAGTGGCAAAGGACGTCCAATTTAAATAGTGGCTCTTCAGCATCTACTGATGTCTGGGGTGATGAGCAGCCTCGTGAGTGAGGCCTTTCACTAGTGAGCACTGCACCTGAGTGTCTCAAATTGAATGAGATTGGGACTCATCCCAAAAATTCGGGGAGCCGGAGGGGAAGTTGGGTAGTCAGATCTGGGCTTTTGGTCCTGGGCCTTTATAGAGAGAGGGGTCAGTGGTGGAGCTTACACCCAGAACCAAACTCGGGTTCTCAGAGCCAGGACTTCGGCTCATGCTGATCTCTAGCTATGAGATTCCTACGTCCCCTCGAACTCTTACTGGCATACTGCATCTGTCTGAGCTAGCCTGCAGGCCCCTTGCAGGCACCTGGGACTTGTTTGTGTAGACCAACCAAATGCAATCAGAGACTGGGGAAGGAGGCGGCTCATTGAATAAGGTTGCCATAAGGTCCCCTAATGCAAGATCTACCCAGCAGGGTGTGCTTGGATTAACATACAGTTAGTAAGACCAAAGTCAGACCTGCTACAAGGATGTGAAATTCCCAATGAAATCAATGGGAGCTGCACCTGCTTAGCCAAAGGCTGCATTTGGGCCAGTGCATGTGTGATATTGGGGTGCACCACAATGTGGAAAATCAGGCATTTAGGGCTAAGGAAGGTGTAATAAAAAGAAGTAGATTAGATTTAGAGATGGATCCAGATGGGCACTCCAGATCCCAATGCCCCTCCTCCACTGCAGGATTTGGGGGCATTTAAATCCACATCCTAGCTCACACTAGGACTGAAAAACCATCCCACAGGATATTTTGACATTTGTTTTTGTCCTAAATCAGAATGAAAATGCAAAATTGGTAATGAAACAGTTCAGAAAAATTTAGATTTGAAAATGTCAGAATTCATTCACTTTGGGCTGGTTGATATTAATCCGTGTCCGCCTGAGAAGCTGCAGTGCCTCATGGGAGTTGTAGTTCAGGTGCTTCATGCCCCCATTCTCCCCTACAGGCTGGGCTCCCTGGTCACTCTGCATCTTCCATGATGCACTATGTTCTCTTCCTCAGGTAGAGAATCTGTGGGGCATCATGGGAGATATAGTCCAACCAGCGAGCCCAGTCTTTAGGAGCAAATGGGGGCTTTAGGCATCCAAACCACAATTCCCATGAGGCACCATTGCAGCTAATGCTGATGCACAGATTAACAGCAACCCAACCTGAAACAAAATGTTTTGTTTAGATTTTCCTGATGGAAAAACTGATTTTTTGGGGGGGCAAAAATCAACATTTTCTCCTCAGAAAATTTAAATTTCTGTCAAAACAAGATTTTGATAGAAAATTCCATACCAGCTCTACCTCACACTTGGATCCTACCTGTGAAATGGGCTGAACTGGAATCCCAAACATCTCAGGATGTCTAAGTAACTTCTGAGACACATCCAGCCTGAAGCAGTGTGAACTTGATGGCCTGGGCTCATCTGTTTCGTGCTTGTCTGAATGAGAGACAGCCAGGATTGCACATTGGCCTAAGCGTATAAATAAGCCAATAGCTGATATTTATAGAGCATCTTCTGTTCTAAAGGACCCAAAGGCACTTTACTGACAAACGATTATACAAACTGATACTGCAGGGGGGATATAAATGGGCAGTATAAGCACTTGTCCTTGGTTGGAATTCTGCTTGGACTCCAGCATCACCAGCTCGGCTCCCACACAGCGTGGCATGAGGTTTTTAATGACCACAGTCAGCCAAGGCACTGGTTTTACTTCTTGTCCAAATGGTGGCACTTCCAGCGACGGAGCACCTCTTCATGCCATGCTAGTGGAGGAATTGATTCAGAGTGAAGTACAACACCTACTGAGTCACCCACACTGTTTCTTGTAGCAACTTGAACCCAAAGCTACAAACTATTTAGGGTCCTGACTTCCACTGATTTTAACTGAAGTTAGGTACCTGAATACCTTTGAAGAACTGGGCCTTGGTGACTTGAGAGGATCTCCCATACGAATACTCAATGAGGCCCAGCTATGCTTAGTTTGGGGTACCCCAGAAGATCCCTTATAAGGTGGTGCCACTGGAGGCCATTGGGTCTTGCCCTGTTCTCACATGATGGGATAACCCAAAAGGCACTTTCATGTTTTCACTCCTGATTGTCAATCAAATTCCCTCTCACTTCTCTCCTAAACAAGCGAGTATTTGTTCAGTATCTCCAGGCCTCTAGCCAACTTCAGCACCCTTCTCTGGACGGCCCTGTTCATGCTGGGATCTTTGTTAAGGTCAGGGCATGAAAACTGGTCTCAGTCCCCCGATGAGAGTGCTTGGTCACTGGCTAGAATGATCCTGTAAGCACGTCCTGGAGCACTGCATCCCAATATGACGTAGAAAGCCGTGGGCATTTTCCAGTCCAAGTGACATCCGGCAGCTGGAAGCTCTTTGCCTAATAGCGAAAACGTAACCTTGCCAATGCGTGAGGTTAAACTCATCTTGTGAACAGACAGGCAAACACAGTGTTTGTAAATTAACTTATTTCCAAGACACCGGAAGGTTTGGGAGGTTTCACCCTCTTTTTATTACTACATGGATTTCCTCTTGCAGCCTTGCTGACCCTGGCTTAAAAACCCTGATAAGCAATTTGCTTTGGATCCTTTCGCCTTTGTTAGCTCAAAAATGCCTCCTTCATTCCCTGCCTGTTGATATGATGACTGCAGGGGAACGCCAGAACCAAATACGAAGGAGCCACATTTATATCAGGCGCCTCATCCAAAGGTGCACAAACAGAATGACCAAAAATACAGCCTGCATTGCTTTGTCCCCCCATGCAGTTGCAGTTACCTCTAGGGTGGAATACAGTTAATCAACAACACCCCACAGCATCACACTACCAGACACAAGGATACATCCCTTATGTAGCTGAAACTGCGATGGGCAGCTTGTCATTCCCAAAGCTGGACTCTAGCCAGGATATCGCGAACACTCCTGCTGTATGAAGAGCACTCAGGGATCTCGATAGGCCATTATCAGAGCTTCCATTTGTAGCGAGCCAGAGAGGGATCTTCTCAAAAGGGAAAGGGGGAGTGGCCTCTCTGCTGGGAGTGCCACAAAGATGCTGGCTAGTCCCTAAGGTGGCAGTGGTTTGTGGAAAGTGGGGTGAATAACCTGTCACACAAGCCACTAGACAGTTTCCAGCTGCTGCCGACTGCAGTATCTTTAAACATTAAATGTACAGCTCCGCTTACTACACAACTCTCCTTTCATTGCTCCTCTCTAGTGAGGTCTGGGGGAGAGGCAGGAAGCGAGCAGAAAGGAACCAGCTCTAACACGGTCTTGCTTGTGATCATATGTACGTTAATTCAGATCTCTGCCTTTGTTTCCCTTTCTTCAAAATCAGCTAATAACAATTCCTGATTTCCCAGTCAGATGATGTGAAATGAAAATAAGTGGCTAATAGCCCAATCCCCTTGGAGTATGAAAAGTGCTATATAAATGCTGGGGTGTGTATGTGTCAGGGGCGGGGGTCTTGTTTGGCTGGTGCTTACGAAATAACTCAGGCAAGCAACTCCAAACCATGAAGGAGAATTGCAGAGGAAAACAGGAGGACCTGAATATCACTAGATATTTGAACCGGAGGGAAAGGAGGAAGGTGCTTTCATTCCCAGCTGCCACCTGGACTTTGATTTTCTTTCAGAAGAATTGGGAGTGCTTTTTAGTCCAAGGTGAAAGCTCCCTCCCGACGCTAATGGTGGCATGTACAGAAGGGACTGAGGCTGCAAAGCCAAAGCCTGTGCTCGGGTAGGAAAGGACGCTGCATCGGGCACTAACGTCTTCTGTCATTGCTGGCAACTTCAAGCCAGCGTGCAGACGGGGATGGCAGAATCTCACAGTGCACTGGCCAAGTG
Source organism: Dermatemys mawii (assembly GCA_007922305.1). Classification (NCBI taxonomy): domain Eukaryota; kingdom Metazoa; phylum Chordata; order Testudines; family Dermatemydidae; genus Dermatemys; species Dermatemys mawii. The sequence goes on from ML677326.1 coordinate 4,776,956, forward strand.
GAACAACAGGCCAGTTCTGCTGTCCCAGTGCGCAATGTATGGCAATATCCTGCTGTCTCCACAGGGATCTGCTTGAACTTCAGAATAACTCCATTTCGAGAAGCGCTGGCATCACCCTAGAAGAAGAAACTTAAGCCTTATCTTTGGTGATGGTAATTCCCTGCAACCTCTGACCCGCAGGGGAAAAACAAGGCTTCCTGAGGGCTGTGATAGCCCCTGGCAGGCCCATTTTGATAAGCTGGTAGAGCAAGATGGTGCCCTGTACAGATTCATGAATTAATTCTCTGTTAGACGTGTCTGAGCAGGGGGAGCCTCCTGATTCATGCAGTGATAAACATTCACACTAAACTCTCATACTCCAGGGCATAAATTAGTGCTGGAAAGGTCAGGAAGGAAGGCTTTCCTCTTGCATACAGCACTAGACATTGCACAGGTGCACACGGAGACCTGCAGTTGGCCTGTCTCAGACATAGCCCATTGCCAGAAGCAGGAGTTTAGACATGACCAAATGGCCTCATCTGTCATGATGAGCAACTATGTGCCCTACAGTAAGAACCCACCAAGATCCTCCTACATATCAGTCACATCTAGGGGCCTCAACCAAGAGACAGGCCCTGCTCCAAACAGCTTAGAATCTAAATGGACGAGAGAGAGGGAACATTGGGATCCCCAGTTTGCAGCTGGAGAACTGAGGCAACATGGGCTTGGTCCAGTTGCACTGATCTCAGTGGGACTGTTACCATTGATTGCAGTGGGCTTTGGAGCCAGCCTTCGGTGATTTACTCAAAATGCCCCTGGGAGTCTATGGCAGAGCTGGGAACTGAGCCCAGATCCCATGAGTCCCACTCCAGGGCCTTAACCAGAGCCCATGACATTTGTTCCTCGTCTCACACGGTCAGGCCGGGAGCCACTAGTGGGACTCGTGTGACTTCAAAGCAGCATTTGGCCCAATATATGCTTTAAAAGCAAATGTTCTTGTGCATGTTGCTAACCATCTCTCCTATTATTACAGTCAGTGAATGTACTTAGTACGAGGGATGGATTGGGCTATTTTTGACATTTCACTTGGCTTAGAGAAGGACACTAGACTAGTCAGTTTCACGTTTGTTTCTAATCAGTGGCAGGTTCTGGTTCTCATGCACTACCTCAGCATTTGTCAAATGCGGCCACAGCCTCCTGGGCAGTGATTTGGGAGAAGCGGGACAAAGCACAGCCTCTCCCCGGGGTCCTGGGGGTGGTGAGGTTGGGCTTCAGCCCTGGGGTGATGGGCAGCAGGATCTTCGGGCTCTGTCTCCAGGCCCTGTCCCCTGGCTGTGGGGCTTTGGGCTCCATTCCCTGGCTGTGCGGTGGCAGATTCTGGCCCTGAGCTTGCCCCATCGTCCCTGGCCCCTGCTGCCTCCCCCAGTGCCCCATCGTCCCTGGCCCCCGTTGCCTCTGTAGCCCCCTCCCCATCCAGAGCTTAATTTGTCCCCGGTTTGAGTAAGACTGCTGTGAAAAGTGATATTAACAAACATGCAAATACCACTTTTCACACAGACTTACCTCTAGGCTAGCAAACCTTAAAAAACACCCCAACAACCCAAACACACACACACACACACACACACACACACACCCGACAAGAATGTTCAAAGGACTTTCTTTGTGTTTTATTCTGTTTAGGTCCAGTAAAGAATAGAGAGAACTGTTCATTATTTTTATTATTGAGTCTAGGGAAAAAACCCTACCACCCTACATAGATAAATTACTATGATTTGGACATGTGTATTTGCAGATTTTTGTTTTTCCTAAAGTTAATTAAGTGTTTTAGGAAAAATTGTCAGAGCAGCCACCAGCAAGAGCTGGTAGCCACATTCTGAGACCACCAAACCATTTGTGGTGAGAACCCCTGCATTAGCTCATTAGTCCAAGCCACAATGGTTGAGTTGCAAACAGTGCAGGGAAACGGCAGTTGATTTCCAAAGGGATTTATATTAAGGAGGGAAATATTTCTGTGGGCTTGGGGTTAGAAAGTGTTTTAAAATCACCTACCTTTTTGGAAGCAAAGTTGACTTGACATGGGGCCCTTGATGCATAATAATACCCTGTGTTTCTGCAGCACCTGCCCTCTGAAGGCCTGACAGCCCCGTGCAAACATTAGTGAGCTAATTCCTGTAAGGTACGTAACTGTTGTTAGCTCCAGGTTTTAGCTGGGGAAACTGAAGCCATGAGAGGCCTGGGGCAGGAACAGAAACAAAATCCCCTCCCTCCCAGCCCTGTGCTTTAACTCTAACACCATTTTGCTTCTCAGCTTCTCCAGAGGCAGCTTTGATCTAGTGCTCTCAATGGAGGGCAGAAAGCCAGGACTCCTGGGTTCTATTTCTAGTGGTGCTGCTCACTGGCTGTGTGATCCTCAGCATGTCATTTGGACTCCCCAGTGCCTCAGTTGCTCAGTCTGTGAAAAAGAGAGAAGAATCCTGCTCACCTACCCTGAGCGTGATAGTCCAATAGGAATGAAAAGCAATGTTATTAGTGAATGTCTGAACAGCGCTTTGAGCTGGTGGGATGAAGGATGCAATGGAAGTGCCAATTACTAATAATACATTTAGCATGAAATCAGTGCAAAGTTGCTTTAAATAGTCCCTTAGAAACAGAGAGTAACTGAGACTGGGGCTATTTTGGAGGGAGTTCTACTATTTCTTAGGTATTATGAGCAAATCTAAAACAAGATTAAAGCAGGAGGATAACCTGTCAGCAATGTGATTTCAGCCGTCACTGTCTTTTCTTTCTGGAATAAAAAACTTGCAAGTTAATGTTTACAGATGACCATAGCTCGCTTCTCTCCCCCTGTACCCCCTCCCTTTCAGGGCCCCCTGCACTCAGTCGTAATTGGACAGCACTGTTGAGAAAAATAGGGCAATGTATTAATAAAAGAATAGAGGCAACTTAAAAGGCCAAATTGACTCAAGGTTCTAAAGCAAAGAACCAGAGTACAATCAATAAGCTCATTTCTGTTCATGTCACTTTGTGACAGCCATGAAACATAAGCACACGGCTAGAGATAGGAGAACAAACCCAGGGGGGAATTTTGTCCATGGATTTAGCCAGCAGTCTGGCTTCACTTTGGTTTAGGTGGAGCCCATCCTTCCTGTATAGACTCCCCCTATCTCAAAAATTTCCCCACTTCCTAATAAATCTAAACCCCTCCTCTCTATACCATAATCTCATCCACGCATTGAGACTCTGAAGACCTGCCTACCTGGCCATACACAAAGAACTGGAAGCACTTCTGAGAAAGCCAGCATAGACTGAAATCCAGGACCTCTTTTTCCTAGCAGCCTAATTTCGCTCCAGGACGTCTCGCCTACGCTTCCCTAGGTCATTGGCTTCTACATGTACCACGACCACCGGCTCCTCCTCAACACTACTCAAGTCTATCTAGATGCCTTGAGAGAACCGCAACCTTTGCACCAGGCAGGCAAGTCACCATACGGTTCTCCTGGTCGTCTAATGATTGAATCTCCCATTACTAACACCTCCCTTTTCCCAATGACTGGAGTTCCCTCCCCTGGAGAGGCAACCTCCAGGATACCCCAACACCATCTGGAAGGAGGGTCCCAACTATGGGAAGATTTCCCTCTTCTCCCGTTGACTGCTCTCCTTCCCTGGGCCTTTCATCCTCCTCAACAGCGCAGGGGCTGTCTGACTGGAGGTGGGACAAATCTACACAGTGTCCCAGAAAGCCTCATCAACATACCTCTCCCTCCAGGGAGTCCATTCAACAGATTGTGCTGGTGTTCACTGATGAACATGCATATTTGCTGGGCTCCTTAGTCTTGGCTCCTCCTCAGTGGGGCTGGAAGGTGTCCATGCTTGACTTCCCCTTGGTGGGTCCTGGTGCCCTTCTGGGTTTCTTGGGAGTGTCTCCTTGATTGGAGGTAGACTATTGGTGGTGTCTCCCAAGGCCAGGGCTTCCAAATGAACCAGCACTCGGCATAGATCAGGCAGACCTGCATAATAGGATCCTACATGCTCTTTCTTCCACGCAGTGAAATCCAGCCCACTAGCTAATAATGGTAACTCCATCAACACCCACTGAGGCGAATGGGGGCCAGAGATAGTATCTCAGGCTCTCTGCAGATGTTGCTGCCCCATTTGCACTCGGGTCACGTTTTTAAAATTTTCTTTGCAACCATGAGGGCTAGAGACCATTACCCCAAGGGACCTGCTTTCCTCTCCCCCACACTTGGTGGGTAGCATAGAGGGGGGAGCTGGGAAAGCAAATATTAGACTACAGCAGCAAACGTTCAGCATCCCAGCATCGTCTCATTGTCTTGACCATTGCTAGTAATTCCATGCAGGAATTACTGGGAGAACAGCACACCCCGGGTTAATCAGCTCAGCGAGATGATCAGAACGGTCCCATCTTGCCTTCAGGTAGATGGATCATAGGCTCAGTGGGTTAAATGCCCCCCGGCTCCTCTACAGCCTGTGGTCCTCAGCAGGCTCTGCCCTGGAGCAGAGCAGCCGCTGCTCACATTGACTTGCAGACTCACAGACAGCCAGCCAGGTCCTAGGCTTCTCGCAGCAGGGGCTGATCGTACCAGCTGGGGCCTGTGTCTCAGGCCCAGCCCTAGGGAAGGAGACGGGGGTGGCTGTGGTCTCCAGGAGGATGCCTCATAGCTGCGTCATGAGAGCCTTAATCTGTTAGCGGGCTGCCGCCGTGCCTGGGCCAGGAGGCGGAGGTCACTGCTGCACGTCAGGGCTGCCGGTGACATTTACTCAGTGCTGGTTTCCACCCCATGGGGAGTGGCAGGCAGGCAGATGGGACTTTACATGCTGCAGCCAGCAAAGCCATGAAATGTCACTGCCTGTTACAACGGCTGCTCCTCCGGGGCAGAGGCTGAACCACGGGCAGCCAGAAGTACGCCTCTGACACCTGGTGGCATTGGCTACTCCCCAGATCTCAGCTGAGTCTCAGGCATCAATGCAATCCCAGCAGAGCGAACCTTTGAAGCCACTCTAGGGGGAGCTGCCTAAGGGGCTCCAGACAAGTGACCCCCATGTGGGGGCAGGGCCACGGGACATAGCACGAGAAATCACTGTAGTAGCCGAGAGCCTCACACTCGTTCAAGAGGCAGCAGGATCACTTTTAGGAGGCTGAGCCTCGGCTCCCTTCTCCTCCGAGGCTGGCTCCCCACGGTGGTAGGAGCTGTTGGTAGATGATCCCCATGCTGGGTGCTGTTCCTATGTGGTTCTTGGGAGAAGCTGGCGCAAGCAACTGTGATGTGAAGCATGAGCCTCAGAGGGAGACATCTGGGCTCAGCTTGATCTGCTGCAGAAGTTCACTCCATTTCGGGGGCCTTTCACTTCCTTGTTTGCCCACCAGCAGGAGACGCCTGGGCTCTGTGGGCTCCCATGTCCCAGAGCAGGGCAGCAGGAGGGGAGCGGACAGCTGGTTCTGAGCTCATAAGGGTGAGGGCCTCAGCTGATGCCTAGCATTCAATGAGGCATTAGCGCAAGGCTGACAGGATGTACCTGCACCAGCTGGCTCCACTTGGCCTGTGGGTTTCTGTATATTTCCCTGCTGTGGTCTCCAGGTAGCCCCTGAGCTCAGCGCCCAGAGGAACGACGAGTAGGCTAGTCTGGGTGTGAGAAACACAAAAAGTATTGCTAGGTCCACGTTTATGCCAAGGGGCATGGCTACTTGTCCAGAAGCGTGGGGCTGGAAAGGGCTTCGAGAGGTCATCCAGTCCAGCCCCCTGCACTCAAGGCAGGACTAAGTATTATCTAGACCAGGAGTGAGCACACTTTTTGGCCCAAGGGCCACATCGGGATTGCAAAACTGTACGGAGGGCCAGGTAGGGAAGGCTGTGCCTCCCCAAACAGCCTCTTTCTGCCCCCATTTGACCCCCTCCCACTTCCTGTTCCCCGACTGCCACCCTCAGAACCCCCAACCCATCCAACCCCCCTGCTCCTTATCCCCTGACCACTCCCTCCAGAGACCCCCCGGACCCTAATCATCCCCCAGAATGCAACCCCCATCCAACCCATCCACTCCCTTTCCCCTGATTGCCCTGACCCCTATCCACATCCCTCGCCCCCCCTCCCGGGACTCCCACATCTATCCAACCCCCCTGCTGGCTGTCCCCTGACTGCCACTCGAGACTCTCTGCCCCTTATCCAAGCCCCCCGGCCCCAGCCCGGCCCCCTTACACCACCCGGAGCCAGACACGCTGTCACACTGATCCGCTGGAGCACGCAGCGTCCCCACTCCTCCCTTCAGAGTGCTGCTTGCACAGCACGCTGAGGCTGCAGGGGATGGGGAGAAGCTAGCCTCCCCAGCTGGGAGCTCAGGGGACAGAAAGGACGGGCCCGTGGGCCGTAGTTTGCCCATCCCGATCTAGACCACACCTGGCAGGTGTTTGTCTAACCTGCTCTTAAAAATCCCGAGGGATGGGGATTCCACAACCTCCCTGGGCAATTTATTCCCATGTTTAACCACCCTGACAGGAAGCTTTTCCTAATGTCCAACCTAAACGGCCCTGGCTGCAATCCGATAGGGGGCTGGATGGACCTTTGGTCTGATCCTGTATGGCCGTTCTTAGGTTCTATGCAATTTAAGCCCACTGCTTCTTGTCCTATCCTCAGAGGTTAAGGAGAAAATTTTTCTCCTTGTCCTTGTAACAACCTTTTATTTCCTTGGAAACTGTTGTCTCCTCTCAGTCTTCTCTTCTCCAGCCTAAACAAACCCAATTTTTTCCAATCTTCCCTCATAGCTCATGTTTTCTAGACCTTTAATCATTTTTGTTGCTCTTTGCTGGACTTTCTCCAGTTTGTTCACATCTTTGCTGAAATGTGGCACCCAGAACTGGACACAATACTCCAGTTGAGGCCTAATCAGCGCAGAATAGAGCAGAAGAATTACTTCTCGTGTCTTGCTTACAACACTCCTGCTAATCCATCCCAGAATGTTTGCTTTTTTGCAACAGTGTTACATTGCTGAGTCATATTTAGTTTTGATCCACTATGACCCCCAAATTCCTTTCCACAGTACTTTTCCCTAGGCAGTCATTTCCCATTTCATATGTGTGCAAGTGAAGATTATTTACTGTAACTGGAGGTTCTTCGGGATGTGTGGTCCCTATCTGGATTCCAAATGTGCGTGCGCATGTGCGCTGGAGCCATAACTTTTCATAGTAGCATCCGTTGACCCAGATGTGGAGCATCTGAAGCTTTAAGAGGCTGTGTGGGTTGATGCTGCTCCAGTTCCCTCTTACCCAGTGGTAGTAGGGCCTGGAGCAGAGGGCGGGATTGGACAGTTGGGCCCATTCCTCCCTTTATGTCCTGGGGTGGGGTGGAGGGAGGATCAGGGCATCTATGACACAGGTATAGCACCACAAGACACTGCTGGCCAAAAAGAATCTGATTTCACCTGCATGGGACGGACATGCTCCAAGAGTGGAATCCACTCGGACAGTCACTTGAAGAACGTCATCTGGATATTTATTCTTAGAAGAAACACCGTTTCTGAACATTATCTTACCAATTGTACCTAGAACGTGTAGGCCACCTCAGCCCATCAGAATCACATCAGGATTTGACAATGTGGTAGTATGCCCACAATTGTGGAGAGGGCAGGTGACCCATTAATAGAACAGGCCAACATGTATTATGGTATAAACCCATTAAATCCAGATTGTACAACACATCTATAGATCTGCACCAGGATGCCCAGTTACGTGCTTCTTGTCTAGGTGGTGCATTTTTTTTTCTCATAGCAGCAGTGGGCGGCAGAACGGTTCCACCCATCACCCAATGGCACTGGAATGACTGATATGAAGGTCTGGTTAATGTGAGTCACTCTCCAAGTCTGACAGGCCTCAGCATGGGAGATGGGATGGCCTTGAGCGACTCTGTGCCAATTCCCATTCCATATTTCTGGTCTTGTTCTGGAGTGGATTCACTTAACCATTTACAACTAGAGGGTCCTCAGACACTAGGAGCATCCTGTAAACAGTAGCGGCGATTTCCATGCTGCCCCTGTGAAGCACCGCAGGAAACACCTGTGAAGTACAGTGGGAACCAGTGCAACAGACCCGGGGTATGGCAGTGAAGAGGAGCACCGGTGAGGGGTTTGGGGATGGAAGAGGCTGAGCATCTCCTGCATTTCAGTACTTCTGTGGGATATTGGCAACTGTGGTTTCACTCCCCTCAAGACTGAGGGCAAAGAAATGAGAGTAGGCCCATCTAGGTTGGGTGAGCATGTTTAGCTTCTCCAATGTCCTGTTGCGGTAAATGCACAAACAAACCAGTGGCCCCAACATGCCCCTGTGAATGTACAGCTTGAAGTCCAAAATAGCAGGACATGTGATCATGATCTGTAGGCCTGTACACAATTGCAACACCATTAATTAGCTAACGGTGCATGTGGCAGCCTGGGTAACAATTCTTCAGTTAATACAACACTTCCCATCCCCAATGGGCCAGAGCCTGCTAGAAACTTCATCACATACATCACACCCCCAATCATTCAAAAGGGGCATCAAACCCTCTGGACAATCAGTGGGGCCCCTGAGTGTGAACAGCCAGGGCTCCCCAGTACTGAGCCTCGTTGACCCAGCTAGCCAAGGGGAAGCCAGCTGATGCTCTTCACATGCTGAAGCTTGTAACACAGGCAGAGTTTCTCCATCCTTTTCCTACTGCAACTCGTTCTCCATACCAGGAGCATTCAAAGAATCCCCGCCCATTTCACTGACATGCACGTATGTTCAGGAATGTGTTATAGCATTCAGGAAGTCAAACACGCTCATGCTTTTGGAATGAGCACATTTATTTAAGAGTATAACTTACAGCTTGGCCAATGTCCCAAAATTCAGGATTTCGGTCAAAGTTTATTTACAAAGTTAATAGCAGTTACTGATGTTAGGATTAATGAAGGAGGCTGTACACATGTGAAATCACTAGAAACCACATCTCCGCTCATGGAGGCTGGAGAGAGCACATCTTGCAAAAAGCAAATAATGAAACTGCACCAAAGGGATAAGAAAGGTCACTTGTCAAGGTCGCATTGGTCCATGTCACTGCGAGGGGAAGATCTCCGACAAGCTCATTTTAGCGCCAATCCAGAGCTTTATTCAGAGTCACCTGTCAAAAGTGCACAATTGTCAAGCTTTAGAAAGCCTGACTCATGGAAAGAGCCCTCCCCTTCCCAGGTCAATACTCACCCCTCTCCTCTCTCATTTGACTGGCTTTGGACAGAGTGCTATGGCTGTGCAGCCAAAACAACGGGGCATTATATTCCCCTGGGCAAATGCACATCCAGCCTTAGGAGATCTGCCCATGTCAGGCATGGCACATGTCTCCCTGCAGCAGAATTGCATGAGGCCATAGGAGCACTCCTCCATGTGACACACAGCAGGGCTACATGGTCCTCTCGTTGAGCCACTCTGGAATGGTAGGGGTGACTCTCTGCATCATATTTTGACCTCATCTACTCTGTGTAAATCAGGAACAACTCCACTGAAGTCAGTGGGGCCAAACCACTATAGAACTGGCATAAGCTGGAGAACAGCCTCTCCCCTGCTTTCAGCAGTGTCTGAACCTCATGAGCAGTGAGACTGCTGGCCAGTGGGAAGCTGGGTTTTTCCCCTCTGCTTCCCCTTCAAGATTGAAGATCTAAGGTGTTTGAATCATCACAGCTCTTTCAATGGAGCCCTTACATTTCATCATTCAAATGTAACATCCACCCCTCAATTGACAGAGAAGCAATCTGGGTCGTAACAGTATCTTACAGGGAGGAAATGGATGTCTATAGAGAAAGCATTTTTAAAAAAATGTTCCAACAAAATAAATACAAGATTAAAAAAATTAAAACTGCCCGTAAAAAATCAGTCAAAAGGAGGGCGACATAAAATGTTACTGTAGCTACAGAAAGGAACAGCTGGGAGAAAAGGGTTGGCCTGATTTTGCAGTGCTGCGATTTCTTGGACAAACTCTGCTGAAATCGATGGATGGACGAGCTGGGAGAGATTTAGCATAAGATTTCTTGTTACTGGTCCCATGAGGCATTGCCGAAGAGCATGTTCAGGACTCCAGTGTAAGAAAGCTAAGGAGGCTTGGCTAGGGGGAGGTCAATAGGCTCAGTTCTCCACTTGTTTACACTACTTTAAATCAGGAGTGACCTCACTGGTTTTTTTGTTAACAAACAAAGTCAAAGAACTAAAAAAGAGCCACCGTGGCTTAAAAACCATGTAAAAGAAGCAGTGACGGATAAAAAGGCATCTTTTAAAAAGTGGAAATCAAATCCTACTGAGGTAACTAGAGAGGAGCATAAACACTGCCAAATTAAGTGTAAAAATGTAATAAGAAAAGCCAAAATGGAATTTGAAGAACAGCTAGCCAGAAACTCAAAAGGTAATAAAATGTTTTTTAAATACATCAGAAGCAGGAAGCCTGCTAAACAACCAGTGGGGCCCCTGGATGAGAGAGATACAAAAGGAGCACTTAAAGCTGATAAAGTCATTGCGGAGAAACTAAATGAATTCTTTGCTTCGGTCTTCACGGCTGAGGACATTAGGGAGATTCCCCAACCTGAGCCGTCTTTTGTAGGTGACAAATCTGAGGAATTGTCACAGATTGAAGTGTCACTAGAGGAGGTTTTGGAACTAATTGATAAACTTAACTGTAACAAGTCACCGGGACCAGATGGCATTCACCCAAGAGTTCTGAAAGAACTCAAATGTGAAATTGCAGAACTATTAACTAGGGTTTGTAACCTGTCCTTTAAATCGACTTCTGTACCCAATGACTGGAAAATAGCTAATGTAATGCCTATATTTAAAAAGGGCTCTAGAGGTGATCCCGGCAACTACAGACCGGTAAGTCTAACGTCCGTACCGGGCAAATTAGTTGAAACGATAGTAAAGACTAAAATTGTCAGGCACATAGAAGAACATAAATTGTTGGGCAAAAGTCAGCATGGTTTCTGTAAAGGGAAATCATGTCTTACTAATCTATTAGAGTTCTTTGAAGGGGTCAAACAAACATGTGGAGAAGGGGGATCCAGTGGACATAGTGTACTTAGATTTCCAGAAAGCCTTTGACAAGGTCCTTCACCAAAGGCTCTTACGTAAATTAAGTTGCCATGGGATAAGAGGGAAGATCCTTTCATGGATTGAGAACTGGCTAAAAGACAGGGAACAAAGGGTAGGAATAAATGGTAAATTTTCAGAATGGAGAGGGGTAACTAGTGGTGTTCCCCAAGGGTCAGTCCTAGGACCAATCCTATTCAACTTATTCATCAATGATTTGGAGGAAGGGGTAAACAGTGAGGTGGCAAAGTTTGCAGATGATATTAAACTGCTCAAAATAGTTAAGACCCAAGCAGACTGTGAAGAACTTCAAAAATATCTCACAAAACTAAGTGACTGGGCAACAAAATGGCAAATGAAATTTAATGTGGATAAATGTAAAGTAATGCACTTTGAAAAAAATAACTCCAACTATATGTACAATGTGATGGGGGCTAATTTAGCTACAACTAATCAGGAAAAGGATCTTGGAGTCATCGTGGATAGGTCTCTGAAGATGTCCATGCAGTGTGCAGCGGTCAAAAAAGCAAACAGGATGTTAGGAATCATTAACAAAGGGATAGAAAATAAGACTGAGAGTATCTTATTGCCCTTATACAAATCCATGGTGCGCCCACATCTTGAATACCGTGTACAGATGTGGTCTCCTCATCTCAAAAAGGATATACTGGCATTAGAAACGGTTCAGAGAAAGGCAACTAAAATGATTAGGGGATTGGAACGAGTCCCATATGAGGAGAGATTAAAGAGGCTAGGACTTTTTAGCTTAGAAAAGAGGAGACTAAGGGGGGATATGATAGAGGTATATAAAATTATGAGTGGTGTGGAGAAAGTGAATAAGGAAAAGTTATTTACTTGTTCCCATAATAGAAGAACTAGGGGCCACCCATTGAAATTAGTGGGCAGCAGGTTTAAAACAAATAAAAGGAAGTTCTTCTTCACACAGCGCACAGTCAACCTGTGGAACTCCTTGCCTGAGGAGGCTGTGAAGGCTAAGACTATAACAGGGTTTAAAAGAGAACTGGATAAATTCATAGAAGTTAAGTCCATTAATGGCTATTAGCCAGGCTGGGTAAGGAATGGTGTCCCTAGCCTCTGTTTGTCAGAGGGGGGTGATGGATGGCAGGAAAGAGACCACTTGATCTTTACCTGTTCGGTTCACTCACTCCGGGGCACCTGCCATTGGCCACTGTCGGTAGACAGGATACTGGGCTGGATGGACCTTTGGTCTGACCCAGTACTGCCTTTCTTATGTTATGTTCAGTGAGGTCAGTGTCAAGCAGATGTGAATGGAGACTCAGGTCCATTGATGAAATATGGCACTGATCTAACAGGGGTCCGATCCTGAGACTTGCTGAGCACCCACAATTCACTCCAGCTTCAGCAGGAGTTAAAGGGCACTTAGCACCTTGCAGGAGGCACATGGTCCCATGCACAACTGTCCTTTTTGTCCTCAGAGTCCTAACCAGTCTGTCTCCTGGTGGCTGCACAGAGCTCCCAAAGGGCAAGCTGGATTCTGTTCCACCTGTCCAACAAGCACCTTCAGCTAAGTCTCCACTGCAGGATGAGAGAGACTTGGAGATGCTGACAGAGGCCAGAAGAATCCAGCTTGACTTTCAGATCAAATGGCCCCAATCTGCTCCCACTGGTGTTACCAGGGGCAGGGCTTGTCAGTCTGCAGCTACCCTCACTGCCACCATGTGATAATTCAATGGATTACAATTTGCTTCTTAGAAAGAAGGCATTTGGGAGTCAGATAGCTCTTGATGATCAGCTACAGGGGTGTAAATCAGGGGTAACTCCATGGCAGCCAGTGAAGTTGCACCAGTATGAAACTGATGGCAGTGGGAGAAGAATCATACCCATTGGAGTGTTGCCAGCATAAGATACGGCTACATGCAATCACAATCAGGCCGACTGTGTTTTAAACTCCCTTCAAAGTTCCTATCCTCAGAAGTCTCACAGGAAGCTGGTGTGGCCACAACCCCACCAACATAACTGTCCTGAGGGTGGGGACTGGAGAGAAAGTATGGTCCCCCTAGGCAAAGTGATTCCAAGATGCCATCTGTCATAACTAACAAAAACGTGGTAAGTACTTTCCACATACAGCGAATTCAGTGAGAGGCAAAAAGGAAAGGAGCATAAACTCTGCCAAATGAAGTGTAAAAATATAATTAGGAAGGCCAGAAAATAATTTGAAGAGCAGCTAGTCAAAGGCTCAAAAAGTAATAGCAATTTTTTTAAGACGTCAGAAGCAGGAAGCTTTCTAAACAACCAGTGGGGCCAATGGATGATCAAGTTGCTAAAGGACCACTCAAGGATGATAAGGCCATTACGGAGAAACTAAATTAATTCTTTGCATCGGTCTTCACAGTTGAGGATGTGAGGGAGATTCCCAAACCTAAGCCATTCTTTTTAGGTGACAAATCTGAGGAACTGTCCCAGATTGAGGTCTCATTAGAGGAAGTTTTGGAACAAATTGATAAACTGAAGAGTAACAAGTCACCAGGACCAGATGGTATTCACCCAGGAGTTCTGAAGGAACTCAAATGTGAAATTGCAGGACTAACTGTGGTCTGTAACCTATCATTTAAATCAGCTTCTGTACCAAATGAGTGGAGGACAGCTAATGTGATACCAATTTTTAAAATGATCTCCAGAGGCAGTTACAGGACATTAAGCCTGGCTTCAGATCCAGGCAAACTGATTGAAACTATAGTAAATAACAGACACCTAGGTGAATAAATGGTTAGTTTTCAGAATGGAGAGAGGTAAATAGTGGTGTCCCGCAGAGGTCTGTACCGGGTCCAGTCCTATTCAACATTCATAAATGGTCTAGAAAAAGGGTAAACAGTGAGGTGGAAAAAATTGCAAATGATACAAAACGACTTAAGATAGTTAAGTCCCAAACAGACTGCAAAGAGTTACAAAAGGATCTTTCAAAACTGGGCGACTGGACAACAAAATGGCAGATGAAATTCAATGTTGATAAATGCAAAGTAATGCACACTGGAAAACAATCCCAATTATACATATAAAATGATGGAGTGTAAATTAGCTACTACCACTCAAGAAAGATCTTGGAGCCATTGTGGATAGTCCTCTGAAAACACCCACTCAATGTGCAGCGGCAGTCAAAAAAAGCGAACAGAACATTGGAAATCATTAAGGGATAGACGATAAGACAGAAAATATATTGCCTCTATATAAACTCATATATGTCCACATCTTGAATATTGCATACAGATGTGGTCATCCCATCTCAAAAAAGCTATACTGAACTTGGAAAAGGTTCAGAAAAGGGCAACAAAAATGATTAGAGGTATGGAACAGCTGCTGTATGAGGAGCGATTAATAAGACAGGTCTTTTCAGCTTGGGAAAGGGGGAAGATGATAGAGATCTATAAAATGATGACTGGGGTGGAGAAAATAAATAACGAAGTGTTATTTACTCTGTTTCATAACACAAGAACTCGGGGGGGGGGGTCACCCAATGAAATTAATAGGCAGTAGATTTAAAACAAAAAAAGGCAGCCATGATATAAGGAGCTTCCTACAAGAACACAGCTGGATTAGCTAGACTGGCCCCCCCGCAGGTATATGGGTATTCAGATTCCAAGGGAATCCTCACCATAGCCCCAGTTGAGAATCCATCACTGGTATGTGTTAGTAAAGATCTCATTGTGAAGCCTTAAAATAAAACTGTGAATAGCAAAAGTACCTTCGAAATAACAGGTATGAATGGTGCTAGTGTCTCTCAAGCAGGGCTGCTCTTGCATTGATTCTTTCCTGGCTGTAGATCAGGACCCAGAGGATTGGCTTGGCACTTGAATGCATAGAGAAGATACATTCTATTGGTTAATTCAGTAGCTGAGAAAGTCTCCTGTTTAGTCATGCATTCAAATGGCTTTGTCTCAGCTGTACTCAGTCTGACTACAGAGAGTGAGCTCTGCTTGTTCACTCTACTTCTTGTGTTTTAGACCCCTGAAATCAAGTTGTAATTCAACTTCCATTGTAAATTACAATAGGTCAGACATTACGCTGCATCTCCCTTTAAGAACAGTTCAACTGCCCTCTTCTCTCATCGACTACCATCTTTGAGCTCAAAACCAGGATTCATTCAAAAAAGTTTTCTTCTGACACACAGAGAAAAGGTCTATCTAGTATTTAAAGACAGAAAAACTTCAGAACTCTCTTCTAGAGAGAACAATTGAGCCAAACAAACGCCATATTTAGAAAGAGGAAATAAAAGCTACCTGCACCCTTCCTTTTACAAAGGGCAGAAAAGTTTCAAGATGCCTTAGAAGTTTTACGATTTGTCTACAATAAAAGCCACAAAACCCAGGATAAAATTCCATATTCAAAGGAAGGTTAATCGAAAACTTTTAGGAGACCACCACAGTGTCAGGTTGCAATGGCTAAGGGGCTAGGTCCTGAAAACAATTAAGTGTGGGAGTAACTTTACTCATACGAGTAAAATTACTCATACACATACACTTATAGGATTGAGGCTACATAAAACTGCAAATGTCGTCACGTGGCTGTGGGAATGTTCAGCCTAGGCAGAACGAGCCTTAAAGGGGAAATGCTTCCCATGATTTTCAGTTAAAAGTGAGCGTTGCCATTAAGGAGAATAGGCTCCTTGCTTTATCCATCATCTATGCTCTGGCTGGCATGTGGTGTCCATCACTTGACGTCTAGCTCAAGACTGGGTGTCATTCTTGAAGATCTGCTCTAGCTTAGTTACAAATTACTGTGCGTTTGATGCCAGAATCACTGGGTGAAAATCTATGGCCTGTTCCCATCTGGCCTTAAGCATGATGGATCTCTATTTCTTATTATTATCTGTGAAGTGTGATACATCCTTGGTGCCTTCTTTCCATCAAAAACCAACAAGTTTTCTTGGTTTCAGACTAGCTCCTAGAGCAGTGGTCTTCAAACTGGGGTGCACACATCCCCAGGCGTGTGTGAGACCCTGCCGCCACCGAGACCGCCCAGGAGACCGCTGAACTCCCGGGCGGTCTATTTTTAGACTGCCGAAATGCTGCTGGCACCGGAATCTTCTGCTTTTTGTGGCAGCATTTCGGTGGACATACCCGTCCCGGGGGGGTGCGGGGGAAAAAGTCTGAAGACCCTGTCCTAGAGGACAAGTATCCATGTCACTGTTCTTGGCACCAACTGGAGCTTTTAGCCCCTGATCCTGCAGGCAGGCCTGTGTATATACAGGCCCTGATTCAGGAAAGCATCCCCATTTGGGACAGCATCTGTGGGCTGGCTTACATGCTTTTCTGGGTCAGGGCCATGCAGAGCCCTCCTGATATTTGCAGGGCTCTCCATGGACATCAGGTCCAACTGTGTGGATCAGAGCGCAAAATAGAAGTCTTTGCAGACTGTCTCTGTAGAGAGACCAATGTGAACAAGCCCTGGAGACTGAAATCTCCTCTCTCACTCAGAAATGATCCTTTTGGGTAAGGACTGAGGCAAACTGGTGGGGTATCCGTGTGAGAGAGAGGGGGGAAGACAGACTATTTCTGCATATATTTAGCTAGAGCAAGTCTACACTCTTGGGGGATGGATCTCCAAGCCTGTTCAGTTGGCATTTTCAACAGTATCACATTGAGTGTAGAAATTAAAAATTAAACCCCTCCCCCAAACAAAAGAGCCTTCCTCTAGAAGAACCTGTTTTTATTATTTATATTTTTCCCCTTGCACAACTAATCTGGGCTGGAGAGGATTTACACGAGAGCTCCCCCGCAGGAGGGCTGAGAAGACACCTGGTCTTTCACAATTAACTCAGGCAAACGGGATCTTTATTTAGGGATGATACCAGAGACCATCTCCTGCTGACTTTTATTAGCAGTGCTACCTCCCTGAACGCTGCAAGGATCAACTCCTCTATTTTAATTTTCACTCCAGTGCTAAGGAAATACAGAATTGGGCCTGCGGACTTACACTATCCTTGGCAGAAGCCCCCACCAGGCCTGATTCTGACCTTACTCCCACCAGTCTGACTTGTGTGTAAATCCTCGGCTTTCACTGTAGTTATACTGGTATGAGAGGAAAGTCTAGCTCCAGAGCTGCTAAAGGACCGTTCATAGGGTGGGGAGGGAAGAAAGAGATGGGTCTGGGGAGCTGATTGCACTTGATGTCTGAGGGACAATCTGGGTGAAGTTTGGATTGTTATGGTGCCACATACTCTCTCTCAACCATGGCACCAGCATCTAGCGGAGACCTACTGAAAGGAGGACCCCTCCACCCTCTTTCCCTCAGTCCTTATGAGCACAGAAATGGAAAGGAGTAAAATTAAACACATTTCTTGGCCATGGAGGCTCCGATATGTTGACAGCCAACAGGCACACGGCACTCCTGCCTCCCAAGCATAAAGGAAACAACCCATAACCAACATGGCCAAACACACACCCTTGGCAGTTGTCAAACGAGCATGAAGTAAACACAGCTCTCATGGCAGAACACAGTCCAAGCCCTTGTCTACACTGGGGATTTGCCCCAGCTGCAGCCACTGGTGGAGCTGGGCCAGTGCACACTCCCCACATAGACAGGCAAAGCTGCAAGAAGCCATGATTTGCACAAGTGTAGCTTAACCCCAGTTTCAGGCAGAGGTACAAACAGTGACTTATAGAGGCTTTGCCTGTCTACACTAAGCATTTGTGCTGGTGAAGCTACACCGCTTGCTGGACACCAATGGCTGAAATTCCCAGAGTACACAAGGCTAGAGTGAAACATTTGGCTTTGCCTTCAGAGAGAGCGAGAGCGAGAGAGAACGAACCTTAATACTAACAACAACAAAGCAGCTACTGTTCACTGATGAACACAGAGCCAGAAGATTTCAGACAATGGCCTTTGTTAACTGCAGGAGCAGGTAAGGTCATCCACGTACCTGACTGCACCTGCAGTTCATCTAGACATCTAAACGACATACCGTGCCACCTCCCAATAATTGCCAGGCAAGGCTGTGACTGAGTGGCAGATAAGACCAATCTGAAATCTGGCACAACATACAGGAAAGTTTCCTTTAGGGAGCAAAAATCCTTTTTTTTCTGTTTGAAATCCCAACCGTTGCTGCTACTTACAAGTCCATTACCATTTTTAATTGGTGACGCAGAGGTATTTAGTCCCAGAGAAAGAAACTTTAGCTTTTTCTCTTTTTATACAAAAACTAGGATATATACAGAATAAGCTTTTTTTCTTTCTTTTTCTTTTCTTTTCTTTTAAGAGCAGAACAGCAGGAAAATGTGAAACCATTTTCCCACAGGTTCGGAAAAGCTTGTGCTTTCAGATGAGATCCAGAATACTATTATTTTTAAAAAGGCTTTACTCCCTCAGGGAAAAAAAAAAGATTTACAAACAAAACAACAGCCTATATCAACTCTCCATCAGAGAGATGGATTGACAATATTAATCCAAACATCACGCTATTTAATTCCCCAATAAAACATTGGAAAAAAAGGAGCCAACAGTATCTGCGCTAACACTTTCGCTACATATAAAATCTCCAGCTAATATGAAGCCTATGGTACCAATCTCTAAAACAGTTAAGATATATACACATATTTTGGGGGGTATATTAACAAACAGAATATTACAAAATATTAAAGAAGGCAACTCTTCTGTCATTTGTTTTGTTTTTTCACTTGAAGTTGGCGTAATCGGAGAAGGCGTCTATGTATTCCTGCACCACCTTGTAGCAGAATTCGTACTGTTCCTGGGGTGTTTGGGAGAGAAAAAGCACAGCATTAGATGAGGAAAGGTACTTTGCACTTATGGTCTGTGTTATGAAGGTGTCAGGCTAGATAATCATGGTGGTCTCTTCCTGTCTTGTATCAAAACAATTTCCACCCCGTATCTCAGAGTACTTTACAAGAGAAGGGTGAAGCATCATTATTCCCATCGTACAGATGGGAAAACTAAGTCATGCAGAGGCTAGTGGCCTGCTTTTCAAAGGTGCTGAGCTGTGAATGTTTGGCACTTTTGTCTGTAAGTAGCTTCCCAAGGTGAAAGAGGAAGTCGGTGCCAGTGTCTGGAACAGAATCAGGTCTCCTTATTCTGAGCACAGAGCTCCCTCCCTGTAGAACTCAGGTTATTGGAAAGAAGCGGGTCAGAGAGAAAATCCTCCTTCTCCCCACCGTTAGAATTATTTTAACTAGGGAAATTCCCACTCAGAAAACTTGGTTGAGAGGAAGGAAAGTTTGCAGGCACATCTCAACTGAGACCTGTTAAGGCATGAAGGGATCTAGATAGTGAAGACGCAATAACTTTTGCCTACCAGTGTCTGCACCATATGCGGCCTCTGTAATCTTAAACTCTTCACTGTCTGAAAGACGTCCAGAATCCCCTCGGCTTTAACCCTTTCCAGGACAGTGCTTAGTGCACAGAAGGTTCCTGTTCTTCCTGCCCCGGCACTGGCAAAGAGACAAACAGAAGAGCACAGAGAAAGTGAACATCAGTACAAAGCACATTCATTTGGCTACATGGATGCTCCAGCTCAGGCACTGGGAGGGAAATGCTGGGGAACGTGAACATCTTGAACAGTCTCCTTTGTGCTTTCTAGTTTAACCACCATTTATAGACAGGTGTTTTCACGTGAAGTATCTCATCTGACTGACTACCTGTTGTTCCCTCCTCTCCTGGGCACCGGCTCATGTCTGGCCAGAATTAGGCCAGATGGTGAAGAAGGTTTGGACATCGTATGACATGAGCTGAGTGGTCTCAGACCAGTTCCCAATTTTCCACCTCAAGACTCCCCACAAACTCAACTGTCCCTGATCCAGGAGGAAGACACACCAAGGACTGAATGGGGCCTGGTGACAGAATTACTCCTGGACACTTCCAGCTCCAGGTCGAGGCACATTGGCAGGGGCAGCGTGAGGGAAGCTTGCACCACAGCTGTCTGTGCTGCCCCTGATCAGGGCTGAGGATGTCAGTCACCAGCCCAGTCCCTTTCATTGGCTTGCAGATCTATCACAGTTAGCCAAGACCCGAGCAATGCTGGCCCTAGGCCAACTGAGTCCAGTGCCTTGCCCTGTCTGGGCTGTACCTGCAGTGCACAGTGATTGGATGGTTCCCAGACTGCTGCTGCTGTTTCTGCACAGCTGCAATGATATTGATCATTCCTTTCCCATCACTAGGGATCCCAACTTCTGGCCAGCCATGGAAATGGAACTGTCGAATCTGCCGGCTCTTGTTTTCCTTGCAGGAGAAAAACAATGACAACTTCACTCCACTGGACCAATCTAAGTCCAGGTGCACAGCTGGAAACAGATTGTTGCAAGGGCATGGGAAGAAAGGTTAGAAGGGCAGTGGCAGTGTGCAAGGGAGTTGGTGGTGGGGGTGCAGGTGTCCTGGGGAACAAAGTTGGGACTGGAAACCAGGGAGGGTTTGGGTGGCCCAGGAGGAACCAGCAGAGAAGAGTATGGGTTGGATGGCAGCAGGGAGGTGTGGGGCTAGGAGTGGATAACTGAGTTTCTGGTGGGGGAAGGGAACCCCGCAGTGGGGGAGGCATGACCAGAGTTCAGCGGAGAGGAGGAATTAAGAGTGGGGAAGAGGATAGGACAGCAGTGTGCAGGGAGTGGGTTGAGGAGGGAGGGAACTGGCAGTGGAGGTATCATTTGGGGGCAAATGTGGAAGAGTTTGGAAGCTGAGGAGGAGCCAAGGAACGGGTGAGAATCAGCATTTGGGACAGGACTGCAGGAATAAGCAGGGCACCTATAGACAGAACCAGAGATTAACTACAGCAAATGCCCAGAGATCTCAGAGCTGCCTTCCAATGTAAGGGAGAGAGACTCCTACCCTGGTGTTTGTTACTAGCAGGTCCCGTACTGTGTAGCTCTCACATTCCTCCTCTTTTTTCAGCTCCATGGTGATGTCTCCGTAGGACACACAGCCATCAGAAGGCCAGTATTGGGCACATTTCTCCTGAGAAAGCATGAGAGTGATGAGGTGAGAAACCTCCATGTGGCAGCATGAAATCCTTCCCTCCCATCCTGGCCTGACAGGTCAGTTACGAGGAGGCCTCGGTAGGCCAGCCATGGGATCCAGAGGTTTGGAGAGGAATTAGGATGCTGCTCTCTAGCTTTGTGCATGTGTGATGTTACTCTCCAGAGGCCAGCGCATGGACAGTAACTAGTGAGTGGCCATTTAGCACAAGAGGTGTTTTGGGAATGGAATGTCTTGGGTCCCTGTCCCATCTCATGATGTCTGGAATTTATACTGTGTCTATAAGCACATGGATTCTTTGGGGGTACAACTAGAGGTTGGGCTGCAGCATGGGGTTCTCCAGAGAAGGGGTGTGGGTGTGTGTAATAGTTACACAATTTGAGATGTGTTGGGAACAAGCAATAGGGTTGTCAAGGGGCTGTAGGGTCTTGTCTTGATCTTCCCATCAGTGATGGAGTCATAATGGTATTGCTTTCCCATCAGCTGCAGGGTCAGTCAATCACAGGCACTTACCTGGCCTCTCTCTTCCAGCTCTGTTAACATAACTATAGAGCAGGATTTCCACTCCCAGATCATCCTCCAGAAATCCTCTATTGTGTGCTGGAGAGGGCCCTGGCTAGCGATGTACGAGTCCTTCTGGCGATAACCCTGCAATTTCAAGCCATGGTTACTGCAGTGGCAGAACTGCATGCAGGCTGGAAATCACCCCAGTGCTGCCAGCATCTGCAGCAACAGCTGTTCTATGCAACACAGAGCTAAGCTGCAATGAACTCCTTCACAGCCACCTTGAAAAGCTCATCCACAGAGAGATTACTATCAGATGGTGCAGAACATACAAACAAGAAGTGTGAGGGACTGGTGACAGTGGGCACCTGGTGTGGGGTGGATGGGAACTCACTGGAAGAGTCCTGTGGGTGGATCACAGACTCCAAAGCACAGCTCATATGAAACCAATGTGTTTCTGAGCACCAAAGCTCAGTCTCACATTTCTCTCCCCATGCCAACCAGAACCTGAAATCCCTTCCTGGTGGCAGCTGAGAAACTTGGTCCTTGTTTGCCCAACGCTTGTGAACTTGGCTGTCTTCTGCACAGGCAGGGAAGGGGCTCAGTGCTGCAACAAACCTTTTTCATCTCTAACTTCTATGATCCAGTTTCCTTTTCATTCAGAAGTTGGACGTTTGAACAAGTTACTTGGTGTAGATCTTCCGCTGTGTAGCACGTGGCTTTTTAGCCTTTTCACAGCATATAGAATCGCAGGCGTTAGAGACAGAAATGGCTCTCTACACCCTCCCTGCCAGTGCAGGGTCAGACGGGGGGTGCAGACCTGTTTGAAATGTCCCCAGTGATGAGGCTTCCACCACAGGGAGACTGTTCCGCAGGGTAATACATCACATTCCAATCTCCCCATTTATCATGTAACCCCATCACTCTGGCTTATCCCCAGTATAGCACATAAGTAACTGCTTTCCCCTTCCGGCACCTACACCCTGGACGTATTTGGAGGCTGCCCTTTCATCCCATTATCCAAATGGGAAGAGTCAAGATGGCAGCAGCTCTTGCTCTGCCAAGGCTTTACCATCTCTCCTCTCTGTTCTATCAGTGCTGTTTGCCTCATAATTTGCTGCCTCAGTCATGCTCCGTGGTGAGGACTCACGCTACACGCGATTACATAGACATAGTCAAAACATTCTCCCTTCTTGGGGAGCCTTGTTCTTTAGCATGAATTCTGACCCTGAAGTAGCTTTAATTCCAATGCACCCAGCCTTCCCAGACCCACTTTTCAGCTAAGCTTCAGCATAGGCACATCAGTGATCTTAGGTACCCAATCACTCTGCCCGACATAGGGTGGTCCAGTAAATGAGTGACATCATCAGGAGTCTTGTAAATGTTACACAAAGAGCCTTACAGCATCTCAAGCATGTGCCTCTTGTGTTGGGCAGCAAGTCTCCTTTTGGGTCTTTGCCACATATTGTAAGTGGCCTGTGTTGCTCATTTGGCTCTGGAAGAATTGAGAGCTGTAACACACGGTACAAAGAGCCAGACATCGGGTTTCCAGCTTGCTGTACCACACAATGGTCCTATTTCTCATGGCACCTTCCACCCATGGATCTCAAACTCCCTTGCGCCCCTCTCTAAACTACCCAGCCTCACTGCGAGCTGGGTGTTCCTGTTTTGCAGGTGGGGGAAGATAAAGGCGTATAGAGGTCGACAGGAATGGGGGACAGGGTCTGTGTTCCTGACTCGCTCAGTCCCAACAATGGTAGGAAGAGAGCCTGGCTCCTTCAGACCTTAGGAATGCTACAGGCGGATGTGGAATGGACTGCATGGGGGACTTGGAGAAATCAAATTGACATCCTCTCATTTCCTGTGGACCTACCCAGGTCTACATGAAAGAGACTCCCACCCAGCCTCAGGGGGCTAAGTGGGGACACTCAAAGCCCCTAGGAGCCTTGGTAGGTCTGCCAGTCCTTAGAGAGCTTGTCAGGGGGATGAGGCAGCTTTTGATAGAAATGTGTCTTTATTATAGTAAGAAGCCTCCCCAGTGATACCAATCTGAGCTCTGTCTCTGCACAGTAAAGGGCTACAGACTTAGGTCTTGTCTACAAAAGAAAATGGTTCAGATTTAACTACACTGCTCTAGAAACTGATGTAGATAAACAGCTGCCGGCTACTTATTTGGACACTCGGATTCTAGTTTAAAAGTGTCCACACAAGGCAATGACACCAAATTAACGAACTCGGCACCTAACGCAATGTAATTAAATCAGGACCAAGCTGTATTGTTTCTGTAGAGGAAAGTTCATGTCTCCAGCAAGCCCGAGGTGAGCTGCACTTGGCTAAGCACAGCCAACAATCCACAGTGATGGTCCAAATTAAAAAGTCGACATCTTTAGTCAGCTAAATATTGGTCCTGGGCACTAGATTGCAGCCAAGGCTGCCAAACAAGTGTTTTTTCCCTCTTCTTTGCAGTTTTTGTTACAGAGTGGCAAAAAACCACGACCCCCACGAAACAACCAAAACATCAGAAGCCTCTCTGGACCCTGGAGAACCCCCGCTTTTAGGATGTCATAATTCAGGAATCCCTTGTTTGAGTCAGTTCAAATTTTGTAGAAAAATTAACCCGGGGCCCAGACCTAACCTATCAGTTTTAATGATGTAGTTTTTACCGTGGATTTTAAGAAGAGAGGAGCAAAACCAGGCCTACATTGCAATCTACAGTACAGGGTGACAACTGCTGTTCCACAACCAAGAAACATTCCTCCTTCTGACAGTCAACGTTTTTGTTCTTTTTCATCAGCATTTGCAATGCGAACACAAAGATGCTTAGTGTGTCATTTGGCGTGTGTCAGCCAAGCAAAGTTCAATAGAGGCAGGAAATTAAATTCTCAACAAAGCTGCCTACACCGCGTCAAGGACTTTCTGACCTAGATTCATGACAAACAGGCAGGCTGCTTATACTGCACTGTTTGAAACAGATAGAATCAGAATGTAATGACAGATCAGCAGAGCGGAACTCACCCATTACAGGTGATGCTCATTAGAAAATTACATTGCAGGGAGATAGATAGCTCAGGGCATTATGAATGTGATACAGTGCCTTTCCCCTCTCACTCACTGGTGTGAATCTAGCCCAGGACAGTCATTATCGAAAATGACATGCCTCCAGGAACAACTATCAACTGGAGATTAGAGCCAGGAATGGGTGTCAGAAGACCTGGGTCCCATACCACTTATTCACTGTTGGGTGAATTGCAAGTGGAGGAATGCTAACGCGAGGCTTCCCGTTGACATCAACAGGACAACCTGTCGGCAAGGGCAGTGCAACCTAGCCCTTGGTGAATAGATCACTTAACCTCTTTGCCTCATTTCCTTCAGTCTGAAGATAATGAGGCTGATCTGCTTTTGTCAAGGGCTTTGAGTCTGTGTATTAGTATTACATTGCATTGTCTGGTGAACGTTCAGTGGCCAAATGAAATGAGCTTGTAGTCCCAGTTCTGTGCCTAGCAGACAGGTATCCACATCACAAGAGTTACTATCAAACCTGTTGGGAGGCCCAGTGGAGGACCCTAATGGGTCTGTTGAAACTGAAATCACCCTGTGATGTGTGTCTTCAGGTCATGATGAGGCTCATGGGTGGGGCAGCATTGAAGCTCACACTGCTTCTGCTTGAGCTGCACGTTATGAGGATAAACGGGACTCCAGTTCCAGTCAGCCTAACCCCTACCATCAGCTCTAAACACAATTAAAAAAAACCTAACACCCTAAAAAGGAAGCATTTAAAGACTAGGCCCATCCTGGCTATGTTTGAGGTGAAGAGTTATTGGCTGCATGTTGTAGAGTCCACAGTTAGAATATGAACAGGAAACAAGAACTTACATCAATAAAGGACGCATTGACATAGTCTGTGTTCTCTTCGCCTCTCTTCACTGGAATGATCACCCGATTGAACTCATCTGAAATAGAAGCCAGACAAGCATGTTGGAGTTCTGGGGAATACTTTCCAAATACAGACACTTGCTACGCAGGCATCAGCCTATGGATGAAAGTTAATTCCATCAGACTGACAACTGAGATGAAGGATGGCTCAGTGAATAGGGAGCTAGCCTGGGACTTGGGAGACCTCCATTCAGTTCCATGCTGTATCTCAGACTCCCAGTGTGACCCTGGGCAAGTAACTTAATTTCTCTGTATCTCAGTCCCTATCTGTACATTGGAGATAACAGCATTTCCGTACCTCATAGGTGTGCCATGTGCATACATTCATTTAAGATTGAGGGGGCTCAGATAATGGAGAGTGATGGAGACCCTGGGGCTCCTGGACAGATAAATCATAGTGTTAACAACACACTAAAGCAGAGGGAGAAATGTTTGTGCCTTGGACAAAACTATTTAGGAAGAGAGCTGGTCAGAAATTTTCTATGGAGAAAAAAAAAAAATGAAGAGCGGTACTCAGATTCTGAAATATCAGAATTTCTCATGGACCAGAAATCTCAAATGTTGACCAGCTTTATTCCTAAAGCATACTGGGAAACGGACATTGTCCAGCATCGTCTACCTCCTTTAGCATGAGCACAGCAAATAGTCACCCATTTGCCATCTCAGTTCAAGACAGCACTTTTCCCCGGTGACCAACATCTCAATTCTTTTAAATGAAAGTTGAGATTAAGTCAACTTAACCTCAACTCAACCTCACGGTTGCAACCTGCAATTTGAATCCAGGAATCAATGCAGTGCTGTCTACACAGCAGTTTGAACCACTCCTTTTTCAGACCAATGGGGTGTTGACTCTGAAGCCCAATGATGACAATTTAAAAGTCAGACTAAATTATTCCATTGATCAAAGAGTGTAAGGAGAGACACTATCAGATTATGGAATTCCAGCAGTCTGCTAAGGGTGACTTGTCATTTTGGTGTCAACAGAGGGTGGGGCTTAAAAGAGTACTAGTGTTTATTTCCCCCCAGTCTGAACCCTCACATATCAGTATGTGGGCACTGTAGAATAACTATTTGCAAGCACATGGAGCATGGTTCGCAGAGCCAAAATTCACATGGCCTAAATCATTAGTATTATTAATTTGTATTGCAGTAGCATCTAGGATCATGAATCAGTGCTAGACACTGCACAGATAACTAACAAAGACAGTCCCTTGTCCCAGACAACGATCAGATGGAATGTAACAAGTGGATAAGACAGCAAAAAAATCTGCATGTGTTGCTTGCCTCTGGCTCTTCATCTTCTCCATGATACTGCCAAGAATGACTTGAGCGGGTCACTGCAGACTACATGGCTCTGGGAAGAAGGATGAAGGAGTCTGAGGCGCAAATCGTTTTCTCATCTGTCCTCCCCATTGAAGGAAAAGGCCCAAGTAGGGACCATCGAATTGTGGAAGTAAATATGTGGTTGCACAGGTGGTGTCGGAGAGAGGGCTCTGGATTCTTCGACCATGGGATGCTGTTCTAGGAAGGAGGACTGTTAGGAAGAGATGGGATCCACTTAACAAAGAGATGGAAGAGCATCTTCTCAGGCAGGCTTGCTAACCTAGTAACGAGGGCTTTAAACTAGGTTTGCCCATGAGATGGAGACCTCAGCCCTGAGGTAAGTAGGGAAGTGGGATACTGGGAGGAAACACAAGGAGGAGGGTGCAACAGAGAGGCCTCTTGATTCATACTGAAAAAAGAGGGCAATTGGCTAGTTATCTTAGATGCCTTTACACGAACGCAAGAAGCCTGGGAAACAAGCATGAAGAACTGGAAGTCCTGGCACTGTCAAGGAACTATGATGTAATTGGAATAACAGAGACTTGATGGGGTAACTCACATGATTGGAGCACTGTCATGGATGGTATAAACTGTTCAGGAAGGACAGGCAGGGGAGAAAAGATGTAGGAGTTGCACTATTTGTAAGACAGCAGTATAATTGCTAAGAGCTCCAGCATGAAACTGGAGAAAAGTCTATTGAGAGTCTTTGGGTTAAGTTTGAGATGAGAGCAACAAGGGTGATGTTGTGGTGGGCAGCTGCTACAGACCACCAGAGCAGGAGGATGAGGTAGACAAAGCTTTCTTCGGACAATTAACAGAAATGTCCAGGTCACAAACCCTGGTTCTTGTGGAGGACTTTAATCACCCTGACATCTGCTGGGAGAGCAATATAGTAGTGCACAGACAATCCAGGAAGTTTTTGGAGAGTGCTGGGGAGAACTTCCTGGTGCAAGTGATGGAGGAACCAACTAGGGTCTGTGCTGCTCTTGACCTGCTGCTCATAAATAGGGAAGAATTGGTAGGAGAAGTAGAAGTGGGTGGCAACCTGGGCAGCAGTGACCATGAGATGGTCGAGTTCAGGAACCTGACAAAAGAAAGAAAAGAGCAGCAAAATACAGTCCCTGGACTTCGGAAGTGGGAGGAGGTTAATGGGGGCAGGGCCAGGTTGTTTGGGGAGGCACAGCCTTCCCTACCCAGCCTTCAGTACAATTTTGAACCCCAATGCGGCCCTCAGGCCAAAACATTTGTCCACCTCTGGACTAGAAGATGTAAAAGGCAGCGTGAGCTCAGTGAGGGCGAGTTTGAAAAGAGACCGAAAGGAGCAGAAGAGCTGCTCTGTACACAGTTATCGACCCCTTAGCTTCCCGGCAAGGGGCCAGGAGAGTGGGGAGCCAGCCTGTTAGAGAAAAGCTTTGGCGGGGACACATCTCAGAGCCCTCCACCAATGGTGTGAGCCAGCTAGGAAGGTTGGGGCAAGTTTTCAACTTTTTCAATAAATCAGACTCCCAAAACGGGAGAGTTATGGAGAAAACACCTGTAGTGTGAAGTTTTCTGAACTGGAGAAGGGGAAACTGAGGCAAGGGTGGGGCCCAAAGCCAGACCAGGTAAGCCCAGCTACAGCCTCAGTGCTCTGATGCCTCCACTGGCTCCGCTTCAAATTTACCTCATTTGTTTTCAAAGCCTTCCACCTTATGTCACCACTCGGCTCCCCATCCCCTTCACAAACTCCCGTTGGGGCAAGGGCCACCTCCTCCTGATGCTGCTTGTCCTCCCAAATGGCTCACCCTCTATATTTATTCATCTGTCCCCTGAGTGTGTCTTTGCCTTGGGCAGGATGGAAGAAAAACTCACATGGAATTATTTGAAGCACCCTGTTTTTCTTCATGTTTGCTGGCAAGTTGCCTGTTCTCATCTTGTCGTTCTGGATTTTGATTGAAGTTAGTTTCTGCATGAGGGACAATAAAATCAGTCTACAACTTTCAAATGACCAAAAGAAGCCAAGACCATAACAGTCAAAATGCCCCACAGCGGTCCAAGCCAATCACTCCAAGCCCCGTGCCAATCCAAGCCACCTGCCAAGTCTGAGTGAACTGCCTGGAGCCAGCAGTTCCCAGCCACTGGGATATGCACCAGAGTAGGGAGTTCGTGCTTTCACCATTGTTACTCTAGGCCATCCCTCCCTCCTTTAAATAACGAGCCTTGATGTGGGTCTCTGTATGATGATACCACTGCCTGTGTCTCATCGTATGCGGTTGTGCACACTATATTCTGCAATGGAGCAGTCAGAGCTACAACCCCCCTCTGGACTCTCAGAAGGATGGTCAGGAGATCTGGCTCAATTCCTGGCTCTGCCAACGATTCCCAATGTGGCCTTGGGCCAATCACTTCATCTCTGTGTGCCCCAGTGACCCATTTGCCAGACAGGGATAGGAAGAGTTCCCTGCTGGTGACCTCTGCAAGACACAGACACTACAGTGATGGGGGCCATAAAAATGGCTAGACAGAGAAAACCCACTCTATTTTACCAAGTCCCCTGCCCGGCCTCCTCCTGTCAAGTCCGGTTGAGCTGGAAACCCACAATGGGAAGGAAGAAGGCACAAGAAGCTCATGTCAAGAATCAGTGTGTTTGGCTTTGAAGGAAGACTCCCTCTTGTCAGGAGTGCCAGGCCTCGCCTCTCAGCTGACTCAGACTCACAGACTTTAAGGTCAGAAGGGACCATTACGATCATCTAGTCTGACCTGCACAATGCAGGCCACAGAATCTCACCCACCCGCTCCTGCAATAAACCTCTAACCTATGTCTGAGCTATTGACGTCCTTAAATCATGGTTTAAAGACTTCAAGGTGCAGGGAATCCTCCAGCAAGTGACCTGTGCCCCATGCTGCAGAGGAAAGTGAAAATCCCCCAGGGCCTCTGCCAATCTGCCCAGGAGGAAAATTCCTTCCCAACCCCAAATATGGTGATCACCTGAACCCTGAGCATGTGGGCAAGACGCACCAGCCAGACACCCAGGAAAGGATTCTCTGTATTAACTCAGATCCCATCCCTCCAACATCCCATCACAGGCCACCGGCCCATCTACCCCGAATACTCAAAGATCAATTAATTGCCAAAATTATATTATCCCATTACACCATCTCCTCCATAAACTTATTAAGCTTAATCTTGAAGCCAGACAGGTCTTTTGCTCCCACTACTTCCCTTGGAAGGCTGTTCCAGAACTTCACTCCTCTGATGGTTAGAAACCTTCGTCTAATTTCAAGTCTAAACTTCCTGAAGGCCAGTTTATATCCATTTGTTCTTGTGTCGACACTGGTACTGAGCTTAAATAATTCTTCTCCCTCCATGGTATTTATCCCTCTGATACATTTAGAGAGAACAGTCATATCTCCCTTCAGCCTTCTTTTGGTTAAGCTAAAGAAGCCAAGCTCTGAGTCTCCTTTCATAAGACAGGTTTTCCATTCCTCGGATCATCCTGCTATAGACCACCAGAGCAGGAGGATGAGGTAGACCAAGCTTTCTTCGGACAATTAACAGAAATGTCCAGGTCACAAACCCTTCTCTGTACCTGTTCCAGTTTGAATTCATCTTTCTTAAACATGGGAGACCAGAACTGCACACAGTATTCCAGATGAGGTCTCACCAGTGCCTTGTATAATGGTACTAACACCTCCTTATCTGTACTGGAAACACCTCGCCTGATGCATCCCCAAGACCACATTAGCTTTTTTAACAGCCATAACACATTGGCGGCTCATAGTCATCCTGCAACCAGCCAATACTCCATGGACCTTCTCCTCTGTTACTTCCAATTGATGTGTCCCCCACTTACTACTAAAATTATTGTTATTAATCCCTAAATGCATGACCTTATGCTTCTCACTATTACATTTCATCCTATTCCTATTACGCCAGCCAGGGCCAGCACAAGTGGCAGGATTTGTGGGGCGGCTTTTTGCAGCCCTTGGCAGCATTTCGGCGGCAGTTCCTCCAGTGAATTAGGGAGGGGCAGCCTGAACGGCAGTCATCAGTGTGGGAGTCAGGCATCCTTCAGCGGTGTTTCTGCGGGAGGTCCGCCTGCCTAGCAGCTTTGGCGGCATTTCGGTGGCAAGTAGACGAAGCGGTGGGACCGACGGACCTTTCCGCAGAAATGCCGCCAAAACCGTGTGACCAGAGGACCTCCCGCAGGCGTGCTGGCAAAGGCCACCTAGGATGGCAAAGGCCACCTAGGATGGCAAAAAAGCTGATACCGCGCCTGACTCCAGTTTACAAGGTCATCTGGATCTTCCTGTACGATATCCTGGTCCTTCTCTGAATTGGCAATACCTCCCAGCTTTGTGTCATCTGCAAACTTTATTAGCACATTCCCACTTTTTGTGCCGAGGTCAGTAATAAAAAGATTAAATAAAATTGGTAGCAAAACCGATCCCTGAGGAACTCCACTGGTAACCTCTCTCCAGTCTGATAGTTTCAGAATGACCCGCTGTTGTCTCCTCTTTAACCAGTTCCTTATCCACCTTTCAATTTTCATATTGATCCCCATCTTTTCCAATTTAACTAATAATTCCCCATGTGGCACCGTATTAAACGCCTTACTGAAATCTAGGCAAATTAGATCCACTGTGTTTCCTTTGTCTAAAAAAATCTATTACTTTCTCAAAAAAGGAGATCAGGCTGGTTTGGCACGATCTTCCTTTTCTAAAACCACGTTGTATTTTGTCCCATTTACCATTGACCTCAATGTCCTTAACTACACTCTCCTTCAAAATTTTTTCCAAGACCTTGCATACTATAGATGTCAAACTAACAGGCTTGCAGTTACCTGGATCACGTTTTTTCCCCCCCTTTCTTGAAAATAGGAACTATATCAGCAATTCTCCAGTCATATGGTACAACCCCCGAGTTTACAGATTCATTAAAAATTCTTGCTAATGGGCTTCCAATTTTGTGTGCAAGTTCCTTTCATATTCTTGGATGAAGATTATCTGGGCCCCCAACTTAGTCCCATTAAACTGTTCAAGTCTGGCTTCTACCTCGGCTATGGTAATATCTACCTCCATATCCTCATTCCCATTTGTTATGCTACCATTATCCCTAAGATCTTCCTTAGCCTCATTAAAGACTTGAGGCAAAGTATTTGTTTTGATATTGGGCCATGCCTAGATTATCCTTAACCTCCACTCCATCCTCAGTGTTTAGTGGACGCACTTCTTTCTTTGTTTTCTTATTTATATGGCTACAGAACCTTTTACTATTGGTTTTAATTCCCTTTGCAAGGTCCAACTCTACTTGACTTTTAGCCTTTCTCACTTTATCCCTACATGTGCTGACCTCAATAAGGTGGCTTTCCTTGCTGATCCCTCCCATCTACCACTCCCTGTATGCTTTCTGCTTTTTCTTAATCATCTCTCTGAGATGCTTGCTCATCCATCTTGGTCTACAACTCCTGCCTATGAATTTATTCCCCTTTCTTGGGATACAGGCTTCTGATAGCTTCTGCAACCTTGACTTGAAGTAATCCCAGGCCTTCTCCGCCTTTAGATTCATAAATTCTTCAGTCCAATCCACTTCCCTAACGAATGTCCTTAATTTTTTAAAGTTGGCCCTTTTGACATCAAAAGCCCTAGTCGCAGATCTATTTTGGTTTATCCTTCCATTCAGTTTGAACTGACATGGCTCATGATCCCTCGAACCAAGGTTGTCCCCTAAAACCATTTCTTCTATGAGGTCCTCACTACTCACCAAAACCAGAGCTAAAATCTGACAGCTGCTTTCCCTAATCTTTGGGCTAGCATTTCCCTACGTGACTCCTCCAAACCCTCAAAGCAGCTAACTTCCAGGTGTCACTTACAGAGAAACCACACTGATTACTATAAACACATTCCTGCGAAATGTTCCTGCTGGAGCAAAGGCCCTTGGAACCAAGGGCCCCCTTTTATTAGTTATTTAACGAACGAACAGATCATCCAGCCTCTTTGTGCCAGCGGAGGGATATTTCCTCTGCAGGTACTGCCTAGCATTTTGTTGAATCTGGCTGTCACTCTCCCTGGAGAACCCGCTGGCTCAGGATGGGATTGGATGCAACTTTCATGAGACACTTGTCCTGGTCTCTCTTCACAAGGGCACTGCACCAGCATGGTTTTGGCAAACCCACCTTGAACTCCTCCTCTAGCCCATTGCTGCTTGTCCCGGGCACTTTGTTGTAGATTTTCTGGAGGTGGATCTCTAGCGAGGTCACTTCTAGCTCTGTGTCTCCGTACAGATAGTGCTCCAGAAGTGCTTGGTATATAAACACATATTGCATCTGAAAGAGGAGGGAGAGGTTACAGGGAGAGATGGCAGCTTCCGTACCATGCTCTGAACACATTCAGCTCCCTGTCTTTAGACAGGGCATGTGTGGGAAGGGTGGAAGCCCAAAGTCTAGGCACCAACATCAGCACAGCCACTGAGCAAACTGGACACATTAAAGTCAATGGGAAATTTCACCCACCTGGGAGAGGATCAAACTCTTATAACATGTTCTCAGTGACCAGCTACAGAGCAGGGCCGTGGGCTGGCAGACCAGGAGATGCTCATGGCAGAAGGAAATAGGGCGGGGGAACAACGGCAGGCCTACTATGTATGGAACAATGAAGAGTGACTCAGAGAGGAAGCTCCTGGCTGCCCGGAGAGCACTGGTGTTCACACACAGGCTCAGCTGGAGCAACAGGACTTCTCCTGTCCACGGAGAATGGGAAAGGTCACATGCTCTGTTTAAATGGCTGAGCATGGCTGCTGCTATTCAATGTCCACAGCTGGACTCCAAACACCGATGCATCTCAAATCAGAGGCTACTTTTTAGAACATTGGCCTTGCCCTCACTGTGCCTCAGTGTCACTGTCTGTAAAATGGGGATGGTGACACCTGCCTGCCACACAGGCTTAATAGGGTTTGCAGAGGGCTTTGGGATCCTTGCATGAAGGGTTCTATAGAACAGTGGTGTGCAAACTGTGGGGCATGCCCCGTAGGGGAGCGCCGGGATGTTTGGGAGGCCATGTTGCGACGTCAGGCGGCTCATGCCAGCCTCCACAAGGGGCATGGAGGGAGCAACGCCTCCACCCTGACTCACCTCAGCAGGTGGGTAAATGTGCTGCAGCTAGTTCCGCTCCCAGCAGCCTCCATCCCCAGTGCTGGCTCCACCCCAGAGACTGTTGCACGTGCCTTCCCCTACTCTGAAAACCCGACAGGGGAGGGGCAGGTATTGGCCCTGCTCTCGCAGTGCAACCTGGCTGCAAGGCAGAAGCAGCCTGCTGCTAAGGAAGCCTTGGCTGCGTAGTGATGCTGGGGTGGGGTGGGGTGGGGTAGGGGGTGGTACAGATTCTGTTACTGGTAAGGGGAGCATGACTGGAGAAGTTTGCCCTCTGTAGCAGTGGTGTGCAAAGTGTTCTCAGCCATGCTTCAGTAATGGGGGGAAGCTGGGAAGTGCCATGGTCTGGAGGAATGACTGGAGGTTCTGGGAGTCAGTAGGTCAGCAAGTGAGTCCTTCTGTGAAGTCCTTTGGCAAATCACCTCACCTCTCTGTGCCTCGGTGCCCCTTCTGTAAAATGGAAGCGAGACTGACCCACCTCACAGGGATGCTGCAGCTGATTAGCTGCTGTCTGCCGGGTTCTGAGTGTGGGAAATGCCCAGTGTCACCGAGCGCCTCTCCAGCCCCTTGGAGTTGACTTACGTCGGTCTGTACCATCTGGCAGCGCTGAGCCCGGATCCGGCTCACAAAGCCGTACACGTCCACTTTCCTCTCTGCATGCATCATGTCCAGCATGGCATCAATGACGATAAAAGTGCCTGTGCGTCCTACCCCGGCGCTGTAACACCAGAGGAACAAGGAGTCAGTTGAGCTGACACTGGAGTAGGGCCCCTTCCACTGCCCCATGCCTGCTCAGGGAAGGTTAGCAGCTGCGCAAAGCAACAGAAAGAGCCAAGAGGCTACAACAACTCACCCGAGACAGCAGGCAGCTCAATCCATTCCAGACAAGAAAGAAGGAGGGAGCTTGAACTCGTACCCAACTACAACAGGGACTATTCTCGGGTCCAATGGCTACAGCTGAGACAGGACATTTCTAGACTCCAACCACCCTACCCGCTGGGACTCAAGAGAGCATGAGAGCACAGAGCAGGCCACAGTGAACCCTAGAGTCGATTCAGGCTTGTAGCATATTGAAGTGCTGTCTGTGGCTGTTGCCTTGCTGTGTCTGCCCCCTGCTTCCTTCCAGCCTGCCTCTCCCCTACAGGGGTAGGCCCATGGCAGCCAGTCACTGACTGTCGCTCCTCTCTTGGGCTCTGGCCATGCTTTGGGTTCCTGTTCTCAGTGGTCAACTCTCAGCGTATCAAGGGGGAGATGAGCCCAAGCAAAGATCAGGCTTGTGGGAGACTTTTATGGAAGTGTATGTAGAGCTGGAGAGGCCCAGGGTGGATCCTCACAGTAGCTCGAACTCGTGAAAACTCCTTGGAGTTGAAAGTCTGAGTCCTGTCAGGGAGCCTGGGTGACACATTGAGTACCACGCGCTACAGGGTGGGTGTGGATTTGCCCAGCCTCCTCAGTCAAATCTGCTGGTTCTGCCACTCACTTGCCACCATGCCCCTGAGCAAGTCAAGGTGTCTGGCTGGCTCCCACCCTCACTGGCAGTGCACTAGAACCGAGGGGGGGTTAAGGGGGGAGCTTGCTATCAGGGGTCGGCAACCTTTCAGAAGTGGTGTGCCGAGTCTTCAATTATTCACTCTCATTTAAGGTTTCACGTGCCGGTAATACATTTTAATGTTTTTAGACGGTCTCTTTCTATAAGTCTATAGCATAGAACTAATCTATTGTTGTATACAAAGGAAATAAGGTTTTTAAAATATTTAAGAAGCTTCATTTAAAATTAAATTAAAATGCAGAGCCCCCCTAGACTGGTGGCCAGGACCTGGGTAGTGAGAGTGTCACTGAAAATCAGCTCGTGTGCCACCTTTGGCACACGTGCCATAGGTTGCCTACCCCTGCTGTATATCAAATATGGTGCATATCAACCCAGGTGAGCTCTGCAGCTTCTTTATTATTCCAAGTACAGAGAGAGCCTGGAATTACTGCTGTGTCTTGGATCCACTCCAGTAAGGGTTAAAGCCCAAATCTCCAATGCAGAATGCTGGAATGTTATAGCCTGCTGTGATATTACTCCTGGTGTTTGGGTCCACAGAGCAGCCAAGTGAGCTGTTACAACTACTCCTGCAAGCCACAAGCAATCTTCTTTGGTCACATGGCTCATGTAATGCCTGTGCTTTTGGAGGTGAAAGGACAGGGCTCTAGTCCCAGCTCCCTGTGCGTGTGATTTGTGTGTGACTATGGCTGTTGCTTGCACTCATGCAGCGAATCTAGCGTCAGGTAGCCAGGACTCCCTCTGCCTGCTCCTGCCACCCTTCCACAGGAGACAGAACCAGTTTCTTCGGGTGGCCGTCAAGAGCATTCAAGCAGAGATACATGGAGGAGGAGGAGGAGGAGAAGAGAGGGCTCTCTGGAAGACGTGACCCTGGACTCACCTGCAGTGAACGACGATCGCTCCTGCATACTGGGGGTTACACATCTTCACCTTCTTCAGGAACTTCAGCATCCCGATAGGGGTGAAGGGGACCCCAAAGTCAGGCCAGCTGGTGAAGTGGAACTGGGTCACCAAGCGCTGAGGCTTTTTGTTTGTAACATCACCTACCTGTGGGGAGAGCACATGCCTTGGTTACTGTCAGACACTCAGCTTTGTTACCTTCCCTCAGAAACAGAGCAGAGAGGGGCTTCCAGTCCGGGGTTCAAACAGCCCTAAAATTTGGGGGGTTGAAACCGGTTTTGGGATTCAAGGCTGGTTCTAAAGGCCTGATGGTTGAAAATCAGGCATTGCATCTTACTAGTGCCCCAAACTCCAAAGCTATGAATCTCAAGGAACTGCTTAGCTTATACCTCAGTGTTTCTCAAGTCCTCGGACCAGAGTCTCAGTTGCACTGAAGTCAATGGAGAGAGGCCAATCTCTTCTAGCTGAGGCTGTGTCTCCTGGTACTGAGGGAGGGGGCAGAAACTAGTTGGGCCCCACAATTCCTCTAAGGCTTTCTGGAGCCTGCAATTGTCCTGTAGTGCATTCTCAATAAGGTGGTGCCAATGGAGAATCCAAACCCAGACGCTGACGTCTAGGATGGTCAGGAATCCCGCTGGCTGCCTGGCTATCACTCCAGGAATTTCGTTTTGCATTTCAAGCTGAATCAAGCCAGGTCAAAGCTGCTGCATTTCGCTCCTACACAACCTGAATGCACAGAATGACCCAGCATTCTCAAGAATGGATTCATAATGGGGCACGTTTTCACTGATCCAATTCCACTGTAAATGTTTCACACAGCTCTCCTGCTAACCTCTGTCCTAACTGTAGAAAGGGGAGAGAGGCACCGAGCACTGAAAGGATGGGCCTATGGTGAATGCACTGGACTGGGACTCCCAGATCAATTCCCAGCTTTACCCATAGACTGCTTGTGTGACTCCAGACAAGTTATTTCCTTTCTGTGCTTCAGCTCCCCACCATAGCACTGCCCTACACCACTGGGGGATTGTGAGCATAAACTATTAGTGATCACGAGGTGCTCAGATTCTATGGCAAGTGAGGCCATAGAAATAGAAGGGAAATAATAACTGCAGCTTTGGATTCCATCTTTGCTCCTGAGATGTCTGACATTTTGCTAAGCGCTCACAGCCACATGCTCTTTAAGAGAGTGAGGGGCCAGGTGCAAAAATACACTAGCAAATGCACAACTGTAACAGTGTGTACACACTGGAAACTGCTTGCACAAGGGGGAATTTAAGCCCTTACTGGCCCATCTGGGTGCGCACCTGCCCCACTTCCACATGCAACTGTGGTAACTGCACACGCAAATGCACATGCAAAACTGTGCATGCTAAGTATTAAAGCAAAACTGGCCCATCCTCAGATCCTCAGCAGGTGTAAATCAGTACATCTCCAATGGCTCCAACAGAGAGATGCAGATTTATACTAGCTGAGGAGGTGGCCTTAAATAACTAAGCTGAGTTAAGTGCAGAAAGCTATGATGAAAACAAAGTGAGAACTATAGTTATTTCACTCTCAAAACTCAGGGCACAATTAACACCACAGGAAGAACAATTTTTTTCAAGTGTAT
The DNA here is from genome assembly GCA_007922305.1 of Dermatemys mawii. Classification (NCBI taxonomy): domain Eukaryota; kingdom Metazoa; phylum Chordata; order Testudines; family Dermatemydidae; genus Dermatemys; species Dermatemys mawii. The sequence goes on from ML677326.1 coordinate 4,814,924, forward strand.
AATTTTTACCATGACTGCATCCTTCAAAGAGGCACACGAACCATCCCAACCTGCCGATCCCTGGCGAGAACACGCCCCTAGGGCAGGGGTGGGCAAACTCTTTGGCCCGAGGGCCACATTGGGGTTCAAAATTGTGCGGAGGGCTGGGTACGGAAGGCTGTGCCTCCCCAAACAGCATGGCCCCACTCCTTATCCAACTCCCACTCCCCGAGACCCCACCACCTAAGGGCCCCCCTCTAGTCCCTGCTTACCATGCTCAGCCGGGCACTTCAGCCTGGAAGAGTGGGGCCCTGTGGCTTGCCACACTCAGCCCGGCACCCTGGCCCAGAAGTGCAGGGCCCCGTGTCTTGCCGTGTTCGGCCTGGTGCTCCGGGCTGGGAGAGCGGAGCCACTGGCACCGCTCCCCCGGCCCGAGCTCATGAGCCAGATAAAAATGGCTGGCGGGCTGCATATGGCCCGTGGGCCGTAGTTTGCCCACCCCTGGCCTAGGGGGCATTGTGAATGTTCGGGGCTGTGTAGTGAGTCAGACAATCCTCGCTACAGCAGGAGCACCCTAATTCTCTCCTGCTTTCTGTGATGGAAAGCAGTGAATCTAGTGGAGAAGCGAAGGGGCATAAGTGAACCATGGTACCTGCTGAATGCAGAACTTTCGCACTGTGTAGTCAACCAAGACAGTCACATCTTCCACAGACACCCGGATATTTCCATAAGTCCAGCAGCCCTGGTCTGGCCAGTATTGAGCACATTTGCACTGGAGAGAAATGACACAAAAGCAAGGCAAGGAATTATTTCTGTTATGCAAGAGTTCAGACGAGAGGATCTCAGTGGTCCCTTCTGGTCTTGGAATCTATGAAAGCCCAGTGTCTAGAGATCCAAGGACGAGTCTGGTAAAAGTACATGGGAATTACCTTCTTGGATTAGACCAACTGCCCAGGGAGACCAGCAGGGACACTGCAGTAACACAGTGGGGAACTGGGTCCTATGAGTTTACAGCTGAATTGTAACAAAAACAAACACACTGGATCAGATCTTTAGCGCAAGGGTTCTCAAAGTGGGGGTCACGTTCCGGTTCCAGGGGGGTGACAAGCCCTCGCTGCCACATTGAATGTTTTCGCTTTTGGCGGCATTTCGGCGGACATGCTCACATGGCAACTTCTGTTTCAGCGGCAATTCAGCGGACATTGCAGGGTCACGATCGGAGGCTGCATGTGGAAAAGGGGTCGCTCAAACGGAAAGTTTGAGAACCACTGCTTTTGTGGGTGTAATTTGGCTCCACTAAGTCAATGGAGTTGTGCTGCTTTACACCAGCTGATGATCTGGTCCCCAATTTTGTTCCTGTTGAAGACCAAGGGATTTTGGCCAATAACTTCAATGGGAGCAGCATAGGCCCTGACTATTTACTTCCTTGTGTGTGGAGTGCATGTTTGTCACATCTGTTAAGGGCAGGGGAGCTATGGGGAAATCTGTAGAAGCTCATGTCTCAGTTATACCTTTAGACCCCAACACATGGATAACGCAAGCTAATGTGCAGCTCTTTGTCCCTCTCTAGTGGCTGGGTCATATATAAAAGCGTACAAGTTTACTACTGTCTGCAGGCTAATGGGGTCTTTTAGTGCAAGCAGTAGAGGTTTATGCTTTTAGATCCAGAAGTCCCATGTTTAATCTCAGAGAGCCCTTCTAGGGGATTTGTTCCCATGGGCAAGTACAAGTGAAGTAACTGCTTGCCTAGCTGCCCAATTTTCATGTGCTTGTTCAGGGTGTGTGCCTCCATTCACCATCACAGCAGGTTAAATGTGTCCATGTGGGTAGTATTCCCTGACATTCACCTCTTTTCTCTCTTTCAGGTTAGTCACCATGACGATCGTTGCTGTGTTCTGCTCCCAAATCATTCTCCAGAAATCATTCACTGTTTCTTCTTTTGGTCCTAAAAAGAGAGACCAAACACAGGTATTATACACTGAAAGGGCATGTTATCCAGCCAGTGCCGGATTTTCTCCGTGTAAAAACCAGCAGGGAGAGGCATGTACAGAGTCATTAATGACTGTGCAGCAATGTAAGTGGTACTAAGTGGCAGCAAAGGGCAGCTCTTATCTAGAGCTGTATTTTTAAAAGGGACTGGATACATCTTATGACCAGTAATTACATTTGTAGCAATTCAAGCTAAGATAAATGTGAGGTCAGGACTGGATTAAGACCTTTAGAGGCCTTAAGCACTGAAAAGATTATGATGTCCCCCCATATGTAATTCAAAATAAAAACAATAGTATACTGTAAAATAAAATTTTATTTTTTGAAATGACACAAAACTTGCATGTATGCTGAAATTAAAATAGCTTCTTTCTAGATTTTCTGATTGCAAAATTCTGGATAAGTTCATGGAAGCTGACTCCACAAAGGATGTCCACTTCCATACACAATACAAAAGTACAACAGGGAAAGTGAATCAAGCCTGTCCTGACACATTGTTGTTCTCTGAGGGCTTTTTATTCTTTTCAGCTGAGAAAAAGAGTGGTCTGCGGAGCAGTTAGTAATCAATGTTAGAAAAATACGTAGTGCGATCTCTACATTTGGAAATACACACTGTATTCCACCTTTCAGTATTGTGTCATGAAGATCAATGTGGCTGAATTTCATTTTTCCTGTTTCATTAAACTTTGTATGCATATAACTGGAACTGCTGTACTTTTCCACAAAGATTCATGTTCAAGTCAACAGGGTATGAGTCAACTATTGCAATACATGACAGGATCGGATTTCCTCGCACTATTTTGATCTACGTTAGTAGGACGCCCCCTCTGGTTTAGGTGGGGATAAGTAATAAAAAGAGAACAGAAAAATGGGGGAAGTGTGTGTAGTAGAGTGTAAGGAAGTCTAACAAAGTTCTGATTTTTCCCATGACGACTACTTTGATGCTTTTTTTGAAATATCAATTTTTTTTAAAAAACCCTCTTTTTGTGCCCCCCTGCTTTGCTGGTGCCCTAAGCATGTGCTTAGTCTGCTTATTGGGTAATCCAGCCCTGTGTTAGGGGGAAACAGTCACAGAGCAATGAAATGATTTGCTCAAGGTCACACACAGAATCTGTGGCAGAGCCAGAAACAGAATGTAGGAGTCCTGACTGCAGTCCTATGCTTTAACTGCAGGATCTTCCTTAACTTTGGTCCTCATTAGTAGAGCCCTGTGCTAATACAAAATTTATATTTGCATCCAATCTGTAATCTGCAACAATGGTCTGCAGATGCGAATATCTACAGCTATAAAGCGGATATTCATGGATTTGCAGGGCTCTTTCAGAAGGGTAATTACTGACTGCCCACCAGACAAGCTGCTGAACTGTACCTAAACATCCTGATCCAAACCCCAGCCTATGGTTGGGCAACACACATCACAGGCATTTCCATCCCTGAATGCCAGATCCATCCTCTAACGTTGCTTAGCTGTAAGATGGCTCTAAATTACAACAGTTGCCACCAGCCCATGGGGTTGTTACAGCAGGTGGTCATCAGCAGCATGTAGGGAAGCCCCCGATGCCAATAGCAGGAACTAAGGGGTGGTGGGGGTAGGGTAGGAGCTGCTACACACTCTACATCACCAGAGCCGCCACTTTTACTGGCATAGTCCTCCCTTGGCTTTAGGGCCACAGTCTGCTGGGCATGCAGCAGAGTGGTTAGTATCACATATAATGCTGCAAATCCACCAGTGCCAAGGAGGTACAGATGGTGCACAACACCCGCTCTGGACTGGCTTGTGGAGGTGGGAGACAGGCAGGGTTTGGCAAGATTTAAGAAACTCGCCCACCTGTTAGTATCCAACACTCCTCCTGTCATGAAGGAAAAGTCTCACCATGGTGAATGTTGCAACTAAGCTTTTCTCTGTTGATACATCACATTTTAATGATACACCACTGTCTACTGATGTATAAAAGGAGTGGAGATTAGACCAAATAAGCCTCAAAGGGTCTTCACATCAGCAGATTCCTGTGTTTTTATCATGAAATTTAATTGAGTCTAATAGCTTACACCATTTCCAGAAAGAGTTACAGGCCCATATGAATCAAAACACCCTGGCAGTGACACTAGCAGGGACATGGAGTTGTAGGTACCCATGATCCTCATGCTTCAGGGCACAAGCTGAACACCAGCTGAGGTCAGGAAGGAACTGCCTTGACTTTCTCCTTAAGATCCAGCACTGAACTTGTAGATGGGCTTACAATCTGTCCATACTATGGCATTTCCTACATTTCCATCTCTGATTCCCTGGATTTTGACCAAGATGATGGGTCCAGGGCTGTTGAACCACAGGTAAAACTTCACAATTTCATAGATCAGTGTCTTGACACAGTAACCAGAGCACACTAGACATTTTACCTTGTGCAGCAATAAACTTGTTTTTTTCTTGGTACCCCTGCAGAGACACAACGAGAGAAAGGAACACCACAATGAAAGAGCAGCCTTCCTCCAAGACAAGGCGGGATGCATCTCAGCCTCCCCCTCTCTGGACTAACTGCTCACTCAATGACCTGTCACAGAAAGGGATGCATTTCATGCCTCAAAATAGATATCTGTCAAGGAAATGGGGCTGCAAACTCCACCTGACATCTGAAAATCAAGCTATGTTTTTTCTATCCACACCACCATGTTTCACTAGCAAAAGCCATGATCTCCTTATCTCATGTGAGTCAACAGCAAAACTCCCATTGACTTTAATGGGAGCAGAGCAGGCTCAAAGGTGCTGTAAGCAGAATTTGGCTGGCCAGCTGGTTGTTTTTTCATGCATTTTGTTTCCAATCCTGCAAGCCCTTTGGCTGCACGGCTCCCACTGGCTACAAAAGGAGGGCTAAAGGGAAGGAACATAGAGGGATTGCAGGACTGGGTCCTCAGTCATTTATAGATTTTAAATGCCAGATGGGGCTATGAGATCATCTAGTCTGACTTCCTGTATAACACAGGCCAGGGAACTACACTCCTCTACCTCTGCACTGAGCCCAGTCATTGGTGCTTGTCTAAATTGTGTCTCTCAGAAAGGCATCCAGTCTTGGTGTGAAAACACCAAAAGATGAAGAATCCACCACTTCCCCGGGGAGTTTGTTTCAATGGTTAATCGTCTTCACTTAAAATTTGTCTTTCAACCAGGGATGACCACAAAGCCCTTTCCAAACGTGAAAGCTAAGCTCCTAACTCACTAGGATGTTGTGGTGTTATCGATGGGGGAAAAAGGCACAGAGATATGTGACCAAGGTCACACAGTAGATTAGTGGCAGAGCAAGGGACAGTGGTGTTGGCTCTCAGCCCCCATGCTCTGAGTCTAAGACCACATTCCCCTTGTGGATGTATGAGGCAGAACAGAACACAGCTCCCTCTCCCATAGCTGTATTGATGCTACAGCATTGACAACAGCATAACGACGCTTGGCCAGTGAACTAAACAGACATGAGTCAGAGGGAGAGAGAGAAGAAATACCAAGGGGCAATTTCTTAGCCGTCCTTTTCCTGACCATAATCACATTCCATGTAAGGAACATGCCTAATGACTAGCCTCACCCCAAGTGATACAGGCCATCACAGGGCCAGACACCCTTCAAACCAATCAGTAACAAAGTCCATGCTGGAACTTACATTAATGAAGGAAGCGTTAATGTAATCAGAATCCGGGACACCTTCGATAGGAGTCAGATGAACCCTGGAATGATCATCTGGAGAAAAATCAAAACTATGCATGAAAAACTAAATAGATGTTAATGAACTTCTATGTCCAGAGGAAGCAGATTATCTGATTAGTGCCTCAGGTAGAGGAAGCCTTTGCCTGGACATATTCCCAAGGTTTCGCTTCACTGCATTTGTAGAAAGCTTTGTGCACTGAAATCATCACGTGCTTAAGCCTAGAGAAGTGATAAATTCTGCATAGGAAAGATTTCCTTCTGCAGAGCATATAAACTCGAGAGTGTTCCACGCCCAGTGCTCATCCAATCCTTGACCATCCAAATACATTGTCTCTCTCCAGTAACATTCAGGCAACTGAGTGTTCTTGGCCCTTGCCCTCCTGTCCAGTTTAATAGTGTATCTTCCCCACCCTCCTACCACGACCTGTGCTCTAGCTACTGCCTCATGATGTACACCTGCATCCTTCCAGGCTATAACTTGACCGGTTTAGCATGTGTTTAAAGGCAGTGAGCCTTGTCTACACCAGACTTCAAATGTGTTAGCTAGCGTGTATTAGCTAAGAAGTGCAAACATCACACTTTAAATCCTAGTCTAGATAAGCTCTAGGAATGAGAGGGGAGTTCACTCTTCAGTGCCCATTCAGTCTTTCCCATTAGGGGTGTTACAACAGCATGGACACCTGTCCAATAGAATCTGTCCTAAGCCTTTCTCGCTTGGGCTACAGCTGCAGGGAGCTCTTTCTACTACCTATTAACTGGACCTAGACTGGAGGAAGCAGCCTGCACAGTGGTGGGAACCACCTCACCTCTCCTGTTGCTTTAACTCAACCTCGTATGTGGTTTCCTGTTATTTAGCAATCGCCACTCAGCAGGCCTGTTATATTCCCCACTTCCTTCCATAGCAGCCATACAGAATGGAGAAACAGACCAACAGCAACAGTGTCAGTCGCAACTGGCTACACCACACCCACAAGCCTCAATGGAGCTGCACTGGGAGCAAATACATACAGGGCAAAATGTTCACATATCTGTTCTTCTCTTTGTTTTCCTCTTTGGAGGCGGCTTCGCATGTGGCCTGGATGGGGCATGCTGGGAGAGCCTGAAAGGGCAGGAGAAATGAGATTTCCTGTTATACTTCCACTGTACACAGGGGGGAAGAGCATGTAATTGTAGTAAACACAAACCAATCAGAAATTCTATATAGTGATGAGCCCTGCTGTATCTCGAGGATCTTTCATTCAAGATCTCAAGGGTGGTAAGTCAGTAGCCTCTCATCTGGGGGACAATGAAGCACAGAGGTTACATGATTTACCTAAGATGACACAAGAGAAATGACACAAATGACAACTGCATGAGCTAGGAATAGGACCCAGGAGTCCTGACTCCAGAGCCCCACTCTAACCTCGAGGCAAACCTTCCATAATAGATCCCTGTCAAAGGGAAATGCTGAAGGCTCATCTTCCTGTCCCCTTCAGAGAACAGGCTAGATCAGGAGAGGAGTGGAAGGGGGTAGACAGAGCAAAGGGGCAGCACATGCTCCTGTAACAGCAAAAGGAACATGGGAAACAGCCCAGGGCTCAGCTTAGTGCAGCTCTGCTCTGTTGAGGTCTTACACGGATACAGGGGGAAGCCCTTAGAAAGGATGGCAAGGGGAAGCCCCCCTACACTTGGGGCTCACAAGCCTCCACCGTCTCCCCATCTCTTCTCCTAAAGCCAGAAGGCACAAATGGGCTATGAGGGTTTCAAAGTTCAATAATGCTCAGTCCCTTTAGTGAAGTGCTCTAGGATCTGTAGACGCTCTATTACTAGTGCAGCATGGCAGACCAGCATGTCTCTGCTAGCATTAATCACAGAGGCAATTCATTTCTGAACACAGACATCTCAAGATGGAAAATGGTTAATGGATAATAACCCTGTCTAGATGGAGGGGAAGGCCGTGGAATAGAGGCTCAGAGAACTGTTTACACAAGCTTAGGCCTCCTTACAGGGAGCAAAATCTTCACCTAACATGAAATAAAGTGCCATATTATCCAGAAACACAAGGTGGCAGCAAATCCTCCTCCAACACAAACCAGACCATCCCGTCAGCACATCCGCGACAGGGTCGACACAGCTCAGCTCTTTTCCCGTTACTGCAGGTTGACAGATCACAAATGCCACCAGTGATACAGCAGACTGAATTAGAGCTTGGAGCTCGCTGGTCAGCCCCATATCCCCTTAGCCACCCCTACCCCACGTCAGATGGGTAGGTGGAACTTTCAACGGTACCATGAGCCATTTCTGGGCACAGGGGCTATGGGGCTTTTCTTCTTTAAAAATATTCAAATGAATTGAGTGTTGATGCAAAGATAGCAGCCTGATAGCCCTTGAAAGTAACATCCTCTCTCCAGAGCACAAGCAGCCACTGAGCAAACTTCCCCACGCTGCCCTGCCAATTCACCCCAACCGTGACGTGGATAGACCCCTTCTCAGGAGTCAGGGGGGACTCATTCGCCACAGCCCATGCAGCCCTGGGCCTCTCTGGCAAGATGGCCAATTGGAGCTAAATGTGCTAGTGCTGTGATGCAGACCCATCTCCAAGAGGAACTGGACTGAGACCTACCAAGTTGTTCCATGCAAGCCACCAAATAGACAGCAGAGGGTGACAACTTTCAATCATAGTAGATCAGATAGGATCACAGTGTGATTTCATCCACAACTGGGGGAAGAAGCAGGTATTTAAGACTGAGGGGAGGAAAAGTGGGGTTTCTCAGCACTGGTGATCCTGTGTAGCCCCCTAGCTCAGTGTCTTCCTCTACTGGATGTCGACACAAGAGGATAAGAACCTACTGATGCTACCAACTAGAGTTATTTCTTTAGCTGAAGAGATAGAGGCCTGCGCTTTGGGGACAGAAGTCCAGGGTGCAATTCACATTAGTCAGAAGTGATCCCAAAGAAGTTTACTGACTACACTAATACTCAATTACTGAATTGCAGCCACTTCTGTGGTGCAAGGCAGCAACCAACTGGGCTCACAGCAATTGGAAGAGGGGAAATTTTTTGCTAGGGCACAAGGCATTTTGGTGGGTTTATCTAACAGTAAGGTATTGTAATTCTACAGCCAAGGACCTGTGCATCCTGGAGACAACTGGACCTAAATTCTGCAACTCAGTGCTGAAAGTCTTATAGCAGTTGTTGAAGATTTTCTTTATTAATCATGACAATGGAGAATCCATTCAGTACAGCAGCTCCTAAGCAATTTATTTTGATACTTAATTCAGTTATTTTACTTTGCCCCCTGCATTATTTATTTTCAGTGTGCCATAGATTTTTGTATTGGCGAGGTTTAACTGCATCAGCGGTGTTGTCAGGGAAAGCTGGAGGTTTTGCCACTGAACATGGGACAGCTGAGTGCAAGGACTTTAGGAGGCATGGGTGACAATTTGGGATTGTGAGATAAGCCCAATACCTGGATATGTCAGCAGAAATGACAGGTGATGAAAGTGGTAGCAGTGCTGACATTTCAATCACCACCATTAGGTTTCTGAGTTAACACTACATTGAAATAACTAGGAGAGTTTCTTTCTCACAGCTCCTGTTTTTGGCAGGCTGTAGACTCTGGAGGGCAATAATGCATTGTTTTAACATCCATGTTATGTTTTCTTAAGTTCTCTTTGCAGTCATTAAGACTAGAAAAAACTAAGCTTACATTTTGGAGCCCAGTTCCACAGTGATGGAACCACAGCATATACAGGGTCTTGTCTATAGCACCTTCTACTTCAGATTAAGAACATAAGAATGGCCACACTGAGTCACACCAATGGTCCATCTAGCCCCGTATCCTGTTCTCCTCCGACAGTGGCCAATGCCAGGTGTCTCAGAAGAAATGAACAGAAAAGAACAATTATCGAGGGATCGATCCACTGTCGCCCAGTCCCAGCTCCTGGCAGTCAGTCCCTAAACATTTCCTGAACTTTAGCGAATTAAGCCTCATAAACTTCTGTGAGGTAAAGGGGGGTGTACTTATATCTGCTTTGCAGGTGGATACACAGAGAGCTGAAGGGACTTGTCCAAGGTTACTCAAAGTCAGGGGAAGAGCTGGGAATAGACTCCAGAGCTGCTCACTCCCAGTCCCGCGGTCTAATCACTAGCCATAGCTTGCACGCCGTTAGCTCTCTACAGGCCCAGATAATATGGAACCCCACTTGTGATGATCCAGGGCCAGCTCTTTTGAAGCTGGACACCTGTTACTGGAAACAGAGATCTATTCATTATCTCGTCTTATCGGCACAATTATACTTCTTCATTCATGTAATTATCCCATCATGGCTAACACTGAACATTGCTGCAAATGGTACAGAGAAGGAGGAACCCACAATGGAAATACAATTATTGTCATGCCCTAGGTTTAAATAAATAATGCAGAGACTTATTTTAACAAAGGAAACAGGAAGATGCAGGGGAAGAGGGAGTGAAGGAATCTGGAGGGGGCCCAACCAGCAGGTCAAGTTGGGAAAAGCTGGCAGCCCTGCTGATCCAGAGCAGCTGGGTGTGTGTACAACAGTCATATAAACAGGGTACTCTTTCAAACACAAAAAGAGGGACATCCTCTTCACTGTTTCTCACCCATCTATTTACTTGTTCTGAAAAAAACTGGTTGATTTGTCTGTGCACCACTGCTCCCTGCTGGATATAATCAGACTACCCCACTGTAGGTCATAGGCCCTATACCTCCAACAGCTACCCTTTTAGCTCAAGCAGCTGGAGCTTGTACTGAGGAGGCAGGAGGATGAGAATTCTATTCTTGTAACTGTGAAGTCCTGGGTGGCTTTGGCATGTAGCATAGCAACAGTGAAGTTCTTAATGGATGATAGAAGTGGTTACAATATTGTAACCACATCTAACTTTTCTTGTTTTGCAGGGCTAGAGAGAAACCGTCTTGCTTAGCTTAAGAGGGAGTCTAGACTGATTTGGCTCAATTTGCTACAGTAAGTACTTCTACCTGGTAAACAAAATACCCCTTTCATTGTTCAACCCAGTACCATCCCTCAGCATAACTGAACCATGTTCAGAAGACAGGGATTGACAAAGCACTCACGTTAAATTCTTCTCGGAAGAGCTTATTGTCATCTGCCATTCGCCGGTTAATCTCCTCTTCCAATTTATCCACAGGCAGCGGTGGGTACTTCCTGTTGGTGCTGGGAGATCTGGCAAGCAGTGGCATGCTCTGAGGCTCTGCAATATCACACAGACTATTACAACTGTGTTCGTTTCTCCACTGACACTGTCCTGGCGAAGCTGAGCAAAGGGAACTCCTGTATTATGTTTGGTAAATTTTCAGGACAACTTTGCATCTTTGACAAAATGATTATTATCCTTTGCCCCTTGCACAGGATCTGCCATGCAAGGATGTCCGAACGCTTTGAAAACATTAACTAAGTAACTCTTTCAACATCCCTGTGAGATGGGTATTATTGTTCCCATTTTAAAGAACTACGACAGAGTGCAAACAAGGCTAAATTTTTAACCCTGGATACCTAAAGTTACTTAAATTCATACTATGTCCTTGTCTATGTGGGAAAGTTTTACCAGTCATACTATATACACTCTATTTTAGTAACTCTCCCCTATGGAAACATGCATTCTGGTAGAAGAGTAGCTTTTTCGGTTACATAGAAACTGGTTTTTCAAGCAATGTTAGCTAAGCCAAAAAAAGGCCCCCACACCAGAGTAAGAGTGGCCACATGGGGGTTATATCCATATAAGCACAGAAATTTAAATTCACAACTTAGTTTATCCCAGTATAAATTTCTTATACAGATAAGGCCTTAAGCATCAACGTACGCTTATTTTTAGGTTTAATGTACTACTGAAGAGTATTTTTGAACGTCTGATCAAGTTCAAGGATCTAAACAGAATTCAGGAGCAGCGCACAGTACAGCTCTTATTTAGGTGACTACTTCAGGCACCCAACTGTGAAAGTTTTGGCCCAAAGTCACAAAGCAAGTCCACAGCAGAAAAAGGAAAGGAAGCCAGGTGTCATGACTCTCAGTCATGGGCCTTAAAAGGGACTTGCAATAGACTTTTAAAATGGGGCTTGTACCCCTTTTCTGACACCTTAGGATGGAAAAAAATGTGTCAAAGATTTTTAAAAACAGATCAGGGTGTTTTTTTCTGTATTTTTTTTTTAGCTGAGAAATATCAGAAATGTCAAACCTGGTCTCCCCTGGTTTTGCAGGATGACCTCCTAAAAGGTTGCACAGAGGCGTATCCAGCTCTTATCCTTGAATTGAAGCAGTAGAGGATTTTGGAACTTTAACGTCTTTTCTCCAGAATGTTGGTCATAGGACTTAAACAGGTATTAACACTGAAGAGGAATTTTCAACTGTCCGATTATTATAGGTGGTCATATATTTTCCATTGGGATGTTTTTTTCAATGGAAAACATCTTTTCAACAAAATGGAAATTTTTTGCCAAAAAAGTTTGATTTTGTTAAAAAAAAATTTTTTGTTTAATGAAAACCTAAAAAATTAAAAGAAAGTTTTAAACGGAAAATAGAAAAAAATTGCTTTTCAGTAAAATATTTCATGAGAGGAAAAGAAAGTAACTGTACTGCCCGTAAATCCCTTCCCCGCTCAGTTGTTTAGCTTTGTGTCTATTGATATTTGTGGTGCCATAATGTCACTATTTCTCCAGTCACCTCAGAGTCTTTGGTCTGTACAGTGTCTAGTCCAGACGTGGGAGCTCAGGAGCCGGTCAGGACGGGCCCGTGGGCCGTAGTTTGCCCACCCCGGTCTAGTCCAATGGGGTCGACATCTTGGGTGGGGGCCTCCAGACACTACTGTAACCTTACCACCACCACCACTCCTCTTTCAGGACTTCCATACATCATAAACAAGTGAAAAAGGGGATAAGATCAATTTTTCCCCCCCTTGCAGCTTGCCACAAAATTACCCTTCAAACTGATGTTTAAGAAATGTGGGTGTGTTCTTTCTAACTCAGGATAGCCTATATTCTCACTCTCAGATCCTATACAAGGTGATGCCAGATATCACTTTTGTCCTAACCCTGAAAAGACGTGTATGTTTTATTATTATTATTATTTGTGCTGCAATTGTACCTAGGAAACCGCAGGCTTACCTTTATGCACTGAGTAGTCCTATTGAAGTCAATAAGACTATTTACAGTGTGTAAAGTTAAGCACAAGCATCAGTCTTTGCAGGATCAAAGCCTGTGTGCAGAGCTGCTTGAAATTATTTCAAATATAAAAAGATTAGTGCAAAAGAGCCTTTTTTTAAAAAAAACACTCGTGACAATATTTTGATTTTCTTGACATTTTCTGGTTTTCAGTTTTACCATTTTGGGGTTTTGTTTTCATTTGGGGGAGAGTTACTACTAATTTTGATCAGCTGGTTTAGACAGAGAGTTGTGCTTTTTTAATTATTTTTGAAAATGTGATGTTTATTTCAAAACTTGAGAAATGTCTTCTTGGGTAAAATATTCTATGCAAAATTTTGGAAAATGAACAATTTCAATTTTGCAAACAGAATGAAACCATCTCAAGGCTGATCAAAATTTTTTTTAAAAATGTACATGCAAGTTAGGGCACATTTTTCAGTGCCCAAACTTTTACCCAACTGAAGGCTCAGACAACTTCCCAGGAGCCTGAAGACTGCACCTAACTACCATAAAATGAACTGACGGCTGCCATTCATTCTTCATAAGGAGGTGTAGTCCACTAAGACACAGGCTCTAGCATGCAGTGTGACACCTTGAGCCAAACAGCCTTCCAGGGGTATTTGGTGCAGGGATGGCTCAAAGGGAAGAAATTTAGCTTTTCTTTGGAGGATTCCCATGGAACAACTAACCCAGCTAAGCTCTGTTTAACTGCAATCGAGCACAATGATGAATAGTGGAAGTATAGCTATTTTTAATAAACAAAATTAATCTCTACAAAACACGGAAATCAACATTTTTTCAACCCAGTAGAAAAGGGGACAAAGTAATTTACTCCAAAAACAGGGGGAGAGTTTAATGAAAACTACAAGAGGTGCTACATATGTACCATTATATATAGATTATAAACCCAGAAGAAACTACTGTGATCATCTAGTCTGACCTACTGTGTAACACAGGCCAGAGAACCTCCTCGAATTAATTCCTGTTTGAACTAGAGCAAGATCTTTTAGGGAAAAAAAACTTTTCACCTTGATTTTAAAATGGCTAGTGACAGAAAATCCACCACAATCCTCGATAGGTTGTTCCAATAGTTAATTACTCTCACTGTTAAATGTTTGCAGCCTATTTCTAGTCTGAATGTGTCTAGCTTCAACTTCCAGTGTTTCTTGTTATACCTTTGTTTGCTAGAGTGGCAAGCATTCTATTATCAAGTTTCTGCTTCCCATGTAGGTACCTGTAGATTAAGTCATTTCTCAACCTCCTCTGTGTTAAGCTAACAGATGAGCTCCTTGAGTCTTTTATAACCAACCCATCAAGATTTGAACTCAGGACTTTCAGTTGTAACAGCCTGAGTCCCTACTGCTTGAGCTTATGGAAAATGTCCCCAATTTAGCAGCTAAAGCAAACTCATTAACCCATTATACGAACTAGTCACTAGAGGAAGACAAAATCTGCTTTCTCTCTGGGAAGGATGGTGGGTGAGGGGTCACAGAGAATGGAAAGCAAAAATTCACCTGTGTCATCTGTTCGGCCATTGGACAAGCGAAATGAGTTGGAATGGCTCCCAGCTTGCTTGTATTTCTTGAACCTAATGAAGGAGGGATTTCAGAAAATCAGCAGCTGCCCATTCAAGGAGACCAGCTAAGTTTGATTTATTTGGGTGAGAAATATACCCAAGTTTCACTATGTGTTTCTTCTCCCCCTTGCCGCTCAACAGCTTTTAATCTTGGAGTCACAGTTATTTTGAGGTTTCTTATAAATAACAATACTACCTCTCATCCAGTACTGAGTACTTCACATCTTTAAAGGAATTTATTGGGGTCATATAGATTGTAACTTAGGACAGAATTTGGACATAAGATTCACTGTCTCCATGCACAGTAGGAAGTTGGATTTTCCTTATTTTATGCACAGGGAAAGAGAGGCCAAGGTCAGAGAAAGTGTTAGTGTCAGAACTCAAATTGACACTGGGGATTCCTGGCTCCTGATTCGGTGCTCAGACTACTAGTTCATGTATCTAGTCATTAACAGCACAGCCCAAAAGGGAAGCAGGGCCTGTTCCCATTCACACAGTGACCTCCATATTCACAATGTGGCTTCTTCAGGCATACATCAGTTACCACTAAGCTTCAGAACAGCTGTCTTGGGGATCTGTACCACAGCTTAGGAGACACTTGTGGCATCTGGTAGGAAATAGCTGAGCAAATTTGCTTCTGCAGAAGTCAATTGATAATGCCTGTTGACTCCTTTGGAGGCCAGAAGCCTCAGTGCTGTGAACAGCTGAGATGCTGCAGCATTTCCCTTTCTGAAACTTTCATAAATTCACCACCACACTCTCATTAACATCACATGCGCTTAGATACTACAGTAACAGAAGCTATAGAAAACCCTCACACAGACACACATCTAACCTTCAATCAGCTGAAATTCAAAGGATTCTAGAAGCCTAATGAAGAGGTGAGAGTGGGAATGACAGGCATTAAGAATGGGGTATCCCAGAAGCATATGTTCTGTGGCTTGATTCAGCAAAGCACTTAAATACATGCTTAAATCCATTCCTATTCAACAAAACATTTAACCAGGCACTTTTTAGTTCAAGCACATGTTTAAGTCCCACTGGCTTAGGGTTAACTACTTCGCTGAATCAAGGCCTATAAGTGGCGGGAAAGAGGCTACTGACATTGCTTTATAAGAGCTAACAGTTGTCTGATGTTCCAGGTGGCCATGACCCAAATCATGTTTATGCTGAAACCAAAGACAAAACTCCCATTTACTTCCATCGGGGCTGCACTGGGTCCAACCCAAGAAATGAAGGGAATTTTCCCATCACCAAAGAAAACTGCTTTTTTTAAAATTGACTAAACATTCCAGCAATTAAATAAAATGTTTACTGAAGGTGAATAAACATTCACTCCTAGTTGATCATTTGCATTCAGGGCAAGAACAGTTAATGAGGCTATAGTTCAGAAAGGCCCAATCTAATGCACTGTGTCTTTAAAAATGTACCTGAGAAAGTTTCATTAAAGCATAGTTCCAGTGACTGTCATCTGCTCTCACTAATAAGCTACATTTATAGAACACATCACAGAAATGCAGGGCAGGAAGGGACCTTGAGAGGTCATCTAGTCCAGCCCCATGTGCTGAGGCAGAGCCAAAATAACCTAGACCCTGACAGGGGCTAGGCTAACGTTTTCTTAAAATCTCCAGAGTCAAGGACTCCACACCCTCCCTTGACAGCCAATTCTAGTGCTTAACTATCCTCATTGTTAGAAAGTTTTTTCTAATAACTAACCTAAATCTTCCTTGCTGTAGATGAAGCCCATTACTTCTTGTCCTACTTCACTGGACATGCGCAACAATTGATCATAGTCCTCTTTAGAGCATTCCTCAACACATTTGAAGACTTTTGTCGGGTCCCCACTCAGTCTTTTCTCAAAACTACACATGCTCCATATTTATACTTTTCCTCATAGGTCAGGTTTTCTAAATCTTATTTTTGTTGCTCTCCTCTTGACTCTCTCAAATTTATCCACATTTTTCTTGAAGTGTGGCACCCAGAACTGGACACAGTACTTCACCTGAGGCCTCACCAGTGCTGAGCAAGTAGGACAATTACTTCCTGTGTGTTATACACAACACTCCTGTTAAAACATTCCAGAAAGATATTTGCCTTTTTTGCAATTGCATCACCTTCTTGACTCTCATTCAATTTGTGATCCACAATAACCCCCAATCCTTTTCAGCGGTACTACCACCGAGCCAGTTAATCCCCATTTTATAGTTGTACATTTGCTTTTTCATCCCAAGTGGTGTATATTGCACTTGTCCTTTCTAAATTTCATCCTGTTGATTCCAGACCAATCCTCAAATTTGTCATGATCATTTTGAATTTTAATCCTGCCCTCCAAAGTGCTTGCAACACCTCAGAGTTTGGTGTCCTCCACACATTTTTATAAGCATACTCTTCACTCCATTATCCAAGTCATTAATGAAAATGTTAAGTAGTACCGAACCTAGGACAGACCCTTGGAGGACCCCCAATAGATATACCCTCCCAGTCAGACAGCAGACCATTGATAATTACTTTGAGTACGTCTTTCAACCAACTGTGCACCCATTTTATAGTCATTTCATCTAGACATTTTCCTAATTTGCTTAGGAAAATGTCATGTAGCACTGTGTCAAAAGCCTTACTAATATCAAAATATATCATGTCTACAGCATCTTTCAGTTTGAAGGATTCCAGAGCTTTTTCCAGATCAGAGAGATCACTTCACACATCTACGAAATACATCCACCTCTAGAGCAGAATGGGGCCACTGTTTCAAGGCCTGATGCAAAACTCATTGAAGTCAATAGAAAGACACCCACTGCTTTCAATGGGCTTTGAATCAAGGCTGAAGTGAAAAAAAAACAAACAAAAATCATCTCCAACTCTAAATGAAGAGGGATTTTAGTTAGGGAATATAGGTACCCAAAATAGAATTTGATCTGTAGGATCTTTACCTTTTCAAAAAGCGTCAACAGACTTTTAATGGCACAAGGAATCAGGACCTATAATCTCAAAGAATCCACCTTTAGTAGCACAGCACTTCCTACCTTTATGATGAGGATTGGCTTTACACTGATCAAGAGGGAAAAGCATCACCTATGCAATTACAAGCACTCCACCTGCATAGGCCTTGAAGGTCTCCTCTCTAAGTATTGGCTAAACCAACGCTGCTTAGCTTAGGAAACAAAAGGCCCAACCTAGCATAGCTGCAAGCCATCTGCTTAATACTGTGTATTAATAAATTTAAGGAGATTGAAAACATGTCACTAATGTCCCATAAGGGAAGTGAGTGTTAGAAGTGTTTCTTACCTTAACATGTACAGCACAATAATTATAAATACTATGACTAGCAGGGAAGATAGGGCCACCATTACAGCTATAATTGGAGTCTCATCTGAAACAAAAAGTACAATCAGTTAAAAAAGTATCAGCAATTACCTTAAGACATCCAGTCTCATAATTTTACAGGCCAGATCACTCTACAATTTCTGGCCTAAAGATGATCAAATTGTTTAATAATGATACATTGTCAATTCGTGCAAGATAGACACACATATTGCATACTTCAGCATTACTGATCACTTACCGAGTGCTCCAAATGGATGTCCTATTTCATACTCTAAAGGCATGATCCTATGCACCCTAATCTTCCTTGAATAATCCTTTACTGCAGGATCTGACCCTAGGAATGGAACTATTATAGGGATATTTCACACAGTGGAATGTCTCCCCTTCCTTCTACATCGGGGGTGGGGGGGAGGGCAGAGGGGAGTGTGGTCCGCCTAACATTTCTATCCAGCCCGCTAGCTCTTTGGCTGCCCCCTCACGATCTCTGGGTTGCTAAAAGTCCCATGGCGCAGCAAGGCGCACAGGCAGGCTGCCTCCCTGCCGTAGCCCCACATCTGCTCCCAGAAATGACTGTGGCCAGTTGCCACTAGCATATCTCTGTGCGCCCCTGGCAGGAGGGAGATGGCTCCCTGAACTGCCCCCACTCCCAGCACTATCCTCACAGCTCCCATTGGCCAGAAACCAGCCAATGGGAGCTGTGGCAGAGGTGCCTGCAGGCAAGGCTAGCGCACAGAGACTGGCTGCACTCCACCCCCAAAAGGGCACGCAGAGATGTGCCAGCAGCAGCCAGTCTCAGCCCCTTCCAGGAGTGGCATGGGGCCATTGCAAGCAGGCAGCATGCCTTAGCTCTGCTCCGCCACCGGCCGGGAGCCGCTGGTGGTAAGTGCTTCCTGGCCAGAGCCTGCACCTCTTCCCACATCCCAATCACCTGCCCCAGCCTGGAGCCCCCTCCTGCACCAAACTCCCTCCCAGAGCCCATATCCTTCACCTCTCCTGCACCCCGATACTCTGCACCAGCCCAGAGCTCCCTCCTTCATCCAAACTCCCTCCCAGACCCCACACCCTCTCCATTAATATAGTAGAAATCTGCAGCCTGTGACAACGTACCAAAATCCATGGAGTGGCCCCTCCCACTGGCAAAAATTATTACTCACCCCTGTTCTACATGTACTAAAGGCATGATGGGCACAAGTCACTATGCTGGAATCCATAGCCAAAGCTTAGTGGCATCATGGTTTTGATTCAGGGCCCATCTCCCTCTCCTATGAACTGAGGAGGCAATATGAACAAAACAAACCCCTGACCTGGACCCTCCTGAAGTAGGAGGATTAAAATCCAAATCCAAAATTTCTCAGAGTGCAAGGTTACTAAATTTAGCATCAATTTCAGCCCATCACAGAGAGGGGGATGAGTGGCAAACTCGGAGTTGGTTTGATTCACATCTGTATTCCTCTTCCCCTACAGATATTTAATTTATTCACAATGTGATTCTAGGCAAGCTGCTGTATAAGCTGTAGCACTTAAAACATGTAGGTTATTACCTAAAACTTTAGTAAAACTGTTCTCTCTCTCTCTCTCTCTCTCACACACACACACACTTTTCACGGGCAGGAACTGTGTGACTCCTTTGCAAATTCACTGCAGATTTACATATACAAAATGCTCTCCTCCTTTGAAACATGCAACAGGTTTTACAAATGAGGGGCTTGCTGCTGGTCATTAAGAGCTGCCAAGTTGGTTGCTGGTGCTAGTGATCTACATGGAGGAGAGATGGGGAGCCAGGCAAAGTCAAGCAGACAGTGAAGTAGCCCTGAAGGGCACATGCTGTGCCTTTGGAATGAACTGGAGCAAACAGGGATGCCAGTGATACCATCTGGTGGCATTTTCAGGGGCATTCACAGTCAGCTGTGGCTGTGCACGTGGAGTTACCTTCTCTCTCTCAACAAGCATTTAGCAATCACTAACACCTGTGCAAGACAGCGTCACAAGAAGCGCTCTATGTTAACTCATCATGAAACGCTAGATCACAGAGGACCTGGTCTATTACCTTGAAAGCCAGTGTGAGTTTTGCCACTGACTTCTCTGAGAGCTGCAGCAGGTTCATGCAGCATGTAATATCTGTCTGGAACTGATGGGGTAGGAGGAACAGTTAGGGGACTCCATTTTGTTTCCTGCTTGGGGTTTTCTAGGTGGGACCACAGTTAACGGCCACAGTAGAAAACTTCTAACTGGTCAGGCCAGAAGTGTCAAAAATAAAGCTGCAAAAAACCCCAAGCTTCCTGCATCCTGCTGCTAGATATGCCCCTTTTCAAATCTGCTGCCTATTAATCATGCCTCACACCAATCACCTGCCAACAGCAGCTGGAAGGGTTTGCTCTAGGGCAGTGGTTTTCAACCTTTTTTCATTTGCAGACCCACAAAAAATTTCAAATAGTGGTGCAGACCCCTTTGGAAACCTTAGGCACAGTCTGCAGATACCCAGGGATCTGTGGACCAGAGCTTGAAAACTACTGCTCTAGGGAATCATTAGCCTGGTCTCTTTAGTTTGGGCCACATTTCTAGTGAATGCAAGTGCAATGAACCAATAACAACAATACTTAATGCTTGCTGGCCTGGGGAGGGAAAGGGGATTGCAAGCTGGTCCATAGTCGAGACTAAAGGTAGCTCCCCCTTTGTGGGCTGGATCCCATTCCCACTAATTTCAACCAAAAGTCATTCCATTGACATTCGCAGGAGCTGCATCAGATAATAAAATTCCTGGACCCTCACACTCACACCCTCCCGTCCCGAAGAACCCTACAAAGAAAATGAATCTCCTGAAATTCTGCACACTGCATCCCACCATGGGAAGCTTAGTAAATATCAAAGCAGGACTTTTAAAGTGAGGGTGTTCTGAACTTGCCCCTTTAGTTTATACTTGGAAAAGAAGAGTTTGTTCATTCTGGCCCAGCCGATAGATCAGTGGAACTAACTAAAGAGATCTGGTTCTATTCCCACCTCGGCCACTGGCCTGCTGGGTGACTTTAGACAAGTCACTTCCTCTCCCATCTCTGTTTCCTCATCTGTAAAATGGGGATAATGATACTTTGTCATTATATAAGAGCTAGATATTATTAAATTATATTCCTAAAATTGTTGGCCAAGATACTCATTGGCCTTGCTGAGGCAAAGAGCCTTTTAGTGGTTTTGGGAAGGTTGGGGCTGGAATTGTTAAATGCGTACAGAGAAAGGTTTATGAACATTACCAGCTGAATTCAGCTGGTAGAGTGAGCCAGATGTGGTGGGGAGGTGACAGGCCAGAGCCTGGACTTCAGAGTAGGAGACTACAGGGAAATGTGGAAAGGCACAAATCTGGAAAAGGACACAAGACAGAAGGCAGCTTGACCAACTCTTGCGATTTTATCACAAGTCTCACAATAGCTATTACTTTTTTCTTAAAGCCACAGCTCCTGGAGTCATGTGACTATCCCTCAGGGCTGCAGAGAAAAGCTTTTTATATATATATACCCCCCCCACACACACATATTTTATATATCTATATCTATATATATCTATATCTATATATATATATCACGATGGCTTGGTGGTTTGTGCATTGACCTGCTAAACCCAGCATTGAGAGTTCAATCCTTGAGGCAGCCATTTGGGATATGGGGCAAAAATATGTTGGATGATTTAATTAGGGATTGGTCCTGCTTTGAGCAGGGGGTTGAACTAAATGATCTCCTGAGGTCCCTTCCAACTCTAATATTCTACGTATTATACATATATATATACACACACACACATATATATACACACACACAAAAATAATATAAATACAATTTCATTATATTTAAACCAATCTTATGGTTTTTGAACATGTAGGGCTGGCAATACTGAGGGAGGGACACGAACCAGGGGAGGGAGCTGGAGTGTGGGGCGAGGATACACTCGTGGAGTGGTACCCTATGGTTTCTGGGGAGGCAGGAGGAGGAGGAAGGGCACTGGTGAGACAAGGATGGGTGATTCAGAGCATGTGGAGACCTCTGGAGGACAAAAGGGAACTAGCATGGAATAGGACAGGGGAGAAAAGGCATAGAAGGTGGATGCAGGACCATGGTGGCATAGAGCAGAGGTGGCCAACCTGAGCCTGAGATTAAGTCAGAATTTACCATCGTACACTGCCAAAGAGTCACAGTAATACCTCAGCAGCCGTGCTAATCAGCGCCTCCCCCTCCCTCCTCACACCTCCTGACCTCCATTTTTGTGGCATTCAGGAGGCTCTGAGGAAGAGGCGGAAGAGCAAAGGTATGGCAGGCTCAAGGGAGGGGGCAGGAAGGGGTGGAGTGCGGTCAGGGCCTGTGGGAGAGCCGGGGTTGAGCAGTGAGCACCCCCTGGCCCATTGGAAAGTTGGCACCTGTAGCTCCAGCCCCAGAGTTGGTGCCTATACAAGGAGCTGCATATTAACTTTGAGGAGCCACAGGTTGGCCACTCCTGGCATAGAGGTTGTGTGTGTGCGTAGGGGACCTGGGCAGACAGAGGGGCCCCAGCAAAAGGCTGAGTGCTTGAAGTTCACTATTCAGATAGAAGCCTTCCCACTGCCCCCTTCATTCCTTCCCACAGTTCAGCTCTCACATCCCCTCCTATGACCTTGCTAGTGTCTGCAGCAAGAGAGCCTTGATCCGGTGGGTCTCAAAAGCTCCTACGAGAGCAGGGCTCCACTTCTGTACATCTTCTAAACCCACAAAGGAGTTCAAACTTTGGGGCTCATTTAAAAACATACAGGGAAATTCTTGCACAAAAAACTTAGCTGAAAGTAAAAGTGGGTTTCAGTGGAATCCAATTAACACCCAAAACACAGTGGTGTTATTAATTATTCACATTAAAGATAGAACCTAGAAGTTAGATATGGGCCCTATTGCAAGAATAATCCAATGAGTAGGGACAGCTGGGACTTGGGAGACTTGGTTCAATTCTCTGCTCTGTCCTAGATTTTCTGAGACCTTGGGCATACCACTTATTTATCAGAACCTCAGTTCTCCAGCTGTAAAATGGGAACAGTACTTCCCCATTCTGAAAGTGTTGTGAGGGTATATACACACTTAAGAGTGAGGCCCTCATTATTATGGTAATAGGGGGCATATAATTACATTAGATAGTGCCAGGCACTGTACATATATGGGGTAAGAAAAAGTGCCAATCCCAAAGAACTCAGCATGTAATTAGACAAGAGAGACAGCCCAGGGAAATGAAGGGCCAGATTTTCAAGGGAGATCAGCACTCTGGTTGCCCCCATGACTGGTCAAAGGTCTTACACGTCTGTGGCAGAGCCATGAACAGCCCTGTCGCCTGAGTCTCAGAACTGTGCCTTAACCACAAAGCCATCCACACTTCTTAAACATTGCCAAGAGGCTGCAGGAATTCATGCTACCAATCTTGTTTGGTTCCCTTCAGTTCTCTTTACAATCAAATTTGGAGAAAAAGAGAAACTAAAATAAAAACAACAACTAAAGATAAACCAAAAAAGTTTGTTCATAAAAGCCCAGTGAAAAAGCAAATCACAATACAGTGAGTGCAAAGATCCACCCACTGCTATGTGCTTGTTGCTTTTTCACACCCTAAACCAGCAACAGACAATTTGGTTGGGTGGGGTGTGGGAACAGTGAAAATAAACCAGGTGTGTTCTATTTGGATATTTTAGTTTAAAAGGCCATATCCACTTTAGAAACCAGCACAGGCTAAAAGAGGCCAAAGTCAACAGCAACCCATCACTGTCAAGAAATCCCATGGAGGGGGATGGGGGGAAAAAAGGCAAGAGTCATCAAGGCTGTCTCGTTAAGTCATTTTTATTGGCTCCATCCCTCACTTAGTCTAATACAGTCTCCCTGTTGACGTGAGCTGCTAGACTCTTGTCAGCACTTGTGTTTGGGGTCTGTAAATGCAAAATGAATGCACACATACACACACGCAAAAATGTGTGCACATCATTCACAGACATTACTACAAGGATTGCAACATCTACAGTAAATGCACACAAAGCTGAGTGAAATTCTCCCCAAAGCAGAGGGCCAACATAAGGCCAAAGCAGCAATTAAATCCACCCAGCTGGGAATAGCTGACTCACAATTCCCAGATTGCCATGGGACATGTGAGATTTACTCATGACATTTTGCAGGTGCAAGCTTAAGCTCATTATGGAAAATTTACCTCACATTATCAAGTTTCTTTCATTTTTAGCTATTATTTACACTATTACAACTGAGCCACATGAAATCAGGACATTGTCATGCTAGATGCTGTATATGTATTAGGCCATGGTTACACTGGCACTTTATAGCGCTATAAAGCCCCCACGAGCGCTATAACCTCCTCCCCGTCCACACTGGCAAGGCACGTAGAGCGCTATAACTGCTGAGTTATAGCGCTATTATTAATCCACCTCCGCATGGGGAATAAGGGCTGTAGCGCAGCTGCTGTAGCGCTACAGCAAGGATGTGGACACCCACTGCGCTACAAGTGATCTCTGGAGATGCCTAGAGCCATTTAAGGCAATTGACGTCTCTTCCCTTTGTTTTGAACTCGGCTGGAGGAATGCGGAAGTACCTCTTTAGAGTTTCTCTCTTAACTCGGCAGATAAGCAATGCAAATGTTTAAGGAGGGAGCCTGTGTGAAAACAAAGCCTTCTGTGAACGGAGGCTCACTGACAGGCTTTCAGAAAAATGGAAAAACCACTGTCTCTCTCCCTCCACATATACACACCGCGTCCCCCCTCACCCCCCTCGTTTAAAAAGCACGTTGCACCCAGCTGAATGCTGGGATACCTGCCCTAATGCGCTGCTCTTAATGCCGCATTAAGTGCCCCAAATGTGGCCATGCTATACCGCAGGAGCATCTGAGTGTGGACATACAATAGCGCTATACATATTCCTGTATAAGGGGACCGCTATAACCTATAGCGCTATAATCTTGTAAGTGTAACCATACCCTTAGTTAGAGACAGTCTCTTCCCCCAAAGAGTTTACAGCTAAATAGACAACACAAAGGATGGGAGAAAGGATCATTATCACCTTTTTACAGATGTGAAGGGGAGACTCAGAAATTAAGTGACTTGCCCAAGGTCACACAGTGAATTGGTGGCAGAGTCAGAACCTGAATTCAGATTTTTCCTCGCCAGTGCCTTGACCACAAATCCATTCTTCCTCCATTCAAGGTGTTACAGAAAAGGAATTTTAGAGGTTTATGTTGACAGTTCTTTCAAATGCACAAAAGGAACTTTTTTCTTCCTCAGTGATACCCTTGAAAATAGCAAGAGTGGGCCATATTCACTCCTGGAGTAAGTGCACTGGTTCTAAGGAATCACAGTACCTCCAAGGATGTATTTGGCTTACTGGTTTTAATTCACTAATTTCTAATTAAATAACCAATTAACAATCATAGTGGCAAGAAAGAAATTAAAGGTCTTCATGGTCTCTCTTTCTTTCTTTTAGAGTCTAAAAGCCCTTTCTGCTGGTGACCAGACAGCAAGTGTGAAAGATCAGGACAGAGGTTCGGGGGTAATGGGAGCCTATATAAGAAAAAGACCCAAATATCGGGACCGTCCCTCATAAAATCGCGACATCTGGTCATCCTAGCCTCTACGAAAAAAGAACAGGAGTATTTGTAGGTACCTAAGAGCAGCAGTTCTCAAACTTGTTTGGAGCATGACCCCTTTTTGTTTTGTTGCGTCCTGTAATGACCTGCGGGTATGTCCGCCGAAAAGAACACTTCTGCTTTCGGCGGCATTTCAGCGGACACGCAGCGTTCCTATGTCCGCCAAAATGCTGCTGACAGCGGAAGCTTTCACTTCGGCGGCTTTTCGGCAGACACACTCCAGCGTTTGGAGCTGCTGCCAAAATGCTGCCAAAGGTCTCAGCAGCTCACAACCCCCCTGGAATCGCCTCACGACCCCGTTTGAGAACCACTGCCTTAGAGCAGCCGTCTTCAGAGCTTTTCCTCCGTGGGCATTTTTTGCAGAGGAAAAAGTCACGCAGCCTCCAGGGAGTATGTCCGCCGAAATGCTGCTGCAGAAAGCGGAAGCTTCCACTTTCCGTGGCGGCATTTTGGCGGGACAAAAATAAACCGCCCAGGAGTTCGGCGGTCTCCTCAGCGGGATCGGCAGCAGTGCCAGGGTCTCGCGCATCCCACTTTGAAGACCACTGCCTTAGAGGCTAACAAATTTATTTCAGCATAAGCTTTCGTAGGCTATAGCCCACTTCATTGGATGCATAGAATGGAACACACTGTAGTAATATATATACACGCACACACAGAAAATATGAAAAGGTTACTAGTATCCTCACACCTTCTTGTTAACTGTCTGATATAGACCATAATGATTATCGCTACAAAAGGTTTTTTTTCTCCTGCTGATAATAGCTCATCTTAATTAAATGGTCTCTTAGAATTGGTATAGCAACTTGTGTGTGTGTGTGTGTATATATATACACACACAGTGTATTTTTTATATATATATATCTTACCTACTGTATGTTCCATTCTATGCATTCAGGGTGTGTGTGTGTATACATATATACACACACACACAGTATTTTATATATATATATAAAAATAATATCTTACCTACTGTATGTTCCATTCTATGCATTCGATGAAGTGGGCTGTAGCCTACAAAAACTTATGCTGAAATAAATCTGTTAGTCTCTAAGGTGCCGCAAGTACTCCTGTTCTTTTTATGGATACAGACTAACATGGCTGCTACTCTGAAACCTGTCACCTAGCCTCTATGGTTCAGCATATTCAGATTCCCAATCTGATCATGATTCAATCTATAGAAATATACAGGGCTAACAAAGAAAAGCTATTAGCATCCTACTAAACAAGGATGTATTTGATGTAAAGCTTCATTTGGGAGTGTTCTCTAACAGACAGGTTTGTTTTCTGGAATCCCTGCTGACATTTCATAGCAGGCACATAAATCAGAAGAGATGGAAATCAGTATCAGACAAACTAGATAAGTGCCCTGCCCAGCTGCAGAAAAACATGGTGCAAACTCTGGGAGACAGCTGTAGATCACAGCTTTAAAAACCTAGCCGAACATGCACACTTTTTTGCTCGGATTCCTAGCTGGCTGCCAAACGGGCATTCCAAACTGCAGCTACCACAAGGTTCCTCTGGACTTGGGGCAGCAGCAGAAACAATTTTGTTATTATTAACAACTATCATCCCTGGAACTGGCAGAGATGGGGAGAAGGAAAAGTTGGAGCCCAAAAAACCCACAGAGGGTCTTAAATGATTAACCCATTTTCTTTGAAGTGGATCTGGCTAGGACAACAATCAGTACTATATTCTCTGTACATGTCTTCCATGCTCTGACATAGCATCCTTATATTCCAAGGCAGTGGTCCCCAAACTGTGGAGGACCTAGAGGGGCCATGGAGGAATGTTCAGGGGAGTACAGCGGGATCCTGGTCAGCCCCTATTGGGGGTAGGGAGGGAGCACCACCAAGCCCTGCTCTGCCCCAGCACTGCTCTGGCCTTGCTCCCAGCCCCAGCCATAGCTCCGCTCCTGGCCGCAGCTCTAGCCCTGATCGCAGCCTTGTTCTTAACCACAGCCCTGCCCTGCTCCCAGCCCTGGCCGGACCATGGCTCCCAGAGGGGTGCAAACTGTGTACAGGGGTATGTGACTGAAAAAGTTTGGGGACCACTGTTCTAAGGAGTAGTATACAGAGGGACTCTCAACCAGCCTCTCTTCTTTTCCCCTTCCAGCAGAAATCCTGTCTCCTTCCTTGCTTCCAGCTCCCTGCCATAAGCCATCACACACATTACTTTCCTTTCCAACCACGAGCCACATAACCTCCCAACTACCCTCCACCCATTACCAGCCTCATCTCCCCATTGGCTCCATGCCAGATGTTCCTATCCTTCTTGGACTGCTCTCCTGATATTATCTGCTTTTCCCAGGCAGTGTCATGATCCTGCAGCACATATTCATGCACACAAAAATAAGATTTACATATAGGTACTATGGCTGTCAATAAATCGCAGTTAACGCACACGATTAACTAAAAAACCCGATTAAAAAAATTAATTGCGATTAATCCGTTTTAATTGCACTGTTAAACAAGAGATTGACCGTTTAAATTAAATATTTTGAATGTTTTTCTACATTTTCATATATGTCTTGTATTCTATGTTGTCACTGAAATCAGTGTATATTTTGACTACAAATATTTGCACTGTAAATGTGATAAACAGAAGAAAGTATTTTTCAGTTCACCTCAAATACTGGAGTGCAACTAACAAATGTAGATTTTTTTTGTTTGTTACATAACTGGGCTCAAAAAGAAAACAATCTTCAGAGGCTACAAGTCCACTCAGTCCTACTTGTTCAGCTCAGACAAACAAGTTTGTTTACATTTACAGGAGATAATGTTGTCCATTTCTTATTGACAATGCCACCAGAAAGTGAGAACAGGCATTTGCATGGCACTTTTGTAGCCAGTATTGCAAGATATTTACGTAATATGCTAAACATTCGTATGTCCCCTCATGCTTTGGCCACCATTCCAGAGGACATGCTTTCATGCTGACGACGCTCGTTAAAAAAAAAATGCATTAATTAAATTTGTGACTGAACTCCTTGGGGGAGAATTGTATGTCCCATGCTCTGTTTTACCCACATTCTGCCACATAGTTCATGTTATAGGAGTCTCCGATTATGACCCAGCACATGTTCATTTCAAGCACACTTTCACTGCAGGTTTCACAAAACTCAAAGAAGGTACCAATGTGAGATTTCTAAAGATAGCTACAGCACTTGACCCAAGACTTAAGAATCTGAAGTGCCTTCCAAAATCTGAGAGGGATGAGGTAGGGAGTATGCTTTCAGAAGTCTTAAAAGAGCAACACTCTGATGTGGAAACTAACGAACCTGAACTACCAAAAAAGAAAATCAACCTTCTGCTGGTGGCATCTGACTCAGATGATGAAAGCGAACATGCATTGGTCCACACTGCTTTGGATGGTTTTCAAGCAGAACCCTCCATCACCATGGATGCATGTCCTCTGGAATGGTGGTTGAAGCATGAAGGGACATATACGAACCTTTAGCCCATCAGGCATGTAAATATCTTGCGATGCTGGCTACAACAATGCCATGAAAATGTCTGTTCTCAGTTTCAGGTGACATTATAAACAAGAAGCAGGAAGCATTATCTCCTGCAAATGTAAACAAACTTGTTTGGCTGAACAAGAAGTAGGTCTGTGTGGACTTGCCAGCTCTAAAATTTTAGAGTTTTATTACTGAAGGCAGTATTTCTGTACATAATTCTACATATCTAAGTTCAGCTTTCATGATAAAGAGATTGCACTACAGTACTTGTATTAGGTGAATTGACAAATACCGTTTCTTTTGTCTTTTTACAACGAAAACACTTGCAATTAAAAATAAATATAAAGTGAGCATTGAATTCTGTGTTGTAATTGAAATTAATAGATTTGAAAACAGAAAACATCTACAAATATTTAAATAAATGGTATTCCATTGTTTAACAGTACAATTAATCGTTTGACAGACCTAATAGGTACGTGCATGCTGCATAATTGGGATCTGGAGCCGAACTTCCTCATGCCCAACAGTATTTGGATCTGGGAGTTTGGTTCAGGCCTAATCTCTGTATTTACAGTACCAGGAAATTGACAGTGGTCTAGTCCTGAGGATATTCTGAATGTCTCTGTTGCATGCAATGTAGTGACAATACTATAAAACCAAGATCTGGTAAGATATACACATTTTCATTCTGAAAATACCATATTTAAAGAAACAAATAAAAGAACAATGAGGTATTAATTCTCTGGCATAATCCATCAAGCTCAATTCTCCCTATGTTCTGCAGTAATGAATCTTACAGTAGCACTTGGAATTCCAAACTACAGCCATCTGAGAAACCAAATTCTTTCAAGTTCATAGAAACATATCTTAAACAGACACTGCTATAGGTGTACATGACAGACAGACACTGAGTGTAAAGTAAAATGAAAGGGTTATTTGTTTTTTTTAATACAACAGTCCTAAATAATATGTAGCCAAAGTGTGATTTATTCTCTAATATTCACTATCTTGCACCACTCCTCTTGAAAGTTTAATCAACATGGGGAAAAAAAAATACAGAGCATTTTCACTCACTTTCAGTGAAAGCTCTTTTATTTTGCTTGCATTAGACATCATTAGCAATTTGCTAGAGGGGGTAAGTTTTGAAGTGTCATTAAAGATATTGTTGTAACTTTCTTTACAAGTATACCAGCTATTTCCCCTCTTCCTAATACTAGATACTTTAAAAAAAATATAAGTAGCTCCCAATTGGCATTTGCCCTGACTTAAAAGACAAAACTATATTTGCTCAAAGTCTTCACTTCCCTATGAACTCTTCATAATGTTTGCTCACAATGCTCGTTAGATACAAAGGAAAACTCCAGTGTAAATTTCAAAGATGCTCTATTCATAACAGGCCTCATCCTACATTAACCAGTCCTGATCAAGTCAGCCAATGAGCCTGATTTTAATCTCTGTCATGGTTTCACAGTGTCATAACTTCACTGAAGTCAATGGAATTACTTAACGTACACATCACTGTAAGAGAAATCAAGCTACATCCAATGGGAGTTCTTGCATGAGTAAATAATGCACATTCAGGTACCACAACTAGAGTATCTAGACACAAAGAAAAAAAACTATCAGAATGAAAATATGAGGCCTGATCTGCAGCAGGTATAAATCAATGTAACTCACCGACTCCAATAGAGTTACAGTGACTTACACCAACAGAAGATCTGGTTCATAGGATAAAATTCTGCTTAAACGCCTTACAGATCTTGCAACACTCAGTCTGGTGTGATTTTCCCAAACAACGAAGGCAGGAGTCATGGGATCACTGATCAGCATGGGCTTGCGGCATATGGCGCAAGTTTTAAACCCCTAGGCTTACGGCATGCCCCACAGCCAGAGGCTGTTGCTGGAAATAACTTCCAGACACCTCTGAACAAAGGAATTACTTAAGTAGTGCTAACTAACTGATAAGTACTCTAACATCATGTTAAGGGATTACTCCCTAAACCAAAGAGCAAGAGCTGTTCCAATGTCACTACCGGTAAGAAGGGACTAAAATGGGTTCAACCAGCAGGATAATATATGCATTGCCACAAGGGTGCCCCTCTAGGGGGCTCCCCTGCCGGCCCGATGGGAGCTGCTGAGGGAAAAAGTTTCCAACTTAGGTGCATACACCTAATTTGGAACGGACGTGAACAATCACTTGAAGAAGAAAAACTAACAGCAGCAGAGATGAAGAGTAAATAAAATGTTTGCATTTTTTTATTTCAGTATCTGCAGGTGTAAGTGTGCACTGAACAATACACATGCTGTGCTGGAAGTAGGGGAATTGTGCAGAAAGTTTCCATAGGTGTACAACCAAATTTTAAAATGAATTTGCGTGGCCTGTATCCCTTTTGTTTTCACTTTTAAGAATGTTCTAGCAAACATGTTTATTGTCAAGAACATCTGCAGAAACAAAGAGCATCTAACTAGTTATTTACACTGTGCATAGCATTATGAGAGTCGCAAATCTAACCAAACTAACTGGAGCACTTGTAGTCTAATCTATCATAAAATAAAACGAGGAATACTTGTAGCACCTTAGAGATTAATCAGTTTATTTCAGCATAAGCTTTCGTGGGCTATAGCCCACTTCATCAGATGCATAGAATGGAACAAACAGAGGTAAGGAAAAAAAAGTTGTAAATTACCATACCAATTCTAAAAGGCTGTTTAATTTGGATGGGCCATTATCAGCAGGAGAAAAAAAACCTTTTGCAGTGAAAATGTCTAACAGTTGATAAGAATCTGTGAAAGAGACTTAACTAGGAAAATGCATTCAATTAGTGTAATGACACAGCCACTCATAGTCATTGTTTAACCCTTGGTTGACAGTGCCCAAGTCGCAAATTAATTCCAGTTCCTCAGTTTCTCGTTGGAGTCTGTTTTGGAAGTTTTTCTGTTTTAAAATTGACACCTTCAAGTCTTTAATAGAATGACCAGGGAGACTGAAGTGTTCTTCAGAGATTGTCATGTTATGTTATGATTCCTTCAATCTCTGAAGAACACTTCAGTCTCCCTGGTCATTCTATTAAAGACTTGAAGGTGTCAATTTTAAATCAGAAAAACTTCCAAAACAGACTCCAACGAGAAACTGGAGGAACTGGAATTAATTTGCGACTTGGGCACTGTCAACCAAGGGTTAAACAATGACTATGAGTGGCTGTGTCATTACACTAATTGAATGCATTTTCCTAGTTAAGTCTCTTTCACAGATTCTTATCAACTCTTAGACATTTTAACTATAAAAGGTTTATTTTCCTCCTGCTGATAATGGCCCATCCAAATTAAAACAGCCTCTTAGAATTGGTATGGTAATTTACAACTTTTTTTCTTTTTCTTTCTGTGTATATAAATGCACCTTACCTCTGTTTGTTCCATTCTATGCACCCGATGAAGTGAGCTATAGCCCTCGAAAGCTTATGCTGAAAAACTGGTTAATCTCTAAGGTGCTACAAGTATTCCTCGTTTTATTTATGGATACAGACTAACACGGCTGCTATTCTTAATCTATCTGAAACACTGAACAGAGTATTGGTAAAATATCTGCAGAAAGCTAATTTCAAAAGTACAGAAAACCGAACTAAAAGGACCACTGGTCTAGTCCGGTGTGGTAATACCTATATTTCTGAATTAATTTGTAATTGCAAATATTCCAGTGGGAAACCAAATCACAGAAACAGACCAAATGACCTCTCATTATAATCAAAATAGCTGGAATTTTGATTATTTGTTGGCAGATCTGCTCATGAACAAGAATTATTCAGCAAATACTTTTGAAAAATTAGCACATTAACACAATAATTACAAAATTAACACCACAAATTAACACATTTGGGGAAATCATGATTAACAACAGGCAATTCCCCAGCAGAAAATGAGGGGGAAATTCTTCAAATAGCTCCCATAGATATAAATTATTCACCTTGCTCTATGGAGGGTCTAATGCCACATTTTTCAAAGGAATTTAGCATCCCCAATAGAAGTAATTTTTTCAAAAGAATTTAATATCCACAGGTGCCAGACAGGAAACAGATTATCTACAGAGCACAAACACATTAGGCAGAAAGCACTTTCAAAAATCTGATCAGAATGGTCACACGGGGAGCTGTTAGGTGGCTGAGTACTTCTGAAAATCTGGACCTTACTTGGGTATCTAAATGGAAGCTGAGCTCATCTAGTCCAATAATAGTTGCTGAGCTTTTGAAAATCTGGCCTCTAAACACTTTCAATATCCTGCCTCTAAGAATGCATTCTGCTCTTTCAAACACTTGTTAAAAAAATCCTAAAGCACAATTGGTCAGGCTTAGCAGAGGAATACACAGTATACTGACAAAACATGGTGATGAGATGTGAACTTCTTACCTCTTCTCTCTGAATCAGAATCACCTGCATAACAAAAAAAAAGAACAAAACAGGAACACCTTAGCCACAGAGAAATACAAAATCTTAAGAACCACCACAGGGGAGGGAAAAATTGAGACAAAACAATATTGTAACAATTAACCCTTGTGATTTTAGTGCCAGCCTTGCAATATTTGGATCTTCTTTTGATGCCCTATCTCCTCAAGTGCTGTGATGAAATGAAAGCTGAGATTATCATATAAAGAAAATAGTATAAGTCTAGCTATTCTGATTGTGGAGAACAATTTGAAAACATGATCTGAGTGAACCCTAATGTCTCAGACACAAGATAAAATAACTGCAACTCCCCCCCCACCACCACCACTGCCCAAATCTCATGATATTTAAACTGATCTTATGTTTTTTGAGACCTGATTCATGATTTCTGCACACTTGGGGTTGGTGTTGCCAGAAACATACCACTCATCAGGTCCAGGAAGGATGGGCAGATAAATGTTTCCACAGCTATTGAAATGGACTATAAAAAATAAACTGAAGAACTCAAGATTTTGTATACAATATAATATGCAGTGGCAAATAGAACAGGAGTAAAACTAGCACACAAAACTGAGGAAATTCTTAAGGCAAAGAAATCACGTTTGTAAACAGTGGAAGTATGACAAATACCATTTTCAATGGAATTCAAGCTTTTTATTACATTCTAATGAAAGCTGGCTTGTAGCACTGAGAACCCTGTTCACTTTTATTGCCACTTAATCTCACACCGGGGTCTCAGCTTCTCAGCACATTATATATGGCCCCTTTAAGAGAGAGCCCTGTACTTGTTCCATTAGCATTGCCTAGTGGAGGAGGAAGCAGAAAATGCTGCCAAACGGGATGATGAATCCACAGATTACTATCAGGCTGAGCAGACTCTGAAATGGGAGCTGCTGCTATGTAAAATCTGAGGTCTGAACCACCCAAGGCTCAGTGAGAAAGACAAGAGGCCCCTAAGAATATGACTGCACATAGCTACCCTCTGGGCATAATTCTACACCACTGCAACAGAGAACAGTGGCCATGTGCATGCATGCTTCTGAAGACTATGGTCAGATCCTCAGCTTGTGTAAATCAGAATAATTCTCTTGCCTTTAATGGCGGTGATGTAAATTTTTATCAGCGACCAGGTCCAATAAAGAAGCTGGGTTCAAGAATTCCAGGAATGGTTACCCTGCAAGAGAGACACTTGCACAAAGCAATGTAGGGAACAGCTATGGACTGGCAGGGGGTGGACCAGATGTGATTTAATAGATCAGCCTCTAACTTCTGTGATCCTTGTTTGTGCTTTACTTACTTGTAGTATCTCCTGATAAGTCAGCAGCAGCATAAAACAATTGTCTTCCTTAAAACATTGTGACATGCACATGGCATATGGGCTGGAGGAGGTGGGGAGGGGAAAAGGAGGCAAGGGGATGAACAGGTACTGCTTCTAAAACATGTAAGAAGCAAATCATTCATTGAACACAAAGTTAAAAGCCTAAAACAAATGGAAAGGGCTTTGGAGATTTTAAAGTACATTTCTCCCAGAGTTTCCAGCTTTTATACAGCCAGCTTCTTTTGAACATTCATGCTAGGGCAGTGGTTCCCAAACTGGGTTCACGAACCCCTAGGGGTTTACGAAATGTTACTGGGGGTTCTCGGGGGAAAAAATTCCCTAATGGTAGACAGAGCTGTCCCTAGGGACCCTGGTCAGCACAGGGCCAGCAGCCCAGAGCCCCTGGACTTCCAAGAGCTAAATAGATCAAAGCAAGCATATCTTTCACACTGAGGAGATTTAAACTTCAAGACTCCTTATAAGAAATGGAAAGGGAAGTAGATTTTTTTGATGTTTTTTAAATTAAATAGGCAGCTAGTACTGTTTTTAAAATTATTATGAAGAACAAGTTTACATTGTGTTGTAATATGCGTTGTTTGCCCGGAGTGCTCGAGACCTGAATGCTTGTGTAGGAGGAACTCTCAGTTGGCTTCTTAAATACCTTGATGCTGTTTCATATCCGATACTCCTTGATGAAACAAACATAGGAGCTTTGTCTTATAACAGGCTTATTCAAAGTGACACAAGCTACAAAAGCGATATCCTGGAAGAGTGTTGCCATTTTCATAATGTAATAAAAATACTCTAATGATAAATAATAGCAAATAGTGTGTAATAAGCATGTCACGAAAACAAATTTTATATTTCCGAGATCACTGCTTTTATAATTTATATTCAGGTAACGGAGAAAATCCTTGGAAATATTCATTTTTAGAACGGGGTTCGCAAGACTTGGCATTTTAGTGAAAGGGGTTCGTGGGCTGTTAAAATTTGGGAACCACTATGCTAGGAGAAAAGCCCACCCCATCTCCTTCCACAGAGCACTTCCCTCCTTGGAATGGCAAGGCAGAGACATGGGACAAGTGAGGAAGCTTGAGTAAGAAAAGGTAGAACCAATCATGCAGAAACAAGGCTCATGCTTTACCATACAAATCCATTTTTTGTACTCATGAACTCATCAACTCATGAATGGTTGATAATTTATTAGATGTTTTAATAAACTATTAATTGATTGTTATTGAGTCCATCAGCTTGCTTATAACCATGGCTTATGAACCTCTATGAACCTCTTATGAACCTCTTATGAACCTCTATGAACCTCTATGAACACTTTTTAGTGTTTATAACAATTGATAGCACATGTTACTTGTGTCTGTGACATACATATAACAGTCATTTATTAACCCTTTAAAATATATATTAATGGTACTTTAATATGAAGGATGATTGAACCAAGGGTTCAGTTAAAACCAGTCAAGCCCTAGGATAGAGAGTGAGTGTCTAACGGTAAGTGCTTACCTGGGCCTTCTGATGGTTCACCTAGAGAAAGCAAAACAAACCATAAGGAGTGTCAGTGACTAAACCCTTACTCCTTTCACCAGACATTGTTATTTCAATCCCCTGCACTTCTATA
Source organism: Dermatemys mawii (assembly GCA_007922305.1). NCBI lineage: Eukaryota > Metazoa > Chordata > Testudines > Dermatemydidae > Dermatemys > Dermatemys mawii. Next base: position 4,851,119 of record ML677326.1, read on the forward strand.
ACCCCTTCCATCTTTGGATCACAAAGTGCTTGAAACCTTCCTGTGGGGCAGAGTGTTTTTCCCCATTTTATATAATCATAGATTTTAAGACCAGAAAGGACCACTATGAACATCTAGTCAGACCCACAGCATAACAGGACAGAGAATCTCCACCAAAAGGAAGTATTCTCCTCATTCTACAGATGGGAAACTGAAACAGAGATTGATGAAATGACTGTCCCAAGATCACACAGCAGGTCAGAGCTAGGAATAGAATTTTGGTCTCTTTCTCCCCAGTGAAAGTGCCTTAACCACTGAACCACAGAGTCTCTCAGGTTACACAAAGAAACTGCAGCACAGAAAGCAAGGGCCACTTTTATCAAAGTAGCCTTTACTGTAAGGTCTCTGGAGCAAGGACTGCCATTGTGTTATTTGCTTGTTCAGTGCCTACGGTTAGGAGGCCCTGAACCTTTTCCTGGGCAATTCCTTCTTGGATCCCATTCAGAACTGTGACCTAGATCATCAGCTCTTTGGGGCAGAGACTTTGTTTTTCATGTGTGTTCGCATGATCCCCAGCATGAGGAGTCCCTGCTCCCTGACTGGGTCCTTAGGTGTTATCAAAATACAAATACATAGTAATATCATCTGCCCTTTGGGCCATTAAAGCACTTCAATTGAGTAGGATCCCAGTGAGTTTTTTTCTTGCTTATGGGTTCTTTTAAAGAATGACTTCGCAACCCTTGGGACTGGATATCGCCAGACCCTGTTTAAAGGAGGGGAAAGACAGTGGTGACATGACTGGCCCAAAAACTGTAGCAGAAGTGGGACTAGAAATCGGGACTCCTGGCATCCCAGTCCTGTGCCTTAGCCACATACCATTTGTTCTTCCCTGGACACAGCCTAGGTTTCATTTCCCTGTCTTCTAAGTATAAGGGCCAAATCATCAGCTGGTGTCAGTCAACTCTTCTCCATTCATCTCAGTGGAGAGGGACCAGTTGATACGAGCTGGGGAGCTGACCCTAAAAAGTTTATTCTGCTTTCCAAATGTTCTCAGCAAACAGAAGAAAGGAGAATAAAGCCAGGTATTAAAAGGGGCAAGGGAGCTGGAGCACAGGGAAAAGGAAGAAAGAATGACAAGTGTCCTTGTCATACCTGAAGTGACAACGGTTTCTGGAGAAGTTACGGCCATAGTGATGTTTCCCATTGCAGGCTCCGTCTTTACATCTTGTGAAGTTGTTTGCGCAGCAGAAGCCGTCGTGTTGGGTGGACTGGAGGTGGACCCAGGTGCAGTCACAGTTGTCCTCATGGTGCGGTTTTCATTACCCAGCAAGCTGACAGTGGTGTCCAGGGAGAGCTCTGGGGCTTGCATGGTAGTAGGCCCAGGCGCTATGGTAAGTATGGTCATTGGAGAGCTAGCATTCAGACTGTTTGGACTAGTGCCATTTCCACCATCTGGCTCCGATGTAGGGGCTTTCACAGAATGACTGGCAGAGGTGTGCTCTATGGACAGCGGCACTGGAAGTAACAAAACACAAGATAACCTTTAATGTTCTTTTATTCCTTCCCCTTCCCAGCACTGGGGCAGCTGAACCTGGAAACACCAAATGGGACCAGTTCTCCTCTGGCTTTACTTCAGTGTAACTCCATTGACTTTAGTCGAATAACACTGGCGTGAAAGGAGAATTAGGCCCTGCATCTGAACCGTGGGAGTTCAGTGATTGGTAGAGTCTGATCCAGCTCCCGTTGAAATCCCTGGGAGTCTTACCAGTGGCTTCAATGGGAGCTCAGTCTGGCTCTAGGCACCCACGGTATGTGACAATCTCAATCCTTCCCATTCATTCTCAGCCACAGATTATTTAAAAGGCAGGTTTTCAGTATTAAATGCAGCTGACCTCAGCTTTTATTTGACATAGCAAACTTTTGCACTGAGTTAGAGTCCAAATATGGCTTCATTTGGCACTGCAGGAGGGTCTGAATGGAGGAAAGATGACCTCCCGCTATATTCCCTAGCATGGCAGTAAGATCAGCAGGGGCATAGTGCCAACAGGAAGGCACAAAGGCCACCAATAACCATCAACAACAATTGCAGGATTTTGGTCAAATAGGATGTGCCTATTAAAAAATGCTTGAGATAAAGAATGCCTCAGGGTTCCAGCCAGCACACCGTGGGGTAAAACTTCCCTCCTGCCCGCAAAAGGCAATCAGGACTGTCCACCTGAATGGAATCAATGAACCAAGGATTATAAAGAATTTGCATAAACCCTACTGATACAGTACCTGTGTATTCGTAAAGCACCTATTACCTTATATACAAATGCAGTGATGGATGCATCCAGTGCACACACATTGACGCAATCGCAGTGTCTCGAAACACATACTAGACTTAGGGTCCGGAAAGGAAGACCTTTTCAGTGGGACCATTGGTAAGACTGGTTAATCAGCATATATGACTTGCTTAGCCTTGGGAAATTTGCATAGTCGAACTTCCCTGATAGGTTACACTCATGCAAATCCTTAATATAAACACACGGTACTGGCGCACAATGGGCCCTGCACCAATGTATCTTATCCTAGTAGGTCACTGGGTATGTCACACTCCTGTAAGCCCCATCTTGCATCACATGTCCACTTGAGATTTGCACTACTGTAGCTATATCAGTGCAAAAAAACCCAATCCCACAGCATGGAGATGACTTTAGATGCTGCAGTGATAAGGGCAATATAAGAGCAGATGTTTTAGACAGATATTATCCCCTGCCTTTGCTATCTTAACTATGAGCATGACTAATTAAAAAGCAAACAAAACCACAGTGAGGATCTTCGATGTTTGCAGGACCAGCATTATCTTCTAGCAGACACCATATACTGATCATCTTCTACCATCTGCAGCTCCTGTCAGACACTTCTTCATGGCAGGTAATTAAGGGGATGAGGACAATAAGTCAGCAAGAACTTGAGGATCTCCTCATTCAATTCTGACTACAGTTTACAACCAGAAGGAGAGGAAGCAAAGAACATGTCTCACCTGTGGTAATGATGCGCGCGCCTAGACACGTCAGGCCACTTCCAAGCAAGAGGACAAAGAACCACGAATCCATGTTGACCTGGGAAAGAAAGTGAACATGCTGTATTAGAAATCCTCTGGCACTTCCCCATATCAGTTCAATCACAGGGTGCATTACCAACCACTATTCACTCCCACATCCAGGAGTTTAGAAGACTGAGATGGAAAAGTCCTACTACTAAGGTCACTTAGTCCATCTCTCTGCCTCATCACATGCAGGAAACATGTAAGATTGCACTCTGTAGAATAGTCTCCATGGCTTTGTCCAATACAATCATCAACAACATTTTACTCTTACCTAAAGCTTTTCCCTAGTAGGTCTTAAACAGCTTGACAAAAGGAAATACCATTACCCCTATTTTACTGGTGGGGAAACTGAGGAACATAGCTATTTCTAAAGTCACCCTGCTGGCTGGCAAAAGAATAGAACCAAGCCTCTTGAATCCTGATCCAGTGCAGTATTCACTAAGTTTCATTGCTTCTCACTGAAGCCTCTGAACTAGAGACTAGTAAATTCTGTAATTGCATTTTAATCTGCTTGGGTTTTGCACTTGCTGTTTGATATCAATACAAATTAATCTAAAAGCACAATTCAGCTGGCTCACAGAAGTCTGAGATCGAGAGGACCTACTAGATCTCATCTAGTTTTGGCATTTGTCCAGTTTAATTTTCAGTGTCTCCTAGAATAAAGTTTCCACCGCTTCCCTTAACTGACAGACCATCTACAGATTAAGCCATCCCATTGCCAGAGGTTTTACTCTTTATGTTCAGCCTATTTTTCCCTTCTCCTATGACATCTGTTCTCACTGTATTTATTTTGCTCTGTTTCAGTCTGGGCCCATCCCAAGCTCTGGGCGCCCAGACAACACTGAAGTCATAAACACACTAGAAACAATGTCCAGAATACAAGATCCTCCCAGCCCCAGTCAAACTAGGACTCACACACCACCCAGTACCACCCACTCATTCCTCTTTCCCACAGAAAGCTTTGCAAAAATGCCTAAGGTCAACAGACTCTGCTGGACCAATGGGGTAACTTAGTTTTAGAGACAAGGACCCTTCATTTAAGGCACCCTGCTGCCAGCCCCTCCTGATTAAACTGTGGATTACTAGCTTGAGCACATCAAGTGGGATCTGAACTACTGTGGTATCACACAGGGAAGAAGGTGTCTCTACAACCTGCTCTGCCCTAGTGAGAGCAAATGGCTTAGAACACATTGCATCCATACACAGGACTGTTCCCCAAATGGCTTCATAACTAGTTAGAATTGCCAGCCTTTCAGCAGGTTTAATAACCAGTTAAAGCCGAGGGCTTGACTACACTGGCACTTTATACCGCAATAAAGCCTCCCAGAGTGCTCTACCTTACTACCTGTCCACACTGGCAAGGCACGTAGAGCGCTCTGACTCCCTGGCTGGAGCACTCCTGGTACTCCACCTCCCCGAGAGGATTAACAGTTGTTGCGTATTGGGTGAGACGCTGCAGCTCCAGCATAAACGGGTAGTAACGTTACTGCACTCTGATTGACCTCCAGAAACTGCCCCATAATCCCCTTAACTGAAATGGCTTCTCTTGTCTTTGTTATGACCTCAGGACGCGGAAGAGCACTTTCAAAGCTCTGTTTCGGAGTGCGGGCTGCTTTTCTGGTCTGAGAAAAAAAACAGCTCATGTTTGCTTTGAATGAGAGAGACACGCAGGGGCTCTCTTTCAGAGTGCCACCTGCTCCAAGAAAAAAAACACACCTAATGAGTGAGAGAGAGAGGCGGAGGATGGGGGGGCGGGTTCTGAACTTATAAGACAGTGTGCTGACATGCTCTCAGCACCCCAGAAACCCACTCTCTCCCCCACCACACTCCATGTCACATTCCACCCCCCTCATTTGAAAAGCACATTGCAGCCACTTGAATGCTGGGATAGCTGCCCATAATGCACTGCTCCCAATGCAGCTGTAAGTGCTGCAAATGTGGCCATGCCAGTGTGCTTTCAGCTCTCAGTGTGGACAGACTGGAGCACTTTCCCTTGTGCGCTCTCCAAAGGCTGGTTTACCTTAAAGTGCTCTACATCTGCAAGTGCAGCCAGACCTTAGTCAGTTCAGTCTGAAACAGTTTAGTGCCAGCACAAATAGTGGCAAGCTGAAATGGTTCAACTGGTGGTCTTGTAACATCTCCCAGAATGCACTGCTTCTGGCAGTCAAGCCAGGAACTGTGGGATAGCTACCCAGAAAACATTACATCTGAAATGGTTTAGGCTAGGGCTAATATGGATATATTCAACTGGTTCAGGCATAGATAATGCATACATAATGAACTGCTTGTGCTGAAACTGGTTTAATACAACTGATTTAATTCTCTGTTGTAGGCAAGACCTCAAAAATTCTGAACCTAAACCTTTTAAGACTTTTGGGGTTACAACCAACTCCTTCACATGTCTCCGTAAACCAGTGCACATCTTGGAGCACAGGTACAAAGCAAGCAGCATCACATGCTCAGTACAACTGTTCTAGTTATACCTTCTCCCTTGAGCCTACTAGAAGCATCCAGATTCCCCGGATTTATACCAAGACCATGCTAAACTATAGGATTTCAATGCAAAAAAATCACTCAGCAAAGCTATTTCATTCCAGAGCAGATATGGTCCTAAGCCACGTTGTTTGTATACTGATCCTAACTTTCTCAAACCTTTGGGGGCTGGATTGAAGCTATTGCCTCAGGCCTCTCTGTACTTCAAAGATTTGTGAATGTGAGCAAACTTCACCATAAACCATGCAAGCTTCCATTCTGCAAGGAAACCAAAAGCAGGAAAGCCCCACCTGGTGTCAGGTTGCATCACAAAGATTTTTTCACTACCGCCATCTCAAGCACAGCCATTTACTTTTCTCAATACGAATTACTAGTCTGTGACTGACCACAAACAACAAAGAAAGAGCAGAAGGAACACAGAATCATAGACAAATGTAGGGCTGGAAGGTACCTTTAGAAGTCATCTAGTCTAGTTATCTGTGCTGAGGCCACCTGCTAGGTGTTTGTTCAACTTGTTCTTAAAAAGCCTCCAATGATGGGGATTCCACAACCTCCCTTAGAAATCTATTCCAGCATTTAACTATCTTATAGGTAGAAAGCTTTTCCTAATATCTAACAAATTTCCCTTGCTGTAGAGGAAGCCCATTATGTCATGTCCTACCTTCAGTGGATATGGACAATTGATCACAGTCCTCTTTAGAACAATCCTTAACATATTTGAAGACTTATCAGGTTGCCCTTCAGTCTCTTCTTTTCTCGAGACTAAACAGGCCCGGTTTTTAACCTTTCTTCATAGGACAGGTTTTCTAAACTTTTTATAATTTTTTTTTGTTCTCCTCTGGATTCTCTCCAATTTTGTTCACATATGTCCTGAAGTGTGACACCCAGAACCTGACAGAGTACATCAATTGAGGCCTCACCAGTTCTGGTTAGAGTGTGACAATTACCTCCCAACTCTAACATACACTCCTGTTAATACACTGCAACATAATATTTGCCTTTTTGGCAACTGTATCATAGTGCTGACTCATTCAATTTGTGATCCACTATCACCCCCTCCCCACCGATCCTCTAAGTAGGCCTCTTGTCTAGCCAGTTATTCACATTTTGAAGTTGTGCATTTGATTTTTCCCTCCTAAGTGAAGTACTTTGCCCCATGTTTATTGAATTTTATCTTGTTGAATTCAGACCAATTGTCCAATTTGACATGGTCATTTTTAATTCTAATCCTACGCTCCAAACCTTCCACAGCTTTATCTCTAAGTTTTATAAGCATAATCTCCACTCTGTCATCCAAGTCATTAATGAAAATATTGAATAGTACCAGACTCAGAACCAACCCTTGTGGGACCCTACTAGACATGTCCTCCTAGTTTGACGACAAACTGTTGATAATTACTTTGAGTATAGTCTATGAATCAGTTGTGCATCCACCCTATATTAATTTAACCTAGATTGCATTTCCCTAGTTTGCTTACGAGAATGTCATGTGTCAAAGGCCTTTCTAAAATCAAGATACCTCATGTCTACTGCTTCTCCCCATCCACTAGGCCAGTAACCTTGTCAAAGAATTAAATTAGGTTGGTTTGACATGACTTCTTGTTGACAAATCCATGCTGTGAAATTAGCCCCAACTTCACACTCCACCCATACACTAGTGTGCCTCTCTGGAGAAGAGCACATACATGGTTGCTAAAATTCAACAAAGGTTTGGCCACAAAGGAAGACCCCCACATGCCATAATCATTCAGCTGCTGGAAAACGGATTCTCCTAATCCTTGTTAAGAAGTACAGGATTAAAGATCAGGGCAGTCAAAAGGACCCCAGCAGAGCAAACAGAGCTCTGGAGTTTTCACAGATTCCAAGGTAAGAGGTTCCTCCATCGGATAATCTGAGGAGATGCTTATTCCAGGCAAATAAGATAAGGAAGTCTCTCTCTTCTTCCCCACCTTTCATTTTAAACACACATTGGGGATTTACTCGCATATATCGACACTGGATTTAGAGTAACATTTTGTACAAAGATGAACAGATGAGTCACTGTATCTGGGAGGCTTCCTACTCACACTGAAACAACAACACTGAGTACTCACACGGCACTTCTGCTCCTTAAGTCTCTCTGTGCAACCCATATCTCTCTGATCAATGGAAAATGTGTATACTACACCTCTCATCACCACTTATTTCAACAGAAAGGCATTTTTGGACTGTTCCCATTTTCCTTCAAACTCTCTTGTTGCACGTCTAAGCATACTGCATGAAGGAACAACTGCATTATTTGCCCAGCGTCACTCGGTAAGTCAGTGACAGAGCAGAAACAGAACTCATGGGTTCCAATTCTCAGTCCCTTACTGCTACCTGCTCAGATATGTGGGTGAATGTATAAAACTGGATATGTATCTTAAGGTTTTATAGTCCTGCCTACCACATAGTATCCAAGCATCTTCTAAGTAAAATCAATAGCAGTACTGAAGTTCTTAAGGAACCACCTGGAGTCTCTGGCTCTTCTGCTTGCCCTAAAACATCCTCATTTGGAGTCAGAATCAAGTCTGGTTGCAATCAATCACTTCCTCTTTCTGATACTTCCTCATCTTGACAATATGCTGTCAGATATATTAACTATCACCACTTATATAGGGTTTTGCATCCATAAATCTTAAAGGGCTTTACATATTATCCCCATCTTATAGATGGGGAAACTGAGGTACAGAGAGGTGAAATTTTGTTCAAAGTCACAAAGAATCAGGAACAGAACCCAAGATATTATGCTGGATTCAGGACTCCTATCTACTGGATCAGACTGCCTCTTCCTGTGGTAGAATGAGGTTCATAAGGCATTTATTTTCTTTTCGATTCCTTACTAACTGAAGACAGATGAAATCAGATTGCACAATGACAGCAAAGAGAACAGTCCCCAAATATAGCCATTGTCACAGTATTGACGAGGGCTACAGGCACTTACATCAAAGAATTACCAATTCCTGGAACAGCCCTGTGGGCAACTGCTAGAAAGGCCATTAGAAGAAGACAAAATGATGGAAGTCCCTCCTCGCCTGTACAGTTGAGCCAGCTAATAAGGTTCGGACATGGTTTAGGATTACATCAGTTGTAATGCAGCTGTCTGCTTTAATAGCCCCCTTGATATATGTTTTAAAAAAGGTTCCTTGAATCTCAAGCAGATTGCACAGGGAAGAGAAGGGTTAGGATAGATCACTGAATAGAAGGCTTGGGAGCTGCTAATGTCATCAAATATCACTTGCCAAAGCCGTTTCATCACCTTGAAAAGTGACCCACAGTGCAGAGCAACAAAGAGCACCCCATGTAGTACGAGACCTCTGCAAGGCAGTCTCCTCCCAAGAGAATCTCTCCCACCCTGTTATTTAAATAAGCCCTTTTCTCAAATGCAGTATAAATAAATGACAGTGCTGTGCTGAGTACTTAACATAAAAGGCCTCATGCATCATTCCCCAAAGCCAGAGCAATCTGACCCTCCCCTCCCCTCCCCCACTCCTCCTCCTCCTGCTGATTCGGAAACGAAGAGGAAATACTTGTAACCTTATCAACATAAACACAGCTCTTGGCTGGCTGCAACATCCTGTGTGCTTCACAGAAAAACACCCTGACGTCATGTCTCTGGATCCACCAGAGAAAAAGGACCTGACTAAGATGGCTTTTGCCAGACCACCTCTATAAGCGTTAGCAAGACTGTGCAGGAGCAGGAGTGGAGGAGATGGGGAAAGCGGCAGGGAAAACAGCACCAGATGAAATCATTTCCAAAAGGTCAACGTTCTCAGCTTTGTAATGAGGCTTTAAAAATTTATTCTGAAATATTTTCATGTTTACATTAGATAACAGCTGTTTGCATTTAAAGAGCCAGACTCACAAATGGAGAATATGCAGGGAATACCACATTCCCTACAGGGTTCTACACTAAAGCTTACAACAGCACTACTGCAGTTTGAAGTCAGAATACAGGGAGTGGTAGAGGGAAGCAATTACTGTTAAGATGACTGACATCCCTCGAAAATATCTTTGTGAGGCACCACATGGCTCAAATGAATGGTAACAGGATACGGAGCTGCTCAGCCATAGGTCAGCAAATGAAATCCAGCCCAGGGACACTATAGGGACTTTCTAGTATTCCTACACACATAACTCCTGCTGAGCTCCATAGCAATTATCCATATCTTACAGGGGGAGAACAGAGCCCCTGTAAGTAGCAGTGATCAAAGATTGTTACCATCAGACACTTGTTCATTAGCATGGCACACGTGGCCTTGTCATTATGGGAGGCAGCATGGTCTACTGAATAGGACACTAGCCTGAGAATTAGGAGATCTAGGTTCTACTCCCATCTCTGCCCATCCTGCTAACCTGTGTGACTTTGGGTGAGTCATTGTTTCTCCTCTCACCCTTTGACTCGCCTATTTAGGCTGCAAGCTTTGTGGGGCAGAAAATTATTATGTTTGTACAGTGCCTAGCACAATGGGGCCCACATCTCAGTTGCCTTTGGTAGGTGCTGCAACACCACACACCTTTGGCACTCAGTGGAGAGGCTGCAGGAAAGAATGCCTACAGAGAAACCTGCCCATTCAGCCCTAGAAGCAAGTAATCTGGATCAGGGAAGAGGTGTAATTACTAAAGGTGTTGTCAGAGCAAGCTACTTCACACTACCTCAGATGGGTCTGTCTTGTGGATGCCAGAACTAAACCTTTTACACTATCAAGATCACTAGCACTAAACTGCCTGTAGAAAGCAGCCTCTAGAATCTATTTTACTCCAAGTAGACAACCACCATTACTAAGGGCTTCAAAGCTGATCAGCCAGGTGCTGAGCCCCTCCAGTAAGTTGTTGGGATGCCCTCAGCTCCCACTGACATCAACAGGAAATGAGGGTTGTCAAATATTTTACAGGTGGTGGTCAGCAGTTTGTAGGATGGGGCCTTTTATCTAGCAACTTTATTTCTCTCTCTCCCTTTTTGTTTCCTAATGCCACACTGAAAGCTCCAGAAGCCTTTGCACTTTGGATTTCACTATTATTTTTTCATTAGAGAAAGATCTCTCCCTAGAAAACCCCAACAAAGTAGCAACCTCCTCACTGTCATAGAAGCAAGGGATTTTTGCAATTTTCCCTTTTTATTTTAAATTCTATGGTGCATTTTTCTGGGTACATTAATATGGATTGACTAACTCCCTGTGTGGGTCTCTGCAGCTCGACTAGGCCTTTGATGTGCTACCAAACATCATTCCCCCCTCCTCACCCTTCGCATTCCACAATAAATAGAAAGGATAAGTAATCACAAGAATTATTGGCCCTTTCACTTCATTTTATTTTTGCTTTTGTAGAAGCAGATCATTCCCAGGCAAGTGACAGCAAACACAGCACATGGTACATGGAGAGGAAGGACCGCAACTGAAGTCAGTATCCCATTGTGCAAGGCACTCTATGAACACAAAGTAAAGTCCATCCCTGACCTGAATAGCTTACACTATAAATAGGCAAGACGGACAAAAGGCCAGAGGGGGAACAGGCACAAGGAGGCACAGATACTAGTCCAAAGTCATGGAGCAGTTCAGCAACAGAACTGAGTTTAGAACCCAGGTCTCTCAAATCTTCATCCAGTACCCTAACCACTGGTCACATTGCCTCCCATTAACAATGCCTCACAATAATAATACATAAGCACTACACAGTATAAAACTCCAGCTGCAAAGGGCCATGCCCCAAATGCAGAAAATTATCTTTAATGAAACACGATTAGGGAAGGAATGTTGCTCCATGGCTAGACCTTGAAATAAGAATGTTATTGTTCTCTCTGTAGCTCTGCCACAGGAAGCGACAACAGCCTTTGTCTCAGTTTCTCCAACTATAAATGGGCACACAAATTTTATTTGTTTATTCACAAGATGCTGTGCAAGGTTTAATTCATTCATTAATGCTTGTAAGGCCTTTAAAGACCACAGATGTAAGGTTCTGCATGTGTAATATACTCTATTTGGGGACCTTCCGGAGTATCCTTGCAGATAAATGCCAGTCCACAAAGCCAGAGAAGCAGAGAATAGGGTCTGGGGGACACGGTTAACATCCCGCATTTTGTGAGACATTACTACATTGCACGCTAAGTAGTAGTGTAGGAGCCCATCGCAAGCTCCAGGCTTGCTGGTCCTCCCTGACAATCAGTATCCAGTAAGTACTAATGCATACTTCAGTTTTACAAGTCGAGAATGAGAATGCCCAAGTAATCACTACATCAAGGTCACTGGTCACATCAGAGACCTCACTGAGTAGGAGGCAGAATCATCAGAACATGGAGATGATGATGGGCAGACGAAGCTATTCTGAGAGAACAATATTTCTAGAGCCCTCTCCATGAATGGGATCACAAAATACAGAGCATTAATAAATGAACCTCATAATGGCCTTGTAGGTAGGAAAATATTACTAACCATTTAACAGATGCGGAAATTGAGCCTCAGAAGCTCAGGACATTTAAAATCAAACAAATGGGGGTTTTGTTTAAGTGCCTAAATCTAGGTAGCCAAAACCCATATTTAGACCCATTAAGAGAAGTGGCATTGAGGGTACTCAGGAACTTTGTAGAGCCAGGACCTCTTAACTCCTTGCACTGCCTTGGTGTTAGCGCTATTAATTAGCCAGCTTTTATTCTATTTAACATGACACACATTAAAGGGATTAAAAACTGGTTCACTGCTATGTCTTAAAATGTAATTGTAAATGGGAAATCATTGTTGAACAGATTTGTTTCTAGTGGAGTCCCATAGTAATTGTTTCTCATACTATCTGACATTTTCATTAATGATGAGGAAGAAAACAAAATAATCACTCATCAATTTGCAGATTACACAAAAATTGGGGGGTGGTAAATAATGAAGAGGACAGGATACTGATACAGTTATCTGATCACTTGATAAGCTGAATACAAGCAAACAACATGGGTTTTACTATGGCTGAATGTAAATATATGCCTCTAGGAACAAAGAATGTAGGCCATACTTTCAGGACTGGAGGACTGTGTTCTGAGAAGCAATGACTCTGAAAAAGATTTGGGAGTCGTGGTGGACAGTCAGTTAAACATGAGCTCCCAGTGCACTGCTGTGACCAAAAGGGCTAGTGCAATCCTTGTATGCATAAATAGGGGACTATCAAGCAAGAGTAGGGAGGTTATTTTACCCCAATATTTGGCACAGATGCAACCTGCTGTGCCTACAAGTTTGGTGCCCACAATTCAAGAAGGATGTTGATTCACTGGAGAGGGTTCAGAAAAAAGTCAAGGATGATTAAAGAATAAAAGAATCTGCCTTACAGTAACACTAAGACTCAACGAGCTCAATCTATTTAGCTTACCAAAGAGAAGGTTCAGGAGCAACTTAATTACAGCATCAAAGTACAGTAAAAGCTGTTTTATCCAGCACATTAGGCAGAATGGAGGGTGCCAGCTAGTGAAAAATGCTGATTAACTAAGAGGGAAGGAGTTTGGGTGCAGGAGGAAGTGCAGGATTGAGGCATGGGACAGGGCATGGGCTCTGGGAGGAAGTTTGCGTACAGGAATGGGGTTTGGGGTGCCGGATCTGAGAGCTCACCTCAGGCAGCTCCCTGCAAGCAGTGACCTGTCCTGGCTGCTCCTAGGAGGAGGTGCAGCAGGCAGCTCTGCATGCCACCTCTGCCTGCAGGCACCATCCCTGCAGTTCCCATTGGCCATGGTTCCCAGCCAATGGGAACTGTGGAGATAGTGCTCAGGGCACGGTGCATAGCTGCCTGCCGTACCTCCGCTTAGGAGCAGCTGAGACAGATCACCACTTGCAGAGAGCCTCTGGAGGTGAGCGCCTCCCCCTCACCCCCCCGCCCCGCACCACCTCCCATGCCCGAACCCCGGTGCCCTGAGCTCCCTCACACACCCAAATTCCCTCCCATAGCCCATGCTCCACAAGCCCTCCCAGATCCCAAAACCCTGCCAGCCCCATGCCAACCGGACTATAAACTGGCATTGCAGTAAAGATCCGAAATGCCAGTTCACAGAGCTTTCCGGTTGATGAAGTGCTGGATAAAACATCTTTTACTGTACCTACCTAAGGAACAAATATTTAATGGGATCTTCAATCTAGCAGAGATCGGTATAACACAATCCAATGGCTGGAAGTTGAAGCTAGACAAATTCAGACTGGAAATAAGGCATACATTTGTAACAGTGAGAGTAATAAACTATGGAACAACTTACCAAGTGGTGTGGTAGAATCTCCATCACTGACTATTTTTAATCAAGATTGGATGTTTTTCTAAAAGTTATGCTCTAAGAATTAATTGTAAAGCATTTTCTATAGCCAGTGCTATACTGGTCGTACCAGATTATCACAATAATCCTTTCTGGCCTTTGAATCTATGGATCATGCTCTCTACTTTTAAGTACACTGAAGTTTTACTATACTGCATAGAGGCATGCCAGTGTTGTAGTAAAAGCATAGGACTGGGAGTCAGGAGATCTAGATTCTGAGCTGGGCCATGTGCAGCACAATGTGGAATCTATCTGTGGGAGCACAGAACTATCTGACCTCAAGTAACTTAACTTCCCTGAGGTTTACCCACCTGTAAATGTGCTACACTAACATCTCTCTCTCACTGGTACTTGGGAGGATTAATTCATTCATGGTTTGGAAGTGCTTTGAGATCCTCTTATTAGAGGCAAATAGAGCACTACCTCAAGTCTACAGAGAGGACTAGCTGCATACTGTTACTATTCGCTAATGGAATCACTTCCTTATCTCAAGTGGAAGAGATCTGTACCTTGGAGCAGAGGATTACGGGTTCAAACTCTGACGACGACCTGTGATCAGGGCCGTTATGCCATGTGCTGTTGAAACACAGAGATGGCTAATATGTACACTGAAGCACCCATGAATAACTATTATTAAAAGGAGCCTGTTTGCAATCAGACACAATAAATAAAGTGCGACAGCACATTTTACTCCTAGTAGTAGTAGCAGCAGCGTCACAGCACCTAGAGGCCATAACCTGGGATAAGGATCCTATTGCACAGAACAATACAATATAGTACACATACACTAAAAAGACAGTCCCTGCCCCAAAGAGTTTACAATCTGACCTGTTACCTCTTTTGTGAGGGTTTTCCTTCCTCAAATGTTCCTCACATTGTCACAACATGACAACGAGTCAATTAGTGTTCTAAAGCACTTTGAAGATGAAGAGCACAATTTTCAAGAGCACACTAACTGTGAAGCCTAAGGCCTTGTCTACACTACAATTTTGTCAATGCAAGTTACGCTGACAATTACATTGCTTACGCATGTTCGCATAATGTAGGCAGAATGGCCCACTTGCTGTGCGCCCGTCATCTGTCTGAAAGGATGGATCCTGAACTGCTTTCTACTGTTGTGATCACTGTTATGAACATGATCATGCAGTACATCACGAACTCCCACTCTGAACAGGAATCAGAGTTGTCTGTCCTGCTACGGACCATAGAAAAAAATACCTCCAGATTACTTTTGGCATTCACGGAGCAGTTGAACACAGTGAACCATTGCTTTTGGGCTCAGCACTGAGTGGTGGAATTGCATTGTTATGCAGGTCTGGATGATGAGTAATGGCTGCAGAACGTTCGGATATGGAAAGCCATCTTTCTGGAACTGTGCGCAAAACTGGCCTCAGCACTGCAGCGCAAGGACATCAGAATGAGAGCTGCCCTCTCAGTGGAGGAGTGTGTGGCAATCGCTGTGTGGAACCATGTGACTCCAGAAAGCTACCAGTCAGTAGCAAATAAGTTTGGAGTTGAGAAGTCCACTCTTAGGGCTGCAGGGCCATTATTCACATCCTGCTACGAAGTACTGTGACTCTTGGCAATGTGAATAAAATAACAAATGGCTTTGCAGAAATGGGATTCCCTAACTGAAGCAGGGCAATAGATGGCACGCATATTCCAATTTTGGCGCCAGATCATTATATGATGGAGTACATCAACAGAAAGGGGTACTTTGCTATGGTATTGCAGGTGCTTCTGGATCACCATGGGCATTTCACTGATATCAAAGTGGGGTGGTCAGGAAAGCTCTAATAATCTACAGCATTACTTGCAATACAGTCAAGGAAATATGGTTAACTATACAGGCCAAGATTCTCAAAGGTGAATAGTCATTTTAGGCATCTGAGGTTAGTTACTTTTGAAAATCTTGGTCATTATTTAACCTGATAATGTCTCTAACGATCCAGGTAATTATACAGCCCCAATTACTATGCTGTAGTAGTCAAGATCTTCTCTCTGAGGATCGCCATATAACTGAGCAACCAATGAAGTTTAAGCATCCAGGATAGCTATCATGCCTCAACTTTAAAATAAAACTATTATAGGATACTGTGTACATTTGACATCTTTCAAATCTCATTACAGAGGCTAAGCTCCAATTAGAAGGCTCGCTCTCGCTCTCTCATGTAAAGGATGCTTAATTGTGGCTCTTGACTACACTGAAATCTATGCTAAACACCGTTATGATAACAGGAAGAAGGCAGTTTGCCCCCTAGAACAGCTTTGTTAAGAGAGCACAGTGCACACAAGGAATAATAATTTACCTGATATAGTGCTGCAACTACTTGATAATTTTCTCCCTGTTACCACAGCAACACTTCTGGTACACCAATAATTGCTAATTACAAAACTGGGAAATCAGATTGCTAATTAAGATACATTCCAGTTCTCTCAAAGGCTCCACATTAACTGTATTACAATTGTAAGCACAAGAAACAGTATGTCAGAAAGCAACATTTGTGTCTCATTATTAGAGACTAAATTCAGGTCACTCCCAAGGGAAACCATCTTTTGTCAGGATGCTTTCTCAGTGGTAGTTGACTTGGACCATCAGAGCTCTCATACATTTTAATGTCTTTATTTCTTCTCCTATTTAAAAGAAAGTCAACATTTTCAGAGAAGCATTGTCTTTCTTCTTTAGAAGATTTCAATATAAGCAATAGCTAAGGACAGCATATGAATGGGTGGTTTGGTGGAAAGGCACAGGACTAGTGAGACCGGAGTTCAACTCCCAGCTCATTCAAGACTTCCTGTGTGTTCTTGGGCAAGTCACTTCATCTACTCATGCCTCAGTTGCCCAGCTGTAAAATGAGCTACTACTTTGCAAAGGAGGTTGTGAGCATAAAATCCATTAAAGATTGTGAGGGTTCATAGACTATAGCTATAAGGGCGATGTACCTAACTTGAAAGATAGAAGTTTAGGTTTGTTACTAAACTCCAAATTAGTCACTTGCAACTTTCCAGGGATATAACAGCTCCAAAACCACAGGCACTTGCCATTTGAACTAAATGTGTCTGAGGGATGCCTGAAAGGATTTCTCTGTCTTAATATTTTCTTATTTAACTGCAAAGTAGTGTGGGCCACAGTTTGTATGGAAGACTTCATACAGAAGAGTGTTGGTTGAGGACAGCGATACTGCTAGGCATGAACATTTCACGTGCATACTAGGAGTTCATTACTGGAATCTGGCAGATATTGTCACAAAGTAGTTAACTCACACAACTATAGAGTTTCTCTGCTTTACAACATTTACCAGGCCTTATCTTTCCAAATCTCACTGGTCTGTAAATATGATTAAAGCAGTCTGACATTTCCCCAGCACTAAGTAACAGGAGGAGACAAATCCCACAAGAAATACTTGGAGGGGGCAGGGAGGGAAAGGGCTGATTGCTACCACAAAGGCCTTACAGAAAAGGTGGATAAACAAGTTCCCCAAACCTTAAAATTTCGTTAGCAGCTAATGAAATTCTGTTGTTGGGAAAAGACAGACCCCGCTGCCAGCCCTGCCTTACAACAGCTAAGTTATATTCACTTGGGCCAGATTCTCTACTCGCTCCTCATTTACACTAGTGTGAATGAGTACAGAGTCAGAGACTCACCGTTTCAAACTAATCTAGAATTCTGGCAATGAAAAAAATTATCCAAGTTTAATATTTAAAGTGAAAGAAACATGTACAAGAGATGCATAGAGATCATAGCCACATCACAGAGTGCACTGAGTTGTGTGCATCCACCCAAATCTTTATACAATATACATGGATCACGTCATTTATCCCTGAAATGCAGCTGTCTCTGGAGTGGACAGTGGCAACCACGTAACAGTGTACAGTAACATTACCCCAAGATCTAGGGCTTGTCTTCACTACGCGCGGTAGCAATCGATCTTTTGGCGATCGATTTATTGCGTCTTGTCAGGACGCGATAATCGATCGCCAGCACTGCCCGTCGACTCCGAAACTCCAGCTCGCCAAAAGGCGTAAGCTGGAGTCGACAGGGGAGCGCGCTGCCGCCTGCTGCCGCCGCCGCAAGGACAGCTGGTAAGTCGGCTGTAGAGACACCAACTTCAGCTATGTTATTAACGTAGCTGAAGTTGCGTATCTACAGCCGATCCCCAGCCCTAGTGAAGACCAGCCCCTAGACTGTAGCATTTATACCACTGCCCTACATGGGGTGGATGGAGATGCACTGCTCCATGAGAAGTGCTACCAAAATGGTGCTTTAGGAAAGTATGATCTTTCCCAGGGCTGCACCATGTACATTGGATAGGGTGTGTGAGCAATCTACTCCAAGCTTTATAACAGAACAGGTTGCTCCCCGGTGGGCTGGTATGGAGGAGGGGGTTATGGCCCCATGTCCCTATGCCATTTCAGTAAGCTGTTCCACAGGGAGAGCAGAAGCTAAGCAGTCCCAGAATCCCCCAGAGCACAGGCACCACAACGTGGGAAGCCCTCACAAGTGGCGGTGAAGAGTTCTTGTGTGCCATACCCCTTACCTCATGTGTTAGCATGAGGCCACTTAGATGTTGGTCCCAAGTGTTTAGAACAAAAAGTGTGGGAGAATACTGCATCCAGCTGAAACTACAGAGGGAGTTTTAGGCAAGTGTAATTGAACTAAATAAACTGGGATGCACAGACGGAGCAGCACATGAGCGCAATCTACAGCGATCCCAGAGCAGGAGTCTGATGTCCTTGTGCTGATTTTTTTCCTCCAACAGAACATTAATAGGACATCATTAAGCCTCTCTGTCTGAAAACACTGCACCATTTTAGCTTATACCTGGAAAAGTTGGTTTGAAGCCAGTATCATGAAGTGGGGGTAAACTGCGAAGCCAGACTCTGTAACACAGCCACGTGACATACCACTTTTTTTAAAAAAAATAAATACTGAAAGTGTGACAATCAGAAGAATTTCTAGGACACTGATCTTTGCTTCTTAGCCCCCGTTACCTGACATGACTCAGGGTCACAAAAGATTAATAATACCTTGTCCCATGACAAGCTCAACACTCACGGACTCCAGTGGCTACTGTCTGATATGAAATGCAGTCTATCAGTTTTCAGGATACCCTGTCCCAAGGCTGCCCAAATTTTCCACATCTGAAAGACATGCTGGTAACTTGCTGAAAGCCAGAGGGATGCAGCTAGTTTGTCCAGCGGAGGGCAACAAAAATGATTAGGGGGCTGGAGCACATGACTTAGAAGGAGAGGCTGAGGGAACTGGGAAGTCTGCAGAAGAGAAGAATGAGGTGGGATTTAATAGCTGCTTTCAACTACCTGAAAGGGGGCTCCAAAGAGGATGGATCTAGATTGTTCTCAGTGGTATCAGATGACAGAACAAGGAGTAATGGTCTCACGTTGCAGAGGGGGAGGTTTAAGTTGGATATTAGGAAAAACTGTTTCAGTAGGAGGGTGGTGAAGCACTGGAATGGGTTACATAGAGAGGTGGTAGAATCTCCTTCCTTAGAGGTTTTGAAGGTCAGGTTTGACAAAGCCCTGGATGAGATAATTTAGTTGGGGATTGGTCCTGCTTTGTGGAGGAGATTAGACTAGAACCTCCTGAGGTCCCTTCCTACCCTGATATTCTGTGATTCATAGACACAGAGCAGACCACTGGTGCCCTCACCTAGAGCATAAAGATGCTGCCCACCAGAGACTGCACATGGAGTTTGGATCAGGCTAGTGCAGTGTTTCCCAAACTTTTTTGGCCACGGAACACTTTTTAGCCTGGTATATATTTAAGGAACACTTATATTATTTTGTAGTCGTCGGGTTTTCAAATAAAAAATTGCTTTATTTATGCTCAAATATATTTTGTTTTATAAAACAAAGCAAAAATATATATTTAAAATAATGAACTAACTATTTCTAACTGGAATTCCCATATAAAGTAGTATAAAAATCAAGTGCAAGAGTCAAAATTCTCTTTATGCCATGACATTCAATACAAGATCAATAACCGGAAAAAGAGTTTTATGTTAAATTATAGCCATTCAAAAACAGTTGTAAAATACACTTCAAATATGCAAAATTAAAATTAAAAAAAATTAAAGACCCTTTTTTAAAATTACAATTCTTTCATGGAACACCTATTCACATCATGCAGAACACCAGTGTTCCACAGAACACAGTTTGGGACACACTAGGCTAGTGGATTTCATGCTGAGATGCAGTCATCACAGGCACTGGTGGCTATAATAACCCCAGATTATAATTCACCCTGCCCCCTCCACCTTAAAAGACGTCAGAGTCCCTGCATATTGGATTAACAGAATACAGTAAAGTGAGGAAAACTATACACAGCTGCTATTGGCTTCATAACTGTGCTCTCACCACTGGACAAAGAGAGAGCACTTTAGACATGGACCAAACTTTAAAGAATCACTAGCATAGAACAGCTCCTGTCAGAATATCAGATCAAAGGACTCTGCAGGGCAGAAGCATTCCATCCATTTCTCCAGCTTGCTATCAGCAAACAAAATGAGTGTGTGCTTGTGTCCCGCTCTCAGTTTCTAAAGCCCAATCTCTCTGCCTGGACATGTAGTGGAGTCAGCTTTTGTAACATGCGTCTGTTTTTCCCCAAAGGACAAAAGAGACACCCAAATCTCCTCACCTTTTATTTTTTTTTTTCCAACACTGGAACAACTGATTATGGTACCAGGGTTTTTTTGTTTTGGTGGTCTTAAAAAAAAAAAAAAGACGACGGGTCTAGACAATGCTTGTCATTTACTCTGAAGGAAAAAAAAATGTCATATGATGAGAGAAGGGGTAAAAACTGCCAGCCTCACTTCAATACAACAGGCATCTTTTAGAGCTCTAAAGCCATGTGGAAATTCATTAAACCAATAGTAACTATTCAATTATCAGTTGACAATCAACAGTACTGTTATTCATTACTAATGAGCAATCCAATTAGCACTCAACCAGTGATTGTAGTAGCACATCGGATTAATGACAATTAGGCTAATTAGTCTATTAGAGCAACAGCTCTTCTCTCTGCAGTCTAGCTATTTCACATCCACTGTAGTGGGTTAAAGCAGAAATGGTGCAGAGTTTTCACATATGTGCTATCTTGGGGTGCTCTGGGGAAGGAGCAGCAGCAGCGTGACATCAGACCTTAAACTCTTTGGGACAAGGAATGTGTTTTCCTACGTGTTTGCACAGAACCAGGCTCAGGGATTCTCTAACATTTGCCCAGCATGTACCAGACCTTAACTGAGAAATTGTCATGTGGACAACCTCCTCTCCAATTCATGACTGCATAGACCATCTCCCCTCCCTTTCACAATCACATACCATTCCCGCAGTAACAACATACATAAGTAAAGCAAAGCTGCGGAAGTATTTAACATATTGTTTGCTGTTTCCGTGTGATTTACCAGCTGGAAACAAGGCCAAGAGACAGCATCATGTAATCAGAGAGCGCACTGACCACAGTTTAGGAACCAGGTGGCCCAATAAAAAGGGGCTCCAATCCCAAATTAATTCTTTTGGGGGCTGCCACAATACATGCAGTAAGTAAATAATAATCCTACTGAAAACACTGTGCTTCAGCTGTAAGTGTAGAAGGAGGTAAAAGTTTTAACCTTTTGCTAGGCTTAGTATGAGGCTGTGGTGTGACCACATCTGGAGTGTCTGGGAAATTTGTTAATAAAAAGATATAGACAAGCTACAGGAAGTTTAGAGAAGAGCCACAGAAGTGACTGAGGAGGGAGGACTGAGTTATGAGAAAAAACAGAAGGTTTGTCCACATACGGCATTATTGCTCTTATTGCTTGTGAATAAGTCCATAAGTGGAGACACTTACGGAATAAGAGTGCCCTTTTCTGGCTTAGCTCAATCCAGAAGTTGGATTAAGTCAAGAGTAGCTATTTCTGCATTATTCCAGAATAAGAGTGTCCATCCCTGGGAGTTATTAAGAATAACTATTTCTCTTTAATATCCACACCCTGACTTATTCCAGAACTTTCATGTGTAGAGAAGCCCAAAAGGAACTAATATGTAGTGTTTAACTAAGAAATTAACAGTGAGGATATTGGGATACAGGTACAGGCTATGAATATATGAAGGGTGAAACACCCCAGAGGCCTTGGAATTATTTAAGCTGGAAAAAGACAGATGTAGAAGTAATAGGATGAGATTAAAAAGAGGAATGGCAAAGCTTCCTGACAGCCAAATGTACTAGACTGTGAAACAGTCTCAAGTGACATGGAGCAAACCCCTTAAAGACACTACAAAACATTAATTAAGGAACAAAACCAGCATGTGCAGTGAGTAAAAGCTGGAAGTTCTAGCAGGAGTTTACCTCTCCCTTATCTGTGATTACTCATATTATCAACTGATTATGAATGCATTTGACTTCTTCTCTCTCAAGTCAGGTGACATGACTCATGACGACAGCAAATGGAATCTGTCCCAACAGCAGACCAAAGTATGCTGCATTGCTCTGCCAAGCAATCTGGGCCACTTCATTCTGCATCCTACCCCATTATAAAGGTGAACTCTGAGAAAAGATAGGTTCAGAAAGATAGAGAAGTTTGCAGAGTGTTTCCATCCCTAAGTCACCCAGCCCATCATTCCCCATCAAGGCAAGATATACTCCACAGAAGAAAGACAAAGCAGACTAGATTCCTCAATTTTCCTTCTGTGGCTCCTCTCCCACTTAACTAGTTTCCCCATTAATCACCTCTCCCCTGCTCAAGAGAGAGCTGCACTACTGCACAAGACCTGCAACCTCATTCTAGAGCACAACAATGGTTTGGAATGACAAGTAGAAAAAACAATGGGACAAGAAATCATTTTTCCTCGCTAAGGCTACCATCCGAGGCTAAGACCAATAGCTCTCATCCTCCCAGAATTACAGCTTGAAGAGAGCCTATTCACACATCCAGCTCATCTTTCTGCCAATGCAGGATTGTTACCTGAACTCAGACTAGGAAGAAAGCGAGGAATACTTGTAGCACCTTAGAGACTAAGGCCATGGTTACACTGGCACTTTATAGCGCTATAAAGCCCCCATGAGCGCTATAACCTACTCTCCGTCCACACTGGCAAGGCACTAATAGCGCTATAACCGTGGAGTTATAGCGCTATTATTAATCCACCTCCTCATGGGGAATAAGGGCTGTAACGCACCTGCTGTAGCACTACAGGAAGAATGTGGACACCCACTGCGCATTAATTGGCCTCCAGCCTGTCCCATAATTCCCGTTCGAGCCACTCTGGTCATCACTTGCAAACTCTTTTGTCCTGTCCTCAGGTGACCACACGTCAGACCCGCCCTTTAAAGTTCCAGGGAAATTTGAAAATCCCCTTCCTGTTTGCTCCAGCCAAGCGTGGCGGGTGATCACTCTCATTGATCTGATTGATTGCGTGGCGTGGTCTCAGGGAATCGTTGCAGGTGATCATTCTGATTGATCATCATGACTCCACGTGCCATGCCTCCTCGCAATAGGCGATCCCCAGCATGGAGCAATAGTGAGGTGCTGGACCTCATCAGCTGCTGGGGGGAAGAGGCTGTTCAGTCTCAGCTGCGGTCTAGCCGCAGGAATTTTGACACCTATGGGCAGATATCACAGGCCTTGGCAGAAAGAGGCCATGAGCGGGACACTCTGCAGTGCCGTGTTAAGGTAAAGGAGCTTAGGAATGCGTATCGCAAAGCCCGCGAGGCAAACGGCCGCTCAGGGGCAGCCCCGGTGACTTGCAGATTTTATAAGGAGCTGCACGCGATACTTGGTGGTGATCCCACGGTCACTCCATCGACCACCATGGACACTTCCCAGCCCACCAGTGAAGGGGGGGGTGAGGAGGAGGACGAAGAGCAGGAGGATGAAGAAGAGGAGGAGGATGAGGACGAGGCAGCAGCGATCCAGGGCACGGAGGAGTCCCTGGACGCATGCAGCCAGGAGCTCTTCTCAACCCAGGAGGGCAGCCAGCCACAGCGTCCGGCGGTTGCAGGGGCCAGCTCAGCAGCGGATTGCGGAGGTAAAGCTGCTTTTCTATGGGGAAGGCTGGCAGCTTGGGGTGGAAAGGGATGAGGGGGACATTCCACCTGGTGCTCTGTTCAAGCCAGGAGGAGGGCAGGGGGGCATGCAGCCAGGAGCTCTCCTCTAAAGCCAGGAGGAGGGCGGCCAGCCACAGCGTCCGGCGGTTGCAGGGGCCAGCTCAGCAGTGCATTGCGGAGGTAAAGCTGCTTTTCTATGGGGAAGGCAGGCAGCTTGGGGTGGAAGGGGATGCTTGCATGCTTGCTACATGTGGAATAGTGCATTGATGTAGTCTATCACCTCGCGGTAGTCATCATCAGTAATCTCTTCAAAGGTCTCAATAAGAGCACTTGCAATGCGCCTGCGCAGGTTTCCCAGGAGAGCCAGCGTGGTCCCCGTCCCGGTCACGGTCACTAGTCCCTGCCACTGTGCTACAATGGGTGGGGGGAGCATTGCTGCACATAGGCACGCTGCATATGGCCCTGGGCGGAAGCCGCATCTTAATAAAATCCCTTCCCTTTGCTCCTCAGTAACTCGAAGCAACGAGATATCTTCCAGGACAAACACCTACGGAGAATGTTGGAACAGTGTTCAGAGTAGGGCTCCTGCCACTTCCCGGCACTCCCCACCCCCTCCCCCGCCACAGCTTTTCAGGGCAGGGA
>ML677326.1:4875668-4894401 GCA_007922305.1 Dermatemys mawii
TCCCCACCCCCTCCCCCGCCACAGCTTTTCAGGGCAGGGAAAAAATCATTTCCCTTGCCTCTGGAGTCCACTCACCATGGCAGGGGCTCCGTTGCTGTATCTGTGCTGTCTGCGGGACAGGCAAACGGGGAATGCGGGGGAATCATAGGCATGTCTGCTCTTTACAAGGGAACCACTGTGAAATGTATCTTTTTATTTTAGAAGGGTCGTCCTTCCCCCCTTCGCCATCGCTCTTATCAACAGCTGAGAGGCTCAGGCGACTGAGGAAGCGGCCACGAAGGAGCAAAGAGGATCTTGTACAGCAAGTAATGCAACAGGCTGTAACGGAGAATCGAGTTGCACAGAGGTGGAGGGAGAATGAGAGCAAGTTGAGGGAGAAGAAGCGGAGGGAGAACGCGATTCACCGCCGGAAAAGCACCGACAAGCTGCTCTCATTACTGCAGCTTCAATTGCAGACTATGCAGCGGCTTGTCACCCTTCAGGAGGAGAAGCTCCGCACCCACCACCCCAATTATAGTTTGCCCCAACTCCCTTCCCCTTCTTTGCCTCTGTACCCTCCAGGCCACTATCATCAGCCAAATGGTTATCACCATCCACAGCTGCCTCCAACCCCTCTGTCTTCACCGAACAACCCCCAGACCCCAGACCATTATCCACTGCAGTCTACCCCTAATAACATGCCTTACTGCCCTCCGCAAATGGGGTTCGGGGGACATGGCCACTGTGAGGGCACTGGAGACTCAGAGACCCGGACATACTCCGATCTCTGACTGACCCCACGACACCCCCATTGCACCTCCCCTGCCTTCCCCCTCACATGCATCACAATATTTTCTTTCAGCAACCGAACTACCTGTTCAATACATGAATTGTCTTCTTAATAAATTGGTTTCTTTATTAAGTGTACATACATTATTACAGGCTACAGAAAAGCAAATGCCTGCTCCTGTTAAAAGAATGCTCCCTCCCTCCCTCTCTCCCTCCCTCCATCTGCACCTTACTTTAGAACTGGCTTTCAGCCTCAAAATGCTCCCTCAAGGCTTCCCTGATCCTAACAGCCTCGCGCTGGTCCCCTCCATGAACCCTGCTCTCTGGCTGGGCATATGTGGCCTCCAGGCGTTGAACCTCAGAGGACCATGCCTGAGTGAAGCCTTCGCCCTTCCGCTCACAAAGATTATGTAGGGCACAGCATGCGGAAATAACCGCAGAGATACTACCCTCGGCCAAGTCTAGCCTCCCACAAAGACAGCGCCAGCGCGCCTTGAGACGCCCAAAAGCACACTCCACAGTCA
This sequence comes from Dermatemys mawii, assembly GCA_007922305.1. Classification (NCBI taxonomy): domain Eukaryota; kingdom Metazoa; phylum Chordata; order Testudines; family Dermatemydidae; genus Dermatemys; species Dermatemys mawii. Next base: position 4,876,961 of record ML677326.1, read on the forward strand.
TTCGACAACGGCTAAGCCTGTAGTTGAACCTTTCCTGACTGCTGTCCAGGCTCCCTGTGTACGGTTTCATGAGCCAGGGCATTAAAGGGTAAGCAGGGTCACCAAGAATCACTATGGGCATTTCCACTTCCCCCACGGGGATCCTCTGGTCTGGGAAAAAAGTCCCGGCTTGCAGCTTCATGAACAGGCCGGTGTTGCGGAAGATGCGTGTGTCATGCACCTTTCCAGACCGGCCAGCGTTAATGTCAGTAAAACGCCCACGGTGATCCACAAGCGCCTGGAGAACCATGGAGAAGTACCCCTTTCGGTTAACGTACTCCTCAGCTAGGTGGGCGGGCGCCAGAATGGGTATATGGGTCCCATCTATCGCCCCTCCACAGTTAGGGAAACCCATTTCTTCAAAGCCAGCCACGATGTCATGCACGTTATCCAGAGTCACGATTTTTCGTAGCAGGATGCGATTAATGGCCCTGCACACTTGCATCAGCACAACTCCAACGGTCGACTTTTCAACCCCAAACTGGTTGGCCACCGATTGGTAGCTGTCTGGTGTAGCCAGCTTCCAGATCGCGATAGCCACCCGCTTCTCCACCAGGAGGGCAGCTCTCAGTCTGGTGTCCTTGCGCCGCAGGGCAGGGGCGAGTTCAGCACACAGTCCCATGAAAGTGGCTTTTCTCATTCGAAAGTTTTGCAGCCACTGCTCGTCGTCCCAGACTTGCATGACGATGCGATCCCACCACTCTGTGCTCGTTTCCCGTGCCCAGAAGCGGCGTTCAACAGCCGTGAGCATGTCCGTTAATGAGACAAGAAGCTTTGTGTCGAATGCATTCACCGCTTCGATCTCGTCTTCAGAATCATCACTGTCATCCTGCATGTCAAGGAATAACTCCACTGCACATAGAGATGTGCTGGCGACAGTTGTCAGCATGTCCCTCAGCAGTTCTGGATTCATTGCAGCACTCGACAATGGAAGACGGAGCGTGCCTTGCTGAAACCCTTGAAAGATGGTGCCGGAGGTGGAAGAAAACACAGGGATTGCTGGGATATGCCAAAAAGCATCATGGGTAGTTCAAACAGGATATAGAATGCCCCGCAAGTGACGCCCCCCCTACCACAAGCCATTGCGCCAGATCAGGAAGAGGTGTACTGTGGGATACATGCCCTAATGTGCTGCTCTTAATGCTGTATTAAGTGCCGCAAATGTGGCCATGCTATAGCGCTGGAGCATCTCAGTGTGGACATACAATAGCGCTATTATTATTGCTGTATAAGGCGAGCGCTATAAGCAATAGCGCTATAATTTTGTAAGTGTAACCATACCCTAACTAGTTTATTTCAGCATAAGCTTTCGTGGGCTATAGCCCCCTAAAGCAAGTTTACAACTTTTTTTTTTGCTTTCTGTATGTACAAATGCATCTTTCTTCTGTTTGTTCCATTCCATGCATCAGATGAAGGGGGCTATAGCCCACGAAAGCTTATGCTGAAATAAACTAGTTAGTCTCTAAGGTGCTGCAAGTATTCCTCTCTTTCTTTACTGATACAGACTAACACGGCTGCTATTCTTAAATCAGACTAGGAAATAATCCTATTCTCTGGCAGCCTGAGACAGCCAAATACCCAGTGAAATTTAAGTATTTAGAGCCAAATTGTCCTTTTTCTAGCATTTGCATGGAGTGGAGGGATAAAATTAGAATGAAAACCACAGTGAATTTTTACACAGAGTTACGGATGTAAGCTCCCCTTTGACATGATATATAGAATCACTGTCCTATAGGAGACATTTATTAGAAAAAACAGCTTCAACTGTAGATATAAGCAGGCAGGCTTTCATACTGACCATGGTCTCATTTCACCACCCAATCTGAGCAAGGTGCAAAGGTAAATATGCAGCATGACAGACATTGCAACCACACAGGGTATCTTGGGGGACTTTATTGTAAGAAATTTACGAATGTTGTGTCTTCTTGTCTGTTCGGGATTGTATTCTGCTCCACTGGGGAGGGTTACAACAGTTCAAGGACTAAAAACTGTAGGGATGATTACTGCAGTCCCTGGCATTGTATACGGCTCCACAGAAGTACCACCCCATTTTGATTCAATGTGACCTTTCGTCCCAGGGAGGACCCAATCCTGTCAAAAGGCTGGAAAGATGGGAACTGTCAGGGTCTCCACAGGACTGAAAGCATTTAGATCCTGTTATTGTTTTATGTTTTTCTGTATGTTTTTGTCCTTAATGTACTCTGCTTTGGATGAGCTATTTGATTGTTGCGAAATAGTGTAGAGAAAGCAAAGAGTAAGGCTGCACATATGTCAAACTTGCTTGGGGAGAATCACAGTGAGTACAAGGGCATTGCAGGTTTAAATCCTGGGTCAGGAGGGAGTGGGATGCATGTTCCTGTCCAGAAAGAGGTGACTTCTAGAGCCCTAAGAGGGCATTCCTGAAGCAGACCACAGGGAAAGGGCAAAGGTGCACAGTTACCTTGAAACTGTGACAATCAGCTCAGAGGGTGAAAAGCAAGTTCAATGTTTACAGTTTTTTTCAGTTAACATATATAAGTGCAACAAAATTCCTGGATCGTTGTGCCAGATTCTGAATTCATTTACCCTTATATAAGTCTGGAGTAACTGCACTGAGTTTGCAAAGTACTCATAGCCCCACTAAGAAAAATCACAAGTACTCAGAAGTTCTGGGGGAAAAAACTGCTTATTTAAATACCTAAAATATTAATTCAGACGACTGACTAAGCATCCACATTTGAAAATACCAATAAGTCATACCTCTCTACCACTAAGAAGGCAGAGTTTAACTATGATATTTTCAACTGGGACTTCTACATCAGCCTTTCAACTTTTCAAGGCATAGTAACAAACAGTGATTCCCTCAACACAATTAAGATATGAAGAGACTCAAAACAGAAAATTGTTGCTAAGGTTTACAACCCATAATTTTTGGCACAGCCCAATCGATGAGTATTTCAATTTCGCAACACGTTAAAAATATGATACAATTGGGACTCAGAGGGGAAACAAATGCCTGTCATTCGATCCTGCAGTATTTCTTTCACAAGGATGTCATTTAAAAATGTAATGTTCTCTAACAGGCTTTAAATTGAAGTGAACTTCTGGAGCAGGCTGTCACTATCAGTAGGTGTCACATTATTTAACCCCACACTGCATTGTTTCCATCTCTAGTGTCAGGCAAACCAGACTTGGGACTGGCATCATGTGTTAGCAAGGTTGGGAAGAGGACCAGGATCAAAGTCGGTGGGGTTAAAAGTTCAGAAGACTTCAGGGTACAGAGCAGCAAAGGGTGTGTGTTTGTTTTTATTATAAAAACTACAAAAAAGGAGAAAAGCAGCCCAAGTGAGCTGGGTAGGAGAGTTGTGCAATACTCACAGGGTTAAATTCAGCAAGTATCAGGTGCATCCTTTATCTAGTTCTGCACCTCTATTACTTACAAAACTCCCTGAACCCTTGTACTCATTGAGATATCTATGAAATTTTCTCACTGTTGCACTAGCACAAGTGCAGCTCCACTAATCTTAACAACATTGTGAGGGCTAGGACAGGCCATCATGTTGTCTAGACATGTTGCAAATGGGGTCACTGACACTCTAATTAATAAGACATGAAGACTGCACTAGTGTTTCCCAGGACTGCCAGTTATCGTAGAGCTGTACTGATATCATCACATTGGAAGAATTTGAGAACATCATGAGCCAAAGTCTTCACTGGCATAAATGACCAAAGCACCAATGAAATCAATGGAGCTGCACTCATTTATGCCTCCAGAGAATCTGGCCGCCCGAATGCACATATATATCCGTAGCGTGCTAGGTACTTCAGTTTCAGACACAATCTCCAAGCAATCCCCAGGCCAAACCATGGCAGTTTGCTTTTCAAACTGAAACCAAGAAAAAACAACAGAATCCTATGTGGTTTTTGCATTCTGGGTTTCTACCAAACTAGTAGTTGAGGAAATTGGACTTTTGGGTTTCAAAATGGAAATCCCAACCTTTTCTTCAACTTTGACAGAATAGAATGGAATGTGGCTTTATTTTCCTCCATATTTTGAGAACCTCAAAGCTTTCTGCAATAAGGATCTTTATACTGTTGGGAGAGTAACGCTGTAGGCCAATGGGTAGCCACAGTGCCTTCCGCAATAGCTCACAGGCAAATGAAACTGCTTGGCTGAGAGAGGAAACATTGGGTAAGATAGTTTGAGGAGTAACATCTTACCCCTGCAAAACAGGGCCCTTGGACCTTTCCCTTTCTCCTAGATAGGTCAAGTGAACAGATGCCATTGGTGTGGAAGTCCCACCTGGATACCTTATTGCACGGTTTGCAACAGGGTGAGCCAAAATTCTGGTGTGGAACTTGTGAAAAATGAGCAGGACTTGTAGCAATTCCCTAAATAAATCAGTGTTGATAAAAAAAATTTTAAATGGGATTTTTATTTAAAATAACAAAATAAAATCAAATTTAAAAGTAACTTAAACTGTTTTATTTTCAGGAAACCTAGGCAAGTAAGAATGTAAACCCATCACTTTTACCTAGGCATAGTTGAAAATTTTCCCAAGTTGACCCGAAATAATCACATTAATTCACTGACTACAGTTAATTCCGCTATTCCTTTAATGAATCATTTAGTTGTAAATGTAAAACATGTTTTGATAAGAGAAGTTTATATATTCAAAATATTTAAGATTTTAATAAAAATTTATTATATATGCTGTTGTGTGTTTAATTAAAGCCCGATCACCATACTCATGAAGGACTGAAACAAATCACGAGCAAAAAGTAAATTATCTAGTAAATAAGCAGTATGATTCACCATTTTCTAAAATACTAAAAATGTACAGTAAAAAATTGAAAATATTGAACTATAATTGCTTAATTAAAATGTATACATTTATGGTGTACCTGCCTAATAAAAAGATATACCAAACTATAAAGCCTCTGTTTATTTATAAACCAATATGTTTTAATGGTTACATCAACCACTGAGAAACACCTTTCTTTAGAAAATAACTGACATGCAACCGGAAAAGTAGATTAAAATCACTTATTTAATCTGCCTGTTTGATAGTTTATTTCAGGGTCAATACGATTTAAATCAATCCCCCTGAAATAAACTATCAAACAGGCAGATTCCCTGTTTACAGCATTCCCTAAATGCTGTATTCTTACAGACTCCAGGAGCTCAAACACAATACATGCATATATACAAGATAACCAGGTCCAAGCTCAAAGTATTTGGCAGGTTTTCAGTTTAACTCAAGACACCCAAGGATCTTATCACGACAGCCAGATAATGCAGTCAAATATCCATCTAGAGTGACTTTTGTTTGGACTTTGTAGATTCTTTTGATTAGTCCCTCAACAGACACAAATAACCTGTGAGATTTTCTAAATGAATTAGTCCCGTCCTGCTAAAAGGGAAAAGCCCTTCTGATATCAAGTGTGTGCAACACTGCGTTCTTCATATTCAGGTGTTCTTTAGGGAAGAAAGCTGGGAGATTAATAAGCTGGTTAATGTGGAAGTCAGAAACAGCCTCTTAGTCCCAGCCCTGCAAGCCTGAGTTAGGTGGCACAGGCCAGCTCTAGGTTTTTAATTGCAGTGTAGACATATCCTTAGAGCTAGCTTTGAAGACTAAGTACTATACCTCAGTAGCCATTTTGCATGCTTCCACTACCTTTCCCACCCCCTTCCCCATCTGCCCCTGCCCCCAAGAAGTAATTCCTGGTGTTGATTAAAAAAACACAAACCAGTTTCATACTTAGGAAGACCTTGCTCCCTGCTTTACACTCAGTGAGACAGCCTATAGGATCATACAGACATGCACAAGCAGAGGGAGTATAGGGAAGATTCTTTATTCTTCACAGAGCCCATAACAAGTCTGGCAGTCACAAGAATCAAAACTCATGAAAGACCCTTTTATATCAGAGTGAATGTGAAATACAGAATTAAAAGAGAGTGTCAGATGACCTTGTTTAAGATGCAGCTATTACCAAAAGGTTTTAACTCCTCTTATACCAGATTATCCTTTTGAAAGCTGCCAATTTGAGAACAGCAAAGTGATTTCACTTGCTAAAATGATTTCACTTGGCAGAATTCACTGTCCCAGTTGTGAATTCCTGTGCGTTTAACCATACAGGAGATTTAGCTCTGGTTTTTCAAAGCTGAACCTACAGAAAAAAAAAATTTTGGGGCAACAAAAATGCTTAGGGATATGGAATGGCCTCTCTATGAGAATAGATTAATAAGACTGGGCCTTTTCAGCTTGGAAAAGAGGCGACTAATGGGAGATATGACAGAGGTCTATACAATCATGAGTGATATAGAGAGAGTAAATAAGGAAGTGTTATTTACTCCTCCTCCTCATACTGTACAAGAACAAGGGGCCACCAAATGAAATTCATAGGTAGCAGGTATAAAACAAACAAGAAATTATTTTTTTCACACAACACACTTTCAACCTCTGGAACACCTTGCCAGAGAGTGTTGTGAAGGTCAATACTAAAACGGGGTTCAAAAGGGAGCTAGATAGATTCTTGCAAGATAGCCCTATCAATAGCTATTAGCCAGGACGGGCAAGAATGGTGTCCTTAGCCTGTTTGCCAGAAGCTGGGATTGGGTGACAGGACATGAATCACTTGATAACCTGTTTGTTCATTCCCTTTGGGGCACCTGCCATTGGCCACTGTCAGAGGACAGGATACTGGGCTTGATGGACCTTCGGTCTCACCCAGTATGGCTGTTCTTATAAAGCTATCAGAATTAATGGGAGGAACTTCGCTTAACAGATAACCTGAGAAGAAATTAAAGGGGTAACTTGCTCAATAGAGGTAAGGGAAATAGAGGTTTCATTAATCTGCACGCCTTTCTTGGTCAGTTCTTTCCTGTTGAAACAGAGATGGGACTGAACCGGAACAGTACTCTGCCTACCACTTGCAGACTGCTGATCCCAAAATGGATCTGAGCTTTTCATCTTGGGCTCCATCTCTAATTAGACAGCAAAACAGCATACTTGCCACTCATTTACACTAGCCATTATATTTAAGAGTTAGATGGTTGAAGCAGACCTGTTGCCTTTAGATTGTCAGCCAACGCAATCGATACTAAAGCCCATTACCATAGGAAGGCTTTTTGGTGGATTGTGTGGACTGAGCCTGTTACTTCCATTCACATATCACCCCTCTGTGGCAGGGACTGTCTTTTTATCGTATGTGCCTAGTACAGGGCCTTAGTCCAGAACTAGCGCTATTAGGCACTACCAAGATACAAATAAGTCAATCACATTTACCAGAGCCTGGTATGTTGAACTTCATCCTTCCCAGTCACTATTCCATTTTCTTTAAATAAATTGCTACTGTAATAATATATTGTAACTAAACTCCATCAGGCTGAAGACAGATTTTCATGCAAGTTTAAAACTATAGCTGTGTATGTATGAAGAGAGACAAGGCAGATGAAATCTCTTTTATTGGACCAACTTCTCCTTGTGATGTTAGAGACAGAAGGTGGGTGAAGTAACATCTTTTATTGGACCAACTTCTGCTGGTGAGAGAGAACAAGCTTTCGACCTATACAGAGCATTTCCTCAGGTCTGGTAAAGAAACTCAGAGTATCACACCTCGCTACAAGTCAAACAGACAGTTTAGTATGTGACCCTGAGTACCTTTCCCAAACCTGAGGAAGAATTCTGTGTAGCTTGAAAGCTTGGTCTCACCAGCAGAAGTTGGTCCAATAAAAGATGTTACCTCACCCAGCTTCTGTGTCTAACATGTTGGTCCCGACACAGATTAAAAAAAACACTGCATATATATGAAGAGAACATGTGTGCACATCCTTTTTGTCTGGCTAAGCTACCATCCCTAATTAAAATAAAGGACTCTCCTGCAGATAAAATGACAGGCTATCTTCACAGTCCCGCCTGATCTGCCTCTGCAGCCCTGTCAATCTGCAAATATTTAATGACTGCTATATCTGGCACGATTCAGATTCCCTCTATTAGCTATCCCTTCATCTCCTGGGACAGCTGTGTCCATTGCTGGTGTCTCTCTCTTCCCCCCGCCCCCACACACCCTTTTTTTATTTTTTTAAATATGCCAAGCTTTATTTCCTCTCTTGCTAAATTGCCATTGCTACTGCCATCTTAAGAGCTCCTGCTGCTGACTCCTAATCTGCTCTTCCATTATTGAATGTATTTGAAACATTTCTCATTCATCTAGTCCAATCCCTCAGTTTTCACTTCCTCACTTTATCTGTCTTTTCCAGACCAGGGTTTCCCCCTGATTTTGGTGACAATTTTAACACGCTCAGAAAATGCAGGATGTGTGGAGTGAAGTCTTCAAGTCTGCGCTCAATATACAGCTTGCAGTGAAAATTCCTCTCCCCTCATGTCCCAGCAACGTGCCCCAACACTAAGAAGAGAAGATCACCTCTAGGGTTGAGAGGAGAGCTGAATCTCCCCAATCCAATTATCCTTTACCTCTCTGCTGTGGTAACCATTAGTGCCATAGGGAATAAGTTGTGCTAGCAACTGGATTCTAGCTAATAGCATTTCACATCACAAGCCAACAACTTCCAGCTAGCACATATCGCACTCAGAGCATGTCTATTTTACAAACTTTTGCTAACACATGCTACGTTCGCATAAAGCCACCTCAGTCAGTATGATGCTTGTCTGTGTGCATACTTGGCTCCTTGCATTGGCACTGAGCATATTCACCAGGTGTATCGCCACAGGTACTCAGGGTGGTGCACCACGAGTAGGTATCTCAGTGTGCAACTCACCACCATGTAGCATGCAGTCTTTTGGGAAGTTTTAATAACGCAGGGTGGGACAGAAATGAGTCACATGCAGGGGTGACTGGGAATAAGGGGTCAACTTCCCAGCAAGCAACTTTTGCCATCTCCATCCCATAATGTCATCTATATCCCATAATTTTCATGCCTTTAAGTCATCTTGAGTCATCTCAAAAACCCATATGGCCCTCCTTGCTATCTTTGCCAGAAGTATGGAGCCCGCACAGCTCACCACTACTGTCATGAGCATTGCAAGTACAGGCTACACATTCCTCCAGTATTTGCAGAGCCACAAGAACTGAATCAGCAGGGAATGTGATGACTTTGTGGAAGACAGACAGAGTGCTGTGGGACACAACAAACACCAATTCAATGTTGGTGGTGGCGTTCATGGAGTAGATACATATGGTGGAGTGCCACTTCTGGGCTCGAGAAACAAGCACTGACTGGTAGGAGTCAGGACAGAGTGGATGGATTTGCAGCAGTCAGGATCCCAAACTGGTGAGGCGATAGACAGCACTCATATCCCTATTTTGGCACCAGACCACCTTGCCACAGAGATCAACAACAAAAAGGGCTACTCTTCTGTCATTAAGCAAATGCTGGTGGATCATCAAAGACACCTCACTGTCAAAAGTGTTGGCCGATCAGGAAAGATGCACAACATTCACATCTTTAAGAACACAGGACTGTTCAGAAACCTACAAACAGAAATTCTCTTTCCCAACTGACCGATTAACGTTGGCAATGTTGAAATGCCAATAATGATCCCAGGGGATCCAGCCTATTCTTTTGTTCATGAAGCCATATACCGACCATCTCGACAAAGCCAAGAAAAGATTCATTCTGCATCTGCTGAGCTGGTAGATGAGAGTTGAATGTGCTTTTGGTAGACTGAGGGAACACTGGCATTGTTTACTCACAAGACTGGATCCCAATGGAAAGAACATTCCAATGGTTATAGCTGTCTCCTATAGCTGCCCACGTAATATCTGTGAAGCAAAAGGGGAAACTTGCTTCCTAGGATGGAGGGAGAATAGCTGTTTTTTGAGTCTGAACAGCAAGACATGAGCTCTATGCGGAATATATGGCTCAGGGAGGCTTTGAAAGAGCACTTTAACAGTGAACTACAGTAATGCGCTGTGATGGATTGTGCTCTGCCTGGTCCTGCTGTTTTGAGGCCTGTTAGAAACCATGTTGTGCTTGTTGTACATCTATGAATATAACACCTCCAATGTGCCTATTAATTTCGTGGAGCTTGCTGTACATTATTACACTTTATCACTGATCTTGTGAGTTGTGCCATAGTGAATAAGAAGAAGAAAATGAGTGCTTTAGGGTATCATTAGGCTTTCTGCAGTATATACTTGGAACTAAAAGATGAATGATTATCTAAACAATAGAAATTTATTGAGTAAAAAAACTATAAAAATGTCTGTGCAAGTTAAAAGCAAATATATTACAAACTAATACATTTATGGAACAAAACTTATGGGGAAAGAAAATTTCTGTTCACTTTAGTTACTGTGACGGAGTCAGTCCAGAAGGGTATAAGAGAGTGCTGGAAGGCAGGTATATCAGCCTCAGGATGTGCAGGTCCCTGTTCCCTGGATAGCCAAACAAAGGCTACTCCAGGCCAATCAAGACACCTGGGACCAATTAAGAAGCTTCTAGAAAGCAGCAGAAATAGCTAGCCTGATTGGGACACCTGAAGCCAATCAGGGGCTGGCTGAAACCAGTTAAAAACCCTCCCAGTTTGTCAGGTGAGTGTGGATGTCAGGAGCTGTGGAAGGAAATTGTGCTGTTGGTGAGACTGAGTGTTAGACTACATATCATATGCAAGGAAGGAGGCCCTGAGGTAAGGGTGAAGTGGAGTATGAAGCAGCGGAGACTGCTGTAGGGAAGTAGCCCAGGGAATTGTATTGTGTTTTGTGGCAAAAAGGTCAGCCATCTTAGCTGATACTGTTAGGGTCCCTGGGCTGGAGTCCAGAGTAGAGGGCGGGCCCGGGCTCCCCCCTTTCTGCCTCCCCTAATTAGTTACTGAGAAAGGGACGTTACTCTGGGGCCTAGATGAGTTTCCGAGGCCCCTAAATCTGCCAGGAAGCGCAGGACCCACAAATACCGACTCGGAACTTTGTCACATTACACATACAGCAACTGTCTCTCTCAAAAGGTCAGCGTATGTGAAGCTGTGGTTTTCCTTAATCTTTCTGGTGTGGAGCGGAGGGGTAGGGGTAGGGATGCAGCCCCTGACGCCACAACAAATATTGAGGGATGGTGTACGGAGGTCTATAATAGAGTCCTCCATAGACTGTAAAGAAATGCAAGGCAGTTGAACCTGTACACCCACAAGAGTCTTCAGCATCTGTGTATTTTGTTAGAGAAGCCGCATTATGTTCTCTTTCCTTCTTCATAAGTCTGAAATATTCACCCTCCAGGCTCTCTGCTCACAGCCTGATGCAGCAATGATTTGCAGGATCTTGCGGAAGATGTCATCCCAATCATCTTCTTTCATTTCCCCACCTGGCTCAGGCACTCCACAGACACGGTGGGAGAACACTTCAAGGCCACAAGGGCAGCAGGTACAGATCATACAGAGGTACTATTGTCTATATCAGGCCTGCACAACTCGGAAAGCAGCGAGGGCCATATTACTGCAAAAAAACCCAGCTGCGGGCCAAAAAGCCTCGCCCCCATCCGCTTCTCCCCATCCCTGCTCACCCCCCACGGGCCGCACAGTGAGCGTGTGCAGGCCTGGTCTATATAGTCATAATGGAAAGCAAAACCTAAGATCAGAACTCCCTTCCCTTGCTCCCCATAAGTTTTAAACACAACACACTTACTGACACTTCTGCTTCAGTTGTGCATGGCAAGACTCATAGCACAGAAATGGTCAGTATGGCCTCCCAGGAGTGAGGGAAATGATTCAGGAACTGCTCAGCTGCATGAGTACAGGGCAATGGCACTGAATACTGTTACCATTTCCCCTTGGGCAGTGATTTCAGCTAATATCTCATTTCTGAGGGCAACAAAGGCACAAAAAGCACAGCTGTTGCTGGCATCCAGTCTGGCACTTAGTTTGGAGAAGAGAAGGATGAGGGGGGATTTGATAGCTGCTTTCAGCTACCTGAAAGGGGGTTCCAAAGAGGATGGATCTAGACTATTCTCAGTAGTACCAGACAGAACAAGGAGTAATGGTCTCAGGTTGCAAGGAGGGAGGTGTAGGTTGGATATTAGGAAAAACTATTTCCCTAGGAGGGTGGTGAAGCATTGGAATGGGTTACCTAGGGAGGTGGTGGGATCTCCTTCCTTGAAAGATTTTAAGGTCAGGCTTGACAAAGTCCTGGCTGGGATGATTTAGTTGGGGATTGGCCCTGCTTTGAGCAGGGGGTTGGACTAGATAATCTCCTGAGGTCCTTTCCAACCCTGATAGTCTATGATTCTGAAGCCACCCAGCCCTCTATGCTGCTAGCCTGTTTACTAGGATAGCATCCAGCTGAAGTTATCACTGACTAGTACGGGAAAGGGGCCTAACATGGAGGAAAATATAAGCCCAACATCCCTGGAAATCTTTGGGAGAAGATTGCAGAGTATCTCCATTAAAGTTTTATCGAGATCTCTCAGGAGGATTCAAGGGACATACCTGTCTAGATAAACAAACTGCTCCGCATTCCCTCACCTCTCTGCCTACCGCAACAAACCACCTCTTGTTGTACCGCAGCCTCTTCCAGTATAAGTAAATTAATGAAAAGTTGACAGGTGTGTCCTCTTAAGTTGGAGGTACCACCATTGTAATGAGAAATACACTTAGCCGAGTTCCTTCCCCTGCATTAGGCTTGTCCATGCTCAACTGCTGGGACTGACTGGACTGCAGTTGAGCCTAAAACAGGTCCTGGCTTGCAGCACAGCTTAACCACCTGGTTGCATGTCCCCAGTCATCACCAATCCTCCTCCTCACTGTCCACTGAAAGGGCCTGTGACTTGGGCTCCTCAGAGGTATCCAAGGCGGCCTGTGGGGTGGTGAGTCCCCACCAAGTGTGGCATGCAGTTCTTCATAAAATAGGCAGATCTGTAGCTAGGCACTGGATTATCTGCAGGCCTCCCTGGCCTTCTGGTCTGCCTGCTGCAGTCCCTTTGCATGGGCGCAGCTACACAGCCTCTGCGCTTCCCCAAAGACCTAGGAGATCCAATATTTCCTGTCTACTCCAGTACAGAATGAATGTAGAGCATGTAGCTTGCTTGGGCAGCTGCATACAACAATGGAAAGTTGCTAGCTGGACAATCAGTAAATGGCATTTAAAAAAAATTCAACAGGCTTTAAAGGGGGTCTCTCAGTCTAGGTGACACCTGGGCAGTGGAGTTCATAATTGTGACCAGAGTGGCCAGTGGCAGGCATTGTGGGACAGCTGCTGAAGGACTGTTAGGGATTTTTTTTAATTAATTATTTTATATATTATATATACATATACACACACACACACACGTGTATCTTTTTATATATATACACATACACACATATACATATATATATATTATATACACATACATATATATATACACATACATACACACACACACACACACACACACACAGATAATACAGTGCCTGCCCGGAGTACATCAACTATGGTTCAATTCTGTTTGGGGAGGTGGCATTACTGCGTTGCTGTAACAGGGTGTTTACACTGTTGGGAGACTGACTTAAGCATGAAACACATACATAACTAGGTCAACGCTAGGCAGCTTACATCAACCTGACTTTGTACTGTAAACCAGGTCTCATAATCGAATCAGCTATACAGGTTTATGCCCACAGCCATCCACCATGCAACGTTTTGCTATTTCATTCCCCTCCTTTCCCAATCCTGATTCTCTTTTGCATTTCCTCATTCATCCACAAGCTCTTATAGGAGCAGAGCATCCAGTGGAACTTTGCTGTACTATTACCACCAGTGTCCAGAGGTTTCAGTGAGAGCCAAGCCCCATTGGGCTGGGCATTGTTTACATACTTATTATGAAATAGTCTCTGCCTCAAAGAATTTATAATCCAAACAGATGAGATGTATCAGTTCCATTCTAGTACTTTAATCACAAGGTCATCCTTCCTCACCATATACAAAATGTATTATGCCTTATGTCTTACCAATGACCAGTTATTGTTTCAGTAGCTTAGGCTAATGGCTCTACAATATTTTCTCTAGCAGCCCCCTGACCCCTATCCAGAGTAGTGGCTTTGGAAACCCATTCATCCCCCTCCCATACTTCCATAGCATAAAAATAGGTACAGATATCTACTGAGAAAGCTTTTGTTTGGAAGTGTATGAAGTGGCGTCAGGTACAGAGTAAGCAGACAGTCTCCTGCAGTGCCACGTCTAAGGAGACTTCAGGGTAGTACTGGGCCTGCTGTAGTCACACACCAACAGGTCAGCTGACACGTTGGTGTGTGACTACGGCAGGCCCAGTAGCAGTTCACCCATCTAAGTCCTAAGCTTCACCCACCTAAGTCCTCAACTCAAAGGAGGCTCCCCCTTCTGCTGAGCTGTGCCTTTGGCTCTCAGAAGTGGCCCAGAACTCTTTAGCCCAGCTCCCCCAGTTTCTCATTTTAGAACAAAAGAAAATAAGAATGTCCGTACTGGGTCAGACCAAAGGTCCATCCAGTCCAGTATCCTGTCTACCAACAGTGGCCAATGCCCGGTGCCTTGGAGTGAGTTAGCCTAACCGGTAATGATCAAGTGATCTCTCTCCTGCCATCCATCACCGCTCTCTTACAAACAGAGGCTAGGGACACCCTTCCTTACCCATCCTGGCTAGTAGCCAATAATGGATTTTGAATACCCCTTCATGCAGTGCAAAAGAATCTGGGAACTACAGCTGGCCAACTAGAAACAGGTTCCTCTTTTTGGAAGAGAAAAGGTTGCAAGTTGACTGATCTTGTCCCCATCTAAAAGATACTGATGCACCAAGACAGGACTTGAGCTCAGCTAACACAGCTTCTTTGCCTCAGTTGTTTTAACTTTAGTGTTGCTGAAGGATCTTCATGCAGAAAAGGGAAATACACACGGGGGTTAAGTGAATTCCAGCTTGCCCCTTACTTCTGCTGAACCCAGCCAGATGATTGCTCCAAAAAGAATAACTTACTAAGCTCTAATACAAGTGAACATGTTTTTACTGCTCCCCAGCAAAGCTGCAAAAATGAAAAGCATTCATGGCATTTGATTATCCCATGTCCACTAGTGATTTCTGTGGTTTGGGAGGAAAAAGGGCTGAATGTTTCCAATGCAACTTCTTTCCCTTTTTAAACCACAGTCTATCCAAGGTGGTTTGTGGTAGGAAATCCACAAGAAGAAGAAAGGTAGAGGTGGTTGTGGGGTGTGGGAGGCTGGTTGTAATGATATCCACCTCATACAGTACCTCACATCCTGGAGGTTTCCAAAGTATTTTACAAATCACAGACTCCAGTTTGTTACTCTTTTGGATATAGGGGCAGCATAAAGTATTACCATTCAAGGAGTTCCACTAATAAGGTCATGTCATATGAGCTGTAGAACTTCCCATGTAACCATGACAGTATAATATGGCCTTGAGTCAGTTTAAGGGATCCCAACAGCAATATTTGTCTTGGCATCTGATTTCTGACAGTGTTGTCCACAGGCCCAATACTTCCTCCCCCATGGAATTTACTTGAATTTTTTAGGTAGAGGAATGAGGAACTTTGCCCCATGTTAGTGTTGCTTTTCTTCCAAAAGCGCCCATGAAACTGGCAAATACATTTCACATCCTTCAAAGAGAGAAGCAGAAAGCACAAGAATGAATAAATAAGCAGTTGTTGCAGAAAGCTTTGTAAATGCAAAGCCCAGTTTCCAGACTTTGATCCTGGCTCCCTCTACTCCTCTTCACCTGAATGCAGCTTTCAAGATCTCCAAGTACACAATTCCAGGTGTCAGCATTCAAATGGCATATATGCACTCAACAGTAGGATTTGGACATCCTAAGCTTGGCCTATACTACAGAGAGTTAGGCTGATACAAGGCAGCTTACATCAACCTAATTACGTCTACACTACAATGCTGCTTCCGCTGAAGTAAGTGACCCGCTATACCAACATAATCCCACCTCCACAAGAGGCATAGCACCTAGGTTAGACAGTGTTGCCCTAACTACAACATGTAGACATTGCGTTATTGACATTGGCTGTCAGCTCCGAATGGAGTCCCTCTCGCTCCTGGCTCCAGTGCTGACAGCCTGAACTGTCAGCCTAGAGCCCTCCTGATAGTTGGGGCGGGGGGGGGAGAAGGGGGAGGCAGGAGAACCGTGATCCCTGCACCTAAAGTTGAGGTTGTCGGCCCCAGGGCTGCCAGGCTCCAGATGTCAGTGTCCAGCAATAACCCACTTCAATCAGTGGAAGCTTCTTGGCGAGGATGCAAACCACCAAAGCAGCAGCATGTGTGGACAGAACCACCACTTTAATTACTGTGGTGGCTGTACGTCGACTTAAATCAACTTAATTCTGTAGTGTATACACGCCCCTAGTTAAGACCCAGATCAGAAAACTAGACCCATAGAGTGCATCAGAAACAGCAACTTATTTTGTTTTAAGGCATGAGAATCAATTTTGACTCACCCTACCCAGCCCATAATGAGGAAGGGATGCAGGCAACTTGGCCAGAGCGCACAAAAGGTATCAGCAGTAACTCCAAGAACAGAGCCCATCTCTCCCAACTTCCAGTACAGTACTATTGGACCAAGCTACCTCACCAATGATACTTGTATAGTTTATGTTTTTAACATTCTCAGTCTTAGACACTTGCTCTGTGCTGCTGCTGTGCTGTGCTTTGAGATTAGCAGAAGGTGCACTACAAAGTCACGGAAACATACCCAAGCCAATACCTTAGATTCAAACAGGTTCACAAGCAGCGGAGCCCAGATATGGCTCTATTGTCATATTACAATCTCTGCCAGATGGACTAGATACATTGGACAGATGCTCAGGGAAGCTGGAAGCACTTTTTCGACGAAAAGCTCCTGTTGGGAATGGACACCCTTCCCCACTGACTATAAAAGGGTTAAAACTAAGCCATGGCACCACCTCCACTCCCTCTCCTGCATGCCCCCTGCAAGCAGAGTGACATACAAGCTTTGGCTCCAGCAGATTACATACATTGCCCGACTGACTCAGTTTGTAAGAACTGGGTCAGTAAGGACAAAACTATTTTTATTTTCTTCTACCACCCCCTACCCCCTGCCCCGCATTAGCCAAGGTGCATTTTTCACATTGTAAATGGGTCGAATGAGGCTGTATATGATTGTAAAGTGATGTGAACAAAGTATTTAGGCCATATACAGCTGGTGATTTTGGAGGGAGAATGGCATTCACCGTGGCCTGAAAGCCTAAAATTACACTGAATTGCCAAGAGGCAGCATAAATTGATTCCTCTAAGCAAACTGGTTGCCAAACTTATCTTCCCCTCATTGTTAACTTATAACGAAGCAGAATAATTAGATAAGGAGTTGTACAAGGCACTACTAGAAAGCTGAAGTGACAAAGAGTCCTGTGGCACCTTAAAGACTAACTAAAATTTTTTTTAGAGCATAAGCTTTCGTGGGCTGGTACCCACTTCGTCGGATGCAT
>ML677326.1:4894801-5043272 GCA_007922305.1 Dermatemys mawii
ATGCATCCGACGAAGTGGGTACCAGCCCACGAAAGCTTATGCTCTAAAAAAAATTTTAGTTAGTCTTTAAGGTGCCACAGGACTCTTTGTCACTTCTGCAATTCCAGACTAACACGGCTACCCCTCTGATTCTTGACAACATACTAGAAAGCTGTGCGTTAGCAACTCATTTGTGACTATAACATCGATGTTGGCTATTACATAAGACTAGGGGGTTTGAAATGCCTGTGGGCCTGATTCTGATTTCACACCAATGTTATATCTATGTCATCCCCATTACTTCCCTGCAGTTATTCCCAATTTACACTGGTGAGCGTGAGCATGCAGAATTAGATTCTATCTATCTTTATGAAATATTCAATAACATGTTCTGGTAGGATACGGGAAGTGACTTCTTAAGGGGCCAATGAACAACTGTTCTGTTTATATTTTCTAGTTCCTTATCCAGTCTAAATTTAAAAGTCCCCAAATCAAATTTTAAGGACCCCAAAACTAAGACTAGCGACACTCCATTTGGAAGACTGTATCATGATGTAAATAATGCAGAGAGGACAAAAATTTCAGAACATTAAGCATATAAACTACTACCATTTTAAACAAACAATCACATTGTGTTGTAGCATCCTGAATACATGGAGAGCTGTGAATCATTGGGCGAATGATCTTGGAAAAAAAGTTGCAAGATAAGAGGAAATTTCTTTCAAAATAGTCATGAAGAAATCAATCTACAAACGATATATGAGAGTCTTAATACTTTAAGTTATTGAACATAATTATGTCTGCTGCTAGGATGTAGCTAAAATAGAGATTATGCCACACGAACATACCAAGACCACATTATCATGTGCAAGAAAGACTGGATCCCAAAAGTAGCAGAGTGCGTCATTAATCCCAGGTATCAACATTTAAAATTCCATTGTCCTATTTAGTGATTTGTTTACTTGGAGTATTTCTCTCATGAGACAATGGAAAACAGGATGATCAATTTGCCTTCAGTTTCTAACCAGTTTCACTTTCTGGCTGTCATGCACTGAGGCCATGCAGCAATGTCTGGGGTGTAAACTCTCATGTTAATTTGTTTAAAAGGAAAAAAAAATCATGGGACTGTTTCCACTGGCCTTAAGGTTTTTACAGATCTTAAACATGGAGCTAAATTTGACCTGACAGTGTACCCTTGAATATGGAGAAATATTTAATCTTGTGCAAATGAAGAAAGAGAATTAAGATAGTTTTGAAAAACGTTTCTGAAACATAAATTAGGAAGTAATTCTGGATGAGAGTGGTTGTGGGGTGGAATATGAGCAAATAGCATCCCTTCTCTTCCTTACACCAGTGCTAGCGAGGAGAAAGTCCACAGGTGTCAGTTGGATTTCACCAGCATAAGAGAAAATTGAGGCCCACATTATTCTGGTAATTCATCTCCTTTTCTGCAGACACTAACTAGCACAGATGTCAGAAACTTGACCTTGAAACATGTGCATCTCATTTTCAGAATGCTCCATCTTAACAAGCCTCTGGACCCAAATGAGGTCCCTTGAGACCTCTCTGTTTAGAGTAGGAAATGAGAGATGGAAGTGCCCACTAAGTGGGTCTCAGCTTCTGGCACTCAGAACAAGAGGAAATAAGAGGCCTTATGTTAATGCATCAATCCTCACCAAAATAAAAAGGGACATTTCAGTTCTCAGACCTCTATTAAAAAAATAACGTGCAGGTATTCAGATGTGCAATAAAGCATGAAATTGTGTGTTTCTGGAACAGCAGAGACCTTTACACACATCTGAAGTCAGGCAGGAAGCAAGGGGGGTTGGAATAGGGGGAGCAAGGGTGCAATTCCTCCCTCCCCTTTTTACTGGCCATAAGGGTGAATGATACGGGAGAGGAGCAGAGAACGAACAGGGAGCTTTGAGGGGAAATGGTGGAATGGAGGTGGGGTCTCGGGGAAAGAGGTTGCCTGGGGTTGAGGGTTCAGGGAGTAGGGGTGGTGTGGAGGTGAGGACAGGGCTACTGTTCAGGTGCTGGTGGCCTGCCTCCTCACCCCACTTTTAGGGACCTTATGCCATTCCTGACAGGAAGTTAACTTCAGCTGACTGCACACTGCTTTGTGCCTCCTACATCACTTTGGGCTATCTCCACTATACAACTGAGCCATCATAACACTGCATTACAAACTACAAGTCAGCTCCTAACTTCAGTAGGACAAGTCACATGAATAAGGACTATACGGTCACATGCTTCAAAAGTATTTTTCCAAACAAGTACACAGCAATTGAGATCATGCCCAGCAAGGGTCAAAATAATTAAGTGCTGGCGCTCTTCCAAGCTCCACCCAACCACGACAAAATGAGATGCCACTCACAGTGGGCTGTGCAGATCTTCAAATGTAATACTACTTACATACTTTGATCCACAATAGTCAGTCATGTTCATATTTAAATACCACCAGGCTGCAGCGCATCCACTGCCGGAGAAAAACGGGATAAGCCACATCTTTCTCAGCACTCTTATTTCCAGGTGTCTGCAGACTCCATCAGATACTGCCAGGTTGGTACAGCCTGTTCACACACTGAAGGTTCTCTTAGTAAGTTTAAGAGCTAGACATTTTTAAATTTTAAATTAGATTTTGGAGTAACGGAAGCAGCATCCAGAAAAAAAATTAGTCTTGCAACGAGTCATTGTGACCTATTCCAATGCAACCCTGATACCTAATCCCTCACTGGTTTCCTCACTACAATTAGCAACAATCCACATATTTTCCAGGATTTTTAACAAAAGTAAACAAGAATTTATATGAAATGGAGATGGAAAAGAACTTTACATGGCGTATTTCGCTGCCAGGAAGCATTTCCAGATTAAATTTTCCTTTTCAAAACTCAAAAGAAACATGCAATGAACCCCACCAATCCACATCTCTCCCAGCAATTCCTGTACCATTACTGTCTAATAGCTTAATATTGAAAAGGAACAAAATAAAAATAATCAACCGCCTACATTCTGCTTTTGTTCCCCATTGAAACCCTACCTGTTTTGTCAGAACAAATCTGTTCCTTCAGAAGATTCCCTTTTCTTAAATTAGTTCCATTACTCCTAATTATAAGACTGTGACACCCAAACTAATAGAAGGGGAAGAGGGAGAAGAGAGCTCGGGATCCATTTCAGCTTCATTTAAGTCGGCGGTTCTCAAACTTTGCATTTGAGCAATCCCTTTTGCAAAGCTCCGTCCACTCGCGACCCATGTATTTCTGCCGAAATGAATCCTTCCGCTTTCGGTGGCACTGTGGCAGACATACCATGCACGTCTCTGTGTCCGCTGAAATTGGAAACTATCACTTCGGCGGTTTTCCTGTGCCCCACAATACATGCTAAGGTCAATGAAATGCTCAAGATCCATCCTGAATAAGGACTATACTTCTGAATGTGTTTAGAACTCACTCTCTCCCCCGCCTTTTAACACAGTCAGAACTGTGTGATTGGTAATGGAACCAATTTCATGCCCACAGACATATCAAACTTAACATATAAATCATACACAATTTATGAGCTAGGACTAGAACAGGGATGGGCAAACTTTTTGGCCTGAGGGCCACGCTGGGGTTCAAAATTGTGCGGAGGGCCGGGTAGCAAATGCGGTGCCTCCCTAAACAGCCTAGCCCTGCCCCCTATTGACCCCCCACACACTTCCCGCCCCCTGACTGCCCGCCCTCAGAGCCCCCAACCCATCCAACCCCCTCCCCACTCCTTGTCCCCCGATAGCTCCCTCAGGAGACCCCCCCCACTCTAACTGCTCCCCAGAACTCCAACCCCTATGTAAACCCCCCTGCTCCCTGTCCCCGCCCGAGTCCCTCCCACCCTAATCACCACCACTCCAAGACCTGTCATCTTATCTAAGCCCCCCTGCTCCTTGTCCCCTGACTACCCCCTCCAGAGATCCCCCTCCCCCTAATCACCCCCAGGACCCCACTCCCATCCAACCCCCGTGTTCCCTGTCCCCTGATCCCTATACACACCCCCGCCCCCCTGACAGGCCCCCTGGGACTCCCACGCTCCATCCAACCTTCCCCCCCGTTCTTTGTCCCTTGACCATCCCCCGAGATCCTCTGCCCCCTTAGCCAACACCCTCAAACCCGGCCCCAGCCCTCTTACCTTGCCGCCACTCAGAATAGCATGTCTGGCCTGGAGCCAGACACATGGTCACGTTGATCTCCCAGAGCACGCAGCGTTGTCTGGCCGGGAGCTGGACACGCTGTCGTGCCGCACTCCCCCGGCCCCCCGCACTGCTCACATGGCCCTCTGAGGCCGCGGGGGAGGGAGACAGCGCGGAAGGGGCCGGAGCAGGTTCCCTAGTGCGGCTCGCTGAGGCCACTCGGGAGGGGGTCAGCGGCGGAGCAGCTTCCCCAGCGCGGCCTGCTGAGACCATGCGGGAGTGGGACAGCGCGGGAGGAGCAACAGCAGCCTTCCCAGCCAGACCTCGGGGGCCGGTTAGGAGGGTCCCGTGGACCACATCTGGCCTGCAAGCCGCAGCTTGCCCACCCTTGGACTAGAACCTGGTCATTTAGCATCCGTCGGCTCCAAGAAAAAATACCAACAAAAGCAAAACACATACAGGTTTCTACCCCTCGAGCAAAAAGAGAACTCTTTTTAAAGACTTTATTGACTTGAAGGTCAATTCAGCAAAGGACAAGCACATGCTTAACCTAAAACCTATGCTTAAGACCCACTTAAGCACATGCTTAAATGCTTTGTTGATTGCGGATAATGTGAATCAGGGTATGAAATGGAAAGGGACCTGAATGTCCCCTCTTACAGCTGCTGCATCCAGGTCAGGGCTGAAGTACACTGGTGGAACAGAAATGGGGAAGCTTGTGAGGCTGCTATCCATCCTATAGCTGACGTGTGGAATAGAAGAGGACTTACTGCTACCGAGGCTAGTTGTCTTTTACCAATTAGATAAAATTCACACTGAAACACCAAGTTCTTTAAAAATGTAATATTAGTTCCAGCATATCCAGATCTACACTCACTTCTCCGTCTGCTCTTTCTAGAGTGCCCTCTTTTTTATAAACCTCCTCTTTCCCTTTGTTTAACTTCCGTGCATGTGTGCACATTATAGCACACAAGCTTTGTTACTGTTAAGGTGGACTGTATACAAGGTTGTATACATGTGCACACAAAACAGTTTGCACAGAAGTTTAAAATGAAGCATTCAAGGAAATAGGAAACAAATTAGAAAGGAAAGTGCAGCTGGTCTCTCCTCAATGTCTCTTGTGCTCTTAGCTGTTAGGCACAGCAAAAAGCCAATTACACAGCAGTCAGCAGCTTTGGAGTCACAGGCAGCATACCCACCAAGCACAATGCCCACCTTAAATGATTTGTTGCTAGGTGGTGGGAGTGAAGGGTTCCTGAGAGCCAACAAGCAAGTACAAATGGCTTGGCAAGAACTCTCCTCTCTGAACTTTTCAGTACTGCACCTCATTAATCCTTTATGCTCTTACAAGCACTGTAATGGGTAATATCCCTGAAGCTGAGACCTATTTGAGCATCCCCTCTCAAAAAGGATAAAGAAACAGAAAGAGGCCTAGAGAAGGGCAATGGAAATTATCAGTGGTGTGTAAAGACTTCCAAGTAAGGTGAGGTTAGAAAGGTTAGGGCTGTTTAATTTAGAGGATTAAAGAAGGGACATGAGAGAGATAAAATAATGAAAGATATTGGAAAGGTCCATCAGGCTCTCCCTCCTTCTCATGATATGAGAACAAGAGGATATTCAATAAAGACAACAGATTTAAAACCAAACCATAGAAATACCTTTTTTCTTTAGATATAATGTGCCCATTAAACTCATTATCTTGAGATCTCATTTAGGCTAAGAGCTTAATAGATTTCAGAAAAGGAACAGACATTCTATGGGCAATATCATCCACACTTTACTGGGATACAAAATTTAGAAGGAATATAAATCCTCATGCTTCAGGATATAAGCCTACTACTAACTGATGAGAGGTCAGGAAGAAACTTCTCCGATGGGCAGGTTAATCCATAATTGTTTGGAATGGGTTTTCTCAGATTTTCCTCTGAAGCAGCTGGGCCTGTGACTTGTCCTGTGCACAACCACCGTAGGGACCAACAAAAACGGTGCCCAGCAGAGATGATCTTTAGGTCAAATAAAACTGTGCTGCATACATTGGGGAAAATACTTTAAAACAGTCACTGCAAAAGAGAAAGTGTTCAGTCTACCAGAGGTTTCACCATCTATGTCATCTTCCGAAGACACTCATTTGGGGTCTGATCCAGAGCACACTGAAGTCACTAGAAAGACTCATTAAATTAAATCAGGTTTGGGTCAGGCCTCTTGGCTGGCACTCTGGAAAGAAAACAGCCTTAAGAGTTAACAGATTCGCCTCTGAAGCAAAGTAGCACAATTTCCACCACCATCCCCACAGAAAGAGCTTTTTCTCCAAGGAGCTTGCTCTAGATCAGTAGAGTTTGTTGGGGTTTTTTGGTTTTGTGCCTATGGATCTTTTTAAGCTTCCCTGCTTGATATGAACTGGCAATTTTGGTGCCACAGACCGCACCTGTGCGGAGATGAACTCAGTGGCAATTTGGATGCCTCACTGAAGCCCAACAGCATCCTGTGGACTAGGCCAACAGCCGGAGAGTGGAAGATTCGTTTAATGTAATCAGTCATTTGGAGAAAAATTTGCATTATGCACAATATGTAGCTGAGCTTTCATCTAGCAGATGTGAACCTTCCCGTCAACTTGAATTCAGTAGGGGAAGCAGCTGCAGAAATACGGAGTTGGGCGCTTTTCCTGGAACGAGTATCTTCATGAAACTTTGCTTTCCATGTTGCCCTCCACAGTGAAGCAACTAAGGGGCTTTTCCTTTCTTTGACTGTAAGTATTTAAAAGGTGGTGTGAGAGCAATGAACTAGTCTGAAGCATGCAGCTAGTACCTATTCAGCTGAAGGCAGCTATTCATTAATAGTTGAGCGATTATTTACCACCTGGATTTAGATCATAATCTGGAGAGGGTTTTGTTTTATTTTTATGGAGGAGCATGGTCTAGTAATTGGAATAAGGCACTCTGAAGCAGAAGCAGTGAATTATTTTCATAGCTTTGCTGCAGAACGTGCAGGAGCTGCATATGTTGCTGATTCAGTACACTCCATGCTTCCTTGAGTTGTTACTGATACAATGCCCCAACATGGTGTAAGGGGTGCTGTGCTGTGGGAGATGCGGTCTTCCAGATTTCATGCACTTCTAACTATGCAACCTTCCTAAACTTGCATGAACACATAATTTTGAATTTAAGGCATTGCACTCCAACTCCTTCTGATATTTCACTTCCAAATTCCTTTATTCCCAGTCACAGTTGTTATCACAATCCTCCTTGTGATTCAACCCTACAAACAAGGAATTATTTTTGACTCCTTCCTTTGCTTCAAACATCCAGGCTATGTCCCGTGCCTGGCACTTCCTCCCTCCTCCTCACCCCCACAAACATTTCTAAATTCAGACCTTTTAATCTATGCTCACAACTAGAACTCTTGACCAGACCCTCAACTCCTACCTTAAATCACTGCAACATGCTCCTCTCAAGCCTCCTTAGCAGCTCCTAGGGTATTCTTCCCTGCCTCTTGCCCTCCATTTCTAAATACCTCCATCAACTCCCCTTTTCCACTGATTCTTGTTCTCACCTTCCCCTTCACAGCTCTGCCCCTTCTCTTATTTCCATTCTTGTTTCTTACTGACTTGTCCTCCCTGAATTGATCTGCCACTACCCTTTCCTCCTCCCCTTCTTCCTCCAGACTCATTTCTACTATGATGCCTACAAGGACATAGGAAACGAATAGCAGCTACAGACAAGTCCAATGGGGAAACTATATATTCTTTTTAAATTGCTTGTATGATTTATTCTTTTCCTACTTCATTTTTCCAGGACTTTATCCTACATGTTTGGAATGAATTTAGCACAGTGGCTCTTTTTTTTTTTTCCATACCAGAACCCCACACTCATCTAGCTGGAATCTAGCTGAGACCCACTTCCATTTAGCAATATGGAAAAGGAAAGATGGCTGCAGCTCTCCCCCACCTCTCCTGGACACCTATTTGTGACCTGGCTCAGTTGAGAAGCCGTGGCCTAGCATGTTGTGCATGCTACTATAAACCAAATTAATACTATTTACAAATATAGTAAAGACTGTAGTATGGAAATCTAGATAAATACATAATCTGCTAAATGATTTTCAGATGCAAAGAGATCTTCCTCATCACTTGTGTCTGTGCTAGGAAAGCTCAGACACTAGTTTATTTGCCAAAATATCAGAGACAGGCTAGTTATTTGGTTAACAGATACAATTCTTTTTACAGCTGTTACAATTTTAAAAAAAGCAACCACCTTAAACTTCTACACAGCTATTCAAGTAGCAAAGCAGTCTGAGTTGGAGAGACAGCAAAACCAATAACAATTTGCCAAACCTGAAAAAGAAAAAAAAAAAAACTAGCTTAGAAAGTTAACAGAAACAGCATGCGTGCTCCAAGTTGTTACCAGAAGACCACCCATGGCAAGAAGAAATAACTTGCTGTCAAACACCAAAGCATTACAGCCTAAAAAAATGCACAAGATGTTGAAAAATTCATATCCTAAGAGATGATGCAGGTCCAAAGACACAAGATGTAATAAATGCACAAAATATGGGCATGCAGTTGTTTGCGGCATTAAAGCAGTCACAGAGTTGATTCATATTACAGACAACCAAGAGCCATTATTTCTTGGATCTGTCACACGTGATGTCAGAGCCTGTCTGGACAGTGAAACTCACTCATGAAAAACTATTGACTTTCAAATAGACTCAGGAGCAGACATCGCAAGTCATCTCAGAAGGGACCTACAAGAACCTACAACGTTCCTGAAGTCACTTGACACAGCTCTTACTAGAGCTGGAGGTATTCTGAACTCAAAGAACCACTTCACCACAGAAACAACTTACAAAGAAAAAGCTATGCATTCAGAGTGTAAGCAATCAAAATATCAATGACAAGATGAGCCTACTGGGAAAGGCTGAAGAAATCTGAATATTTGAGGATATTGGACTTTTGAAGGGAGATCTAGCAAAAATAAACCACACAGCATACAAACGCCTCTACCAGACAGACCTTGCAAGAGACTAGCTGCAGATTTATGGGAATTCAGAGGACATTACCCAGTCACAGTGGACTACTTTTCCAGGTAGATAGAAATTATGTACTTGAAAGACATAACATGTCATGGTGTTATCAAGAAACTGAAGTACACTTTTTCTCATTTTGGCAGTGACGAATGGACAACAGAACAATTCACTGCTGCAGAATTTAAGAAATTCTGGACAAAATATGATTTTGACCATATTACGAACAGCCCACATTACCCACAAGCGAAGAGAGAGAGAGCAGGAAGATCCATTTCTTGATCTGATGAGGTACACACCAACAGTAGCGACCAGATATAGTCCAACATGACTTCTGCTTATTAGCCAGGACGGGCAGAGATGATGTCCCTAGCCTCTGTTTGCCAGAAGCTGGGAATGGGTGACAGGGGATGGATCACAAGATTATTACCTGTTCTGTTCATTCCCTCTGGGGCACCTGGTATTCCCTCTGGGGCACCAGATAGGAAAGGAGTAGCCAGATCAGATAAAAAGGCAAAAAAAGTGCTTACAAACACTTTTACAGCAGATTACTGCCAAGTCTAGAGCATGGTTACAACATTTGTATCAAACTGGATGGAGAAAAAGGATGCTGGAAAGAAAAAGAATTCAACAACCAGATCATATGCAATTGAGACTGACAGTGGAGAGTTCAACAGAAGCCATTGACACTACAATTTGTGTTTCAGAAAGAATAGATCAAACTCTGCACATGATAGATGCTGTCAGGGTTCCCTTCCCACTCTGAACTCTGGGGTACAGATGTGGGGATTCGCATGGAAGACACCCCCCAAGCTTATTTCTACCAGCTTAGATTAAAAACTTCCATGGCACAAATCCTTTGTCTTTGAATGGTATGCTGCCACCATCAAGTGATTTAGACAAAGAATCAGGGAAAGGACCACTTGGAGTTCTTATTCCCCCCAAAAATATCCCTCCAAGCCCTACCCCTCTTTCCTGGGAAGACTTGAGAATAATATCTTCATCAGTTGGTTACAAGGTGAGCACAGACCCCAAACTTCTGGGTCTTTAGGACACTGAAAATCAATCAGGTTCTTTCAAAAAAGAATTTTATATAAGGAAAAGGTAAAAGAATCACCTCCATAAAATCAGGATGGAAGATAACTTTACAGGGTGACAAAAGATTCCAAAACATAGAGGAACCGCCTCTAGATTTAGTTTCAAAGTTACAAAAAACAGGATTAATCTGCCTCTAGCAAAGGGAAAATTCACAAGCTAAAACAGAAGATAACCTATACATCTTGCTTGGCTTTTACTTACACTTTTTGCATTATTGAAGACTTGTTCAGGATTGTTTGGAGGAGAGGGATTTCTGACTGACTCCCCTCAGTCCAGAGAGAACACACACAAAATGAGGAGCACAAAGCCTCCCCCACTTCCCCAGATTTGAAAGTATCTTCTTTCTCCATTGGTTCTTTTGGTCAGGTGCCAACCAGGTTATTTGAGCTTCTTAACCCCTTACAGGTAAGGGGCAATTCTAGGCTATCCTTAGTTGCATGGCTATGACAGACGCAGAACAAGAAGATGACTCAAGGATTCCAAACTGACCACAGCCACAGGAAAAAGTTGTTATGAATTTAGTTTGCATAATTAGAAAATCAGTATGATTCAGACACACTGATCTGTACTGAATATCAAAGATAGAGTGATAATACAAACTCTGTAAACGGTTGGGAATGTACAACATAAAGCAGAGGTCCCCAGACTGTGGGTCACCCCCCTGGCAGGGCACAGAGGAATGTTCAGGGTGTGTGGGGGAGAGCAGTGGTCCCAGGCCAGCCTCCATGAAGAGTAGGAGGAAGCACCACGCACACCTGTCCCAGCTCTGCTCTGACCCCTCCCCCAGCCATGGCCCTGGTCCCATGTCTGGCTGAGATCCCAGCCTCTGTGCAGCTCCCACCCGGCAGAAGCCCAGCTGCTGGCCCCCATCCCAGCCTGGCTGTGGC
The DNA here is from genome assembly GCA_007922305.1 of Dermatemys mawii. Lineage (NCBI taxonomy): Eukaryota > Metazoa > Chordata > Testudines > Dermatemydidae > Dermatemys > Dermatemys mawii. Next base: position 4,905,947 of record ML677326.1, read on the forward strand.
TCTGCTTTCGGCCATGGACCCAGCTGCTGGCCCCCATTGGCAGTCTGGCTATAGCTCTGCTTCTGCCTCTGGCCTCAACCCTTGGCCTGCAGCCTCACACTTAGCCCCTTTACACCCATCCATATCCCCCCACCACAGGAGTTACAGCCCTGCTCCAGGTGGGGGTGAAGGGACAGACAGGGTGGGGAGGGGCACAACCTCTCCAAAATTTGGGGACCACTGACAAAGAGCGCAATGCTATGGGATGCTAACATGTATTACACTATTCAGCCACTAGGTGGCACTGTGTGTCATATACCACACTAACCTCATACATACCACCAGCAGAATCCTAAAGGCGGGGTGGCCCAACCTACAGTCTGTGGATTGTACACAGCCAATCAGAGTATTTCTTAAAGTCTTTGGCCTGCTTCAGCACAATACACTAATAATGACAGATTCATTAGCATTTTGTTGTCATGATTACATCATTTTAGTTTACAAAGTGAGTAAACAGACAATACTATACACAGAAACACCCTATCTAAATACATACCAAGTAAGCTGAACTTAAAATATAAAATCAATACAGATGACTAAATCTTATTAAAATATGTAGGATGATTGGCCCACACAAGGTGGTGCTTTAATTTATGTGGCTCTTTTGCGTAATGAGGTTGGGCATCACTGCATTAAAAAAATCTTATAGTGAACATAACTAGTTAACTGCCTTGGGGATTTCCAAGAACAACAGCTGGAATTGGAAGGATCATAAATGTCCTGTGATCAGATATGCAGCACTAGCACATACTCCAGGTAACCTATAGACGTGATATAATGCCAAAGGGTTTTCCCAATCACCTGTAAGAGCAAGACCCTCTGCTGCACGATCTATTGCCAAAATTACTGATTTCAAAGAGCTAATTGTCAGAGACAAGGTAGAACATAAGAACAGCCACACTTGGTCAGACCCAAGGTCCCTCCCAGCCCAGTATCCTGTCTACTAACAGCGGCCAATGCCAAGGTGCTCCAGAGGGAGCGAACCTCACAGATAATGTTCAAGTGATCTCTCTCCTGCCATCCATCACCACCCTCTGACAAAACAGAGGTAGGGATGCCATTCCTTACCAAACCTGGCTAATAGCCATTACTGGATTTAACCTCCACAAATTTATCCAGTTCTCTTTTAAACCCTGTTATAGTTCTAGCCTTCACAACTTCCTCAGGCAAGGAGCTCCCAGGCTGACTGTGTGCTGTGTAAAGAACTTCCTTTTATTTATTTTAAGCCTGCTGCTCACTAATTTCATTTGATGGCCCCTAGTTCTTATATTATGGGAACAAGTAAATAACTTTCCCTTATTCACAGCATTCATGATTTTATATACCTCTATCATATCCCCTCTTAATTTCCTCTTTTCCAAGCTCAAAAGTCCTAGCCTATAATCTCTCCTCATATGGGACCGTTCCAAATCCCTAATCATTTTAGTTGCCCTTCTCTGAACCTTTTCTAATGCCAGTATATCTTTTTGAGATGAGATCACATCTTTTTGTATGCAGTATTCCAGATGTGGGCGTACCATGCATTTATATAAAAACAATAAGATATTCTCGCTCTTATTCTCTATCCTTTCTAAACGATTCCTAAGATCCTGTTTGCTTTTTTTGATTGTCACTGCACACTGCATGGATGTCTTCAGAGAACTATCCGGGATGACTCCAAGATCTCTTTCCTGATTAGCTGTAGTTCAGTTAGCCCCCATCATATTGTATGTAAAGCTGGGGTTAGTTTCTCCAGTGTGCATTAATTTACATTTATCCACATTAAATTTAAATTTGCCATTTTGTTGCCCAATCACTTAGTTTTGTGAGATATTTCTGAAGTTCTTCACAGTCTGCTTTGGTCTTAACTATTTTGAGCAGCTTAGAAACATCTGCAAATTTTGCCACCTCACTATTTACCCCTTTCTCCAGATCATTTATGAATAAGTTGACTAGGACTGGTCCTAGGACTGACCCTTGGGGAACACTGGTTACCCCTGCTCCATTCTGAAATTTACCATTTATTCTTACCTTTCCCTTTTAACCAGTTCTCAGTCAATCAAAGGATCTTCCCTCTTATCTCATGACAACTTAATTACGTAAAAGCCTTTGGTGAGGGACCTTGTCAAAGGCTTTCTGGACATTTAAGTACACCATGTCCACTGGATCCCCCTTGTCCATGTGTTTGTTGACCTCTTCAAAGAGCTCTAATAGATAAGACAGACAAGATTTCTCCTTTCTCCCGTAGGGATAATACAGTATTTTTTCCATTGTATGTTATGTTCCAGGTTATTCTTAAAATGCAAGACATATTTTTTCCACATAAAGGGACATGTCTAAGAACAAGTTAGTACTTTAGCAGTGTCCCAATACGACTTTTAATTATTAGTAAATTTTAAATAAAGCAATGACTAGAATTTGCTTTCTAAATTCCAAAGCCTGCTTCAGGAAGAGGGGAAATTGGGAGATGACAAAATAAGAGACTCTTTCCCTTACCTTAATCATCGTAAGTACATCATCCATCCGTAAGTCCTTAGGATCCCATACAGGTTCTTCTAAGTGTGTCCCCTGCAAGCAAACAAAAGAAAAAAGGAAGACTTAATTCAAAAACTAAACAATTACAAACACTTTTAGGAAAGATATGAAAGAGCAAAACACTTGCAACTGCCTTCAGCAAATCACTTCCACTTCACTTGATCTGTATCTAGAACATAAATGTACCTGATGTTATTGTAAAACTATATAGAGACCCCGAGAGAGAAAAAAATAATATATGGACACAACTTTAAATTCCACTGAAATATGATGGACATAACCTTACTGTGTTTCCAGTCTCTGATATGGTAGTAAGCATGCATAGGGGATAATATGGCCTTAAAATGAGCAATCAGTCCATACGAAATATGGTCCATGCTAGGTGATCAGGTGGGAGTGAGTACTGTTTGAGCTCAAATCAGTCTCAAAAGAGTCACCCCTTTTTTTGCTGTTGATGAAAACCAAGTCTGAAGCTAAATTACCAAGCAGGACACTATGACACATGAAATTTTTCACAGAGCATCAGTTTTGGGAACATCCCTCAGGAAACCGTAAAAGAGGAACCCACTTCCCCCCCACTCCAAACCCTCCAACTCCACCTCATCATAGTCCTGAAACACGTGTCCCAGCTGAGTCTTCATTACTATGTGACCTATCAAGTCTGGGCATGAGTCCCATCTTATGTATGGCATGGGAAAAAGCAGAATGTCTTCAGCAGCCTACGGTGACATTCATGGACAGAGGGGTGTCTCTATGTCAGATCAGAACTGGCTTTGGGCATGCAGGACACTCAAATTTGACTTGTAGGAAAGGCTGTTTCTTGGCTGGTCTTGGATTTGCAGCACAATGCCAAATTGAATCTCAGGTTAGTGCAGTCTGCTGCTGTTTGAGCAGAATGATCGGGGAAGGAGGGGAGTTGAAAGAAAAGAGAGAGAGACAGAGAAGGGAACAGGTTGGCTGTGATCCCCATCTCAAAGAGAGCTGGGCTCAAGACCCAGCACATTAAGGTGATCATATTTCTTAAAATAAAAATGGGATGGCCCAAGGCTCATCCGAGCTGTTCCCTTCCCTTCCCCGTCTGGACCCCCTGCACGCAGAGCTCGCCAGAGCTACCCTCTCCACACCACCCAGGGCTGGGGCTGACCTGCTGAGCCCTGTGCCACCTGCAGCTGGAGCTGACCTGCTGAGCTCAGTGCTGCCTGCGGTGGGGCTGGAGTTGACCCCTCCCCAAGCTCCATGGCAACAGAGCCCTGTGCTGCTCACAGCTGGTGCTGACCTGCTAAGCTCCATGCCACCTGGCTTGAATTAGACGAATTGAAAAATACGATTTCTTTTGTTTTTTACAGTGCAAATATTTGTAATCAAAAATAAATATAAAGTGAGCACTGTACACTGTGTATTCTTTGTTAACTGAAATCAATATATTTGATCATGTAGACAACATCCAAAAATATTTAAATACATGGTATTCTATTATCAACACCGTGATTAATCGTGCGATGAATCGCGATTAATGTTTTTAATCGCTTGACAGCCCTAACTGTATATATTACTTAAATTATAAATAATTGATTTAGCAAAAGTCTGCACATTGGCAGCACTTGGATTTTGGTGGATTCGGGTTTCGTTTCCCCTTCCTTATAAAAACAAGAAGTCTCAGAAGAGCTGTGTAGAGGCCTTAAATGTCAGCATTTCTGAGATAATTCTTAAACTGGGCTCAGAGAGAGAGATACTATTTGGAGTCCTCATGTGTGTTCAGCACTTAACACAATAGAGCCCTGATCTTGTCTCTCAACACTACCTGAATATACACAAAGTTATATGGCAAGTCAGAAGAGAATAAAGACATTTCCTCTTCTGGCCTGGGCTTTAGCCACAAGAGCATCCTTACTTTCCTTTTAACAAACTCCAGCCATTACTTAACCCCGGATTCACCTACTATGTGGCCATACAGGGCTCTAAACATCATATAGCTCTGATAGAGTGAATTGTAATCCTTGGGTTAAGAACCATATAGGACCACCTCAGATTTGATCTCTGTTTATACACAGCTAAGTTTCCATTAAAGGAATATGTAGGCAGGATCACATGTTCCACTCCACTTCCACTGGTTTCTTCTGATGCAAGACTGCTTGAAACAGACAGGAAGAGTGTTTACTCTAGAATCCATCACCAAAGATTTTATCCTGTCCAATTACATCTAGTTATTTGAGGAAACTGTTCCACACATTGGTTTTTATTTTCATGTCTGTCTCAAAACGCAGAGGACCATAGAAGCCAAAAAGCAAAGTACATCTGTCACCAAAAGTTTTGGTTACCACATCTCATTGGTAGGACTCTACCAATTTCACAGCCATGAAAAAAATGTGTCACAGACTATGAAATCACCCCTTCCCCATTAAATCTGATCTCCCCTGCTGCTAGGAGCCTGGTGCGTCTAGCTGCTAGTCCAGACAGCTGGGGAGGGACAGGGACAAGAGAACTGTATAAATTCACGGAGTTTAAAGTCCATTAATGGCTATTAGCCAGGCTGGGTAAGGAATGGTGTCCCCAGCCTCTGTTTGTCAGAGGGGGGTGATGGATGGCAGGAGAGAGATCACTTATTACCTGTTAGGTTCACTCACTCCAGGGCACCTGGCATTGGCCACTGTTGGTAGACAGGATACTGGGCTGGATGGACCTTTGGTCTGACCCAGTATAGCCATTCTTATGTTCCCCTGCATGGCTGCTCTTGGTGGGGAGATCCGATCCACCTCCAGAAGCAGTGCAGAAAGGAGGGTGGTACACCCTCACTTCTACACTGCAGCACCCCGGACGCTGGGCTTCCATCCCCCTACCCCTGCAGTTTTTGCTCCCCCAGAAGCTCCTGCTGGGCTGGGGGTTTCCTGCTCCTGGTGGCTGCAGTGGGGCAGCCCGGGCTCTGGGCTTCTGCCCCCTTCCCTTACCCCCTCACAACTCCTTCCTCAGCTATTGGCACAGAGCTCAGGGGCTTCCTCCCGCAGCAGCTCCTGGGACTGAGGGCTTCTGCTCCTGACAGCTCCAGCCAGGGCAGCCCAGACTCAAGGCCTATGCCGCGCTCCAGCCAGGGCTTGCAGGCAGCCCAGGCTCTGGGCTTCTGCTCCCAGCTGCTCCAGTCAGGTCAGCCCAGGATCAGGACTTCTGCTGCCCCACTTCTTCTGCTGAGGCTCCGGGCTTCCTCCACCAGCAGTTCCAGCCCAGGCTGGGGGCTTCTACTTCTGCCAACTGCAATCAGGGGAGTCAGGCTCAGGGCCTCCACACCTCCCCGAGCCAAGGCAGCCTGGGCTCAGGTCTCTTCCCCTCCTCCTCCCTCCATCAGAGGCAACCCCAAATTAGCTATGGGCCCCGTCTTAATCTGTAACGGACCCGGACTAGTAGCATGGGGGAAATCCAACCCATCTCCAGGAACCTCCTCTAACTGCAGGAAGCTGCTGCCTAGTCAGCACAGAAGTGAGGGTTGCAATCTTGGGACATCCCAGAAAACAACTTTGCAACCCCCCCACTCCACGATCCCATTTTGGGTTGGGACCCCCATAGTTACAACACTGAAAAATTTCAGATGTAAACACCTAAAATCATGAAACTGACCAATTAAAAACCCTCCAGCCATGCAGTTGACCAGAAATGACCATGAATTTGGTAGAGCCTTACTCACTCACTGGTACTGCTACACAAGCAGAAGTCAACCAGAAAACCCTAGATCCAAACCCCTCTGAAGACTAGGTTAGATTTAATTCTGCAGTTCAGATCTCTAACAGAAGCTGGCTGAAATTTGCCTATTTTTTTTTAATAAAATGATTTCAATGACATTTCACACAAACGCTCAGAGGTATTGCCTCAAACCTCTTTTACAATCATGCCAACAAGCTTTGAGAAAGGTATTCAGATCCCTAGAGTAACTGAGGCACAAGGAGGAACTGTGACAGGAACAGAGTTTAAGGGTCTGATTCAAAATCCATTGAACCAACGGAAAGATTTCCATTGACTTCAATAGGCACTGGATTGGGCCCGAAGTTCAGACAGCTGAAGTCACATGAACAATCAGTGGCAGAACTGAGACAAGAATTTAATAGTCTGACTCCTAATCCTCTCTTCCAGTCCTTAGATTCAATGCCCTCCCTAGTTCCTTTTAAGTGGTGTCAAATACAGGACTGTGCAGATATATCCCAAGATATCAACGTAAATGTATATTTAATGTAAGCTAACATTGCTATATACACCAAGAAGTTCATATATCCAGACCTGCCCTTGAAGTTTAAATTCATATGGCCTGTGCATACAAAAAGAAGCGTTTGCAACTGAATAACTTTATACAGCAGTATTGAAAGGAGACAGGAATGTATGTCCTACATTCAACTTAGGAAGCACCAGCCAACCGTACAAGTATTTTCACTATGCTGCCTTGTTAGGATCGGACTGACACAGTGTGTCTGCAATGTAATCCGATTGCCAGATAATCTTACAAAAATGCAATATCCTGAGGATATGAATATAATGCAATCTTGCCATGGCGCAGTCAGCTGACTTTGATAAGCCATGTTGTATTGAGGTCATTGTGCCGCAGACATGATCTAATTAGGCTATCCTTGTCATTTGTATATTTGGATGGTGACATTCTTAAATGAGTGCATTTGTATACTGCTGGGGAGGTGAGGGGACTCAAGACACCAAGAAGTGCCTCATCTACAATGAGGAGTGTAAGCCTTCTGTTCTTGTAAACCTGGTCAGCTCCATCTGCACTTGCAATGTTGGGAGTGCTAGCGCAGATCAGGCTCAAATGTTTTTACTACTGTGATGTCTAGATGGTAAAGGGCTGTCCAGAAGACTCACCTGAAGGATTAAAAAGTTGCTTGTATGGAGACACTGTGCTTCAGAGGTTGATCATTAGTAAAACAAGGAAGACCATTTTCATTCAAAACCCATACATGAATGCAAGGTACGCTTTACAAACAAGGGCAGTATTATCCCCATTTTACAGATAGAAAAGAAGAGATATCAAGGCTAGGATTTCCAAAAGAGCTTAAAGGTGTGAGGCCTCCAGTGTCCATTGAATTTCAATGGGAGTGATGCTGAACTTCAGTAGGCACCTTTTGAAAAAAAATCACAGCCTAAGACACCTGACAAGATCTCAGGACCAGTCAGCATTAGAACCAAATAGGACACGGGAATTCAGACTACCAGTCCCATGCACCAAGCCGTACTGCTTTAATCACGACCTCCCTCACTGGGATGTTGTGAGACTTACAGCGTGGGTGAAAGTCTCCAAGATTCATGGATCAAAAGGTGTTGTGTGCAAGGGCAGTTTTGTAACTGAGTTAGGGCAATAACCATCAAGTTCCCAAGAATGCATAAAGAGACAGACTTCTCCCCTACAATTTGAAGGATTGGACCAAAAAGGAAAAAAAACAAAACAAAATCTATCCCATGTGTTAATCAATTTTTCAGAAAGAGGCAAAAAAAGTGTAGTGGTAAAACATCACAGCAGTGTTACACAGGGCTGGCCTTAAGCACAAGCAACAGCCTGGGATCCTGTATACTCCAGAGATCATGGGCAGTGCCCCCATCTCTCCTACTCAACAGCAAGACCAGAAGGCAATGTGTTGGGTGGGAACTCACCCATCAGCCCTCCTTTTTTCTGGCAACAGAGGCATCATTCCTTCCAAACCCACCATCACAGAATTTAGGGCCCAGAGATTAGAACTGAGGAGACAGTCATATTCATACAGGCCAAGAAAACTATTATCTAGTTGTTTATGTTTAGGGCTGGGGGGGGTGTCAGAAATGCCCGATTTCTAGTCCTTATTTGTTTTATATTAGCATCCAGCGGCTCCAATCGAGATTAGGCCCCATTGTGCTCAGCACTGTATTGACATACAAGAGACAGTCCCTGCTCCAAGAGCTCACAAGTCTGTAAGTAAATACCACAAAAATCACTCACCCAAGATCACAAGTCAGTCAGTGGCAGAGCTGGGAACAGGTCTCCAGACTCCCAGCCCAGTGCCCTAGCCACTAGACTATACTGCTTCTGGTTCTGAAACAATCTCATTGTATGATCACAACCTTTCTGTATGTTTGTTAATATGTACCTAGGTCTCAGAGGTGCCAATGAGAGGATTTGTGTTTGGAAAGTGCTTTGATGGGTTTTAAAAATACATATTCACCATTACTGTTGTAATGCCTAATAAAGCTGAGTCTTGGTGCACCTCCAATACAATAAACTATAGTACACAGTTGTTAGTGTTGCTCTGAAAAGTTATTTTTATTTCATCCAGTGATGAATTAGGTGACCTACAGCTATAGGTTTATTCCTTTCTAATTAAAATAATCTTAAAACAGGTATTATTAGTTGGCTAAATGGGACCAAATCCCATCTCCTGTGTAATCCACCTGAAAGCCAAAAGCATCAGGGCAAATTAAAACTCCCTTTAATCCTTACAAATCTCAGTATCTTTTCTCCTTCCTTGCTTCTGCCTCCATTAATTATTCCTGATGGATGGACACCTGTGAATGCTGCCAGTATTTCAGTGTTTTCCATCAGGAAAGACAGATGAAAGTGACATGAAGGGTAACATGCTAGTGACATCAGAAACTGTTCTCTTGGGGTGTGATTTACTGTAGACAGCAGAAGCATAGATTTCAACTCCTGTTTTCCAGTCAGCTAGTGGCAAGTGCAGATTACTTGTTGCTGCCACAATACCACTGAATGGGTTGAATAAATTCAGCAAAAAACTATATCCATGTGTATCAACATGCATAAACGAGGCCCACTTGTACATAATTAATTAGACAGTGTTATCATGCTAATTTAAACATCATGACTGTACCAAGTCTATGTTTGCTATGATCCTCCAGGACAGCACTGTAAGGAAGTTGTTACATCTGAATACGACGATTTTTTTGTTGGCAATCTGCCACAGTTTTCACAGGTAAGCACTGCAAATGAGCCATTATATATTCCTCCAAAGCATACTATTAATAGAGAGGAATAGTTAAAGGGACTATTTAGAATTACTGTTACTCAACAGTAACTCTGCTGAAAATTAATCTCCTCCTCCTATCTTTCTCCTGAGCAGTAATAAATCTAAAAATAACTCTTTCCTTAATTCCCCAACCACAAACCCTATAAAACATGCAAAATCATCCAGGTCAGGCCATTATCCTGTACAACCCTTTCTACCTCCCTTTGTTTTCTAGGAGTTAGAGAACAGGAGCAGCAAACAGGGGAGCTTTGTGATGGAGTTTTGAGGGAGAGTGCAGGAGGCAGATACCCTAACACACTAAATTTAGGCCAATAATCTCTCCCCCACCCCAAACCCTGCAGGAGTAAAAAATAACGGTACGGAGGGTGATTTAGGTGACAGGTTACATACCACAGCTATTAGTTTTGTAATTTCATGTTAGAGTTCCTTCGGAAATACCATCTGGCCTTGATGATTTGTTACTGTTTAACTTATCACTTTGTTCCAAAACCACCTCTATTTACACCTCAATCTAGAACAATTCCTTAGATCTGTCACCTAAAAAACTATGCGTGTGGGAACTCCACATTCAAAGAATTAGGGCTTGTCTACACTAACAATTTTCAGCGCTGCAACTTTCTCGCTCAGGGGTGTGAACACACAACCGTGAGTGGAGCAAGTTTCAGCTCCGTAAAGCACCAGTGTAGACAGTGCCCCAGCACTGGGAGCTACACCCCTCATGAAAGTGGGGTTTTTAGAGCACCAGGAGAACTTTCTCCAGCGCTGCATCATGACCACACAAGATACGTTAAAGTGCTGCTGCGGCAGCGATTTAGCGTTGCCGGTGTAGACTAGGCCTTAGTCTATTTAATCATGAATGGTATAAAGAAAGTGAATGGGGAAGTGTTATTTATTCCTTCACCTAACACAAGAACCAATGGTCACCCACTGAAATTAATAGGCAGCAAGTTTAAAACAGACATAAGGACAAACTTCATGCAATACAGTGTCAGCCTGTGGAAGTTGTTCCCATGGGTTACTGTGAAGGACAAGGTATAACTGGGTTAAAAAAAAAAAAAAAATAGATAAGCTCCTTGAAGATAGGTCGATCAATAGCTATTAGCCAAGCTGGTCAGGAGCGCAACCCCATCCTGTGGGAGTCCTAAAACTTCCAACTGCGAGAAGCTGGGACTGGACAACAGGAAGGATCACTAGAAACTGCCCTGTCCTGTTCGCTCCCTCTGAAGCATCTGGCACTGGCCACTGTCAGACAGGATACGGGCTAGATAGAGCATTAGTCAGACCAAGAATGGCCATTCTTATATTCTCTCTTATAGGACACAATCCCGCAAACACTTATGCATGTGAATAACTGTGTATGAGATGTCCAGCTAACTTCCTGTACTGTTGTGCTCTTTCCTATGTGAGCATGTGAGTGAAAAAATCCCTTCAAAATCCATTAAGCTACTCACACCTTTACTCCTTCCAATTATTTGTTTTGATCACAGCAGTGTCTAGAGACCCCACCTGAGATCAGAGCCCTGTGGTTCAAGGTACAGTACAGATGCATATTAAGACAGTGCTTGCTGCATATAGCTGACAATCTAAATAGACAAAACTAAGGATAGAAGGGGAAAACAGGAACAGAGGGTGACTTCCCAGTGCCATAGTGCGTGTCATTGGCTTCTCTCTTTAAAGTCTTACCTCTGCAGTGATGCCCACAAAACAATCACCTACTTGTTATGCAAAATCACGCTCATTTTCCTGTTGTTTTGTCCTTCCCCGATACCCTTTCCCTTCCTCGTCTGTTCCATCCATCGTAAGTTACCATAAACTTAAGACACTGAGCTCTTTGGGGCAGAAACTATCCATCACCAAGCATGGAGGGCCCCAACATCTAAAAGTTACTATAATCCTACTCACATTTATGGTGTATGGATCAAAGACCCCAGACTAACTTCTCGGGCAGGGCGAGTCTTTGTATTTGTACAGCACCTGGTACATATGGGGCACTACTATAATGCAAATAAGTAAAAAATGTTTCAGCTTTGTCATCAAAACCAGATCACACAACAACATGGTTATTTGCTAAGTGTGATCAGCATAATGACAGAGGACCCAGCCCCTAGCAGCTAACAAGCTAGAAATGGGAAGCCCAAAAAGCTCATTTAGTCCACCCTCCTACACCTACACAGGAACATTCTTTACAGTATGTTCTGCAGTGCTTTGCCCAATTTAAAACCACTTTCCCATGGGAAAGAGCTCCCTAGACTAGTCTCAAAGCTAAACATCAGTAATGCACCCAGTACATAAAATCAATAAATTAAGACATTCTCAGCTTGAGATCATTTACAATCCAGTTTTCAGACCAAAACAAGATGCCTTGGGAGCCCCAGAGCCAGGTGTGCAAGTTTCCCCCATCTCTTCTTGTAATATATGCTTGTATAATTCTTTGGGATAGAAAATCATATGGGCAACATAGAAGATGGTCTTTATTATTTATTAATAGTTATTATAGCAGCATGTAGAGGCCTCAGTCAAGGCCCAGCTGTGCTAGACACTGCGCTCACAAGTAGTACAAAGACAGTTCCTGCCCTAAAGCCCTCACAGGCTCAGAGGAACCTAAGGGAGTTACATGCATCCCTAACCTTGTTCGACAAAATGCAGGAAGCAGACAAACCAAACCAACAGGTGGGACGAGGAGCAGGGAAGACGTAATGGTACTCCAGCTTTTGCACAGGTTGCAGTACTTATAGTTCAACAGATGCCTAGAACTGTTCTAAGTCATGAAAGAATAGGGGCCTAGCGCACTGAGATTATTGCATGCGTAGTTGGATGTGTAGGAAAGAAATCAAAATGAGCTGGTGGGGCTGGCAAAATGAAGACGGAGAGCAACAGGATATGAAACAAACACACAAAGGTACAGTTCCAGGCAGAGCTGTGGAACCTACCACCACTAATCAGCCTGTTCACCTTTATTATTTCATAACTCTCTACTTATACCCCCCCACACACACACTTTAGATCAGAACAATTCCTTCCCCACCACACCTACGTCTACACCCAGAGTATGCTTCTACAGCTGAGCAGCAAGTGTAAACTCCAATTCTCCAGCTGCAAAAGGAAAGTCTGACAATTAGCAGTACCCTACATTAACAGCCCTAGCCCCACTCTGAAATGACCAGCCTACATTACAGCAGCAGTTTGGGGGCGCTTCAAGGATTTCATTTCCTCCCTTCTTTTCTTGTGTAGTACAATTGAATTAAATTCTGACACTGTTCCCAATACCAACTAATCAGCAAAGCTTAACCAAGTTTTGATCCTAACAAACTCCTCAGAGGCCAGTCAGTACAAAAAAAAAAAAGAAGTGGGGAGGCGGAATTTAATAGCCAGAGATCCATAACTAGCTGGCAAGTTATTTTAATTTATATAGCTCTTTCCATGATGGCAACCTGGAGCACCAAATACAGCAAGATTTAAAATTTAATGCCTTCACTCACTCTATCCTGGACCCATCTACCCTTATTAGCGCCTTCTTCTGATCATATTACACTGCCCCTTCTGTCACAAGATTACACAAAATATTCCACACACTTATTTTACAAACTTAATACCAAACTGCAGACTAGGGGGTATGTCTACACTACGAAATTAAGCCGATTATCTTGAAGTTGATTTTTGGAAACAGATTGTATAAGGTCAAGTGTGTGCATCCACATTAAGTCAGCAGCGTTTGTCCACAGTACCGTGGCAAGCATCGACATTCCGAGCGGTGCACTGTGGGTAGCTATCCCACAGTTCCCACACCCCATCTGTGAAAGCAACGGCAGACAATCATTTCCATGGTTTGCCCGCGCCATAGCGGTGCAAACATGGAGCCTGCTCAGATCACTGCTGCAGTTATGGCCATTGTAAAACACCTCGCGCATTGTCATGGAGTTTATGCTGAACATACAAAAGGAGGAGAGCAGGTGACGACAGCGCTGTCATGAGAGTGATGAGGACATGGACACATACTTCTCAAAGTACGGGACCCAGCAATTTGGACATTTTGGTGACAATGGGGCAAGCTCATGCTATGGAACGCCGATTCTGGGCCCGGGAAACAGGCACAGACTGGTGGGACCGCATAGTGCTGCAGGTCTGGGATGACTCCCAGTGGCTCAGAAACTTTCCCATGAATAAGGGCACGTTTTATGCATTTTATGTGGTTCATTGTAGAAGTGGCATGTCTGGGGCTGTGCCCCAGAGCATCCATTTGCCTCTTTGGTTTTCTGGTATGCTTGCCTCAGCTCCTTTATTTTCATGTGGCATTGTTTTCCGTCCCTGTTGTAGTCTCTCTCTATCATGGCCTTGGAGACTTTGGCAAACGTACTGGCATTTTGTTTGTTTGAACGGAGTTCTGCCAGCACAGATTCCTCTCCCCATATAGCAATCAGATCCAGCACCTCCTGTGTGGACCATGCTGGAGCTCTTTTGCAATTCTGGGGCTACATGGTTTTCTGTACTCATAAGCTCTGCACGGTGACCTGTGCAGGTGAGCTCACCACGCTGTCCAAACAGGAAATGAAATTCAAAAGTTCCTAGGGCTTTTCCTGTCTACCTGGCCAGTACATCTGAGTTGAGAGTGCTGTCCAGAGCAGTCACAATGGAACACTGTGGGATAGCTCCTGGAGGCCAACAGTGTTGAAATGCATCCTCACTAACCCACAGTCGACCCAGAGATGTCCATTTCAGTGCTAATCCCCTTGTCAAGGAGGAGAACAGAAATTGATTGTAAGAGCCCTTTAAGTCGATGAAAAAGGCTTCCACCTGAGGACGTGTACGGGTTATACTGATTTAACACTGCTGAAGTCAACCTAAACTCGTAGTGTAGACCAGGCCCAGTACATGACAGCACTAGAGAGAGACAGTGGGAGCCGTTCACGATTTTACTCACTGATGTTGCCTGTCTGTGTGAGCCACAAACATTTCCAAGATAAACAAGCAGACACTAGTAGTGGGAGCAGCAGGTCAAGAAAGCGGCAGCTAACCACATAAGGTGGCAGTTTTCACAGACACAAACCCAAGGGCTCAGTCCTCACGACTGCAACACAATCTGTTGCTGTTATTCAGCGTATAAAACAGATCCCTTTAACTGTGTTCCTTTATTATTCCTTGAGCCCAAATATAACAGAGCTACCCACTGGCCTGTGGGTGTGTCTCCCTGAACAGATCAACTTGCAGGATTTGAGCATTAAAAAAAAAAAAAAAAAATGTTTTTCAGAATGTAGTCAGGCAAAAAATACTTTCTGAAGTGAAAGTGGGAATCCCAGGGCAAGTTTCAAGCCTTCTCTTTCTCTCTCATAAAAAAGGGAAAAACAGGCACCATCTCAATTTATTTTCTGCTTTGCAGGTCACCTTTAAAGGCATTCTATTTTTTTCTGTGACTGCGTTCCTTTACATAAATGTTAGTCCCTCCCCATCCAGAGAATCAGCACTTTAAAAAGCATTGAACTCCACTAAAAACAAAGGTGATCAGTAAAATAAAAAACGGCAGCAGCACATTTTGTGCATCCTCATCTCCAGCACAGCAACTAGCAGCAGTGCAGTAGGATGTTGTTACCAAGACACCACTTTCTGGTCAACTTGGGTCCAACTTGTAAAAGCCAAACTTGTAAAGCCATTATTAAATACAGCTAAATTTCTGTACAGCTTCCACTCCATAAAGAGGGGTGACTTAGCTGAACCCTGGGTCCAAATATCACCTTTTTTTTTTCCTCAAGCTAAAAAAATAAAAGCCCATCTGATAGCTTACCAGCCTCAGAGGAACAGAGTACAGAATGCAAAAAGCACCTCCTTGATAGAGAATAAATATGGTTAATGGCATCGAAGACAACAATTCACCTCACATTCTGAATGGTTGTCAATAGGTATGAAAAACTCTGATAAAGTCATTTGAAAATAAACCACTACCACCACCAGCACTACTTGGTGTTTCACTAGATCCCCTATGCGCTTCGGAAAAGCAGGCCAATACAAGAGGTCACCATATCTTCCCATCTGAGTGCAGTATTGTGCCGCAATTCCCCCTCCTCAAGGGCCACCTCAATAAAGACTGTGGCCCTTCTACTGGCTTAAAGACTGAATTTGTCCACCCCATTTTTCAAACTTGTGCAATGTGATGGGTCCACAACGACAAAGTCCATGGCCACAAATTCTGTAAACTCTTTCCTAGATCTCATCTACTCTTAAAAGTTGGTTCATATTAAGGCAGGATGTGAATTTAAAGCACAAAGTTGTATATGCATATATATATATACACACATATATATATACACACATATATATATACACACACACACAAGCCCTTATACACACTGGGCCTGATCTTGAAAGATCCAATGCACAAAGTTCCCATCATTACTCGGTCCCCAAATACAAATTACTACCAAGAAATCCTGCCAGTTTCTGCAACAAGAATTTTACGCTAATGGGTTCAAAATGAGAGTTGTATAACCTATGACTAATTTTTTAGCTGTTATTTTCATGTTTTTTGTTTTGTTTTTTTTTAAGAAGAGAATCTGTCCTCACACAGCACTCAGTCTCCCTCTCTCTCTCTCTCTCTCTCCTCAGAGCTGGTATGAAAGCACATTCACAGAACCCAAATTACAAAAGCCCTAATCTCAAAAAATCTGATATCAACAGCCTTTCCTCCGGCAGTTTCAGGCAATATAATTTGCATGATTTAATCAATTGATGGTTTCAGCTTTCTCAGAAGCCTCTGATTTCCTGTACAGGCTCCTTTGTACAGAAACTGCAAATCTGGGGCAGGAAAGTCAGGCAGTCCTTCAGGAAGCAGAGTCAAGAAACACAAACTCCAGCCAGGGATTTCTAAAAATGGCTATAGCTTCTGACAGCAATAGGATATTCTTCATGCCTGTGCACAGATGTTTTCTACGGATCTTAAACTTAAAAATATAAATATGACATTGTTGTGGCCTGGATATTGTGCCTTTCACCTCTAGGTCACCAGTTTAAGTCTACGGCACGTCAGTACTAATCAAAAACCATCACTCCTTGAGGGTTATTTGTTGGCCTGTCTGAAGTAAGAAGAAGTTGCTCACCTTGTGCAGTAACGATGCTTCTTCGAGACGTGTCTGCCTGCGGGTGCTCCACTCTAGGTGGAGATGGACCTCTGTGCCGGAGATTCAAAATTTATCGCAGCAGTACTCGGTCGGGGGAAGGCATATGTACAGGAGTCGTCTCGTGCAGCCATTGGCACCTCCTGTAGTGCGCACCTCCCGACCATCCCCTCCATTCCTTCTCTATGGCAGAGTTCAGCTCTGTGAACTCCAAAATAGAGGAGAGGAAGGTGGATAGTAGAGCACCCACAGGGAAACATCTCAAAGAATCATCATTACTGCACAAGGTGAGTAATTTCTTTGAGTGGCGTCTCTGAGGGTACTCCACTCTAGGTGCTTGCAGAGCAGTAACCCACCAGAGGCGGTAGGGGTTCGGAGTTATGTATAAGCGTGCGAGGAGAGCACTTGAGGCCAACAATAGAGTCTGAGACAAGGCCTTGGGTGAGCAAATATTAAAGCCCCTTCTATCTGTTTGTGGAGGCCCGTGATGGCAGCCAGGTGTATTTTAATAGAACTTATGGCTAACCCCGTTTCCTTCAGTTCTAGTAGGTAGTCTAGGTCACATCCAGCTGTTTTAGCTGACACCAAAGGGAGAATCTTCTCCACTTGTGATGGTAATTATTATTAGTGGTGAGGTGACATCTATTTAGTAATACCCGTTTTACCTTCTCCTTTACAGTTCAATTCCCCATGTTGGAACCAGAGAGGGGCCACACTTTGAGATGGAGTTTCGCTGTGCCTTAGTGGAGTGTCATACCCTTGTTTTGGGAGAAGAGAAAGACACTGCAAAAGCCTCTTATTAGCACTATCTTACAGAGAGCCAAAGTTCAGGCTTGTTTGCACCTGTGTTGTTCACACCTTTATAGCTACACAACCCCCTAATGTAGACACACTGCACTGGCATAAAATGTAACCAACACCGGTGCAGTTGAGCCTGGTTTCAACCAAGACTTGGTTGCACTGGTGCTAACCACTCTTTCCAGCAATGCAATACCTCTGCCTTAGATATTTGCTCTAGTGCAGCTATGTCAGTATAGATACTCTAGTTCAGAAAACTCCTGCATACACTAGTCATACTCACAGCAGATTCTACCACCCTTTAAAATATTATTAAGTTGGAGTAAGATGGAGGGGTATTCTATGCTACTTTTCCCACATCCAAAACAGATTTGAGGAGGCAGAAAAGTGTATGGTCCTACTGCCATTTTGGTGGAGTCCTATTTACTTGGCTATCAGAGATCCAACACTTTCTAGAAAACCACGGCATTTACTTATGTCCTTAACTAAAGTTTCCTTTCCCATTCCCTGTTGTAGAGCATGTCCAGCTACCACTGTACACAAAGAAGAGCTTCCCATGACAGTGTCAAATTCACAGACTTTCAAGCCAGAAAGGACTTGTAGATCTAATTAGACAATGTATAACAATCCATACGTTGAAATTCTACGTATTGAGGTGGATAACTTCGGTTTGAGCAACACATCTTCCAGAAAGGCATTCAGTCTTTGTCTGAAGAGCTCAAAACAGAGAATCACCACTTCCTTTGGTAGTTTGTTCCCATGGTTAGTCATCCTCCTGTTAGTGTGTGTCTTATTTCTAATTTGAGCCTACCTTTAACTTCCAGCCATTGGTTCTTGTTACGCCCAGTTCCACAAGATTAAAGAGTCCTTTAGTACCCAGTATTTGCTCTGTGGGAAGGTACTCCTAAAGCCTATAAACACATCACCTCTCAGTCTTCGTTTTGATAAGATAAACACAATGAACTCTAATTCTCTCACTGCGAGGCATTTTCTCCAGCCCTCAAATCATTTGTGTAGCACTTTTTTGCATCCTCTCCACATTTTTCAACATCTTTCTTAAAACGTGGTCACCAGAACGCAGTATTTCAGCATCACTCTTACAAATTCCATATACAGAGGTAATGTCACTTCACTATTCCTATACTCATTACTCCCCGGTTTATATAGTGAAGAATTGCATTAGCTCTTTTTGCCCCAGCTTGGCATTGGGAGTTCACGCTCAGGTGCTTGCCTGCTATGACCCCTAAATCTTTAGTTGAACTACTGTTTTTCGGTTTTTATACAGCACTGCTCATCCCTTTATTTCAAAAAGATAAGAAAGAATTATTTGCATTTGACAGACAGGGAAACAGATAAATATTAAGGGACTCCCCTGAGGTCACAGGAGCAGATGGGGGACTGGGACCCAAAACTCTACTGACTCCCAGTCTCCTGTCCTGTCCACTGGGCCATGCTGGTGGACAGTGTGTGCAGAGCTTTATGGATGAAAGGTATAATGCTATTAAATGGGGATGGCGATACATCCACCCAAGCATGAGTGTGCACATACACAAGAAGAGAACAGCATTCTGTCTGGGACTGAAAATTTTTTCTGTATTGTGCTCTTTGCTGTGTGTACTGTGATATAAATGAACAGAAATATGTTTCTGCAGATCACCACATGATGATGAGTCAGTTGCTGCACCAAACCTGGCTATTAGCCTCATAAAAGCCTTGCAAGGGGATGCATTTAATGAAGAACAGTAGCCGCGCTCTGCCTCCAATCAGTAGAACACTTCAGAGTCACACTTTAATGAATGATCATGATATGTGTAAAGCTCTTAAGAGGCATAACTGTTCTGCTAGCTGGATACATGATACCTCAGAGGCTGGCCTGCTCTTTAAAGAATCATTTGTGTTAATGTGTCAAGTTCATTAAAGTAATCAGCTACAATGGGGGTCAGAAAAACAGCCTGACAAGAGAGATTTAAATCTCTAACTCCTCTTAAAAACATGAGCTCCAAGAGTGCTTTTCTGACTGACCTAGATGCTTCACAAGGCTCAGTTAAGCATCAGTAAAATTTTCAAGGGAAGGCAATGTGATCTAGTGAATAAGACACTGTACTGGGAGTCAGGAGACCTATGTTCTTTTCCTGCCTCTAATCTGCTATATGATCTAAGTCAGAAGCACGAGGAACTGTTTCCCTCCCACCCATTGTGTGTCTTGTCTAGTTAGATTATAAAGCCTTTGGGATAGGGACTCTCTCACACTATGGACACATAACCACCTACTAGGGAATAAAACTGTAGGGCTTAGTCTTGCCTGCATCAAAGTCAATGGTAAAACTTACATTGATTTCAAGGGTGCAGGATCAGGCAACTGCAGCAACTCAGGATCAAACAATTTTGCTCACAGAATCCTGTGTAAAACCATAATAAAATTTTTTAGCCATGAGAGACAGTCTTCTGATCTCTTCCCAATTTAGGGTATTTACAGCCAATAAAGATAGGGAGCTGAAGTGAATTGCCTGGAGCTTCTCTATTGTTGGTTCATGAGTGGCTGGGAGAAGCATTCATATAACTCAGTTGAGTGTCCCCTTGCCTGTGGATGTCTACGTAAGTGCAGTACCTGTCAGGGGTTTGTGGTTTAATATAGCATCACAGTGTGAGAAGGATACCCCAGATTGGTGAGACAGAGGGCTCAGTGGTATCTCAGTTCTAGGTTGCACCCAGGGGACCCTGTCACAGTACCATCTATCACCACATCGCAGTGAGGGAAAAACCCCATTGTGATAAAAACATCCACTAGGTCTTCCACATTGCCCACAGTCACTACCCTTCTTAGCAGAAGTCAATGCATGGCCCTGCAAACCTGAATCACAAGAGCTCCCACAACAGATTTGCCAACTCCAAATTGATTCCCTACTGACCAGTAGCAGTTTGGTTTTGCAAGCTTCCATGGTGCGATAGCCACTTGCATCTCCACTGTCAGAGCAGAACTCATTTCAGCGTTGCTGTGCTTCAGGACTGGGAAAAGCTCTTCAGAGTTCCTGGAAAGCGACTTTCTGCATTCAGAAGTTCTGCAGCCACTACACGTCATCCCATAACTGCATAACAATACAATGCCACCAGCTGTTTCCCAGGACAAGAAACGGCGCTCCACCACGTTTAGCTGCTGCGTGACTGCCAGCAGAAATTAGGAATTGTTTCATTTCTATGGTTTGCAGCAGGGCTATTTGAAGGACATCACGATGGTCCGCAGATCGGCTCCTCTCCTGGCTCTGGAAATACTGCAGGATAAGGCATGAGGTGTTTGCAATGTCCACAACAAGCGTGCACAGCTAATCAAGGTCTATGATTCTTGGGCTATGGCGTATGCACCTCTAAGCCAGGCTTTTGAATAAAGGGGCGAAAAAGTATGGATTGTTTTCCCTTGACAACAGGATAGGAAGGGAGGGAGGAAGCTCCACCATGGGAGGTCAAAGTCACATTCCCATTCCTCCCAGAGACAATGTTTTGGTCCCATGAAGTATTAAAGCCCTTACCAAAACCCACTGCGGCTAGTTGCACTGTTGGATAGCTACCCACACTGTACTACAGGAACTCCTCACTTGACATTGTAGTTATGCTCCTGAAAAATGTGACTTTAAGCAAAATGATGTTAAGTGAAACCAATTTCCACGTATCAGAGAGGTAGCCGTGTTAGTCTGGAACTGCAGAAGTGACAAAGAGTCCTGTGGCACCTTAAAGATCAACTACACACACAACACACAAAAAATTAAAATCAATTATTTAAATGGAGGTTTCCTGCTTGCTGATTTAAATTGCTTTAAAAAAAAAAAATCAATCCACCCTGCCCCAATCCAATGAATTACCACAGACAATCTTTCCCTGAGAAAGGAGATGATGATGAACCCCTTTTGGGACTATCATGTGAATCACCACTCACCAATGGGAATAAGTTGTTCATGATTTGGTCCAAAGAGAGGAAGGATGGTTTTATGGCTACCTAGACTTAATCTTCCGCTATCGTTGCCAATGATGTGTGTTCTGAGGATTAACTTCAGCAGAACACCGTTCATGAACTCATGAAAGATTTTCCTTAAAAACAAAAGCCAAGCTAAAAAGAATGATTTAAAAATTCAAATAAAGAGATTTTTAAAACATGCAACTATAGAAAACATCTGTGTTGTGTGAGGAGATGGCATTAAGGCAACATATTTGGTCACAGAAATGAGATGGAAGAGACTTGTGAAGTCATCCAGACTATCACCTGATGATTCGTCTCTACAGGACACATTTCCAAGCCCTGAACCCAGGAACTTAGAACACATCACGAAAAGGAGAAAACTTCTTTCAAAACTAACCAGCAAGTTGTTACTTTCCGGCTCTGGAGCATAGCATTTCATGCTGTATTGCCAGTTTCAGGAAAGTCATCTGACCTTCAATGCTTCAAGGTTTATTTACTAATAGAGAGAGCCTCACCCCCAGCAAAATGGCTACATTTCCTCTCCTCTGTGCCTACTCTCCTCAGATAAAAGTCTGGAGAGACTGCAGTGTTTATATGAAACATAAATCAATTAAAACTCGCATTTAACAGTTTAATTTTAAATTGCTTCTAAAAAAGTAGTAAGGAAAATACATTTTAACCTCATATCATCTATAAGATCAGGACTCTGAAAACCTAACTTCCTCTCCAATAAATTTTATGGCACAGAGGGCTACATTTGACAGAGCCACAAATAACAGTGTGGGCAGAATCCGGCAGAGAGTCCATTAATTTTCATAAGTTTTAAACTACTGCCGCTAGACAAAGCCTTTTTTAAATGCTTTCCCAGCTGTGCTCCTAAAGAACAGTGAAAGCAAATTGATGCTCAGAAAGTACATTCCTCTTGTAACTCTGAGTTTTGCAGATCCCATCTATTTTATGAGCAGACTGACTTACTTCACAAAAAAAAAAAAGGAGTACATTCTGTATTGTGTACGCGTGTTTAGCATTCTGCATACACTCTGCCCTGGATCAGTACTATACACATTTTGATTCACTGTGAGCTGAATGGGGGAGGGACAAAAGTATTATAATAAGCCACAGGCACATGGATTTTTTTTTAATGCTCCTTTCCAAAACACTCAGAAGAAATTCCATTTTGAGAATCAAACATGATGCATTTTCTTCACCCACCACAGCCCAAGTGATTCAAGAAAGCGACTGCTACAGACTGATGTTTCTCTGAACATGTGCACTGAAAATGGTTTTAACACAAAGGTAAAAATTTAGCCACTCATCTACATTTTAGAGGTGGACAAAAGCTCATGCATGTAAATCCAGACTCTCACCAAGTGTTTGGATACAGGGGATTCAGTGGGAGCCCATCTGTTACATTTCACAATAGCAAAGACTTGTTGTTCTGCAAGGTTACAAATGAACTTGGGTCACTCGCTTCCATATCCAGAGGTCTCCGTTACACTGACCAACACAATTAAGAGATTGGGGCCACCACTTCCCAGTCTCTGTTGAGAAAAATCTGAAAGTCGCCTTGGCCTTGACCTTTTTCTGCCAGAGCTCAAGAGCATGTTTGACAGATGCTTTACATGACAGCATTGCTGTAGTGACCCAAAAGCCAGTTCTGCCACTATTTACGCTTTCTCTGCAGAAAATTAGGAAAGAATTTCATTTGAGGTCCACATCCAGAAAGACAATACTAGGTGGAACAAGTCCTCAAGAAAAAGAAATACCTTCGATTTTGATCCGTTGTGGTCTCATGTGGCCCTGGAGCTCCAACCTGAGCTCAACTCACCTCTTTGGTACTGAATCCTAGTCAAGTGTCACCTGAGCATGTTGCACATACACTAAGAGGACAATCACATGGCTAACTCTCTAACTGTGGCAGCATTTCACTCCTACCAGCTCACACTTGTTTGATTTCCTATAAATCAGGTCGGCACAACTCAGAAAGCAGCGAGGCCATATTACCGCAAAAAGCCCAGCTGTGGACCAAAAAGCCCCACCCTCACCTCGCCCCCACCCACTTCCCCACACCCCACCGCTTGGCTTGCCCGCCCGTACTTACTCCCTGTGGGCTGCATAGTGAGCCTGTGCAGGCCGCATGTGGCCCCCAGGCTGCATGTTGTGCAGGCCTGCTATAAATGGTTTGGCACCCTTTTGCAGCTGGGACAGAACTCCCTAATTATGCCTGCTATTTGGCCATTCCTCCTCTTCCCCAGCTGTTTGAGAGGTAGGACACCCAAAAGTGCTTTATCCCTTGAGCTATTTAGCGTCATTGTGTGTATGTCCTCAGGGCACTATATGCCAGAGGAAGCACTATGGGATAGCTGCCCATATTTATTCAAAATGTATTAGTACACAGTTAGGTAGCATGATAGATGCAAATGCATAAATCTGGTTCGGCCAGGTTTGTGAAGCTTAAGGGCTGGGTTGTGGACACAACTCAAAAAGCATCTCTCATAAGTAGGTTAGAGGGTGTGTGGCATGACCTGTTTTTAAAAAAAGTGTGCCTGTATTGCATCAGGGCTTTAGGCCTGAGAATGCAGGCTTAGTAAAAAGTTTAGTTTCTTACAACAAACAGCAATAGAAGCATTGCCATGATTAAAAATAATAATTCTTCATTTGGATCTAAAGCTTCACGTGGCAGTACCTGGAACACAAACACTAGAGCATTGTGCTAATGCAGGAGACCCAGAAACTGAAATAGAAAACTGGCTGTTTTTTCCCCCAAGCAGAATGTGAAGCAAAAAGCAGAAGAAAAAAAAATCCACAAAAAATTTACACATGGCAAAGAGCTAATCACATTTTTCAATGTTTTAATCATTTAAAGCTTTAATGAAGACAAGGACATTTGCCCCTTTAACTATGCAGTTTAAGAGGAACTTGTTATGAAGTAACAGCAGCAGAAGAGAGAAATTAAGAATGTTGGGGAAGTGGGATAGATGTTTTCATGATCTACCAAATAGGACAGTGGCCTGTAACTCAGGAGACCTGGACTAATTTATGCTTTGGGTTACACCCGCACTACTGCCCTAATGGATTTTGCAGCACAGTATAGCCCTGTGCCATTTTCATTATCACTCTGTCTACTGAACAAGTACATGCCAGTTCTAAAATAAGAACATAAAAATGATTGTCAACGGACACAGTAACAGCTCCACCCGACCTACACTTCAGTATTTTTATAGAAGCATGTGTAACTGCAAGTACGTCAGACACAGGGATACAAAAACGTCACACCACTTGACACAGGAGTAGACCATATGAGTCAAGCAATTAAAAAGAAGTCTTAATCACGGGGTTGGGTGATCTTAACCTTTTGCTTCCTGACTTATGAAAGGCTGCCATAGTTGGGATACTATACACATACAGGATTTAGTGTTATAGGTTTGCTGCCAGCATGCTTTGCTTGCCATATTATTGTCCCCATCACACTCTAAATTATCCACTCTTCAAACCAAACTTACTCAGCTGCCTGTTAGGAATTCTGGGTAGTGTTGTTCAACCAGTATTTTCTGTCCCAAGAAGTCATATAGTTAGAATCATCATTAGAGGGCATTCAAAACACTATGGGGCAGACAGCGTACTCTGCTTTGATGTCAATAGATTTACTTCAGATTTACACTCATGAAACAGGGCAGAATTTGGCCCTGTGTACTACTGTAATATATGTATGTCCCTGCAAGTTAAAACAGCTTTCAGAAATCACCCAGCAGGAGGCACAATCTCTATCGAGATTAAATAACCTACTATACATTCCAGTTACAGATAATTCAAACCACTATCTCACGCAGAGTTTAATCCAGGGAAGTTTTAATTTTAAATTTAATAGGCCCAAAACCCAGGAAAACCCCTAGCAGGAAGATTAAACAGAATTATCTAAATCCATAATCCATAAATTCTTGAACATGCAGAAGTTTATAAAAAGATTTTTTTCCCCAGATGGGGGTATTTTGCTTGCAACAAAACAATTCTATTAGAAATTAGATCTTTCTAGATAAACAGGTTATAAGATTACAAGTCTGTCGCAGCAAGTATTTACAAGACCTTCAGTTTGCTCCTGGTGATAAAAATAAACTTAATACCAATTTTTACAAGTCTTTTCTTTATAAAGACAAGGGAACAAGGGGGAGTTTGCTCCCCCCCACCCCACCCCCGAGTGAAACTGTTGCTGCTGGAATCTACAGCTAACAAGGGCAGCAGCAACAGCTTTAGTTCGAAGTGCCTCCCCACCAACTGTAAAGTGTATTCTTATTGCTCTCATTAGTGTGCTTCTCTCGTATACGGATACCATTTCAGTTTACAAAAAGAAACTGAGACTCGCTTCATCAATGGCTCAAGGGAATGAAGACCGAACAGTTAGAGTTTGAGGTTGGGAACATGGCCGTCCGGGGCAGAGAAACAACAAGACCCAGCAATGCCTCCCACTTTAAAATGTTAAGGGTCAGCCCTGTTTTTGGCATAATTTCTCTCTTTACCACATCTCTATTTTCAGTGCTAGATGTGGAAGCAGCATCTAGTTTCACAAAGAGGAAGCAGTATTTTCTAATCGTTAGATCAGGTAAGTTGAGACTTCTGAGTTTTGTTTCCAGCTCTCCCACTAACTTCACTGAAACATCTTGGACAAGTCACTTGTGGCCTTCAAGTTGCAGAAAACCCAAGACTTTCAACTGAAGTACCAAGTGATCTTCAACTAGAGTTAAAGATGTGCTCTGTACCTTCACACACTTGTGAAATGTGAATACCACCATACAGTGCATGAGCCTCTCTCTTCAGTCCAAGATGGACTGATATCATGCCCAGAGTCTAGTCATGCCCTTCTTCCTCATTGTTTTATTTCTTTCAACTAAAATTGGTAACAAATTACACCTCAACTGTTCCTTTCCCTTAACCCTCATGTTCCTCATAAGGCAGGGGTTCTCAACTTCCCCCCGCTCCCCGAGGCCCCTCCAAAACATTCTATAAAAACTCCAAGGCCCAGCAGGGGAGGGAGAAGACTCTTGGCAAAAGTGCTTCCTTCCAGAAGCTACCTGCTACTGGCAGCTCTTTTCCTGTCCTTTTACAGGCAACTTGTCTGCAAGACCACCTGTTCCAGGGCCGCCAGAGGCTCCAACTTCCTCCCTGCAGTTCTCCCCGACAACCAGATTACTTGCTGCCTTTATTGTCACCTGATCACTAGCTGATCAGTTTCTGGTGAGAGGTAGGTAATAAGCCACAAGTGACACTAGACCCCAATTCCCGTAAAAAGTCCAGCCCTCCTTCCCCTTCTCCCCTACCACCCGCATCCTCCGTAAAAGATGCCTACCCCATAGGGATGCTGGCCAACCTTATCGCTGACATTTCCTAACTTCTGAATGCTTGACTTTGTAAATTTAACATTCTTTCAAATGTAGACTTGTGCGCACAATTGCATCTTGCATTAGATACCCAGAGAGCTTCAAGCACAGAAAAAACACACTAAGTACTTGTAAATTAACACATGTGAAGTAGATAAGTACTGCATTGGGAGAACATACATAATACACATAGGAGAAGTGAGTTAGAGAGGTGAATGGAGACATAGACAAGTCATCCTGTCTTTGGCAGCATTGGGATTTAAATGCTAGAGTTCCTGGCTCCCATTTCTGTGCTCTAACCACAAGGGACGCTGCCAATGTTATACTTGAATGAAAACTAAATATTTAAGGCTCACTTCTGAAAGCAGGATATAAAAAAAGACTTAAAAAACCTTTGAATTGGATTTTTGAAGGAAAAACCCATCTAAAGATAGTTTTAATTAAGATTCATTATAGCTCAAAGATATCTCATCATGGACTAGGGATTATAAATTTGAATTCTACATGAATATATTCTTATGCTATAATGTTTAAGAAAAGTTTTGTAAATGAGTTCCAATAGTTCATGGATTGAGGACCCAATCTTACGGGGTTCCACAGGCTTCTATATAGCTTATTTAAATAAATCTTTCTATCTACCCACTGGGACTCAATGCTCAGCCTACAAGATACCATCAGAGATGCTTAGTTTTGCAGTTCTCAAACTGTGGACTTGTGTCTGCAGAGCTAACATGCTAAATTAGTTAACAGCAAAAATAAATAAATATGTAGAGGTGACAAACAACAGATCTCAATTCTATTGTCCCTCTGCAACTTTATAGAATCATAGAATATCAGGGTTGGAAAGGACCTCAGGAGGTCATCTAGTCCAATCCCTTGCTCAGAGCACGACCAATCCCCAACCAAATCATTCCCAGTCAGGGTTTTGTCAAGCCTGACCATAAACACCTCTAAAGAAGGAGATTCCACCACCTCCCTAGGTAAACCATTCCAATGATTCACCACCCTCCTAGTGAAAAAGTTTTTCCTAATATCCAACCTAGACCTCCCTCACTGCAACTTGAGACCATTACTCCTTGTTCTGTCATCTGGTACCACTGAGAACAGTCTAGATCCATCCTCTTTAGAACTCCCTTTCAGGTAGTTGAAAGCAGCTATCAAATCTCTCCTCAGTCTTCTCTTCTGTACACTAAACAATCCCAGTTCTCTCAGCCTCTCCTCATAAGTCATGTGCTCCAGGCCCCTAATCATTTTTGTTGCCCTCCGCTGGACTCTTTCCAATTTTTCCACATCCTTCTTGTAGTGTGGGCTCCAAAACTGGACACAGTACTCCAGATGAGGCCTTACCAATGTTGAATAGAGGAGAACAATCACCTCCTTCGATCTGCTGGCAATGCCCCTACTTATATAGCCCAAAATGCTGTTAACCTTCTTGGCAACAAGGGCACACTCTCGACTCATATCCAGCTTCTCATCCACTGTAACCCCTAAGGTCCTTTTCTGCAGAACTGCTGCCTAGCCATTCGGTCCCTAGTCTGTAGCAGTGTAAGGGATTCTTCCATGCTAAGTGCAGGACTCTGCACTTGAACCTCATCAAATTTCTTTTGGCCCAATCCTCTAATTTGTCTGGATCCCTCTGTATCCTGTCCCTATCCTCCAGCGTATCTACCACTCCTCCCAGTTTAGTGTCATCTGCAAACTTGCTGAGGGTAGTCCACACCATCCTCCAAATCATTGATAAAGATACTGAATAAAACTGGCCCCAGGACCGACCCTTGGGGCACTCCGCTTGATACCGGATGCCAACTACACATGGAGCCATTGATCACGACCCATTGAGCCCGATGATCCCGCCAGCTTTCTATCCATCTTATGGTCCATTCATCCAGCCCATACTACTTTAACTTGCTGGCAAGAATACTGTGAGAGACCGTATCAAAAGCTTTGCTAAAGTCAAGGAATAGTATATCCACTGCTTTCCCTGCATCCACAGAGTTATCTCATCGTAGAAGGCTATTAGTCAGACATGATTTGCCCTTGGTAAATCCATGCTGACTGTTCCTGATCACTTCCCCCTCCTCTAAGTGCTTCAGAATTGATTCCTCAAGGACCTGCTCCATGATTTTTCCAAGGACTGAGGTGAGGCTGACTGGCCTGTAGCTCCCCGGATCCTCCTCCTTCCCTTTTTTAAAGATGGGCACTACATTAGCCTTTTTCCAGTCATCAAGCACCTTACCCATTTGCCATGAGTTTTCAAAGATAATGGCCAATGGCTCTGCAATCACCTCCAACTTCTTTAGCATGCTCAGATGCAGCGCATTCGGCCCCATGGACTTGTGCTCGTTCAGTTTTTCTAAATAGCCCTGAACCACTTCTTTCTCCACAGAGGGCTGGTTACCTCCTCCCATGCTGTGCTGCCCAGTGCAGTAGTCTGGGAGCTGACCTTGTTTGTGTACTTCTCTCTAAAAGTGCAAAGTTTCAAAAAGTTCAATGAATGGAAGACTGTTGGAGGCAGAATAGATCTGGACAAGGAGAAGTCAGCTAGAGATAAATGTGAGAAGGGAGGGACAGGCAACAGAAACAAAAGTGGGCCCGTTTGAGCAGCATATTTCAGAAGTCTTGAGATCTTTCGGAGTGTAGCCTTGATTGATTTGAGATCTACCACACCACTCCCTCACTAAAAGGTAAAACCTATAATGGCAGCATGCCGGAAAGAGAGACCCAGTTTGGGAATATTTTAATGAAGTTCCTCTACCTGTGGGTAAGACAGAAATGCATGCAAAATGCGAACAGTGCAACAAAGAAATGCAAGGTCTGGTTCTCCAAATGAAACAACATGGACAAGTGTTCCTTTTCAGGAGGAAGCTGCATTGAAGATGATGAAAGGAACATGTCTGAACATGCAGGATCTTCAGGTTGGTAAACTTTTTATTTCATACTTTAAGGTCTCCTTGTTTTCCTTCTGGACTATTCTTGAATTCTCACGTTCGAGCAAAAAAATATAGTTGTTATTCTATGGTATCATTTTAGATGCAGTTGTGATAAAAATAACTAGCTGAAATAGGCAGATCTTCCCTTTATAATTTCACCTTTAAAGTAGTACCAAGTGTCAGTGAATGCAATGAGTAATACTAAATGAGCAGACACAACAAAGAGTCCTGTGGCACCTTAAAGACTAACAAAAGTATAGAAGCACAAGCTTTCATGGGCTAGTACCCACTTCCTCGGATGCTTATCCATACTAACACAGCTACCTCTCTGATTCTTGACTAAATGAGCAGTATGGTAATAATAATTAAACAACTGCACTGACTTATTTTTGTTTAGGAGAAGCCATCCTCCACATAGAGGATTCTGAAGACTATCCACCTTTAAGATCACCATCATTTTCTATAGTTTCAGAGTTATCTGCCAGTGATAGTGTTTCAGTCCCATCATGTATGTCATATACCCACAGTATATCACCTATAGCAAAAAGAAAAAAACATCTCCATCAGCCAGAAATCACCATAGATTAATTTGTGATAAAGAACCAGATTACAAAAAGAGGTAATTGATGAAAAAATTGCCCGGTTTGTTTATGCAACAAACTCTCCTTTCCATATGATGGAGAGCCCATATTTCATTAACATGGTTCAGTCATTGAGACCAGGATACAGTCCATCCAACAGAGCAGATGTTGCAGGCAAACTGCAGGGTAAAGTGTGAGAAAGTGAGCCATGTGCAAAAGGTCTAGGGTGAAATTGTTAACCTAAGTAAGGGCTAGTCTAAACTGGCAATGCTAAAGCACTACCATTGCAGCACTTGTGTGGTCGTGGCAGACTGGCAGTAGAGAGCTCTCCCAGCACTCTAAAATACCCATCTCCATGAGGGGCATAGCTCCCAGTAGTGGTACACTGTTTACACTGGTGGCTTACAGTCCTGAAACTTACTGTGCGCTCAGGGGTTGTTTTTTTCACACCTCTGAGCAAGAAAGTTGCAGCACTGTAAACTGCAAGTGTAGACAAGCCCTGAGTCTCGATGGGTGGAGCAATGTCCACAATGATCGTGTTGTATGTGCCTGTGTGACAACAAAAGGGAATGTCTTCCTTACAGAAACAATTGACACATGAGGAAACGCGCACACAGCAGTACAAGAAGCAGCAGTAAAACCTATAACAAACTGAGAAAAAAAATTCAAACATCTAGTATGCAGCTTCATCACAGGCAATGCTGCAAACGTATCCAAGATGAGAAGAAATTATTTAGAAGAAGTGACAAAGAGTCCTGTGGCACCTTAAAGACTAACTAAAGTATTAGAGCATAAGCTTTCGTGGGCTAATACCCACTTCGTCAGATGCAAGCAGTGGAAGTATCCAGAGGCAGGGATAAATAAGAGGCAAAGGCCAGGTTGGAGATAACAAGGTTAGTCCAATGAGGCTGAACCAGCTTGTTATCTCTAATCAGGGAGGGTGAGGTGTTCCTCTAGCAGCTGGTCTGGAGGTGTGAACAGCGAGAGAAGAGAAGCTGCTTTTGTAGTTAGCTAGCCACTCGTAATCTTTGTTCAGTCCTTGACTGATTGTATCAAATTTGCAAATGAATTGCAGCTCTGCAGTTTCTCTTGGCAGTCTGGTCTTGAAGTTTTTTTGCTGCAAGATGGTGACTTTTAGATCTGTAATTTTGTGTCCAGCGAGGTTGAAGCGTTCTCCTACAGTTTTTGTATATTACCATTCCTGATATCTGATTTGTGTCCATTTAGCCTTTTTCGTAGGGACTGTCCAGTTTGGCCGATGTACATAGCAGAGGGACAGTGCTGGCACATAATGGCATATATTACGTTGGTAGATGTGCAGTTGAATGAACCAGAGATTTATTTTTTTTTCCTCCAACCCCTCAGACAGACCAACACCTACAAGATCTTCACCAAGCTCTCTCAAAACTACAATACCTGCCCGAGGAAATAAGGAAACAGATCAACAGAGCCAGACGTGTACCCAGAAGACTCCTGCTGCAAGACAAGCCCAAGAAAGAAAACAACAGAACACCACTGGCCATCACCTACAGTCCTCAGTTAAAACCTCTCCAACGCATCGTCAATGATTTACAACCCATCCTGGACAATGATCCCTCACTTTCACAGGCCTTGGGAGGCAGGACAGTCCTCGCCCACAGACAACCCGCCAACCTCAAGCATATTCTCACCAGCAACAGCACACTGCGCCATAACTCCTCTAACTCAGGAACCAATCCATCCAACAAACCTCGATGCCAACTCTGCACACATATCTACACCAGCAATACTGTCACAGGACCTAACTAGATCAGCCACACCATCACTGGTTCATTCAGCTGCACATTTACCAACATAATATATGCCATTATGTGCCAGCACTGTCCCTCTGCTATGTACATCGGCCAAACTGGACAGTCTCTACGAAAAAGGATAAATGGACACAAATCAGATATCAGGAATGGCAATATACAAAAACCTGTAGGAGAACACTTCAACCTTGCTGGACACAAAATTACAGATCTACAGGTCACCATCCTTCAGCAAAAAAACTTCAAGACCAGACTGCCAAGAGAAACTGCAGAGCTGCAATTCATTTGCAAATTTGATACCATCAATCAAAGATTGAACAAAGACTATGACTGGCTAGCTAACTACAAAAGCAGCTTCTCTTCTCTCACTGTTCACACCTCCAGACCAGCTGCTAGAGGAGGACCTCATCCTCCCTGATTAGAGATAACAAGCTGGTTCAGCCTCATTGGACTAACCTTGTTATCTCCAACCTGGCCCTTGCCTCTTATTTATCCCTGCCCCTGGATACTTCCACTGCTTGCATCTGACGAAGTGGGTATTAGCCCACGAAAGCTTATGCTCTAATACTTTAGTTAGTCTTTAAGGTGCCACAGGACTGTCACTTCTGCAATTCCAGACTAACATGGCTACCTCTCTGATATTTAGAGGAAGAGAGTCCCAAGCTAACAACACACAGTTGATGCACCTCCTAGCCAAAGGCGTCAGTGTTCCAGAAGTAAAGGCTATTGTTGAAATCGCAAAATACTTCCGTAATAACCACCTACAACAGCTACTCCGAAAAAAGTGGGAGGAACCAAGCTAACTCTCCCACAAAATGTGCGATGGAAGTTGGTAGTGGACTGTTTTGAGCACTAGATCAAGAACTGGCCTATTCTGATGACTGTTTGTGAACAAAACTGTGAAAAAATAGATGGCACTTTCACAGCCAAAGTTCTCAACATTGGGCTTAAGAGAAATGTTGAACACATGCTGAATAGCCTGAAGCCTATTTTTGTAGCCTTGAAAAAAATGCAGGGAAATAGTTGTTTTATTGCTGATGCTGTTGAAATTTGGAAGGAACAGAGAGATTTTAAAAAGAGAAATATGCAATGACTGAGATAAATTACAAGCATTATAAAACGAATGAGACAAGCACTATCTCCAGCTTATTTTCTTGCAAATATTCTCAATACTTAGTACCTTAACTGCTGAAGAAGAGGCGTGGCTATGACATGGACATCCAACATTCATCCCTCCATAATGCCAACTAGAATAAACTTCAGAGATAAGAGTGAACCATTCAAGAAATATGTATTTGCTGATGTTTTAAAGAAAGTCATACCAGTGAACTGGTGGAAGTCACTTAAGCACTTGGATTCAGAGACTGTTGAAGTGATAATCTCACTTAACAGCAGTAGCTTCCTCTGCCGGTGTAGAAAGAATATTTTCTTCCTTTGGACTAATTCATTTCAAACTGAGAAATCGTTTGGGACCTGAAAAAGCAGGAAAGCTTGTTTTTCTTTTCCAGATTATGAACAAACAGGAAAATGAAGGTGAAGACGACGGAGTTACCTGCAGAAGCCAGCATTTTAAGTTTTTCATGTTGACTTGGCGAACACAGTCAATTTAATTTTTGTATTTTTAAGAAAAGTATTTCAGTTAACCAATTTTAACAAAAACAAACCCGACTTTAAAAAACTTGAATGTTTAACTAAATTCAAAAATTCATATGCTTGTTTTGTTAAAATATTGTTTTCTGTTGAAGAAAATAATCCAGAGTACATAACATTGTTTTAGTTAAATAAAAATTTAAATGTCTGTCTGGTGATGTTCTCCTTCTAATACAGCAGGGCAAGACAAGCTCCAAATATTAATGATTAGCCTGTTGAATTGGAGATAGTTATGAAGTTATTGGGAGGAGAACTATCTGCTTTAATTACCTTTGGTAACTGAAATAACCAAAAAAGCATTCATTTTCTGATACAGCTGTAAAACTAATCTGAAAAGTTTTAAAAATAAATCACTTTAAAAATGTATAGTGTATACCTTCTAAAAATGAAACCTAACAAACAATGGGGCACTTTTATGTAAAAATCCATGATTAAATTGAGTCTTCCTGACTAGTTATTTAAATCAAATCTACCCTGTCTGAAAGACCATCATCATGCACACTTTAGCTGCTTCCAAAAATTAAAACATAATGGGATCCTGTTCTTCATACAAGACAACTGACATTGTTCCCCATTTCTCTAGGCATAATTACATTTTGGACTAACCAATAAGAATGCATATAGAACCACTAACTCCTTGGGTGCATATTCACTAGGGAAAAACTCCCTACACTGCCCTCTGATGCACTGAGAGCTGTCACTAGAGGCCTACATGGAGGAGTTGGTGGTCTCTGTCTAGTTACAGTGTACAGACATCCACATCAGAGTTTGTTTCGTGACCATAGCTGACAATATTCAGAACCTTTGCATGTAAGGCTTAGCACAGGCAAAAAGGATTTAAGAAGACAGAATGGACAGCTCTCTCTTCCCCAGATGCCCGTGTCAATAACAGAACAGTATTTATATGGCAGTATCCCCACAATGCTGCCAAAGTGAAAGCCTCTGCTACCCATGCTGTCTCTGTTCTGGGGGGAGGAAAGGGGCAGCTGAGGGGCCTTCAATAGTCATGACAGACAAACCACCGCTAAATGCATATGATCTTATTTAAAAGAAACCATTATCTTTTTGTACACTATAGTTCAGACAAGTCACTCACACTAGTATATTGGAATCTCTGTGCAATACTATTTCACCAACAGCACAGGGAGCTCTCAGTACAAGAGCACAATGATGCTCCTAGCGGTCCAGTCCTAAAGTCCTTACTTAGCCAAAATTCTGAAGTCAATGGAGCATTCCTTGGCCCCATTCACACTAGTTATGCAAGTGCACAGAAAAAAATACCTGCCACACAGACTGGCAGGAGCAGCAGGAGTGATCCTTAGTGGTCACTTGTAGATCTTCACAATGCACAAGCCTCCTGATGGAACTGCCTTATCTGAACAGTTAATAATTGACCGCGGATCCTAGTGTTCTATCTTCTCTCTGCTTCCCTACACTTCACAAGTCAAATATCTAACCATCGCTGTACATCAGGGGTAAGCAACTTCTGGCACGGGTGCTGAAGGTGGCACGCGAGCTGATTTTCAGTGGCACTCGCACTGCCCGGGTCCTGGCCATCGATTTGGGGGGCTCTGCATTTTACTTTAATTTTAAATGAAACTTCTTAAACAATTTAAAAACCTTGTTTACTTTACATACAACAATAATTTAGTTTATATATTATAGACTTATAGAAAGAGACCTTATAAAAACATTAAAATGTATTACTGGCACGCAAAACCTTAAATTAGAGTGAGTAAATGAAGACTCGGCACACCACTTTTGAAAGGTTGCTGACCCCTGCTGTACATCCATACCACTTTCTGCAGCTACCCTGATGCAGACCTATAAGTCACCATTGAAGAGTCCCTCATCCCTTGCATTTGTAAAATAACTGCTGTTGCACTCCTCACCAGGGCAAGAGGCCATGCAAGAAATGTTTTCTAAAACACCACTTTATCTGAAAGCTGTTCTTGAAAGTTATTCAAGTGTGCCAAACTAAGCTAACAATTTCATTATTGTACAAGACAGAAATGCAGCCCCGGCTTTGAAGAGGCCTGCATGAAAGGCGAGGGGAGAAACGACGTTGGTGTAGGAACAACAGTGAAAATAAACAGTTTGCTCCAAGTCACATTTAAATGGTTTTTGTTTGTTCTGAATCCTAAAGCCAGGGCTTCTGTCTTCAGTTCACACCTGAGCTGCTTAGGCTGACAGAACAGGGTAATGTCCTACCCCTCCCCCCATCTCACCTGCAAAAAAAACAACCACTTTCCAGGAAAAGTGGGCAGCTCAGGACATTAGTACAGACACAGCGCCTTTCCCTTCTGGCTCACCAACACCACATACTAGGTGACCACGACAGCTTTATCTCCTTGTGCTGTCAGATAACAAGAACTAGCACTGGTTGGCAATTCTACTCAAGAGACCAAGGACCGAAAGGACCACAGCAATTAAGCTTCCCTCTGCCCTCCCCCAAGTCAGGGAGGAAGCATACTAACAGGGCAGCATGGAGGAAGCTTACCAGTAGCTTCCAGTCCAGTCCCTGAAATCCTTTGCTATTTCAATTTGGCATCTTTCACCAGCACTTAACACATAATAATTCTAAAGATCACTGTTTAATATTTATATTAAAAGTAATGCCCAGTGAGCCCAACTAGTGCCCCCCACTGTAGAGCCCTGCAGCGGAACTGGGATCCTACAGATCGCATGCTGCCATATAGTTTTGTTGAGGATGGGCTGTGTAACTGGCAGGAAAACACAAACATTTATTTTCTTTAAACAAAAGGTTATAATACTTACATTTAAGTGAGGACAGAAAGATTTGATGTCTATTATAACAGGAGTTGAAGGATTTTTTTACATGGTTTAAGCAAGATTTTTTTTTTACTCTTAGTGGTAAAAATTGTGTCTGAATTCCATTTATATGTGTAATATATTAATCAACAGTGATTTGTTTTAAGTAGCATGGGGAAAATCTGTCTAATGGGATATAAGGTTTTTCTGGGTTTCAGCAGAATAAAAATGCAAAAAAATGTGGGAACACGTGGGCATTGCAGGGCAAGATGGGAATGGGATTTAAAAAACAATCCTGCACAGAGCTCTACCCACCACTGTACTAGGTGCTGTACACATAAGAGAAACAGTACCAGCCCCCACAGAGTTTAGAAACTAAGAAAATATGGGGCCGGGGATGGGGGAGGATGAAGAAGTTATAAACCAGAAGTGCTGCTGTTAGATTTTCACTCATGAAATAAATCAACTCATTTTCAGTTACAGAATTAAACTTGAATAGACTCAGAGAAGAACAAAGGGCTATTCAACCTTGATGTAAACCAGGTGCAATTCTGGAGTTCAGTGAAGATGCACAGATTTTATATCAACACTCAGTCTGTATTTGACAGAACACTGCACTCAGAGGAGTTTGCAGGGGACAATAAGATCGTTAACAGTTGCCAAAATGGCCTGACTTCTGGGAAGAAATTTTCTTCGCAAGGTTTAATTCTCAGGAAGCATTAAAGTCAGTCAGGATTCAGATATAAAAAGGGTTTTATACAAACAAGAAGGGAAGGGAAAAATCCTCACTCAGGCTTGTCTGCATTACATTTATAATTGCCCAGCCATTGGTGGTCCCACTGGTGCAACAGTAGCAAGGATGGTGAGTATACCCACTGTTGGGATTATCAAGTTTTTTAATTTTCCAATCATCTAATCCAGTTCAGAACTGGCCTAGATAAACAGTTAAAATCCTAGCAGCCAATCCATACTACCATTCCTCCCACTGGTGGTAGCAACAATGACCCTTATTTAGAACACTTCAGTCTTCACCAGAAAAATCATTGTGTGTGATGGGTTTCTACTCACACATGGGTCAACAAGTGTGGGAAATGCTGATCCTTAACTCTGACTCTGTACATAAGAGATCACTTTTACTTTCATTACAATGCCTAGACTGCCAGCCAAAATCAGGGGTACAGCTAATCAGAAAAGAGTCCCCTTTCCCCCCACTTTCAACTTTTCAGCCAAAAGCCAAAATATGTAGATGAAAACCAGCGCCATGGTGGGAGTGTAAATCACCTGAACAATAACTATCATTCTCCTCTTTGGGCCAGGCTCTACAGCTAGACCACATCCCCCATGATGCCCCAATGCATCATAGGAGTCCCTCGCAATGATGTATCATGGGCTACAAAGTCCAGCCAGAGAGTTCAGCTCATGAAAGAGAATGACAGCATAAAGCATACAAACTATAACTACCATAAAGTGCTACCGCACTAATTTAAAATCAAGATGTTTCAGGGTTTGCCCAAAGAGTGAATTTCCCCACAGAAAGCAACCTTTTTGTGAAGAGTGTCTTTTAGCAAAAAAGAACAAACAGTTTTTCATAGAAACGGTTTAGATGGAAACATTTCTACCAGCCCTAATCAAGGCCAAACCAAGAAAGTTCAAAGGCTTCCTGCCCAACCTAACAAATTTGAAATAAATTTGTTAGTCTCTAAGGCAGGGGTGGGCCCCACTGTAGTTTGCCCACCCCTGCTCTCAGGTGCCACAAGTACTCCTGTTCTTTGAACAAACACGTTACTCTGACACCTCAGTTATTCACCATCTACTCAATGGTTCAAATCATGACCTGAAAGTAGTATAAGCAGCAAAACTACAGAAAGGTTTCAGGAAGGACTTAAGTTGGTGATGCACCTGAAGATCACATATGTAAACTTGGTCCTGGCTGCGAGGAGCAGAGCCTCAGCACACAATGGTATTTCAGTAGGTTTAATAAAACACCATTTCTTACGCTATTGCTAATGAAATACTGCAGAATATCATATCTGCCTGTTTGTGAACAATGAACCCAATTCCTCTAAACAAAACACTGGTTTAATATTATTATTTATACACAGATGACCATGTGTCTGGTTTTGGCCAGGATAGTCCTCTTTTTAAGACCTGTCCCGGGTGTCCCAATTTTTTTGGCAAAACTGGGCATCTGTTCCACTGCTCTTGCCAACTGATCAGCAGTAAATCTGTCTTAATTATTTCCATACTGTTTCAAAGGTTCAGCCAGGCTCATTCTGCATAAAATCAGTTCTTAGCAGAGAGTCTGACATGTCTTAATACCATTAAAAGTCCTAACACCAGATGCACATTTAATTATAACAATTTTCAATCACTTAATACACATTTTAAGGTTATGCATCATAGGACAGAAGTTTTACACTCCCCTTCAGAGACTAGTTTATATTGAACTTTACTGAAGCATACAGCATGTATGCAGTATTGTTGGCAAAGAACCAAAACGGGAGTGACTCAACTCACAGCGAAGTCAATGAGAGCTTTTACGCAGAACATCAAAGGGAGATGGATCCAACTAAGAAAGCAGAGATCTCTCTTGCAACAAAAAAAAGCCAAATCTACAGCCTGGTTACATACAAGAAATAAAAATCTGCACAATTCAGAATAATTCCACAAGGGAAATCATGTGTAGAAAGGATGTACAAGTTAATCATGTCACAAATCCTAATTAGAGCTATGTAAAACATAAAAACATAACACAAAGAACATAACAGCATGTAGTGGGGCAGCTGCCCCACTCCAGCAGAAAATGGGTTAAACAGCCCTGGAGATGGCTTTTGCTGGGAGAAAGTGGCAAACTTGGGCTGAGTGGGAATGCAGCTGAGGGTGTGGCTGGCCACAGCTATGGCCAGTCCAATCAGTGCCCAGCTGGCCCTTATAAGAGGGCTGCGGGCCAGAAGCTAACAGTCTCCCTCCAGCCTTAGAGGAAGATGGACCTAGCTGCCAGAAGGAGCAAAGCACCGGGGAAGGGGCAGGCTGAGCTAGGGAGCTCAGGCTTGGCGACCTCCCAGGCTATGGTCTGACAGGAAGGCCTGAGAAGGAGCTGGGCTGCAGGTCCAAACCCCCCTTGCCTATGACGACTGGCTTTTACACTGCAGTCTGCCTCAGGTAGCGCGGCTTGATGCTGACTGGCATCAGCCATAGACTGAAGCAAGGTGGGGATAGAGCAGGGGCAGGCAAACTACAGCTCAAGGGACCTTCCTGCCCAGCCACCGGCCCCTCCCTTGTTGTCTCCCCTCCCCCCCCGGAGCCATACCACCACACAGGCAGCGCTCTGGGGACGTGATTACGCACTCCAGCGGAAGAATCGGGCAGCTTGTCCGGCTCCGCACTGCCTGACACACTGTTAGAGGCATGGTAAAGGGGCTGGGGTTGGATAAGGGGCAGAGAGTCCCAGGGGGGCAGTCAGGGGACAAGGAGTGGGGAAGGAGGTTGGATGGGGCGAAGGTTATGAGGGGGCCATCAGGAAACAGGGAGGCTGAATAAGGGGCAGGGAGTTCGGGGGAGGGTGGGGAAGTCAGGGGACAGGGGGCAGAAGATGAAATCCTGGGGGAGCAATTAGGGTAGGGGGTCTCGGGAGGGAGTGTTCAGAGGACAAGAAGTGGGGGGGGAGGTTGGATGAGTCAATGGTTCTGAGAGGACAGTCAGGGGGTGGGAAGTGGGCACAGGTTGGATAAAGGGCAGGGCCAGCCTGTTTGGGGGAAAACACAGCCTTCCCAACCCAGCCCGCCGTACAATTTTTGAACCCCAATGTGGGTCAAAAGGTTTGCCCACCCCTGGGATAGAGGGTTGGGGGTTCCCCAGAGAGTGGCAACCCAGAGAGAGTGGGGGCACTGCCAGGGGGAAGCACCCCAGATAGAGGGGCTACCAGGGTCCAGGAGGACACAGAGGCCAGCGATGGCGAGACCCCAGCCTACAGAGGGCACTTCGGCTAGAAAAGAGCTAATTCCCAAACAGCCACAAGAAGCGCCATGGTGGTGAGCCTCAACCCCGCCACACAGCCATACTGGGTCAGACCAAAGGTCCATCTAGCCCAGTATCCTGTCTTCTGACTGTCCCAATGCCAGGTGTCCCACAGCAAATGAACAGAACAGGTAATCAAGTGATCCAGCCCCTGTTGCCTGCTCCCAGCTTCTGGAAAACAGGCTAGGGACACCATCACTATTCATCCTAGCTAACAGCCATTGACAGATCTATCCTTCATGGGTTCTTTTTTGAATCCTGTTATAGTCCTGGCCTTCACAACATCCTCTGGCAAAAGAGGACAAAGAGTCCTGTGGCACCTTAAAGACTAACAAAAGTATTGAAGCATAAGATTTCATGGGCTAATACCCACTTTGTCAGATGCATGCACAAAAGCTTATGCTTCAATACTTTTGTTAGTCTTTAAGGTGCCACAGGACTCTTTGTCGCTTCTGCAGATACAGACTAACATG
The DNA here is from genome assembly GCA_007922305.1 of Dermatemys mawii. Classification (NCBI taxonomy): domain Eukaryota; kingdom Metazoa; phylum Chordata; order Testudines; family Dermatemydidae; genus Dermatemys; species Dermatemys mawii. Next base: position 4,946,933 of record ML677326.1, read on the forward strand.
GCTACCTCTCTGATTCTGATCCTCTGGCAAGGCATTCCACAGGTTTACTGTGCACTGTGTGAAGAAGTACTTCCTTTGGTTTGTTTTAAACCTGCTGCCTATTAATTTCATTTGGTGACCCCTAGTTCTTGCATTATGAGAAGGAACAAACAACATTTCCTTATTTACTTTTTCCACACCAGTCATGGTTTTATAGACCACTATCTTATCCCCTTCCTCACTTAGCTGTCTCTTTTCCAAGCTGAGAAGTCCCAGTCTTATTAATCTCCCCTCAGATGAAAACTGCTCCATACCCCTAATCATTCTTATTGCCCTTTTCTGAACCTTTTCCAATTCCAATATATCTTTTTTAAGATGGGGCAACCACATCTGCATGCAGTATTCAAGAAGTGAGGGTACCATGGATTTATAGAGAGGCAACAGGACATTTTATTATCTATCCCTTTCTTAATGATTCCCAACATTCCATTTGCTTTTTTGACTGCAGCTGCACACTGAGTCTATGCTTTCAGGGAACTATCCACAGTGGCTTCAAGATTTCTTTCTTGAGTGGTAACAACTAATAAAGACCCCATCATTTTATATAGAGAGAGAGTTGGGTGGGATAATATTTTCCAGTGTGCATTACTTTTCATTTATCAACACTGAATACATACATACATGCATGCATGCAAGATATACCTGACTTAGGTTTACAGTGAACTGTACCATGTACCACTCTGACCATGTTTGATAAAAGATTAATAATGTTTCCTATGTAAAGTTGGGCCAATTTATGCTTTTGCATCAAAATAATTCAAAAGGTTGCAGTGTCAACAGGAATCCAGGCAAAATTTAAGAGTTTCAATTTGGGTGAGAAGGTAAAGGTGAATCTGCACAAATCAAAGGCAATACAACTTGTGTATGATCTCTTGCTCCCACACATATTGCCTGGTTTCCCATAGAGCTCATCCTGCTACTTCAAGAACTTAATCCTGTTATCATAGCCAATTCAGCTGTGAAGTGTGGTTTCTTCAGACACAACGGAAGAACTCGTGGGATACGGAAAGTGTTTGGAAGCTCTCTCTCAACTTCTTGGGAACCTAGGGAAAAAAAATCAAGGTAGTGCAAACTCCCTTCAATAAATACCATGTTGATGTTTTGATTAATTCACACGCTGAACAATGCCTTTACATGACACGATCCCAGACTTCAGGGGGACTGCCTGGGGTGTCAATCAGTACAGAATTTGGCCCTGAAGTAATTTAAATGAATCGCCAGAGTTTTCTTTTTAAAATTGTCATATATAAACAGGTGCCTCAGCTGGGACCTTGCATGCTAAGTTTCAGTCCTCTAGCAAGCAATTTTCCTGTCTGAATTATAAAAAAATAATCAGATTTATAATGGAGCTGCACAACATAAAAACTACAGCCACACAAAGCCTACACCACTACAATATGCATGTGTTTGTGTATATACAAGCAGTTGCTCTGGATATTCTATTTGGGGAGCAGAGAGAAATGAACTCTTGAAAGAGACCTAATTAAATCTAAGAGCACCAAGTATTTTTGTGAGGTGGGCAAGGTACAAATTGAGTCCTAACTCAGGCAGCAATTTTTTTTCATTGTTGCCTAAAAAAGTCTCATTTCTTAAGATTACAGTATTTCCTCATAGTAAATAACAGCACAAGTAATATGTGCTAGCTTGCCTTATCTCTTCTTTCCAAGAGATCACAGCAAAGATTTTAAACAGGGTTTGGGGAGGTGGAAGAAAATGAGGGGATGGGTTTTTTTAACTAGGAAAAAAAGTTATCTACTTCTTGAATGATAAACATCAATGCAAAAGGTAATTGTTGACCACACTTCCTGCTGTAATCACAGCTGTTGTTTACACTAGTAGCAGCTCACTGAGACAGAGGCTAATAAACTGTTTAATGGCCTGGTAAATACTGATAGTTTTATCTACAGCCAATTTCAAATTCTGACCAAAATTAATCATCCTTTGCACTTCTGTGTGAGGACATGTGTACTGCTCCTTTCAGTCTGTAGCAGGAACCCAGAAAGGTAGCGAACACAAGAAGGGTCTAGGCAGAAGTCATCCACTGAAGCAGAGATGCAGTATAACGTCATCTGCTGCTGTTCTCCTTATTGGGATAAGTTATTTGTTCCATGTTAGGACATGACTTTACATTCACTAGTTTTACATGAAGCTCTATAGCTGTTTTCCAACGGTAACTTATACATCTTCAACATCCTTGCTAAATGGTACTGCAGGTCACACTCATTTCTAGGGTTGAGCATTATAGTTGTTCAGCAGCACAAAGCAACACTACAGAAGAGGAAGTAAAGAATAGTGTATCTGACTGAAACAGCAGACTGTAACTTACTTAAACCAGGAGGACATCAGATATTGTTGCTCTTTTGCAAAATACGAAGCACTCTTCACGGCCTCAAATAAATGGCTAAGAGACTAAGCTCTTTGGGATGATTATACAAAAGGCATTATATAAATAAGTAACTGAAAACAGAATTAGCAATTTATAAGCCATTTTAAACAATTATGAAGTTGTACTGTAAATAAACCTATGGATACCTAAATTACTCAAAGTCAAACGTTCAGATGGGACATTTCATACACTAGGGCAGCGGTTCTCAAACTTCATTGCACCATGACCCCTTTTTGACAACAAAAATCACTACAGAACCCCATGCGGGGCTGAAGCCATAGTCGGAGCCCTGAAGCTGAAGCCCAAGCCCTGCCGCCTGATCTGGGTTTTGGCTCCTGCCTTGGGTGGCAGGGCTCAGGCTTTGACACATCTAACTCTAGTTCTGGCAATCCCATTAAAACGGGGTCATGACACAGTTTGAGAACCAGTGCACTAGGGGGTATATTTTGTGTTATTGTACACCATGACAAAACTGCCACAAAGAACCTATGGTGAATTTGAAATTACCTGCCATTAAGCCTACTAATGAGAATCAGAGATGACCCAAACAGCTAAGGAGTCTTCACTGAAGAGACCTTACGAGCAGTTCAGAATATAGCTAACACTAGCTTTACAGTGTTCCACATCTGCACTCCTTAATCTGCTCTGAAATTTCTGGCTTGTTTTTGGGCACCGTTTAAGGTTTGAGTTTGATACATGAAACCATAAGTGATCTGAGTCCTGATCAGCTAAAACGCTCTCTCCCTATGTCATACAAAGGCATTGCAATCCTTTGAAGTGCTTCAGATAGGTCCAGAATATAGGACACTAGATTGGGACTCAAGAGACCTCTATTCTATTCCCAGCTCTGCCCAGACCTGCTGAGAGACCTTGGGCAAGTCACTTCACCTCTGTTTCCCCTCCTACCCAATCTGTCTTGTCTATTTAGACTAAGATATTCAGGATGACAACTGTTTTACTGTATGCACATACAGGGCATAGCAGAGTGGAGCCCCAATCCACACAACAGCCCCCCAGGCTTAATCAGTAATAGGGAACTTTCAGACAAAGGGTGTAACTTTGGTCTAACAGAACTGGCATTGTGAACCCCATAATCTGCAGATGCTCTAACTGACAGATTTTTCTACTCTTAACAGAGCACCCCTTTTGCTCTTGAATGCTAAGCAACCAAAGTATTTTAACAGCACAGGAAGATGTCAGGGTGGGATTATCCAACTCAAAGGACCTGGGGCCAAGAGAACAGAGCCTTTACGCAGAGGTCTGTCATCAGGGCGAGGTATTATTAGTGGAGTAACACACAAATTGCTTCCGTTCCCATCCAGAACATTTTATTTAGCGTGGCTAGGAGACTGTTAGAGGATGTTTTAAAATTTACAGAGTTGCCAAAAACGTCAAATTAATACACAGCAGGAGTTCATAATAAATCCACTCAAGCAAACCACAGAAACATCGGGTTTTGGGTGAACCCAAAATAAAAACGCAGAGAGCTACTAGCAATTACACCCAATACACTTCCTGTCTATGCATTAGTCTTGGTTTTGTTTGGGTTTCGGTGGTGGTCAGAGGGAGAGACACTGAAATTTCTGTGGGAGACAGATTACAGCTACTAACATAAAGAGCTCTGATACTTCCCTAAACACAGATAAAGAATGCACTAAAAACGTCACTCTAAAAGGTTTTTGTTTAAAATCTATTCCTACGTTCACAAAAAATAGCTAAAAACTCGATCTTTGTAACCCCAGTCTGTATTTAAAATCAGAAGTGATATAGGAAGAATAGAGCTGAAATTAGTATTTTATTTCCTGCTGCTAAAACTTTGAATGCTTCACTATCAATTTTCAGTGGACCCTAGGAAATGAAGCTTTAAGAGAGTACACTTTATGCAAAAAGAAAGACTGAAAGCAAGTAGAACAATGAAAGACAAGGAAGTTTGGTCAGAGGAGACATCTGGGAAGGTGCAAGGAGCAGCCAGGCAAAGGAAAAGCAAGCACAAGAATACAAATTCATTTAAACAATCAGCATGAGAAATTCTCATGCAAAGAGTTAGGATGCTGATCTGGCATTTATATAATACACTGCCTTCAAAGTTTGTGAAGTGCTTTGTGATCCAATATTTAGTCCCTGACCTGTTTTCTCGCTCCGCCCCACCACCAAGTAATATAAGTAGCACACACTATAGTCAAGATGAAGGCTATGTCTACTCTAGTGACTTTACAGCAGCACAGCAGTACAGATTCAGCTGCACCACCAGGATCTCGAGTAGCCGCTCTATGCCAACAGGTGAGTCCTCATAATTAAACTATCCACAACAAGCAGCAGGATACCTATGCACACTACCACTTATACTAGCACAACTTAGGTCACTGGGGGAGGGTGTTTTTTCACACCACTGAGCATCATAAATTCTGCTGGCATAAGTGGTAATGCAGACATGGCCTAAGAGCCAAATTAGCCCTGTGCCGCTCAGAAGCCACAACCTAGGGCAGGCCATGGAGGCCAGATTTGATTTTATGCCACCTTTGCACCTCCCAGATTCCAAAATGACTTGCACAGGCTTCTCTGCTGCTTGGAATAACCAGACTGCAGAGCATTCTGGTCACTCTTCCTCCTCCCAGGCTATGCCCCTACCACTCATTTGTGCTGTGGCTGCAAAACAATGATGCACACTTATTTGGTTTTATTAAAACAAATATGATACGATCCAGACAACTGGGTATCTTAGGGGTTTAATAATAAGATGTGAGGTTCATCACCACCTGAAGTTTAATTCAGACCAATAGTAACTAGAGACAGGGCACTGAAGAGCTCTCCCTCACCCATACACCTCCCCCACCACCACCCAAACAGATAGCTGCAGTCCAGTCTCCCCCACCCAGAAGTCACTTGCTGTCAGCACTAATTGGCTTGCTCAATGGCAGTCTCAGTAGAGAAGTGAAGGATCAAATGGCCCATGGAAACTAAAGTCCCATTTCCTGTGTTCCCTGTAAACTACATGGTTGTGCAGCTGCACAGGAGAGATTTAAGAGCCGCGATGCTGATTAGCAGTGTGTTTAGGTACCCCTCCCCCTGCTGCTTTGAAGCCACATTGCTCCTCCAGCTGCTCTCAGGACCCTCCCAGGACCCCCTTTCCACACCCCTGTGCCACATCTCCGCAGAGCAGGGCAGAGGGGAGAGTCTGGCTCAGGACTGGGAGCTGGTGCAGTCTGAAGACTCCAGCCTCTGGGCAGTGATTGAGTGCCTTTCTTAAAGAGACAGCACACTGACTTCGCCAGCAGCCAACTCACACTCCTCTAGACCATGTACCCCTTCTCTGCAGAGCTGGGGCAGTAGAGAGAGGGCTCACAGTCAGGACAGAGCAGGAGAGCTTTCAGTGAGTACCTTAAAGAGACAGTGCATGGTGTCTCAGAAACTTCCCCAGAACCCCCCAGTCTGTCACGCGCACGCACAGTCTGTGTGTGTGTCTGTCTGTCTCTCTCTCTCTCTCTCACACACACACACACACACACTCTGTCCCACTCACCTCCCACCAAAAATGCCTAAATTATCCTGGCTAGAGTAATTATTTCTATGGTAACTTTTAAAAAATATATAATATATCTAGGTTTTCTGTTTCTAAAGGTGGCACACATCCCTCAGTGTACATAAAATTAATTCCACACATGGATGGAAAATATTAGAGGGAAAATTGCGCATGTGCCCAGGCACATTTGCTTGGCAAGACAGGGGAAGCATGGACTGAGGCCACCCAGCCTGTTTGCCTGTCTTGGGGTTAGAGAACTTCAGGTTCCAGGTATCTGTGGCCGCTTTCACTTTCACCAGCATTTTGATTACTTGAAATAGGAGTTTTTCTTATGATTCAAGACAACTTTCCCTTCCAGATCCTAAAGAGCTTCATGGCAGGTTATAGATTCAGCCCCATGAAGATGGCAGTGCTCTATATCTATAAAAAACAGAAAATACAGGACCATAAGCCTGCCCATGTCATTTTAACAGTTTTGGTGTTTTTACACTAGAAAAAGATTTGAGCAAGAGTTAGTGTTTCCTACTAGTTCCACAGCATCTATAGCCTGATTAAAAACGTTGTGGGTGAAGAGCGAGGGCTTCAGTGGAGTTTTAAAAAGGGGGAGGAGGGAGAAGAGTCCTTCTAAAAGTCACTCATGTGGACACTGAATTCCTCTAAGATGAGGAGTCCTGTGAATTTTATCATCCTACCAGATGGAGTCTCTCTCACGTGCTCTGGGAAGCTGTAGGGGTCCAGCAGTTTACAGATTAAGCAGATTGCCCAGATTAGTCTGGTCTCTGGATTCACAGATGAAGCAGATATGCCATTTTGATCTGAATAAGCTTTCCTTGCATTTGAGTCCAGAAGACAGGCATCACCCCCATTTTACAGAAGGAGAAATACAGGTTGAAAGGAGAAGGAAGTAACTTATTCAGTGTCACACTGAGACAGTAGCAGGGTCAGAAATGGAGCCATGGTGACTTCGTTGTCAGTCCTGTGCCTTAGCCCTAAAAAACGAAAAAATCCTTCCTCCCCATGCACAACTAATGGCCATCATTCCTGGCAGTAGGAGTCAAGCAGGAAAAGCACCAAACAACTCTGTTTTAAAAGCAGACCTGACAATTGCCTGCATGATTGGAGCGTTTTCATCTTATCCTTTTCATTTCCCTCCAGGGATGGCTAACAAAGAGGAGGCAAGCACAAAAGATGATATTTTTTTAATTTTATATAAATTTTATTAAATATGTATAAATAAAGGGCACATTGTTTTATCATGAATAAATTTAATTGTTCAGAATTTACCATCCATTTTTATCACTTTTAACAGTGATTTGATTTTTTTAAAGTTATTAGTGGATCTCAACACAACTGAAAATTTTTCTACACACACTGAAGTGCTTTGGATTTATCGAAGCTGAACAAGTCACTCCGAGATTGAAAAGGGAACCCCCAACTCTGAGTGAGAGTCTATATTGTTGAAATCCCTCCTTAGAGGTTTTTAAGGTCAGGCTTGACAAAGCCCTGTCAGGAACTGGTCCTGCTTTGAGCACGGGGTTGGACTACATGATCTCCCGAGGTCCCTTGCAACCCTGATATTCTATGAAATGAAGCTAAGCAGGCAATACAGTAAGTGTAAATGAAACTGTACCCAGACTTTACTCTGGAGGTCAAACTGGAAATTTGTTGAGGACCACACCTAAGTGATACATAACAGGGCAGACAGCAGTAAGGATAAAAGCAATTGCATTTATAAGACCAACATGTCAGCAGGCAATGCTGTATCATGATCCAGACAACCGACAGGAATACAGGTTCCAGCAATGAACACTCAATGATCCTTTTCGGCCCATGGTCTTCGTAGACCATCTCTCAGTACTGGAATGGTAGTCTGCTAGCCTTTGACTGTCCTTGAAATAGAGAGCCTCATGCACAGACACATGTATGTGCTTCTTGGGGGCATACTATGTACACTCGCTTTGGAGAGCTCTCATGTATATGTCTCTGTCTCCATGCGCACACTGCTCAAGGCCCAATTCTATGGATGAAATTTCTTTCAGAGCCCATCAGTGCCACTCCTTAATTTGCCACAGGGGTCAGTATAAAGCATCAAACCACACCTCACTGGGGGACAGAAGGGAGAAGGGGTCACATGCTGCTTTCACAGCCCACTTCAGAGGCAAATAACTCATCCTAGGTCTACAATAACTATGCTGCAATGATCCCCCAAAGATCACATGTACTTTAATCTTTAGGGGCTTCAAAATGAGCAGCCAGCTAAACAATGCTCCTTCAATCAGGATGCATTTGTTCACTCCCAGCACAGGTTCCATGTGGTCCTCATGGCTCTAGGTCAGGCCTGCGCAACTCAGAAAGCAGCCCCGTCCAACTCCCCTGCTCCCTGACCGCCCCTTCCAGAGACTCCCCTTTAGTGGAGGTATCTTCTTCAACACCCTCCATAAAAGAGTGGCCATGATCTATGGCAGGCCCCCTTCAAAGACCCCCTGCCCCTAACCACCACCCCGGGACCCCACCCCAATCCACCTTGCTCCCTGTCCCCTGACTGCCCCCCGCCCTTTATCCAACCCCCTAGCACCGCTTACCTCAGGGCTCCTAGCAGTGTTTGACTAATGCGGCGACATGACTCCAGGGGAGAGGGGAACAGGTTTGGCTCAGCGCAAAGCCAAACATGCTGCCCCATGCCACAGCCCATCCCACTCCCCAGGTTTCCAAAAGTGGCCACGGGCCACACAGTGAGCCCCCACGTGCTGCATGTTGTGCAGGCCTGCTCTAGGTAGAGGATGCAGACACACTGATGTACCAAGGGATCCAATTAACTTGCTGATCCTGGGGAGGTACTAACATCCCACTAACATGGTAGGTGCTGAGTATGCACAAAAGGTATGCTAAGGAAAGGAAATAGAACACTGAGGAGAAAAAGGATACTGGTGCCTACATGCAAAGGAAATGCCTGGAACATGCTTATTATCCAATCCCAGTGTAAGGAGCAATGTCAAGATTACATGTCTATAACTGATCGTTAAAGATCCAAAGTTGCTTTTTGTCAGCCGCTGCCCTGACCACATCTCAGCTTGGGTAACCACATTCTGTCTTCATTAAAATGCCACCCAGTCATTTCCGTTGTCTAGAGAGAGCCAATTCATACCAGGTTCAAAGAGAACTGCTCCAGCCTACACCAATTCTTATTTGCCGTAGTATTCTTCACCTACTGTTCCCAACTTATGCATCTTGTGAGCAGTTGTTAAGCAGTGATATTTTCCACCCCAGAGATGGCAGAATTTCAGTGGTGGGTTTAGCAATCCCTATAGTTCAGGCAGCAGTGTGTGAAACATGTCAGGAGCCATTCAACATGAAATAGAATTCCTTAGATCTGTTTATCTCAGGGCAGCATAATTTGCCTCACAGAGATGCAGAAGATCATTGTACAATCACGTAGACAAGGACTGGTTGTAGGGGCTCTGCTGCCTTACCACACAAAACAGGATCTCAGCACACTTCCAACATTTAAGTTAGACTGCATGCCCACGAGTTGGATAAGAATCTTTTTTTCATCTGAGATAACCTGAGGTTTGCACTAGGTCTAAAGGAAAACCTGTGTCTGGGCCAGGAATAGAACCCAGGACTCTTGACTCCTAATCCTGTACTTTAATCACAACTAGATCATTCTTTCCTGATACAGGGGACTGCGACTTGCAGAGTTTACTGTTTACCAGCCCTGTACAAAAGTAGCCTGACAAGCACAGCTCCCATAGTGGGATGAAAGCATGCTGCTAGGACAGCAAGAGGTTTCCAACAGAGACCTTCCTTCTCTCCCTGCAAGTGTCTTCAAGGGCAGAAAACTGGAAGAATTGATTTGAAAAGGGGAAGGGAAGAAAAGGAAAAACAGTTGTTGACTTTTTATAGTGTCTAGTTAATGAAGCACAAACTGAGCACAAGCTGCTGTGTTCTACATACCCCATCTGTTTGATCTTCAATCAGGATATTGCCCATAACAAACACTTTTCAATGCAGACCTATCTGCATGCTAGCAAGCTAGGAATGAGTTCAGACCAGATACACCAAGCCACATACGCTTTCCTATCACACACTGCATCACTGCTCCCCCTCAGAAAAATCTCAGACTAAAGCAGCGGTTTTCAAGCTGGGGGCTCACAACCCCGTTTTAATGGGGTGGCCAGGGCTGGCGTTAGATATGCTGGAGCCCGGGGCTGAAGCCAAAGTCTGAGCGCCACCACTCAGGGCTGAAGTCCCTTCAGCTTCAGTTCTGGGTGGCAGCGCTCAGGCAAGACAAGAATGTGCAAAGCTCCTTATTTGTATTTCTATCCTGTTTAGATCCGGTAAAAAATAGAGGCAACTGTGCATTATTTTTATTATTGAGTCTGCAAAAAAAAAATCCTACATAAATTGCAATGATTTGGACATGTGCATATTTGTTTTTCCTAAAGTTAATTAAGTATTTTAGGAAAAATTGTCAGAGTGGCCACCAGCAACAGTTGATGGACACACTCTGAGGCCACCAAAAAAATTGTTGAAAGAACCCTCTACCTAAAGGTTAGGGCTCCACTGTGCATTGCACGCTACAGACAATGTAAGACAAATCCCTGCCAAAAGTTTACAATCTATAAAGAGAAGACAAAGGGTGAGAGGAGAAACTGAGGCACAGCAGTGTGACATGACTTGCTCAATGTCACACAGAAGGTTAATGGCAGGATCAGAAACAGGACCCAGACATGAGTTGAAGGTGCCCCTGTGATTAACGTACAGTCTAGTGCCCCATCCACCCGATCACACTGTCTCAGAAATTTTGTAGAATCTTTATAGGTGCCTCTAAACCTATTTAAAGCAGCTTTTGCAAAAGCAGGTTGGGTGAGATTCAACTTACTGAGTCAATTCATTAGTGTGTCATTCTGATTACTGCACATGCACTTTTGATTGGCATGCACACATGCATTTGTAAAAATCTTCCATTTTATTGATTTAAGATATTTGTAATGCGAGTAAGTACATTTTATTTTTAAAAATAAAAAGTATTTTACATGGATGCATCTCTTTAAAATATGTGGGTCTGATTCTGTTCTCAGTGGGGTAAAATAAAGAGCAGTGCCATTAAAATCATTGGAATTATACAGGTGCAACTGGGACCAGGATGAGATCTCCTTACTCTGAAAATAAATGGGTGAGTAACACCAAAGGGGTGGGGGGGACAAAACTGGGAGAGGGGGACTAAAAAAAATCCAAGGAAACCCTTGAAACATTCTCCCCCTTCCCCCCGCCGCCTACCAGAGGCTCTAGTCCAGGAGTGGCCAACCTAAGCCTGAGAAGGAGCCAGAATTTACCAAAGAGCCACACTAATATGTCAGCAGCTCCTGGCACAACCCCTAACTCCCACTGCCTCCCACCCACCGGCAGCCCCATCCCCGCCCTCCCCATACCTCCTGATCAGCTGTTTTGTGGTGTGCAGGAGGATGGGGTGGGGGGAAGAGGGAGGAGTGAGGGCACTGCAGGTTCAGGGGGTAGGGGCAGGGTCTGTGGCAGAGCCAGTGGTTGAACATACACACACCCCAACACATCGGACAGCTGGCACCTGACTCCAGGGCTGGAGCTACAGTGCCTATACAAGGAGCCACATACAGGCATGTCCGGTCTTAGGCACATTTAACATGCGCGATTTCCGCTTTACGCAGTTGGCAAAAGAAGAAAGGGAAAAATAAAAATTTAAAAACTTTCTGTAGGGCGGGCGATTTCACCTGCCATTGAAGTCAATGGGTGTCGGCTATACGCGGTTTCCGCTTTACATGGTAACCATGGAACAGAACCCTCACGCAAGACACGACATGCCTGTATTAACTTCTGAAGAGCCGCATATGGCTCCAGAGTCATAGACTGGTTACCTCTGCTCTAGTCCAAGCTACAAGTGATCCTAACTCGAGCTATGGGAAAGGTACCAACTCCTCCCAGCATCAGGAAAAACCTTGAAGTCTCATGAGAATCTTTTCTTTACAAATAAAAGAATGGATTCCATGTCCAAATCATGACTTACGGTTCACACAAAGTGCTGGAAGGCAATTCTCAATTTCTGAAGTGCAGAGCCAAGTAAATTTTAAAGAAATGTCTCCTCGGGTCATTCTAAAGGAAGACCAGTCAAAAAAAAAAATAAAAATAAAAGGAGTATATGGAGCTGCTTGCGATTACTGATGTGAGCAAAGGAAGAGCATTATCTGAGAATAAACATTATCCCAATGCTTTGGCGAGAGACTCAGTAACTCTTTATAAAGTCTTCATAAGATATTGACAAACTCCTCCACAGTCAGAACTAAAGTTCTGTTTGTCATCAGCGTTTAGTCTATTTGGATGGGGCAAGGGAAAAAACCCTACCTATTTCTCTCAATTTCCTTCCTTCTCCTCAAAGTTTTTAGATTTGTAAAGAATTCTAGTCTTTTAAATGCTGAGATAGTAGACAAATCCTATTTGAGCAACAAAAGCCCCACCCCTTCCAGGTTGGAAGCATTCAAGTCTTCCAATTATCAGCAGTACAGGTAAACATATCACTACTACTGCATTTTCCAGTGATGAGAGGAGAGTCCAGTTTTCATCACTCATTCAGCCAGGTCACACTCTCCTGAGACTAGCAACATGAGATTATAATTGACAATGGGTGTGGTGATCCTTCTGAAGTAACAGCACTACCAACATGAGACTAATTACAAAAAAGGCCACCAAACAGCTCTTACATTTACACTAGTGATTAACTATTACTGACATGGAGTGAAACCCAGCCCACATTTAAATCAACGGGACCAGTATTTCACCCTAGGATTTACTGGAAGCTTAGATATGAAAGGCCCTGTATATCCCCATAACCTATTTCTAAACCCATCTCTGGTCTAAACCATGAAGCTTCAAAGACAAGATCCTTCATAGAGAAGATTATTATTAGGGTGCTGAACTGGTACTCGGGTGATCTGGATTCAATCCAGGGCTCTGCATAACCTTAGACAAGTTATTTAATCTCTCTGTACTCCAGTGCCTTATCTATAAAATAGGGAAAATAATCCTTCCCTGCCTCATAGGAATGTAGTGATGTTAAAGTCACAAATATACATGAGGTGTACAGATATTGCATTAAGGCGGCTAATAAAAGCATGCACACACAAAATAAATCCTTAAATTTGCTGAAAAAATTTTTTGATCAAAAAAGTTAGTTGAAAAAAGGGACAGGTCTTTCAAAATTTTAATCTTTGAGATAAGAAAAAAGAAGAACAGCTGCTTCCAGATAACTCCTGCACAGATCTAGAGTTGGCACCTTTTCATAGAAGCGTGAAAGAGCCAGGCCTTGACAACATAATCCTTGTTTTCTCTCTATCACATCAGGGAGAGGGAAAAACAAAACAGAATAAAAAGATACCTTATGGGAGAGACCAAACCATGCATGAGAACATGTGCAAGAGAAATGTCAGTTAACATACTGTTCAGACAAATAAGCTACTGAACAAGGAATGCTGAAGCACATTTATAAAAAGATGGACCCAAGTACCCCCAGACCTAAGAGAAGCTTGGATATGACCTCCACAGCCCAGGCCCATTTCTAATGCTATTCAGAAACCTCTTCTCCTGTTCTGTCACATTATTAGAGTTATCCTCATGAAAATAGCACTGATCCATCAGATTCTGCTGCTTAGTCACTGCCTGAGCCCATAATCCTGTTTGTAACTGGAGACAAGTCCCTTCACCTCCACCCAGAAATTCAGATTGCAACTATCCAAAAGTTTGGGAAGGTTTGGCTCCTGGGTGTGCTTTGGATTTATCTCTGGGCTGAATTCTACATTACTCTTATCCGCACAAATTCTTGTGGGAATATTGGTGGCATAAAGGATACAGGATTTATCCCTCTCTTTATAAGATTGTGGTTGCCATGATTATGATTATACGGTCATGCACAGGGAGACTGTAATTTCAGGTGGGGATTAAGCAACATGAAATGATGAAATCCTAGGGAACAGATCTTATTTAAGTCTCTCTAGTGATTAAATAAAAGAGGGAAAAGAAATATAGTGCAGCTAGAGCACCTCATCCCAAAGAGTTATTACCAGTACAGAGAGAACATGATCTCTCCTGTTCTGTAATCACTAGACTAATCAGGACTTCTAGATTCAGTGTCACTGGCTCACTGCGAGACCTTGGGCAAGTCACTTACCCTCCCCTTTCAGATTTTTGTCTCTCTAAAATGGAGATAAGAAGTTACAGAATGTTTTGCGGGCAAAATTATTTTTTTGCCTGTGAAAAGTTTTCTTAAAAGCTAATACTGGAATCAGATATAAAATACATAAAATGCAGCATTAAAGTTATTAAAAAGGAAACTTGTGAACAAGCCAATGATGCACAGAAATGTTAGGAAAGTCACCAATGCTTTTAAATAGAAAAAATCTGAGGTCACCACAAGGTCTGATTCTTAAAGTTAGATATGAAAGGTACATTAGATCTTGTCCCCTAGAGAATGTCATTTCCTAATGCTTTGTCCATACCAGTTTTCAGTGCCAAAAGCGGTAGTTTTCTTACCATCATTAGCCCTGCAAAACCAGTCTATGGTAGAGAAATCTGGATTTTGTTCTGCCTTGCACATTAAAAATATGATCAGTTGATATCCGATTGCAGAATCTTTATGACAGGTGATGCTGTAAGAGGCAGAAAGACAGCTTGATTTTCAAATGGAGTTAAAAATATTAATACTACTCTTTCAAGTCTCAGTATTCACAGACCAGCAAAATTTAAGACAAAGCATATGAAAATGCTGAGGAAAGAACATCCTTTAAAATAAATAATTTATTCTGAGCCACCTTTTTTAAAAAAGGCAAATATGATGCAGGGCTCTTTCAGAATGTTGAGGTGCACATATGCGTTGTAAGGAATGCATGGCTCACATGCTCTTGAATCCTGTGTCCACTTACTGGAGGTGTGTGGTGGTGGTTTTAGTAAGGAAGGGAAGTTTTAGACGTTAGGAAATTAAAGCGAATGACAAAAAGGATGCAGTTAATCTAGAATCAGGCAAAGTCTACAAACACAGGTAGGTCCTCAGACATTTCATTTCAGCTTGCTGAAATTCCAAATTGACTTTGGGGAACGGTAGCAGGTCAAGGCCAATATTGTAAGTTGGGCACTATAACTAGCCTAATACATCTGTGCGCTCATTAAGGGTATTTTTGAAAGTACCTTTTTATTCTCTGCACAGCTGCCAGCCCCCTGCCTGATTATGCGCTAAATAGGCTGGGGCACAGGAGCTGATGCCCCACCTGGATCTAGAAGAGTTATCTGATGTAATTAATATACAATGGAGCACAGAATTAAAGTGACAGTGCATTTGGTTTCTCCAATTTCCAGAATGGGGTAATGACCCACTGGAAGAGCAGCCTCTACTGGGGACTTCTGACCATGTCTTAAACTCTCAGGGCCTGATCCTACAAGAAAGAGGCTCCACATTCTCAGTGAAATCAATGAGAGCCGAGGGTAACCAACAAGAGCGAACTCTTAGATAACCACTAGTAAACATCACAAAGGCAAAACAGAAACTAGCAACCTCTGAATGCAGGCAGTCATACAAAAAAATTCTCTCTGGGCGTCCAAGAAGGAAGGATGCTCCAGTGCTTAGGGCAAATTCAAATCCCTGATCTGCCACGGACTTCCTGTGTGACCTTGGATAAGTCACGGTCTCTGTGACTTGGTTCCCCATTTATAAAATGGAGACAAATAGTAATGCCCTACCTCATAGAGGTATTGTGGGAGCTACATTAAAAGTTTATGAGGTGCTCAGAGTATTTATGGCCCCCATTACTGTAATTAGATAAACAATGCAGCTGCTTGGCAGCTCCAGACAAGCTGACACTGGGCAGCATGCAGAACCCTAGTTAATAACTGGAAAAGGAAAGCTAGATGGTAGTAACCAAACAGAAGAGGCACCTCCCAGACGCTGATACCCCAGGTTGGTTCTGCTTTCAAGTGAAACCTGTGCTTCACGTACTATGGAACATGAAATAAAGATACACAGCTGGCTACTGCAATTCACATGCAAGGCACAGGAATGGAGCAATTCAGCTGATACTACTAACAAAATCATGATCTCTGTTGGTTTTAACAGAACAGAGAACCATATGGCTTGGCTTAAGAGTCTGATAATGGGATACAGAGCTATTCACCCCATATTACCAGTAAAATCTGGCAACAACATAAGTCTAGCTTAGCAATTGACCAAAAGTTGTTGCTGGTCACCAGTTTGATATGTGAAGTGAGCTGGTGGGTCCTTCTCTAATTCATAACTGGTGCCCACATTGGATAAAAACACCATAATGATTTGCACTAACTACCCATTTAGTCAGCTGTTCCAGCGGAGAGGTCAAGGATTGAATGGGCCATGGTGAATGAACTCTTTTGACCCCCTCAACATGGCCATTTTTGGTCATACATTAGACACACTGGCTAGAGAGCTTGCATTGCTGCTACTCATACTATAACTGTCCTATAAACAGAGGATTTCAGTCTTCCATGATGTCTATCAAGTTAATAGATGTCAACAATACTGGAGGCAGATTAAAATTAACCACCACACTGGAGAGAACAAGCTACCTAGCTTTAACTAATAAAATGGTTCTAATTCCTCTTTGCTTACTAGCTATTTAAAAAGTCCAATGGTAGCCAAACCTCAATAAACGGGAACACACTGGGAAGAAAAAAAGGATTACTGAACTGCAACAAATTGAAGAAAGTCCATAAGATCAGAGAGGTACTAAAATTCTGGGTCCCTAAGCTGAAGCTAGGAAAGATTTAAAAAATCTCTTTGCATTGGAAGCAGCTAAAAAAAACCAACCACACACCACACATAGCCAGAAGAAGTTATGAATGGAATAATAAAACTGGTAAGCTTTGACATAGTTCTGCGGTGAGTACGGATAGAACCGTATGAATAGGTTAAAAAAAAATATAAAGTAGGGAGGGGACTAACTATATTCAGTATCTGGCTGAAATCAGCCAGATTCTACAGAATCCAGTGAAGTTGTACTCTTCAGGGGGGAAACCTGAAGAAAGGAATAGGGCTAGCTGGACTTTTCTGAATTAAACAAAAGCCTCTCTTTCAAAAGCTGAGCCTGTGTTTTAATAGGTTTAAACAAAAAAGGAGGCTGACTCAAGACATACAGACTCAAATACAACTCTCCCCAAAGTGAAGAGGTGTCTTATACAGAGAGAGTATAAACCCAGGTCACCAAGTTCAGAGGCAAAGTCACCCCCAACACACTGTACACAATTTGAGCTCGGAACTGGTTTGCTCTACCTTTTTCCCCTCACAAGAGCAGATTAGGAAAAGCTCTTCATAACCTCTCTTTTCTCTTGCCCAGCCTCACTTCTGTCCCAAGCATCAGGAGCCAAACTCCTCTAAAGCTTCGATGTGTTTAGATTCACTGTTTCAGTTCAAGCCCAAAACAGAAATGGACCAAAAAGGAAGTTCACATGAACAATCAGGTCCAAACCTTCCCAAAGTTTTGGAGCATCCTAAGCAGTGTTCTATTTGCCCCTCCCCCCCATTCCAATTCTAATCTTTAAAAAGATGAAATTAAATAATTTAACATCACAACAAGAAGAGACAAGGCCAGTACAACACACATGCACAACAACCCCATTACCTCCTACTGTTTCATGGGTGCATCCAAAGCACATTGATAAATTGGGGCTGTCAGATAAAAAGAAGGCGGACAGCTTTGAAAACACTGCATCCTAGATCCTCAATTCCAATGCAAAGAAAGTCACTGAGGTGATTGACTCACTGAAACAGCAGATATGATATGGCACCTTAACTGTTCAAGTCTACTAAAGTTGGTGGCAAAGAAATCTTTGGTCTCTGCTGAGGCTGTTTAGTTATTGTGACACGTTCCTTTTTGTTTGAGCTGAAACCACTAACTCCCTTCTCCCTGCGCTGACCCTGAACCTTCCCTGGCTACTTAGGTGAACTGCTTGGTGGCAGTCAGGGCCTGGGCACTGCCTCGGGACCTATGGACCTGGGCTGGAGGCCTGTGATCCCTCACACTTTTACTACTACACCATTGTGTATATCCACTGTTTAAACAGTGGCCATAAACTAGATTAGTAGTCTTCAAAGTGGGGTGCGTGGGACCCCCCACGGGGGTGCGTGGTACCCCCGCGCCACCGCAGGATCGGCGCCGGGACATCACCGAAATGGGAAGTGTTCTATTTATGTTCACCCAAGTGCTGCTGAAAGCGGAAACTTTCTATTCGGCAGCATTTCGGAGGACATACCCCCGGGCCACTAGAGGACGCGAGACACCAGAGAGGGGCTGCGGAGGGAAAAATTTGCAACGCACTAGATGGTTTGGCGAATTAATAAAGCAAAAAAAATACACCAATAGCGAAAGACAGATAAGTGTGAAATGCTTTTCATGTATTTTACACTGATGCAAAAATCTGATTTCCCCCTTGCAAGATATTGAAGTCTACGGGAACTGTGGGAGCTTGGTGCTTCTCAAAGCAAGCTCCACAATATCTGTCAGGATTTTGTATTGCTGAGTAAATATATAACCAGGGTTGACACCTGAGGCAGGGAGCTCAAATGATGCCCCATGCTCCCTCGCTGAGCACGGGGGCATCATTTTTCCAATACAAAAAGTTTTTCCTCAATACAAGAAGTTTGAGAACCACTGCACTAGAGCATTTTCCACCAACTCAGATCCCAGGCTAGGTTTAATCAGTTTGGAGGCTCAGAGTAAAGTACATTACAATTGCCTCTCCAGTTGGCATGCTGGCTTTCCCTACAGCAGTGATGTCAGAGTGCAGAGGATTCTCCATTACTGATCAGGGGGTTGATGCATCTCCCACTGGAACACCTCTGCATCCCTCAATGAGGTTGATACACCATTACAGTATGTCCACAAAAATGCTGGAAATCTTTTTGATCCTGCCAGCCCTTAGGGCTGAATAACGTAGCTGAAGTCGACATACTTAGATCTACTCACCACGGTGTATTCACTGCGGTGAGTCCATGGCTGACACTCTCCCGTCGACTCTGCCTCTTGCTCCAGTGGAATACCAGAGTCAATGAGAGAGTGCTTGGCGGTCAGTTTATCGTGTCTAGTCTAGATGCAAAAAAAATAGACTCTCACTGGATCAATCACTGCCTGTCGATCCAGCCAGTAATGTAGACAAGCCTTTAGTCTCCTTGAGCAAACTGTCCTAATACCAAAACACAGATCTCTAATTTAGGATTGGTCCCTACCGTATATTCCACAGTGTTTCTTATAGTCCTCTCTTAAATGTCTCACACAATGGAGCATCCACTGCTTGCTCTTCTTGGGAAACAGTTTAATTTATCTCATAGTTAGAAAAACTTTCCTAACTACCTAAATGAGTCTGTGTTATACTTCTTTGGGCCACCCAAACCACTGTCTTTCCACTGTCAGCATGAACACCTTTTAAATCGGAGTGGGGAGCTAGTCGTCGTCCAGCCAGGATATTGCATATTCCAGGGTGCACGTGTTAATTTACACAATGTCCTCTAAGCTGCACTTGTCTCACAGGAATCTGAGTTTAGAAGAGTTAGTTTTGAAGTGCTAAGTGCTTTCCTGCTTCAGGGGGGCACGCTCCGGGTGGAATCCTGCCCTGTGTTTTATGCTAAGAAGAGAAAGGGCTCTCCCCTTGTCTTCTCTCAGCACAACTTTATTTGGGCATAAAACTTTCGTGGGTAAAAAGCCACTTCTTTAGACAAAGCTTATGCCCAAATAAATCTGCTAGTCTTTAAGGTACCACCAGACTCCTCATGATTTTTGTGGATAATTATAGACTAATATGGCTACCCCTCTGATACTTAGCACAACTGTTCAGCAGCAGGGTAGAATATTCAGTCAGTAACAGAGCACTAATGGCTACAGCACTTGATCCCCCTCTGTTACCCAAAAGCAATGCAATCTTCTGAGGGAGGGCCTGGAGACCCTCTAGGCAGCTAGCAGCAGATACACATTGCTGAGAATAGCTATAGTTCCACTTTAAAGGAAAAACTGCATGTTCTCTACTAAATTCCCTCATGGCCACCCTGTGACATCTGGCCCTGCACTGTACAACTATTACCGCCTCTCTCTAGCCTGAACTAGCAGGGAAAAGCCAGGTTTTATCTTTATGTCTTAGGGTTTTTTAAGTTTGAGTATGCCAGGTTTTTTATCTGAATGAGTTTTCTCAATGTGCAGCCTTGCAGCTTCTTTCAATTCACACAGAAGTCAAGGGGGAACAGAGGTAGCATCTTGCAGGATGGTGCCTTTAGTTCCTGGGGGACAGAAGCCCAACAGTTGGTATTAAATTCATGGCCATTGTTTACCACGGACTGCACTCAACTTTAAAAGAAGCCATTCACCCATCTGCAATGCTCATTTCTGCTAATTTGTCATTTTGAAAACAGCTCAGTTGAATGTAGAAGAGTAATTCTAGACTTGATGCTGTTAGGATTTACAAGCTGCCTGTACCGGATAATTATACAGTCTTGGAAGTCTCCCCACTAGACCACTTCAAACCATCCATTTTCATTTCCACTCTCCAAGCCAATGGGAACAAACCCGAAAACCCAACCCACAAGCCCCTTCCTAATTTTTACGCCAGAAAAACTAAATGTTTGCCCTTAAAACCCTGTTTGTTTGCATGATGAATACGGGCCAGGGGAATGACCTGGCAGACTCTCGACCCCACTTTCAACATTTTTGTTGAAGTAGCAGGGGATGCAGGTGCCAAATATAGCTAATGGAAACCTGAAACTGCACTCAGGTGCCACTCCAGAAACTGGGTGACAAAGCAGATTCAGCAATAACAGGAAAACTGAGCAGTTAAGGAATTTACACACACACTGATATTTTATTTCTGACATTGGAGCTTTCTTTTTCTGCACAGAACAGACGCGTCATGGACAACAGTAGTGCTAGCTTCCCCACAGTCTATCATCGCAGTATCTAACTCTGCCGCAAAGGTGTTCGCTCTCCATGGCGAATATGACCTTGACCACTCAACAGTTATGATTTTGTGGTGTGGATAGCAGTCCACAAAGAATAGAACTAGGCCATCAATTCACTCTACACCAGTGGTTCTCAGACGGGTGTGACCCATTAGGGGTTGTGAGCTTATTACATGGTGGTCACAAGTACATGACTCCCAGATATCACTTTTCACAGCAGACTTAATAGCTATTAAACATACAAATACCACTTTTCATAGCAAAATTAGCATCCCATTGCCACCCTTCTTCTGCACTGCTGCTGGCAGTGGCATTGCTTGCAGAGCCACCCAGCTGTGAAGGCAGCACCGCACCCAGCAGCGGCACAGAAATAAGGGTGGCAATGGGATGCTAAACTCCGCCAATGCCGGTCCCAAGCCCGGATGAAAAAGGAGGAAGGTTGGGCGTGGGGCTAGCAACCTCATCCCATAAAAATTTACCCGCTACAGAAACGCAAGCAATAGATAATTCAGAGACCAACTTCCTGGAAAATGAAGGATCTTCGTTTACCCGAAGACGCATGATGCTAGGTGGTGAAAGCCGCAAGGAAGCCACTAGGCCGACTACCCTTCTCTCAACCAGGAGAGCCACCATTGGTAAAAGAAATCCGGAAGAGAAGATGGAGCTGGATAGGACATACCCTGCGGAAATCACCAACTATCACCACCAGACAGGCTCTGAGGTGGAACCCCCAAGGCAAGCGGAAGAAAGGCCGTCCAAGAAACACCTGGCAACGTGACCTTGAGGCAGACATCACGAAGATGGGATACAACTGGAGTCAACTTCAAAGAATGGCCCAGGACAGAATCCTCTGGCAATCTATTGCTGGCGGCCCATACCCTGAGAGGGGTGGAGGGCATAATGAATGAATGAATGAATGAATGAATGGTACGCTAAGTCTGCTGTGAAAAGTAATATTAACAAACACCATTTTACATTGTGATAAATATAAATGTGTTTTTAATTTGTAAGGGGAGGAGGTCACACTCAGAGGCTTGCTGTGTGAAAGGGGTAGCCAGTACAAAAAGTTTGAGAACCACCACTCTACACTAACCATCAAACCACCACCTTCAGATGGCAACAGCTTTCAATTATTATAGTCGATCAAAGAACTGGAATGAGCAATAATGAAGTTGAGCTAGCAACCTAGAGGTGAAAAACTCCATATCCTATTCCACATCACTTCAGTCAAGCAGTAATCTGGATGCTTGCAGCACATGTGCCTATGCAGATGACCACCAGTTAGAACAGAGCTTCACAGGAAGAGAAGACTTATGAACTGTCATCTGTCTAAATGCTAAAATGTAGTTTAAAAATAATACAAAGGGGTGGTAAGTGGAAGGAGGCTGCACTGCTTGTCTACTGAGACAGCAATCTCTACATCTAATCCAGGCCTGCACACCTCGAAAAGCAGCGAGGGCCATATTACTGCAAAAAACACAGCTGCGGGCTGAAAAGCCCCGCCCCATCCACTTCCTCCCACCCCGCCGCTTGGCTTGCCTCACCCCTACTCACCCCCCGTGGGCCGCACAGTGAGCCCGTGTGGGCCGCATTTGGCCCCTGGGCCGCATGTTGTGCGGGTCTGATCTAATCACTACATTAAGGCCACCGACTGTTGCTTCCTGCATCAACTCTTGTAGTACTGCTCACATAGACAGGAATCCACCGGATAGTCCATCCAGATCTACCCAAGTTAGGACTTTAATCAATTGTGTTTAAAACCAATTTAATAGGAATTGCTTGATTGGACCAAGCACCAGCTAGTCCACTATCCTTTGGGTCAGTTACTAGTACCAGCTGCATCAGGGTAAGGTGTAAAAAGCCTTGCAATAGGCAGTTATGGGATAGGGAAAGTTTCTCCTAACCTCCATTAGTTAGAAATTGGTGTGTGCCTGCAAACAAGAAATGCAGACACACTGGCAACCAGATGCTATGATAGCAATGTTAGCACCCACATTGAATATTGTGATTATTTTCTGATAGAGGAAACTATTTGACACTCTTTTACAGATGGTGAATAAGACTACAAACTTGGTCAAAAAACTATGCTATGGATCTGCTGAGGGTTAGCCCCTAGCAGAACTGTCATCTTAAGCAGAAAAAACACAAATTCATTTACATGTGAAATCCACACTGGGCTGGAAAACAGGTCAAGTACATCTTCTGGCAAATCATAGTTGACAACTCCTAAGCCCAGATGCAACCACCAGGATTCTTTTCCACTATAGATGGAGCCTCAGTAACTCTTTCATTTCTCAGGGTTGTGTATCATATCCTGTGTTCGGACTGATGAAAAAGTTGTTTGTTAACCTACCAGGAAATGACTGGTTTTTCCAATGCAGCCTGTTGGCTCTACACTGGAGCTGACTATACAAACTGTTCCTTACAGTTCTGGAAAGTGTTGAACACAGTATGTGGTCAATTTTTTTTTATTTTTTATTTTTTTTTGGGGGGGGGTCTTTTTTAGAATTAACAGTCAATCAGTTCAACAGGCTAAGTAATGAGCCTTGGCTTCATTAGTTTAATTGCTTGGGACTGACTAGGTTGTTGATTTGTGTGGTTGGGCAGGAAGATTTTTCTTGTAGTGAGGGGTAAGACTGCAAATTCTACCTCTTCAAAGTCTTCCTCACAAAGGCATGGTAAAGGAATACTCTTATTTCTGGCTACCTACCATGGAGCATCCAGGCGAGATGGCCTAGCATTGTTTGAAAATAGCTCAACTTCCTCAAACTACACACTCAAATGACAGCACAGATGCCTTGGCCTTTCATATCTTTGTGGTAGACAGAGTACAATGCAATTAACAGTCTGTGTGTTTCAGATGAGACGATTAACAATGGCCTCTGCTCTTCATTGGCTGTTAAAATCCCATGGCCCTTTTGGCGAGAGTAAGCATTTGTCTGGGGTCTTTGCACAATTGCACAACACTGGTAAATTCTGCCCAAAGTGCTGGTTGGTTTCTCCCCTATGGTTCAGAGGCAAACTCCCACTCAGGAACATGAAGGGGGGTGGGGTGAGACAAATGTAGCTACATCATGGAAGATGCTTGCTTATGATGGCAGGTGTTTCATTTCTGAGAAACCAAGGGGCATGAATCAGGGAAACAATCATGTTCTGCAGTGTTTCTCCTATTTCAAGGCCTGATTCTCCATTCCCTTGCACCAGTGCAACCCCATTGATTTCAAGCTGGCATAAGGGAGTGGAGAATCAGTCCCACAAGTCAGCGTAATACATTCACAAGACAATGTATGTTTTAATTCACTGCTCAGAAAAGCAACTTAAGGGAGGCTACAACAAATTGCTGAAGGATCATCTCTGTACCTGGGACAAGGGAACAGGACAATGCCAACCCAGCTCTGTGCTGGCAGTGCCAAGGTAAGAGGAGGCAAAGAGTAGTCAAATTGATTTCCACTTTTTTTCCCTGCACTGTACTCCTCCATTCTTTGCCACCATGCAGTGAAGGGAGGCAGTGATAGTGAATCCTTGCCAGAGTATTTGAAGCACTGCGAGGATTCGGAGGTTAGATATTTTTCCCCTACCTGCTGAGAAGGAGATCCCTTCAGATGTCAGCACCTGTGCTGAAGGACTGACATCAACAGATTATGGTCACTACCTTGGAGAAAAGACATGTTCTCTCCTAAACAAAAATGTTGGGAGACTGAAAGTATGTTACTAAATGCTGAATTCAGAGTAGAAAGTAGGGAAAGAAACTAGTTCTGTAAAATGGGACTGTCTAGAGCAGGAGTGGGCAAACTTTTGGGCCCGAGGGCCACAATGGGGTTAAAAATTGTGCAGAGGGCTGGATAGGGAAGGCTGTGCCTCCCCGAAGAGCCTGACCCCACCACCATCCAACCCACACCTACTTCCTGCCCTCTGACTGCCCCACTCAGAACTCCTGACCCATCCAAACCCCCACCCTCCCGGCTCCTTGTCCCTTGACTGCCCCCTCCAGAGATCCCCCCACCCTAACCACCACCACCCTCCAGGACCCCACCCTCCAATCTAAACCCGCCTGCTCTTTGTTCCCTGACTGCCCCTTCCCGAGACCCCACCCCAACCTAACTAACTATCACCACCACCCCGCAAGGCTCCCCGCTACACCTTGCTTACCACCCCGCGCCCCTGGAGCACGGGGCCCTGCAGCACACCATGCCCCGGCCCCTGGCAACGCAGCCCCGTCCCATCCCTGGAGCGCGGGGCCCAGCAGCACCCTGTGCTCAGCCCGGTCCCCAGCACCACATCTCCTGCCCAAGCTCATGGGCTGGATAAAAATGGCTGGCAGGCAGCATATGGCCCGCAGGCCGTAGTTGTCCCACCCCTGGTCCGGCGCCTTCTTTTTAAAAAAAAAAAAAAAAAAAAAAAAAATCAGAAGTGACATGATAATCTTGGTTGAGTTTTTGATGCAGATGGAACTGAGAACCGCCAAAAGTAAAAGCCTGCCTTCAACTCTTGACACCAAGGACCAGGTCGACAAGAGAAAGAGAAACTTTCAGCCTGTTACTGGGTGGACACTGTCTCTTCAAGAAATTCATGTAGACTCCTTCCTTACCAACAGGCTGATAATAATGAGCTATGACATTGTTAGCTACAATCTCCATGGAAAACATGTCAGAGCCATTTACATGAAATCTGGTACTGATTTTGTGGAAGCTCTACCAACTATTTCACCTCACTGTGACAGAGTAAGTAGGTCACTTGAAAATTGTGAGTATTTATCAATCTCCTGATGAAGCTTGGGAAACCACACCTCTACTAATATTTCAACTTTCATCTATGTTGGGAACTTCAATTGCCACCACAACCCATGGGGCTACAAAGGAAATCTGACAAAAATGGACTCTGATCCCAGCAGGGACCCAACTGTTATCAGACTCCTGCGGAGTTTGTGGAAAAAACTTCCCACATAACCAGCTCCAACCCATTCTTACTCAGATCGGAGCAATGATTCTCACAGTAATCTCTACATTGAATGACTGGGCAACAAAATGGCAGATGAAATTCAATACTGATAAATACAAAGTAACGCACATTGGGAAACAATCACAACTATACATACAAAAATGATGGGGTCTAGGTTAGCTGTTACCACTCTAAAAAGATCTTGACCTCATTCTAGATAGATCTCTAAAAATAATCAACCTAATGTACAGCAGCACTCAAAAAAGCTAACAATGTTAGCAACTATGAGGAAAGGGATCAATAATAAGAGAGTAATACATAAATCTAAGGTACATCCACACCTAGAATACTGCATGCATTTCTGGTTACGCCATCTCAAAAAAGATATATTAAAAATGGAAGAGGTACAGAGAAGGGCAACAAAAATTAAGGATACGGAACAGCTTTCATATGAGGAGAGACTGAAAGGACTGGGACTTCTCAGCTTGGAAAAGAGACTACTAATGGGGGATATGACAGGTCTATAAAATCATGAATATTGTGGACAAAATGAATAGGGAAGTGTTATGTGAAGGAGTACATAACACAAGAACCAGGGGTCAACCTCATGAAATTAATACACAGCAGATTTAATACCAAAATAAGGAAGTACTTCTTCACATAATAAATACATAGTCAACCTGTGAAACTCGTTACCAGAGGATGCTGAAGGCCAAGAGAGTAACTGGGTTTAAAAAAAGAGAATTTGATAAATACATGGAGGAGAGGTTCATCTGTTGCTATTAGCCGAGATGGTTAAGGATGCAACCCCACGCACTGAGTGTCTTGAAGCCTTGGACTGCCATATGTTGGGACTGAATGACAGGGGATGCCCTCTTCACTTGATTGCCTTGTTCTGTTCTTTCCATGTGAAGCATCTAGCATTGTCCAGAGTCAGGAGACTGGGCTAGTGGTCTCCCCCAGTATGGCCATTCTTACATTCAGTATATGTTGCAGGGGAATTACAGATGAACAGACTGGGAAAAACTACTGTGACGGAGTCAGACCAGAAGGATATAGGAGAGTGCTGGAAGGCAGGTATATTAGTCTCAGGATGTGTAGGTCCCTGTTCCCTGGATAGCCAAACAAAGGCTACTCCAGGCCAATCAAGACACCTGGGGCCAATTAAGAACCTTCTAGAAAGGAGTAGAAACAGCTAGGCTAATTGGGACACCTGAAGCCAATCAGGGACTGGCTGAAACCAGATAAAAACCTCCCAGTTAGTCAGGTGGGCTGTGGGAGGAAGCTATGCTGTTGGTGAGACTGAGTGGTGGACAACATATCATACTGAAGGAAGGAGGCCCTGAGGTAAGGGTGAAGTGGAGTTTGAAGAAGCGGGGACTGCTGTGGGGAAGTAGCCCAGGATATTGTATTGTGTTTTGTGGATAAAAG
The DNA here is from genome assembly GCA_007922305.1 of Dermatemys mawii. Classification (NCBI taxonomy): domain Eukaryota; kingdom Metazoa; phylum Chordata; order Testudines; family Dermatemydidae; genus Dermatemys; species Dermatemys mawii. The sequence continues at coordinate 4,974,233 of ML677326.1, forward strand.
GTCAGCCATCTTAGCTGATACTATTAGGGTCCCTGGGCTGGAGTCCGGAGTAGAGGGCGGGCCCGGGCTCCCCCCTTTTCTATCTTCCATACTGGCCTGTGATGAAGGTAACTCACTAGGCGGTGACTCTTGCCAATTATACTGAGAAAGGGAGGTCACTCTGGGGCCTAGATGAGTTTCTGAGGCCCCTAAATCTGCCAGGAAGCGCAGGACCCACAAGTAGAGACTTGGAGCTTTGTCACACTACTCAGATGATCAATAAGCATATGGTATATGCACCACATAATATTTGGTAGAAAACACATTCACTTCTCAAGAGCCATCTTCAAATCAATCATATCTATCCCATTTGGCTACCGAAAGACATGCATACCCTACTTCAATAAGGAGTATGCCGAACTTCTGAAACAGTGAAGAAACTGGAGACTCAGATATAACAAACTAACTCGATGCCCATAGCTGGGAACCTTGGGAAGAAATTACATCAAATATAGACATGGAGACTAACAGGAAAGTGAGGTCACTCGTAAAGATGCTTGGAAAAGCACAGAAAACATCACCCATACGTCAGTGTAAAGTGTCCCCAAACAGCATCACCACACATCTAACTAATATGGCAAAAGCCAGCAGGGATGAGCCCTTTCAGGAATCAGAACAGAAAGAATGGAGCAGATATAGATGGACAGACTTCAGAGCCAAGAAGATGTTTATAGCCTCTCTCCACTGAGGATGTGAAGAGAATCTTGAGATGCATGAAAGCAAGAAAAGCATAAGGCCTTGCTAAGATTTCATTGAAAATGTTGTTACACTTTGGTAAGAAAAACATAAAATGTATGTGCTTGTTCTGATGGTTTATATTTTAGGGACACTTTCAGTTAGCTCCTCAGGTTATGTAAATATGTGCAACTCAGTTGAAAGCCATGAAGAACATTATGCAAATCCAGTTGAGTCATGAGTATGAGTAACTGACTTGCACACTTACCTGCAAGGACCACCTCACCAAGATAACTCAGAAGATTAAAGGGCAGAAATGGCTTACTAAATAAGCTAGCACGCTCAGCTTGGGGAGCTAATGTACAGCTCTGCACTAGCTCTCTACTATTCAGTTGAAGAATATTGCATTCTTGTGGGTTTAAATTCTCCCCACACAAAGCTAGTTAATGTAAAATTGAATCAAACTACAGTATACCACTACCACTAAGGACTACAAGTCCAACAGACACTGAGTGGCTCCCAACCCTTTCTAACATCTTGCCTTCTAACAGCAGGCATTATACTGCAGTAAAGAATCTATGTAACAGAATCCAGGAGACACCATAACTATCATTATGCCCTGCCGCCGACTCATTCGCAGAAGTTCAGTCTGCACTATGTTATGGACCATCTTCATGGAAGACTGTCACACTAGTAAGTAGAATGGGAGCTGCTCCCTCTGTAGGAAACACCTTTTCACTACTCACGGTATGTCTTCACTGCCTGCCGGATCAGCAGGTAGGGATCGATCTACTGGGGATCTATTTATCGCATCTCATTTAGACGTGATAAATCGCTCCCCAAAGGTGCTCCCCATCAACTCCGGAACTCCAGCTCACCAAGAAGCGCAAACAGAATTGATGGAGGAGCCCACTGCTGCTGAGGACGCCAGGTAAGTTGACCTAAGAATACGTTATTCACTTAGCTGAAGTTGCGTATCTTAGGTCGCCACCTCTTCCCCGCTAGTGTAGACCAAGCCTCAGGAACAGCTCTGTGTAGCTGTGGTGTGGAGGCTCATTCTGTGCTGGTCTACCAGGAGGACTTTCCAGAATCCACACATTCAATAGAATGGCTAAAATATGTGATGGTGTGGTGCCTACCCAAGATCTTATGGAATTTTTCTTTTAAATGTATACATCTCCCTACTGCATATTTTGAACTTTTTTCTATCTTTATTTTCTATTTATGCATTGGGTAGTAAGGCCTACCAACTTGCCAGCAGCAGCAGATTCATAAACTCCTTTATATGGTTTAGTCATGATAAGGGGACATGGACCCATTTTGACAGTGCTACATACACACCCATGTACCATCAAGTTGTTTCCATTTCCATATCTCTGTAGTATGCAATACTAGCCTCTGTTTGTCAGAGGGGGTGATGGATGGCAGGAAAGAGATCACTTAATCGTTACCTGTTAGGTTCACTCACTCCAGGGCACCTGGCATTGGCCACTGTCAGCAGACAGGATGCTGGGCTGGATGGACCTTTGGTCTGACCCAATATGGCCATTCTTATGATGAACACGTACACACTTCAGTCTGTAAATAGTGAAACATGCTATTTCAGGTGAGAACCATCCCTGGATCATGAGGAGAATTTTCACTATTTTCCAACAGCTGAGACATTTCTTTAAACAAGAAAATCATCACTATCCCACTCAGTGACAGCTCTAGGACTTTTCTATTTTGGACTAGAGATAATACATGTCAGAATTACATTGGGGACAAACCACCTGTAATTCCTCTCTAACTCCGCCAATGCCGGTCCCAAGCCCGGATGAAAAAGGAGGAGGGTTGGGCGTGGGGCTAGCAACCCCATCCCGTAAAAATTTACCTGCTACAGAAACGCAAGCAATAGATAATTCAGAGACCAACTTCCTGGAAGATGACTCGAAGAATGGCCCAGGACAGAATTCTCTGACAATGTATTGTTTGCAGCCCATGCCCTGAGAGGGGTGGAGGGCATAATGAATGAATGATGAATTCTTCTCTCCCCTGTACACGACTGGTATTTGCTGTCAACTCTTATTTCTTTAGTTAGAACTCTGTACATTGTAACTAACAGTTGGTAGGTTTTTTAAATGTAAAATTTATTTAGTGCTCATGAGGGTGGATAAAAATTGGGTATTTTTAAATGAAATTCTAGATTTTATTTAAATAAAAGATTTGAAATTAAATACATTTAAAAATAAACCTATTTAAAAATAAATTTAAAATTGTCCATCTATGTTAAGACCTAAACTTACTATAAATCTATTAAAAATAATTTAATTTAAATACAAAAAAAATACTAAGCAGTACATTTGCTGCTGAATTTTAAAGAAAGTTCCATTAGTTCAGTGGTTTGAGTCACTGGCTGAACACTGGAACTTGAGTTTGCTAAAGTACTAAACAGCTTTGGCCACCAGCAGTCTCTTCTGCAGGGGCAGAGAGAACATTTTATTCGTTTCAGTAACTAGTTCATTCAAAGTTAAGCCAACTGGGCATTTAAGAAGTGGGAAAGCTAATTTTCCTCTTCCACTCTATGAATAAAAACAAGGTATGAGCCTGAGATCTACTAGTCTGAAAATCTTGAAGAAATTGTGACTGGAAACATTCAGTTCAAGTAACTAACTACAGATATTTCCTCTGTTAAATAAATCAGTTTTAAATGAAAAATGTCTTTTGATAAACATTCTCCCTATGTATCCAGCACATTTAAAGAATTAAATAAATTAAATAAATTCACAGCTTGGCCAGTCTTTACAGCTAGGTATCTGAAAGGTTTCATTGGTTACCAATCTGATAACAAATCATTGGCATAGACATGTTAACCCAGAGATTTTTCCCTCCCCCAAACAGACATTTTGCAAACTGACTGAAGTTAGCCAAATACAGTGAGCTGTGGTTAAAGTATACTCTTGAGAGAAAATCTTGAGATCATCCATGCTTGCAAGTTTATTATTCATCATCAGTCCTAAGATGTACTTATTAATGTCTTCTGGAAAACAGACAAATTGCAGCATTTGGGAGGGTGCAGCTATAAGCAGCCCAGAGAAGTACATGCTGATCTGGTGTTTACTGGATAAGGGTAGAACAAAGCCTGTGGTTCTACCCTGAGACTAACTGCACGTATCAAACACTGATCATATTATTCATAGATTCTAAGGCCACAAGGGAGCACTGTGATCATCTAGTCTGACCTCCTGTGTAACACAGGTCATAGAACCTCCACAAAATGATTCATTTGAACTCAATGTTTTTATAAAAAGACATCCAAACTTGATTTAAAAACTGCCAGCGATTGAGAATCCACATTCAAATCATTAGGCTCCCTAAAAAAAGATGACATTTTCAAAGGTGATTAACTCCTGTAATTCTCTTATAGACTTTTATTGTGGGTTGTGGGCGCTCAGGACCTCTGAACGGGGTGGGGGGGGAATGTATTCAGGCCACTAAATATGGGTTTGAGAGTCTGGCTTTAGCATCCTAATGAGAGAGGACTATCTGTTGATGTGGTACGAAGGCTTTACTACTGACAGGTGGTAAGGCCACAGGCAGATATGCCAGTCCTTCAAATAAGCATTAATAGGGGACAGGGACGGAGCGGGGGGAGAGGGGGGGACGAGTAAAAGTCAGCACCTATGAACACATAAGCAGCAAAAAGGAAGATTAAGGACAGGACAGGCTCATTACTTGGGGGGCGGGGGGAGAACGGAACAATAACAGAAAAATGTGGAAGTGGCAGAAGTGTTGCATGATTTTTTTTGTTTCGGTTTTCACCAAAAAGGTTAGTAGCAATTGGACATCTAACATAGTGAATGCCAGTGAAAATGAGGTAGGATCAGAGACTAAAATAGGGAAGAACAAGTTGAAAATTACATAAGACATATGAGATGTCTTCAAGTCACCAGGGCCTGATGAAATATATCCTAGAATACTCAAAGAGCTGACTGAGGAGGTATCGGAGCCCTTAGTGATTATCTTTGAAAAGTCATGGAAGAAAGGAGAGATTCCAGAGGACAGGGAAATACAACCTAGATAGAGCTACAATAAGGTAGGTGCATAACTAGCTGGAAAACCATTCCCAGAGAGTAATCATCAGTGGTTCAGTGTCAAGCTGGAAAGGCATTTTGAGTGGGGTCCCGCAAGGATCAGTTCGGGGTCCGGTTCTGTTCAATATCTTCATCAATGATTAAGTTAAGAGCATGAGAGTACATTTATAAAGTGTGTGGACAATACCTAACTGGGAGGGTTACAAGTGATTTGGAGGATAAGATTAAAATCAAAGTGATCTGGACAAAACTAGAGAAATGGTCTGAAGTAAACAGGATGAAATTCAACAAGGACAAATGCAAAGTAATCCATTTACAGGAACAATCAGTTGCACACATACAAAATGGGAAATGACTGCCTAAAAAGGAGTACTGCAAAAAGGGATGTACTTGAAAACTGTTAGCATGTCGCCTCTGTCTTCTCTTCTCCAGACTAAACAAACCCATTTTTTTCAGTCTTCTCTCATAAGTCATGTTTTCTAGATCTTTAATTCTTTTTGTTGCTCTTCTCTGGACACTAGCCAATGTGCCCACATCTTTCCTGAAAAGTGGTGCCCAGAACTGGACACAGTACTCCAGCTGAGACCTAATCAGTGTGGAGTAGAATGGAAGAATTATGTCTCATATTTTGCTTTCAATACTCCAGCTAATACATCCCAAAATGTTTGTATTTTTGCAACAGTGTTACATTGTTGAGTCATTTGCACTTGTCTCCAATAAACCCCTAAACATCTGACTCACCTGAGTGAGCATTATTCCCATTCCACAGTTGGGTGAACTGAGGCACTGAGACTAGAATTTTCAGAGGCCTTGAGCTATCAGAGTTCCCACTAACTTTAAGCCAAGTTGTGGCTGCTCAACATCTCTGAGACATACCCAATGTCACACAATCTGTCAACAGCAGTGTCATGAACAGACCCCAATCTCACACACAAATAAATAAATAAATCCCACCCTGAAGATTTTATAGTCCAACACCACAAGCAGGTAAAAGACAGTACAAGATGGAAGGTTATGGGTGGTCTTTGCAGAGGTTTCCAGGAGCATTTGAGAGGAGAAGACGGAGCTTGGCAGACAGTTAAGCAAGAACAAAGATGATGATATGAAGGACAGGAACAATTAGGAGTGATGGTAGGTAGGGAAGACATAGCTGGATGTGGCATGCCACAAGTAACAAGTATTTTCAGGATACGGGGAAGTTTTCCCTGAGCTTCGATTGTAAACACAGGTTTCAAGGCACTGCTCTGCACTAATGCTAGCAGTTCCCAACAAGGCCACGTAAGTATCTGAAAACACGGTTCTCAGTGTCATTAAGAGGTTTCTTAATAAATACTAACTTTTGTACCTTTGATCCCAAAAGTCAGAACCCTAGGAATTGCAATACCAGACCAGTATCTGGCAGCAGCTATATCAGCTGCTTCAAAGAAAGGTACATGAAACCCTGTAGAGGCCAGTCAAGAAATAGCCTACATCTAGGGGATCGTTCTTCCTAATCCCCTCATTGGGACTGAGCACAAGAGTTTATCCCCCATACCTGTAATATTAATCCTACTTAATGTAATTTCCAACGTTCCCATTATCCATGTAGATGTCTAAATTTTTTTCAGTCCCAAAGCACTTCACAGACATTGGACATCTGTATCTATACACATCTAATCCACCCTTCACCCACCAGCGAAATGAAGCTCTAAGTAGCAAGATTCTTCAGTCAGATTGCGAATGAAGAGAAGAATTATAGCACATGATGCTGACAGAGCAGGTGCCAGCTCAGCCCAAGGCCCCCAAGCCTTGGTGGAACACTGACAAATACCATGGCTAAAAATCAGCTTGAAAGTGAGCAGGTCACTCATTTTAAAGAGAATTTAAAAAGACTGATGGACTTAAGTATTTCAGAAATCTTGGTATAACAAGCATGCTGGAGAAAGATCTTCTGAGGTGGGTGACATGGTGGTGTTGATTCCAGAGAGGAAGAACAAAATGCAAGATTGTCTGTCATCTCAAAAGGTCCTTCCAAACAGCACAAATGAGGTCACTTCTAATGTAATGAAATCCCAAGGCAGAAGAGATGTGCAAACAGTACATGTCAACAGATTAAAAGCTTACCATAAAAAAAAAGAGATGGTAGTGAACACAGCTGGTTTTGCTGACTCAAAAGCAGGAGATGCTGGCCCTCGATGTTGGTCCTCCTGACATGCCAGAGGTGGGTGTTTTCCAGCCTACCAGATTTAAACTATGAAAACAGTGCATTCCACAGAAACTATAGGGCCACGCCCTGCCCCTAGCAGAGCACACCATGCTAAAGGAAAAATGCAAAAAGATTTAGGAGACAGAAAGCATGCTATGGGGAGGGGGTGACTGCTAAATCAAAAAGCCTCTGGGCATCTTCTATTGTGATGGTATTTAAAAGGGATAAAACCCATGAGTTTGTGTGGATTTTTGAAGGGTAAATGCCATCACCCAATCTAGTCCTTACACTCCACACCCAGGACAATGGACCTACTGGATCTCCGAGGGGTGCACAAATAGTCTGGATGCGGCTTGTGGATATTAGCAAATTCCCTTCTATGCTTATGTCCAAGAAAAGTCATCTTTCATAGTGGAATCTGTCCTGTATAAATATAAGGTTTTGCCTTTTGGATTAATTAATGCAGTGGCAACCTTTTCAGAAGCTTGTCACAGAGGTGCTGCATGGTTTGCACACCTTCATCAGGGCCTACACAGATGACTTTGGTACCTTTAGCGACTCCTCACAAAAACCACTTGAACCATGGGGGAATTGTATTGCAGAAGCCAACCTCACCAACCAGGTATCTAAATGCAAGATGGGGGCCTCAGCGGTAATTTATTTAGGACACGGACAAAGTGGGTTTATTTACCCTGAACCTTCAAAAATAGAAGCCATTTGGAATCGGCCTGCCTCACAAACCCAGAAGCAGGTCCAATCCTTTTCAGTCTGGTCAACTATTACCAGAGGTTTGTAAGCAACACTGTGGCCTCCATAACAGACTTTACAAAAACAGGGGAAGCCAGACCAGATTAACTAAGGCCTGCGAAAAGGGCTTCTAAAACATAAAAGGCTTTGTCTAAAGAGCCAGTATTAGTTAACCCCAATTTCAGCAAACCCTTTGTGGTGTGCACAGATGTTTCTAATGTTGGGTTAGGTTCCGTGTTAATCTTAGGTCGGGGACACAAGGCACCTCACCGCATTCCTGAGTGAAGAACTGACCCTCGCTGAAGAGATCTATTCATTGTGAGAGACTGTTATACCATAGTTTGGACTGCTAAGCAACTTAAGCCTTAACTGCATAATAAAAAATTAAAGGTTCTAACATACCACTGCCCACTCGTATGGTTGTACCTAGCCAAAGAGACCAATTCCAGACTAGTACACTGGAGCCCAGTTCTACATGAAAGTCATCCATAGCAAAGAAAAAGAAAAGATAAAGGAAAATTGTGTTAGATAGTACCCTTATGTTCACTACTTTTACAAAACTATGATAAATTTTGTGCAAAGTATGCCTTGTAAGGTATCATTTGAAAACTCATTCTTCACTGATCATTATTATCCTCTTAAAATGTGTGGCAACACTAAAGTTAAGAATCAGAGAGGTAGTCGTGTTAGTCTGGAATTGCATAAGTGACAAAGAGTCCTGTGGCACCTTAAAGACTAACTAAAGTATTAGAGCATAAGCTTTCATGGGCTAATACCCACTTCATCGGATGCATGCAGTCACTGTAAAGTTACAAGATTCTACTATATGATGTTACTAAGGCATATTCCAAACTTGGGTAAGCATCCCAAACCAGTTTCTCAGAGACAAAAGGAAAGCAGATACCTCAGCCTAGGGTTAACAAAATCAACTGGACAATCAGCTGGGTAAGCAGCCATTCTTTGGCAGGAAGAGAGGTGTGAAAGAAATTTACATTTTAGCAAACAGATTTGCTGTCACTCGAACCCCAGCTGGAGATGATTCTCAAAAGAAAAATGCTTTAAGAAGGGAGAACAGAGGACACAAATCACCTTTCTCCCCTCATCTCTACCTAAACCAGGTCAGTGCACCAGTGTGAGACCTAAGGTGCAACTGAGCTGAGGTAAATGACTCGTTCTTTGGTATTGGGAGTAAACTGAATACTATTGTGGTCCTTGGTTTAAGGGACTATCACAAAGGAAAGCTTACCTGGGTGGCCAGACAGATTGGAGTAGGCAAGGGAAAGGGTCTGTGATTCCATGTTAAGTAGTTTACACCTGATAACTGGTTGATGGTGAATTCTATATTTAGATTTCACCAACCTGGGATCTGTGCCTCATGTCATAACAGTCTGCCCTGAGGTTAGTAGTCATGCTTAAATCACTGCAAGACACCTTGACAGCACTCTACCTAAACTCTGAATACAACAGCTGGGTGTTTCCACTAAAGAGATCAGCAATAACCTGGCAAGACAGTAGCAAAACAGTTAACAGCACTCAGAAATGGCTCAGCCCACTTCCATGAACACAGGCAGTTCCCACCTCTCTCAGCTCTATTTTTCTGCCTGTCTGCAGACTTTGAAAGACATCCCTATACCTGGTCAAATGTGAAAGCTTTACTCTGCAACATTAAGGGCAGCGCTACATTTTATCTTAAATGAAAGCTCATAAAATTCATTTTATTGGGGTAACCTCCTGTACAATACAAGCCAGAAAATTTCATCTAGTGATTCCTGCATGTGGCTTAAAGTTTATGGCTGAACTAGAGAATCTTTCATAACATTCTATACTGCAGAAACTAATAATGCCACCAGAACGGTGCTAGCCCAGCACACCAGTTAATGCTAGCTGCAAGGGAAGCAACAACTGGTTAAGGAACAGTAACTCTATACAAGACCTTAAAACAGGAACTGGGGAATTTCAGCCACCCAGATTTAATAAACCAGGGCATGGATGACAATGAGTCTACTGCGAAGTGTCACAGGACTGTTAGTGATCACAAGAGGTCAGTGTGCCGGGGGGTTTGTTTCATCAGTTTTTCAGATGAGCAGAGACCGCTGGCATATCACCACTATAGCTCACACAACTCCTCACACTTGCACTTCTCACACATCAAGAATATTTTGCAATACCAACCAGCAGCACTGAAGTCTGAGTGATCATTGCTCACAACATTGTCCTTCCCTCTAAACTACACACAGCCTGTCACTTAGTCTGCGATCATACTAGATAAAGTCAGTGAAAGGAGTTTGGAGAGGATTTTGGTGTTTGGCTAGGGACAGAAGGGAATAAAGAGGTTGTTCCATTAGGATGCTGGTGTTGGTCTCTGACTGATAACCTGGATCAGTGTAATATGTACCACTTTATCATCAGATTGTTGGTTTTTCTTTTAGAGAATTCAGGGTCATATACAGCACACTACAGCAAGGTAGATGCCAGGGAAGTGGTGCCCCTGGGAATGGCAAACAACTCTCAGGGTCCCTGCTGATTTGACAAAGTGTTTTGCCTAGTCTTTGTAAGTACCCACGGCCCACCCAAAGCTTCAAAGCAAGATCCTCTACCCCACCCAGAAAAGCCCTCAAAGCCAGGCCTCCCTACCAGAGTCAAGCCCACAGGATAGTGAGAAAGCAGAGGTAGGGGTGTTTCCAGACACACTGTCTCTCCCTGTGGACAGTTACCAATACCTTTCCATGCACACTCCCCTGACATCCAGCAAAACAGCCACATTTGTACCCACCACACCACTCGGCACCCAGGACACCTTCCAGTGGAGTAACTACTGGTTTTGTGGGAGTCATCCTGAATTAACACTCATGTTAGACATCAGAATTTGTCCCAAGCCCACAGTGACCAGATTTTCAGAGAGGTTTTCCCACATCCAGGATCAGACTAAGACAACTTGCCCTCCCTTCTCCTAAACACTTGTGGGCAGTTCTGAAACTCCCTAAATTGCATTTAGTTCAAGGGAAAAGGGTTCCACACCTGCCAAAACAGCACAGAATGTAGTAATTAAATATCAGCACGGTGGATAATATAAAGGCCACACCTGGAAGCACATCCACCCTGTATTTAAAGAGGCTTTTATAGGTAGAAACCAAACAAGTTTCCCCCTTCCATTTGAAGTGGTCCACAAAAAGATCTTGGCATCCCTGGGGGAGGGTGGGGCAGAGAAGGAGAAGAGGCCTGCACAGAAATACTGATACCCAACCCTTATGTCCCTTTTCCCCCCTAAAGCCTTGGAAATTTGATCCTATACTGCATAATTCACAGGTATCCCATGCAGTATGGAGAGAACAGCAGCAGCTTGGTTCCGATGCTGGCTGGAAATAATTAAATCCTCCTTGTGGAGAGTACACACATGTGACCCTGGAAAATGTGCTTAGAAGACAGAAGGAAATGAACAAACATGACTGCTCATCACACTGGCTGCAAAGACCACAACTAGATTGCTATGAGCTTGCTAGAACAACTGCAATTAAAATTAAAAAGGAAGAGGAGCTGCAGTTAGGTTGCGTGTTTAATTCCTAATCCCCTTTGTCCCATGCACAGAGATGGGACCAAGACAGCTCTTGCTGATCTGCAGTTAAACATTTTCAAAAAATTAATATATTTTGGCCAACGCACAAAGAGCAGAACAAAAACAACTCTGCAGGAAGGGCAACACTGCTTTTACATATCTGTCAGATTGTTCTGTAGCACAGAGCATTGCAGATTCTAGCTAGCATGCATACCACCCTCTTTACCATTATTATTTCTCTTCTAGAAATTCCCAAATGAACAGAAGAGAAAACCCAAACACATTTCTGTAGCTTCTTGAATGCTCTCAGCAAATTATTCATCAACAGCAGATAGCAAGAGAGAGGCAGATGATTTCTAACAAAACCATTTCAAAACTGGAAGAGCACTCAGCCTGTAGGACAGCACTGAATTAAGCTCCATAGGCCCGTAGCAGGGTTAGCATCTTCCAGTTTGGAACAAAAACCCCAGCAACCTCACTCACAGCACAGTGGCTGAGCAAAGTATAGGGCCCTGCTTCACTTCTCTCTTCCCCTCATCCCCCTACCTTACAAAAGAACCACTGGGATCTAGTTAAAATAGAAGCAAGATTAAAATGGGCCAGGATTCTTTTCACACCAATATCTGCTATTTCCAGATTTTAATGTCACTACATATTTAGCAGGAGAAAAAAGCCTCCCTTCCTTCCTGTCACATTTTCCTTTCTTGATGACATCCCATATGATCAGAAATAAGCAGATCTTCATCTGCGCCGGGGCTTTCCACACGGCATGGGAGATCAAAAGCCAGCTTCTTACGAAAGTTTGGAACAGTTACTACTACTACTATATTACATATGCATGCACACCCCCATCCCACTTCCCAAGGCAGGTAGGGAGAGATCCACCCTATGGAAAATGAACTATTTAGCAGACATCAGCTACATTGGACAGACTTCTACAGAGGTGAAGTGAAAAGGAGGTGTGGAGAGGGGATTTTAAAAATAAAAGGCCAGATCCTTAACTGGTGCAGTCAGTATGGCTCACCACTGACTTTCACAGAAGATTTACGTCCCCAGCACCTCTCAGGGATGCGCTCTGAGGGCCACATTCTTAGGCAGCATAAATCAGCATAGTTCTTTGAACATTAGTGGGAACCATACTGAATTATACCAGCTGAGAATCTGGCCCTCTAATTCAAGCCATTTGTTGTTTGCTTTTACTTATATTAAGTAACTACTTCATACAACATTGGGGGGTCCAAAGCCATGCAACAATGTTACAAAATGCAGCACTGATATGCAGCCTACTACACAGCAATTTAATTCCTGCCCCACATAGTCTATTTTGTCGTTATATTTGTGTACAGCACACAACACAATGGGGCCTGTTCCCTGCAGGGGGGCTTCCACGTATTACCACAGTATAAACAGTAAGTTAATTGTAATGAACAGGGGGTTGCTGCTCAGGACTCTAGAATTATTTTTCCCCCATTCTGCTTGTATCCAAGATTTCCACTAGCAGAAGCATCACTTTCCTCAGTGCATTCAGACAAAGTGGCCACAGTCTCTCATTCCAGCTTCCTTTCCACTTGGTGACCTGGATGACAGAACTTTCCTCTTCATCTGCCATTTATACTGCAAATAGGGTGATTTTGGGGGACAAGAGGATTAAACAAACTAAGACAGGCCTGGTTTACACGCTAACTGCCATTTTTAACTTACATACTGTTCAGCCTATGAGCATTACCCAACCATAATACCACTCTCTGTAAGAAAGGCAGGTGTCTTCTCTATTTTACAGATGGGGGATCTGAGACCAAAATATAAAGTGGCTTGCCCAAGTCCACAGGGTAAGTTATTGGCAAAATCAGGAAGAAAACTCAGGAGTTCCACTTCTCAGGCCCCTGCTCTAACCAGTAGACAGTATTCTCTCCCTTTAATAAGTCGAATGTGTACATGTATCTAGAATGAGAATGGATAGTCTTGTAACCAAGACAGTGAACTAAGATCAAGGCACTGGGTTGGGACTCAGGAGATCTGGATTCAGTTCTCAGCTCCCTGGGTGACTTAGGCAAATCTTGTAAAAGACCCCAACCATGCAATAATCTCGCCATGAGCAAACACCAAGAGTGCAGACCCCCACTCAAATTAGCAGGGCTCCACATGGGTTATACAGAGCTCACTGCACCATCTGAGCCTTAATCATTCTGTACCTCTATTCCCCTCTCTGTAAAACGGGAATAATAATGCCTCTCCCACACTTTCCATCTTGTCTGTATAGATTGCAAATGCTTTGGGGATGAACCATCTCTGCGGGCAGGATCTAACCGCGGAGGGCGCACTGGGAATACTTCTCTCTCCCTCCTGCTCTGAGAAGGGGCATTTCAGACCCACCTAGCACAACGGAGCACTGATCTTTGCAGAGACCTCCAGATGCTATTGTAGTATAAACAATTACACACATGCACCCCTCCTCCACCTCAATAACTAAAGTTTTGTCTATACTTGGAAATTTACCAAAATAGTTATTGGTCTGTCACATTTCTCCTCTGCCCTTTTTGGGGCACAGGGGGTATGTGGAGAGAATGCAAATATTCTAGTTAACATAACTTAATCAACCCATGAAGAGCTTGCATATGAGTAATACTACATATTAGTAGTAGTCCTAAGATACTATATATTTTAACTGCATTTGAATTTGTGGCCCTGTTCATGCCCTATGTGGAATATGGGAAGAATGCTGCATCTACATAGCAGGCTACATTGTTCAGGATACAGACCTAAATATGAAATTAAATCTCAGTCCTGCTCCCACTGCAGTCTACAGAAAAGTTCCCTCCTGATTTCAATGGAAGCAGGATGGTGACCAGAGCATGTCATATTATACACCCATCTATACTCCCTCCCTGGAGATTTGAGCATCTTGCATTTGGGGCTCCTTGCATGGCACTTTTCCCACAGTGAGAAATACATATGCTGGAAGAGATGGGACTACATTTCTAAAAATCAGAGTGAACTGAGAAAGTAAAAGTTTTCCAAAGGCCAGTATTCAGGAGGGAGGGAGCAACTGGTTGAGATCATTTACTCAAACTGCTCTGAACATGATATATCACCCAGAAAACATAAGAATAAGTCTGGTCTTAGCACAAATCACTTGAATAAGCATTGTCTAAAATGGCAGCTGTACTTGTTTACACTAGGACTGAATTTAATCCCAACTGCCTACAGCATTTTCCATTGATATCTCTCTTTCTCCATTCCACACCAAGCCCCTCTCCTCCAACCTGCTCCATATGGACATACACAGCCTCATTATGTCTCCACAGAACAGTTTCCAGGATTGGGCTCACAAGTAAGGGCCTACTCTTGTAACGTCAGCCAGCCCTAAGATTAACCATGGTTTAATGACGTAGCTGTGAAACGCAACTCCTATAATGTACTCTTAACACTCACATAACAGAGACACACAAGCACTTAGGACTTGTCTACACTTGAAACGCGACAGTTGCACAGCTGCAGTGCTTCTGTGTAGTCAAACACTACCTATGCCAACAGGAGGGAGTCTCCTAGGGGCACAGATAATTCTCGGGGAGGAGGCGGCAACTAGATGGATAGAAAAAATCCCTGTTACCCTCCTGCTCCCTATACACCGGGGATTTGGGCTGGTTGAACTAGGTCACTCAGAAAGGTGGATTTTTCACACCCCTGAGCGAGGCAGTTAATTTTCTGGTGCAGACCAGGCCTTAGACACCCCGGTGAAGGGCGAGGTACAAGAACCTGAACAAGGCAGCGTGTTTGCAGCGGAGCCCCACCAGCCTCCTCCCGGGCAGGAGGCTTCTTCAAACCGGGGGTCCGCCCAGCACCGCCCCCTCAGCCCAGCACTCGGGCAGGATCTAACCGCGGGGAGGCGCCCCGGGAATACCGCTCCCTCCCGCTCCGAGAAGGGGCATTTCAGACCCACGTCCCCGTCCGTCCCCCCGCCGCATCCGGGGGCGGCCGAGCGGCGGGCAGCGCGCAGGCCGGAGGGGGCCTTCGCTGTTGCCCAGCGGATGTAGCAGCCGGAGGTCCGCATGCCCCCGGCGCGGCCCGCAGCGCCCTCAGCGGGCGGAGACCAGCCGGAGACACCCGGGGGCCGCCCCGTCCCGCCCGCACGGAGCCGGGGTGAGGGTCCCTCTTTCCCCGGTAGCCGGGGGGGGGGGTGCACGGAGAAGCCCCCAGAGCCGAGCCCCGCTCGCCGCCCACGGAGGGGGAAGCCAGGGTGCCCCGCCCGCCCGCTCGCTCACCCTGCCGCGGGGACGGTGCGTAACGAGCCGCGAGTGACTCCGGCGTGACTCCGCAGCGGCCCGTGGAGCCAGAGCATTTACCCCGCTCGCTCCACCCCCGGGGATTGGGGGCGGGGGGGTCCTCCCCGCCTCAGCACCCCGCCGCGGGGCTCGGCGCCCCCGCAGCCTCCCCGCCGACGGGCCGCTCCATGCGCGGCGCGCGAGTGACAGGCCGGCGGCGGCTGAGGAGAAAAGTTCCCGCACCGCGTCCCCGGCCGGGCAGCTTCTGCTCTGCCGCGGAGCCGCCTTCTCCGGGGGGGGGGGGCACGCGCCGCGCGCCCCTGTAAGCCGCTCTGCCATTGGACGATGAGACGTCCGCGCTGATTGGCCGCCGACGGGGCTCCCTTCTTCTCGGTCCTGTGTGAGTTTCGAATGTGCTGCCGGGCGGGGGGAAGGGAGCGGGGAACGGGGCTGGCGCGCGCCGCACAGGTGGCTGCAGCTGGACCACAGAGTGGCCGCGCCGGCCAAGCGCCCCAGGCTTCCCTAGCAGTGGCCCCACAAGCTACCGCAAGCCCAGTGCTTGGTACCCTCTATGCCTGGCAGTGCACCCACAGCCAGGCTCACCCAGCCCTGCCATGCACCCCCCAGTCTGACCCACTGCTGTTCCAGGGCTGGGCACACACATAGTTTGGCCAGGGCACCACAGCCCCCCTGCAATCTCACTGCTGAGCAATCCCTGCCTGACCCACGGGCCCCTGAAATCCCAGACCTGGCACCCCCGGAGCCTTGCCAGTGCACTGCTTCCAGACCCGTACAGTGCACCTCCAAACAGCCCCCCTGCTATTCCAGTGCTGGGCACCCACACAGTTCTGCCAGCACCTCACCCTGCTGACTTACAGACCCCATACTTTTCTAGTGCTGGGCACACACTCAACTCTTCCAGTGCTCTGTAGTCCCGAGTTGCATTTCCTCCCACCCCCGTCTTGTCCTGAGCACCCACAGATGGCTTTACCTATGCATCCTGATACATGCTCACTCTAATGTTCAAACCCTGGGCTCTCTTCACATCTGCCAGTGCACCACAGAAGTGACCTATATTAAAACCTCCACTTATCCCACTTATGGATCTTCATCCAGCTCTGCCAAGTCTCTGCAATATCCCTGGCTCTTCCAGTCCCAGATTTACACTTTCCTTGATCCTGACTTACAACACACTGCTGTTCCAGACTCAGGTCCCCCAAATAGTTATGTCAGTGCACCTCAAACCTCCATGCCTGTCCTTGTAATCCCAGGTCTCATATGAGCTGAAACTGTTAATAGTCTGAACTGTGTTGCAGACCCTCATGATTATATACCACACTAATTTTTATTTGCCACCTAAGCTATGATTTGAGGCCCAGCTACCCAAAGATAAGAGCCTCAATGATCTAGCTCCACCTAGTGGCACCCTTATAGTACTGTAGATAGGTATGTGGAAGGGCCTGTGTGGTCTGCCTTCAGGATTTCTTTGTAATTAAGTTATTTACAGGCTCAGTACAGACTTTTCAATGTTTTTGTATCTACCATTTTTGCAAGGTAGCAAACCCAAGTCAGTTTGTTAACCTTGGGTGTTCAGTAACATAGTTTCCATCTGCTTTACAAATGCACTGAAACAGGGAACCATAAAAGTGCTCATCCAAACAATATGCTTAGCAGTTTTTCCTTTATAACCTATCATGTAATTTAAAGGGACACCATCATGATTTTATCATTTTTCCCCTACCAATTGTTGCATCTTGTCTTTACTCTAAGCTCTTAGGATAGAGACTGGCTTCTACTTTGCCTTTGGACAGTGGCAGATGCAATGAGTCCCACTCCCACTCACCCCAGCATTAAAAAAAATCATAAATCAAGTCCAAACAGTAATGAAAAGGGCTTTCAAAAGTGGACATTTTCCTTTAACAATCATACATTTGAAGTTCTTATTTTCTTTGTTTTTTTTAAACTTGTACACACACATTTTTGGATTCAACTATCAGCAGGCATCAGTACTGTCTACCCCTCGTGCCCAAAAATTATCAGATTTTTTTTTCCTTTTTTTTTTTTTTTTTTTTTTAAAGACAAAGAAAAAGATTGGATACTTTTTATTTGATTTTC
The DNA here is from genome assembly GCA_007922305.1 of Dermatemys mawii. Lineage (NCBI taxonomy): Eukaryota > Metazoa > Chordata > Testudines > Dermatemydidae > Dermatemys > Dermatemys mawii. The sequence continues at coordinate 4,991,882 of ML677326.1, forward strand.
CGGTGTTGGAGTGTTTAGTCTTCCCATGTTCAAGCTCCTCTCTGCAATCATGAGGGCTAGGATGTTTTTAAAATAAATAAAAAATAAATAAATAAAGCTGAAATTCTTAATCACAGGACTCCAGGGGCTGGAGTTTTGAGAAAAAAAATCAGGTATCAAAGCTGGCAACACAAAGGGATGGTGTAGCTCAAGCAGATTGCCAGTGGGATATTGAGTTTTTCCACCTCTAAAACACCAGCTGAAATCCAATACAGGGGTTTGGCTCTGGGTGTTGCTCAGCACCCACTCCTGTGATTGCAGGGGGCTCTGTAGGTGCATAGGACCTTTCAGGATCAGGTAGTTCAGTGGAGTGTGGAATCTATTTTGCTTCTCTTAAAGTGAGCCAAAAAACTCCAACTGAGTTCACTGGAAGCAAGACCACATCCCACTGGCCAAAACCTACTCACCTTATTCACTTTGAGACAGCACCCTGCTCTGAAGTAACAATTGAAGTCAATGGAGGGGTGCAGATTTACACCACATAGGGATATGGCCTAGTGACTTCAGAGGAACTCACCACCTGAGTGAGGCAAGCATGATTTAATCCTACAAGTCATTACTCATCAGTCAGGGTGTTTTGTGATGTTTGTAATAAGATGCCATTCTTTCAGAAAAGCTGCTGAACCATTTCAGTTATACACACACACACACAAACACAGCCTGTACCATTAGTCTAAAATGCCTAACAAACAGAGGCAACAGATTTAGTCCCCCCTTATTACTCTGATTTGCAAATGATTTAGTCTCCCAATTTTTGTGTACAAATTAGATGCAGGTAAACTTCCTGCCATGACATAAAGCAGGAAGCTCCAAGTCTGGTATATTTCAGGCCATTGGAAATAGGATTGCATGGATTCTGCAAGTCTACTTCACAAGAGCTGGAAGCAAAACTCACAAAAGAGCAACCCCCCCACAGAGGATGTGCTCCTGTGAGGTTATGGGGGTGGAGGAATTGAGCCCAGGGAGGCTTGTGGATTGCAGACGTGCACGCAAAATCAGCCTCAGCATAACAACTTTTGAGCTGAGGTTTCTAAAATCCTCACACCCTAGACCCAAGTCTTGGTTCAAGCAGATATAAGGCCAAGAGCAAATATTTCACATCGTGATCAAAGGCCATTGATGGTGTATACCAGCAATCCGCTAAGAATTGTTTTTTAAAAAAACAAGACTCTGCACGTTGGAGAAGTCTCTTGCCCACAAACATACTTGCTGTAATGTGTGCCCCAAACAAATAAAAAACCAGCCCACCCCCCACTTTCAAACATTTACTGCTTCCAGCTGCACTGAGGCACCAGCTCTGTAGTTAACACTCTGTACCTAAACAGGAAGTGCTGCACCTAGAGGTGGCCATTCCACGTGCAGAAAAGCATGTGTTATAAAACAGCATAGCTGGGCTCTGCTTGTTGTCTGTCAGTGACTCCCGATCAGACATGCTCAGTTTACAAGTAAGATTGATCCCAAGCTGATCTGCAGGACTGACATACAGGAGGAAAAAACAGAGAGCCAGGCTTGATTCTTTCCTTCTTGTACATCTTCAGCAGAATTTTTAAACTCCTTTTTTACTCCTGTTAGCCCTGCAGAGCCAGCCCAGCCACAGGTGAGAACTGGATTTTATTCTTCCTTGTCCACCATCAACAAGTTCCAGCTGTTACACTTATGCCATTCTATTGAATCGTGAACTCGGGTCCTCTGATTCTTCTTCTGTGTCCCTGAGCTCCTGAACAGCCATACCTTTCAGCTTCTAATGAATGATCATTACAGCTGTTTGAGTCAAAGAGCTTCCTAAAGCAACAGGCAACCCACTCTGGCTTGCCACAAGCTAAGCCCCCACTCTTCAACCAGCTGAAAGGAATCCGGTTGCCATTCATACAGGGTCAATCCAGAGGTCTTTAATCAGATGAACCTTTGGCTATGAAGGGAAAAGCCCAACCCCACAAAAAAGGTCTCCTGTGCTCGCCCACTATAGTGCATCTCTCCCCTGTGCTAGTGTGCTCAGTCCCATAGGTGATGCTTTCTGAGTGAGGTGTGACCTTGAGCTTCTGAGCACCAGACTAGTTAAGAGCAAGAACCTCAATGATTTAGTCCTAGATGTGGCACACGCTCCTCCTCTAAAGTTAGGTTAAACACTTCTCTTCTCACTGCTTCAGTTTCATGGTTTTTTAAATGAGGATGAGAATATATGTACACAAATCTATAAGGAGAGCTTATGGTGGAAAAGCTTGGCTTAAAGAAATGGAGGTTTTGCATTTTGTTCTGAATGGTGTTAGGTTAGCATGCTCCTAGATTCCCCTATGGCATAGCTTCCTCTCCTTCAATCCAAATTAAACACTGTCACCGAAGTATCCAATGACCTCTTTTTGGCTGAATCTCCAAGGTTGAAATCATAGCCCTAACACAATTAATGGTAAAACTTCCATTCATCTCAGCAGAGCCAAAAATTCACTCCAGGCTTGGGCTCTATTCCCAGTCTCTTTGCTGCCTTCAAAGCTGTTGATCACACTCACTTCCTTGAACTCTCATCCTCCATCTTATCCTGTTCTCTGCTCCTATCTCTTGTCCTTCTCTATGTGGACCCTCCTACTACCCCTCCCCTATGGGACTGTTAATGTCCAGTTCATGTCTAAAATAGTTAATACCTAACTGACGTAGCACTTTTCATTCATACATACTTCCAAACACTCCACAAAACACAGTCACTATCATTATCCTCCATTTTACAGATGGCAGAAATAAGGCATGGAGAGTGAAAGCAACTTGCCCAAGGTCACACAGCAGGCCAGTGGCAGAGTCAGGAAGTAGATCCACATCTTGAGTCCCTACAAGATCCATAGACACCAGGCTCCATGGGATTTAAATCAACTTCTTCAGAGAGCTGAAGGGCTTAGGCTAGTAAACCCAGGATCTAAATCTGGTACTGAGACAGTCCTTGGACACCTAGGTCTGAGAATCACCTTGTTTCCCTCTGCCTCCAGTAAGAGAGGATTGTCTTGTGGTAGCTGGGTGTCAGCTCCCTAACACACCAGCTTTTCAGCCACTTAAGCGCTCTCCTCTGGGTTAGGCCAGGCCTAACTTCACCTTGCAGGTTAATAGTTGGTGCACCTCAGTCCTCTTGAAACATTTCCCTCTGCTATCCAGCCCACAAAACTGGCTACTCACAGAAGTTCCAGATCCTCTGCACTCAGATATGCATTGTGCCTCAGTTTACTAGTTTTACCTTAAATCACCACTCCTGTAACTCATGCAGCACCTAAATAAGCCTTCTTCTTTTTTTCTTACAATAAAACTGATTCAATTAGAAGCGAGACACAGTGATGGAAACAACCAGTAACACAAAAATGTGTAGACCCACGTTCGCATTTTATCAGTAGTTACCATTCCCTAATACAGAAGGTTTCCTCTTTGCCCCTAGAGTTCAGGCTGTTGCCTAACTGGCTGGTTTCACAAGAAGTAGGACCAAAATGTTCATGAAATCACCCCACTCCTTAAGTGGTTTCCTCAGTGACTGGATACAGAGTGCCCCTCCCACTCCTGTTATACTGACAACAGACTTTTGTTTCTATTCACAATCAGGGTAAAGCTTTTTTTCCTTTTACCTTCAAGTGTTTTCAGTTCAATGGGGTGACAACTCCCCCTTGCCCAAATGGGCCATCACCAAGACACATTACCCAGGTGACTAATTTGTGTCGAGTCCATACTTTCAAAATAAATACATTATTCCTTCAATATTATCCATACATAGCAGGTCAGTAAGATATGGTCAGTGGCTGCACGGTCCTTTTTGGCCTGATCTTTCTAGAACAGGCCCCAGACAAGTTGTATGTGGCAGACCTCAATCCCTTCTGAGCAGTTCTTCCACTCCCCATAGGATTCTGTCATGGCAGAGAGCAAAGTAAGGGGACCCACTCTCTACCACTCCACTAGATCCCAAACAAGCACCCTACAAAGGCATTATCCACTTGCTGGTCCCCTCTCCCCTTGATCACATCCTGATAGGCTGTTTTGACCATGGTCACACAGGAGTGACTGTCGGTGGGATAATATCCCATTCCTTGCCACCTCTTGTGGGTTTCCACCTCCCAAAGTTCAGGGGGCAAGGGAGAATCTGAATCACAGCTTCCAAATAGCTATAGGAATACTCAGCACCAACCTCACTTCCTGGTGCTCTGCCCACAAGGTCCTTTTGAAGTACTCCTCTACCTAGAGCATGTCCTAAAGTAGCTGCTGAGGGGTAGGGCCTCCCTAACCCAGTACTGCTCTATACCTTGACCTCATTTAGCAATGGGGTTTACAGACCCCACACAACACTTATTAATCATTACAAGTTATGAACTTTACATGTTGTTACTCTTCATGGATAAATATCCTGCAAGACATGTTTGGTGTAGTGAGTTTGCCGGGCCTGAGGTCAGATGTTTGCACAGAACAGGGGAAGGGACTCTTTGCCAAGGAGTGTCTATGTCACAGGCACACTGCTCACCTGACTTATCCTAGCCTCCAAGGATAAAAAGTCAGTTTCATTTCAGGTTCATCTACAAGGGAAATTCCCCACCTGATATTAAGTTGTGGTGCAAAGAGACCATTTGTTTAATGAGTGACCTAGTTTGCAGGGTACACTGAAGTCAAAAGATGCTGCTAACCCAGGCAGCAGTTTGGTCAAGCAAACTGCAAAATATGCAGAACAGTCCCAACAGAAGATTTTTTTAAACTCAGAGGAAAGTCAGGAGCAGGACATGGGTGACAGGATGGAGTCTCCAGGATCATGAGTGTCCGGAGTCATAGTTGTTTGAAAAGCCCGAATAGTCTAAAGAATACATTGCTGCAGGTCAATTTCCTCGCTGGTAGTTAGGATCTCCATATGGGCTCTCCAGCAGGCCTTGCCCCTATTTAGTGAGCTCACAGAAGATTCCTCCAGCTTCTGGTGATGCTCACAACACAGACTCTTTGTTACAAGTTACCACAGGAAGCCAGAGTTGAGGCTTTCTCAGGCTAACTCCTTGCTCTGCATATTGCCTTTTGGTGGGGAGAGGGGAGGTAGAAGAGGCTGCTTTGCCAGCAATAGTGGCAGGGGGGGCAGTAAAGGCTGTTCACTGTCACATTAAATGAATGCTCCATTTTGCTCAGGTGCAGCTCTGTCCTTGTCACACTCGGAGCTCTTCCAAATCCTTCTACTGAGTGTAAAGGGAGCTGGATCAGGTCCCACGCTGAGAGACTCTGCTCGTGGCTCTGTTCCCATAAATCCTCCTTTCTGCTAACTCTCACACAACAAACATTCGTGCACCTGCATCCCTCAGAGACAGGGAGTTCCTCTCTACAGAACGATCAGATGTGGAAAGAGGGGGCAGGGCAACTGAGGAAGAGGTCAAAAGAGCCATCCCTTGAGATTCCAGAGCAAGCAGGGGAAAAACAGCTGATTTAAACACACACACCCCCAGCTGTAAAATGACTCAGGTGATCTGTGCAGTACTCAAGGGAGTACAGGACATACAGTATGGGTCATGCAGGCCTCCTCTTCCCTCACTTGATTACATGTGGCAGGCTTTGAAAAGACAGTCAGTCAATTTAATATGTTGGTAGGGGGTTGTTGTTTTTAAGTGAATTTAGAGTTGGCAGCCCAGGAGTGGGAAGCTCCCCTGGACTTCAACTGGCTGTGGATCATCAGGTCCCTAGAGTACAAACAAATTTCACTGGGTGCCCCCTCCTTGCCCTCTCCGTAAGTGGGAGAGCATTTGTCTCCTTTTAGAAGTAATCAGATGCTTTAATGTTGTTGTTGCAGCAGGGCTGCCTTACCTAGTCCAGCTTCAGGGAGCCATTACCTGCCCTTGTTCTCTACCACATGTGCTGCTGCTGGCCCATCTCCCCAGCCCACCAAGGACTCACTGTAATGCCCACAGTCCTTCAGGCTCTTACTCCAGCATACCACCATTTTATTAATTCAGATGAAACCTCACAACCTCAGTATGCTTCTGGGACACAGAGGCCCTTCCATCTACTCACCTCTCTCAGCTCCAGAACTTGTCACAGGAGCTAGCCAACCTCTCTCTCCTGCAGCCTTCCTTCAGCTGAGCCCTCTTTGCCCCTTCCGGAGGAGGGGAGACATTTGACTCCTTCTCTCTGACAGATTAAAGGTCTGGGGATAAACAGCCCTGGTAAAGAGACAGGCCCCTCTGTTACAGTTATTAATAGTGAACCTCTTACATTTATATACTATGCTTTATCTCAACATCCTGTACAAACTAGACACTGATGAATATTTAGGAAAGTTTTCACTTGCCACTGAAGTGGAGACACCTTGGAGATGAAATGCTGCAGTATAGGAAGCAAAGAATCCTATATCCAATGGGAACAGCACAAGGGATCTAGGCAGAATGTGATTACACACACTGAATTTTGAGTAAGATGCTGGTGTTAGCACCCGTTGCCCTGGTGAAAAGTGACACGTCTCTTCAATGACAAAAAGTGGTCTGGTTCCAAGTATAAAATCTTATAAGAAAGTCTGAAGTGCAGAGAGTTCTCATAGGTTTCCATAGTAGGTCACTGTCACAGGGTCCTACTCACCACTAGGATGCTTCCTCCTGGTTGCTCTGGGGATTAGCACTTTCCAGGTCTGATGCCCCCTTCTGCTGTTCATTGTGTCCTCTCTCTCTCCCATCTCAGGGTGCTCTCTCTCATTGTGGCTTGGCCCTCCGGCCAGATCACCATAGTCCTCCCCTTTCGCGGTATCAAAATCAGTCCATACAAACTGTCTCCGGCAGTCTTCCCATTCTCTGCATAGGCAGTGCCACTTCCCTAGTGGCCAGTAACCCAGGCCCACCCATTGCTCCAGGTTCCCACACAGGGTCCTTTTAATCAGCAGCCAGGGTCTGCACCCTCTTAAACCATGGTGCTGTTTCCATGAACCTTTTCATACACCCGTCTCTGAGGATTCCTTCTCTTCCTCTCTAATGTCCAGAGAGCAGCTATAGGGCTCCTTCACTGTAACCCCTTCCCAGATTTATCCTATCCCTGCCTGTTCCTTCTCAGCTGGCTCCATCATCATTCAGGGGATCACCTGCTTCCCCTCAGTTGTGGCCTCTCCTGTTAACTGGCCCCTTCTCAGCCTCATTAACCCCTGCTAGGCTAGTGTAGGGTGAACACCCCATCACAGTCCCATTTCAGCCTACAACATGCACTAGAACCAGAAGCAAACCAGAACTGGTGTAACCAACCACTGTTTACAGATGAGGGACACCCACATCATCCTAGCCTGTTTGATCACAGTGATAGGCTGATTACCACACAATCTGACTGGCCAAGAGTTCTGAAGGAATTCCAATATGAAATTGCAGAACTGTGATATGCTTAAATCAGCCTCTGTACCAGATGACTGGGGGATAGCTAATATAACATCAATTTTTTAAAAAAGGATACACAGGAGATGCTGGCAATTACAGACTGGTAAGCCTAAATTCAATACCAGGCAAGCTAGTTGAAATGATAGTAAATAACAGAATTATCAGACACATAAGTGAACAAGATATATTGGGGAAGGGTCAGCATGGCTTTTGAAAAGGGAAATCATGCCTCACCAATCTGTTAGAATTCTGTGAGTTTTACCAACAAGCCTGATGGCAAGGGTGATCCAACTGATATAGTATCTTTGGACTTTTAGAAAGTCTTTGACAAGGTCCCACATCATAGGCTGATAAGCAAAGTAAACAGAGTGGGAATATCAGACCCATAGGGCCTGCTCTTCCCATGTTGTGATCCACCAAGCAGGTAGCCCACGTGAGGGAGCAAAAAGGTTACCTTACATCCTCTGGCTCTGTGTGCAGAGTGTAGGGAAAGCAACACCCAGCCTAGTCACAGAGCATTTCACCGCTGACTCAAATGGGAGCAGGTGGAATGACCGCCATCTTCCCTGACACACCGGGGATTGAACCAGGGACCTTTAGTGCTACAGGAACCAATCCCAGCCCTTCCTCAGGCAAAAACTCCCGTTAAAGCAATCCAGGACTTCGGTCTGGCAAAGTACAGACTTGAACCAAGGAGCTGAGAGGCAGCATTGAGGTGTTGCATAATGTCCTCTTTTCTGACTAGAGCTGCACAAGTGAAGCTTCTTTGCCAGGTTTAAGCAGAACAAAGTCACAGCCCAGGCTCTAGATGAAGGATTTCAGGCCCTGGGGATCTCCATTCAGCTCCTTTCCCTGTTGACAAGAAAGAAGCTGAGTCATACGTATCTACTGCTTGTTCTCACTCTAGCGAGGCACAGGGGACATCTCCCATCCATATGCTTTATGACCCGTTCCTCCAGATACCTGGGCTCTAACAGAAGCACGAAGCTCTACCAGGAGGAAGCTTCAGTGCCTTTGTCCTGACACTTGTCTGAGCTTTTCTTTTGAAAGCCCTTTCCTAGCTCCTCCCCCTGCATCCTCCCCAAAGAGAGCCCTGGGGAGATGTGGTGAAAGGCGGAAGAAGATAACTCCCCGTCCCCTCCTTCTGGAGCTGCATGAGTCCTGCAAAGCTAAAGTAGGGGAGGATGCTGCAGGTCACATGCATCCCACAGCTACTCAGAGACATTCAGGCTCCCTCTGTAACGTTGCCTCCCACAGAGTCCGTAGGGCTCAGGCAACGAGAGTCTCTTCTATTCAGGTTCTTACACGGATACCATGGGGATCTTTGGGGCATGTGACTCCCACAACGGGGACAAGCAGCTTGCCATGTCTGCTAAGTAACAGCACCCTGCCCTCAGAGAATGGTCACCCAATGATGCAATGCTTCTGCCTTGTGTTTCATTGGCTGGGGGTGTTGACGCTGAGCAGCTTGCAAGAGGATTTGTGTGGGTGGCACTGCAGTAGGAGCACGAACGTGTAGTTGAATTAAGGCCTTGTCTAGGCACAGAAGCAGCAGCTATCATTCCGCATGGGTCTGAGAGTTGCTTTGGGGTAATGTTTTATTAGTTCTTTGTACTACAGTAGCCCCCACCAAAATCAGGCCCCATTGCTCTAGGCCAGAGGAGGAAGCGCAGAGGAATGTTTGGGGTGGGGGTGGGCACCGCTGGAGCCTGGGCCAGCTCCCATGGGGGGCTAGGAGGGAGCATCACACAACTCCAGTCCTGGCCCCCTTACCTTGTTTGCACTCCATCCCCCACACCACCCACAGAGCTGCAGCCCTGTTCCTTTAGCTTTGCAGGACTCATGTGCCTGGCAAAACAACCCAACCAGCTTCCTAGCCACAGCCCTGTTCCTGGAGGGAGGGGGCACACAGGCAGAGGTAACGGGTCGGGGGGGTGAGGTAAAATGTTCAAGGACCATGCACATGTTGAGAGAGAGAGAAAGAGCCTGCCACCAAGAGTTTACAAAGACCAAGGCAGAACAGTATCCCCCTTACCCAAGATCACACTGGGAGTATGGGAGAGCTGGGAGCTGAACCTAGCTCTGCTGAATGCCATCCAGTGCCTTACCCACAAGGGGATCTCTTGGAGAGCTCTGTAACCCCACCCAGCTGCAGGAGGGGCTGGTCCCATTGCAAAAAGGAACAGTCAGGCCAGCCTGGGAGTTATGAGGTGCCCAGCGGCTGGTTTCGTTCCTGGGACCAGATTCACACTTCCTGGAACCCCCTTTCTGTGCCATCCTATCCCACTGCCCCAAAAGAGCAATTCAGCTGTGGGAAGGCAGGCGGTGGCAATGTTCCTGCCCGCTCTGGAATTTTCCAGCAGGGGAGGGCAGCTCTAACCCCTGCTAGGGGCTCTATCGAGCTGTATAGGGAGATGTGCTCAACAAGCCCCATTTCTGGGGCTGCCCTGGCCACTCACCTCCTACTACAGAGGAGACATCTTTCACCATGTGCTAGCACAACCCCCCCCCCCCCCCCCGCCCCGACACCCATTTTTCTGCCAGCGCAGGCTCCAAGCTGGGGCTTGTGCTGCGAGAGGCGTGATTCAGCCCCCCGTGTGTGGCTGTTTCTTTGGGGAGGTATAAAATGTGCCCGTCATGCAGTGCCTGGCAAAACAACCCATCCAGCTTCCTAGCAACATGGCATATCAGAAGAGTCCAAGCAAATCGCTAGCTGTTTATACTCCCTGCAGCCACCTTCACTGTGTGACAGGAAGAGCAGGATACCATGCCTTGCACGCAGTGCTTAATTTGTGCCATAGCTGAACCCCGGCACCGTAGGCTCGGCGGTTTGTAGCCCTGGCACCTCTGAGTTTGCAGCATTAGTTATAACTGTAAAAAATATTACTGGAGCCCCAGCCCCTCTTTCATTACAATTAAGCATAGCTTGCATGGCACTCTGGACTTTCATAGGCTGGGACTAGATGCACTGGCTGTAGCTAAGAGATGGCACCGGTTCTTTTCTCTTTCACAGCAGGGAAGCTGCTGTCTCAGACCCACTCACCACCCACCTGCTCCTCTGATACTCCCCCTACAATGCCTCTCCCATCCATTTGGCCCTCGATCCATAAATCAAGCCCTGCTCAGTATCCCATCCTACTTTGCAAAGTATTTATAGCCCTTAGCTTAGCCAATTATACCAAGAGTGCTAGTGCCCTCTGCTGGTGGAAATTCTTTATAGTCGAAAGCACCCACAGCCATCTCTCCCAGTAACAAATGCTGGCAGTGGATGTAACATAAAACAGAGTAAATGGGTGTCACTCTAGGAGGGACAATGAGTTTTGCTAACAGCACTTAGTATCACTTCTCTTGTCACATGTGATAAGCTGACCTCGCCTGGGCCTTCACTCCCCAAATGCTGATGCATTCAATTAATTGGAAATTTTAAAAAACCCAAAGGGGAACTAGCAAGATGCAACTGTCTCACGAAAACTACTGAGGAGAGAAGCTACACTGTGGCAAAAGCATCTGAGGGTATGGTTACACTTACAAGATTATAGCGCTATAGGTTATAGCGGTCCCCTTATACAGGAATATGTATAGCGCTATTGTATGTCCACACTCAGATGCACCAGCGGTATAGCATGGCCACATTTGGGTCACTTAATGCGGCATTAAGAGCAGCGCATTAGGGCAGGTATCCCAGCATTCAGCTGGGTGCAACGTGCTTTTTAAACGAGGGGAGTGAGGGGGGACGCGTTGTGTGTATGCGGAGGGAGAGAGACATTGGTTTTTCCGTTTTTCTGAAAGCCTGTCAGTGAGCCTCCATTCACAGAAGGCTTTGTTTTCACACAGGCTCCCTCCTTAAACATTTGCATTGCTTATCTGCCGAGTTAGTATAAGAGGTACTTCCGCATTCCTCCAGCCGAGTTCAAAACAAAGGGAAGAGACGTCAATTGCGTTAAATGGCTCTAGGCATCTCCAGAGATTACTTGTAGCGCAGTGGGTGTCCACATCCTTGCTGTAGCGCTACAGCAGCTGCGCTACAGCCCTTATTCCCCATGCGGAGGTGGATTAATAATAGCGCTATAACTGCTGAGTGCCTTGCCAGTGTGGATGGGGAGGAGGTTATAGCGCTCGTGGGGGCTTTATAGCGCTATAAAGTGCCAGTGTAACCATGGCCTGAATTCTCCCTTGCAACAGAGCCAAGGTGTTGTAAGTTCCATGGCAAGACAACTATTTAAGCTGCTCTCATGCAATATACCCCCCTTTCTGCTCCCACCTTTTAGTGTCTTCTCTGTCGTAGAATTATTTGTATTACTGTAATGCCTCAAGGCTCCACCTGAAATCCTGTTGAGCTAGCTGTTGTAGAATTGTACCTTTTGGGTGGGCTAGAGTTCACTTCATTGCCCTTCTCCAGCACCTAAAAACCTCCAACTCCCATAGAAAAGTAGCCAGAGACTCAGAGTTCAGTCTCTACAGGTTTTCAGCAAGGATGGCACAGGATCAACCTCCCCACAGTCAAGTCCCAAAAGGAACTAATGAAATAATTAAATAATTTTATACAGATCTTATGATAAATAATAAATCTAATTTTACAGCATGACATGGCTATTTTATATTCCACAGACATTACCTTCACAGTTATACATAAACATAAATAAAGAAAACAAATTGAAATCTGAACAGTTCAGTCCCCACAGAAATACAATGAGAAGAAACAAAGTTGCCAGAAGGTTAGGTTTTGTTCACCTAAATCTCCATTAGAGTCTTTGATCACCAAATCTAGACAGTCTGCTGAGTCTAAAACAACATCTTCCCTCCACTGGCTTGTAGGGATCTTCAGCTGGAATCCAGGTGGACTCTTCCTCTGCTAAAATCACTGCTAGCCAGTCAGTGAACTGATTAACCCACCACTCAGTTACCTGTACAGACTTAAAGAAAACCCTGCTGCAAAATACTTCAGCATCAGGGACACCAGCCTGCATCCTGCTCCTGGGCTCAGCTTCTCCCAGTTCACACTGCCGGGCACATGGTCCTTCTGCAAAGCAGCTTCCCTCACTGCTCACCCTCCTGGAGTCTGACACCAGCAACAGGAAACCTAGTGGAGCAGACTCAAATCTACCACACCCCAATTCCAAAAGCTTCTAGCTGTGGAGTGCTAAATCTAACTAGCAACAATGACCCAGACACAACTCACTCCTACTTCCCCCAATGGGTCGCATAAAGAGATATCTTCCTATTAGGCACATGGGTTACACAAACACCTAATTACAGAGGCCTAGCAAGTCAGTAGCAAAGCCAAGAATAGAACCCAGATCACCCACCTCCCAGGGCAATGCACTAATCCGGGCCTGCACAACATGCAGCCCGCACGGACTCACTGTGTGGCCCATGGGAGGTATGTAGGGGTGGGACAAGCCAAGCAGTGGGATGGGGAAAAGCAGATGAGGGCGGGTCTTTTCAGCCCGCAGCTGGGTTTTTTTTGCAGTAAAATGGCCCTTGCTGCTTTTTGAGTTGTGCAGGCCTGCGCTAATCACTAGACCACATTGCCTCCTCTTGTGTTATATTTAATTATGTAATGATTCTGCAACCTTGCCTTATGAGTAGCACCTACTCCTGCAAGCGGTCCCAATGCCTTCAGTGCTACACAGTGTGAGAGAGGGCTACAAAATCATGCTGTTGTAAGCACCTTGGGACAGGGTTTAATCACTTTATCTGACTTTAAAGCACATAGCGTCCCATATAATTGTATTAATAATTCATCATCTATACTCCATGTAACACGACAGAGCTCAAGGGCCTTTGCACAGTGAGAGTCAGGGATAGATTTGACCCTATGCCAGCAAATAGGCATGACAGTAGCTTTGTGTTTCCCTTATTTGAATATAAGTATTTGAAGGCAATTTAAGGCCAGAAGGGACCATTATGACCACCCAGTCTGACCTCCTGCATAACACAGGCCAGGCAATCTCAGCCAGTAATTCCTGGACCTGCATCAAGCCCACAGCTTCTGTTTGAACCGTGGCAGATCTTCTAGAAAATTATCTAGCCTTGATTTCAAGGCTTCAAGTGATGGAGAATCTGCCATGTCTCTTGGTAAGTCGTTCCAATGGTAAGTTACCCTCACTGTTAATATTTGCGCTTTATTTCTAGTCTGAATTGGTCTAGCTTCAGTTCCACCCATTGGATCTTGTTATGCCTTTTTCTCCTAGATTAAAGAGCCATCTGCTACCTGAAATCTCTTCCCTACATAGGTACTTACAGGCTGATCAAGCCACCTCTTAACCTTTTCTTGGATAAAAGAAATAGACTGAGCTGATTTAATCTCTTAGTATAAGGCATGTTTTCCAGACCTGAAATCATTCTTAGAGCTCTTTTCTGAAATTTTTTCCATATCATTTAAGCATGGGCAGCAGAACTGAACACACAAATTTCTAGTAGTAGTCTCACTAATGCTGTACACCAGGGGTCTCCAAACTATGGCCCGAGGGCTGGATCTGGCCCGCGGCTTCAATTTGTCCACCCCTCACAACCTACAGGGGAGAAGCAAACAGGCAAAGGCTGCTGCAGCTGACCAGGCATGCTGAAAAGGCAGGGGAAGGGGCCGCCAGCAGTAGCTCAGCTGAGCTGTGCAGGAGGGTGAGTGCCCCTGGGAGCCAGCGTCCCCCAAAAAGGGGAACCAACTTAGGGGAGAGTTGCTGCTGCAGCTGAACAGGACCCCTGCCTTAGAGTAAAAATACAAGCCAGATGCTTAATTACGTCTCCAATAAAGGGAGTAAAGAAGATGGAAATAAAATTAAAAAATAATGTGAAATGATTTTTAATGTATTGACAAATATTTTGTGTGATTTCACAGGACCTGCATTGATTATACAGCTACTTTTATACCTGATTTAGAATTTAATGCAATACTGACACAGTAGAGAAATGTTTTTATGATTTGCATCTATTTAATTTTTTTCAGTAGCTTTGGCCCGCGAAGCCCCTTCAAAAATCTAATATGGCCCTCGTCTCATAGAGTTTGGAGACCCCTGCTGTACCCAAAGGAACACCACCTCCCTGCTCCTGCTTGATATTCCCCTGCTTACACATACGTGCACCTTCTTAGCTACAGCAAACAGACTGCGTGGTCGTGTTTAGTTATCTGCCATTACCCTAAGTCCTTTCCAGAATCACTGCATTCCAGGATTCCATCTTATAAGTGCAACCTTCATTGTTCATTTCTAGATGTAATAATATTAATAATGTCACATTAATAAGAGGGAAGCAATGCTAGCCAAAAGAGGGAAAAAAGTTAAAGAATATTTAGATGTATTCAAGTTGGAATAGCATGATGAAATGTTTCCTAAGGTACTTAAGAAACTAGCTGAAGTAGTCTCAGAACCATTGGTAATTATCTTTGATAACTCACAGTTCTGGAGGAGGCAGGGCAAATACAATATCTATCTTTAAAAAGGGAGCAACGAGGACTAGAGGAATTATAGACCCATCAGCCTAACTTTGATATCCGGAGAGATCCTGGAAGAAATTTTTCAATCATCAATTTGTAAGCACCTAGAGGATAATGATATAAGCATTATCCAACATGGATTTCTCAAGCATAAATCATGCCAGACCAACCTAATTTCCTTCTCTAGGAGAGTTCCTGGTCTAGCACAAGGTGGGAAGCAGTAGATGTACTATCTTGATTTTAGTAATGTTGTTGTAGCTGGTTATTCCATGGATATTAGAGAGACAAGGTGGATGAGGTAATTATTGGACCAATTTCTATTGGTGAGACACATTTTCAAGTTACATAAGCTCTTGTTCAACAACAGAAATGTGGTCCAATAAAAGAAGTTACTTCACCCATCTTGTCTCTCAATTTTATTAAGGCTTCTGACACTGTTCTCCATGACATTCTCCTACGTCAACTAGGGAAATGTGGTTTTAATTGAAATTACTGAAAATTGGTTAAACTGGTTCTAAAACCCAAACTCAGAGAGTTAAACTCCTTGCTATCAACACGGGAGGATATATCAAGTGGGATACCACAGGGGTCTATCCTGGGTCTGGTACTAGTCAATATTAATGACTTGGATGATAGCATGGAGAGTACACTTATAAAATTTGCAGTTTGCCCTGAGCTGAGAGGGGTTCCAAGCACTACTGAGGACAGGAGTAGAATTCAAAATGATCTTGATAAATTGGAGACTTCGTCTGAAACCAAGACAGAGAAATTGCCTGAAGTCAGGTGAAAAGTACAATCCTTTACTGATAAGTAAGCTGGAGAAACACAGGCTCAGTGGAACTACCATTAAGTAGATATATAACTGATTAAATAAATACAAACAAAGAGTAACTATTAATGGAATGATGTCAGATTGGAAGGAGGTCTATGTGGGTTCCACAGGGATCTGTTCTGGGTCTAGTGTTATTTAACATCTTTATTAATGATCTGAATGTAGGAATAGAGAGCATACTGATCAAATTTGCAGATGACAGAAAGTTGGGAAGGGAGTGGGGGGTTGCCAGCACTTTGGAGGCTAGAGCTAAAATTCAGAGGGATCTTGATAACTTGGAGAACTGGGCTATAGTCAACAAAATGTAATTCAACAAAGACAAATGTAAGGTGCTACACTTAGGGAAGGAAAACCAAATGCACAATTACAGAATGCGGGATAACTTGCTTGGCAGTAGCACTGCTGCTAAGGATCTGGGAGTTGTGACAGATCACAACCTCAACATGAGTCAGCAATGCAATATTGTTGCTAATTAAAAAAAAAAAGAGTAGCAAATGCAATTTTAGGTAGCATAGCATTAACAGAGCTGTCATAAGTGTGAAGTAGCCTAAAATTAGTGTTTACCTGTAAGGGGTTAAGCTAAAGGTAACCTAAAAGGTAAACAACTGACCAATGAAAAATTTCTCAGAAGACAAAGGATTTTAAGTTTCAGTTTCTCTCTGGGTCTGTGAACAAAGAGAGACCCAAAGAGAAACTGAAACTTAAAATCCTAAGAATTTAGCATGTAATTTACTGAAATATTAGCAGGACACCCAGGCTAGCTCCCAAACTCTTGCAAACACTAACATGGGACAGTCAATGCTCACAGGTGGTCAGCAATGACACTGTTTGTCCCCTCGGGGCTCCCTGCAATGCTCAATTCCAGGGCCCCTATCAGTTAGGGTGATCAGACAGCAAATGTGAAAAAAATCAGGACAGAGGGTGGTGGGGTAATAGGAGCCCATATAAGAAAGAGACCCAAAAATCAGTACTGTCCCTATAAAATCGGGACATCTGGTCATCATATTATCAGTCATCTTGCATATACAGTGTATGCAAGGTCACACTGTGGAGGACACAAAGACTTGTGTGTGCTTAAATTTGATGTACTAAGAGTGAATTCAGTGTGTAAAATTAATCATGTGCATGAGTCTTTGCAGGGTTGGGGCACAAGCCTGTAACTTTGGCCAGTGCAGGTGAAGTCAGGGTTGCAGACACCAAGTGGTTTGAATGCATGAAACCTCTAAAATATGGTAAAATATATTTTTTAATGCATGCACAAGCAAAAGCGCACACACACACCCTTCCCCAACGTTAGAAAACAAAGAAATGCAAAGACAAGATGGCACTTTTTAAGCAAGGCACCTAAACATCCTTAATTCTGCTCACCATAAAGTCATCCGTCTTTGCTAAAGGTAGATTCCCAGGAATGGGGGAAGGGGGAGAGAATGACCACTCCTCTTGCATCCCACACTGCTGTGTTAAAGTCAAGTGACTGAAGTTATTAACTAAATGCTTGTCCTGGGCACTAAGCCTGAGGGAGGGAAATTCAGTAAAGTTAGTTTCATCTGTCATCTGTTTATCTTTTTGATTACATGGTAGCAAAAAAAAATAATAATAATAATAATTAGGCCACTGGAACCACTGACGACCGTTCTTTTTAAGCTGTCAGAAGTAACCAATCTTTGTTCACTTTCCTTCAAGTCTTGTAGCAAAAGTCTTCCCTTAGCCCCAGATCTAACCCACCCATTTGGAAGCAGATCTGACCTTTTCTGTGAGGACTTTGGGGGTGGGAGGGGCAAATAAAATAAAAACCAGGCTTATAGTGAAAACTCCATAGTGAGTTTATAGTGAAAACTCCATAATTAGGCGCAGTATCCGCTGGGCAGACACCAACTCCACGAGCAGCCTCGCTCGCTGGAACAACCAATTCAGGAGGGGATCGGAAACTTCCCTCGGCTGGGAATTTCCATTCCATCAGCGAGCCAGATAAGGGCGGCCGGGGTTTCCCCAGCTCGGCGGCTTTGCAAGCCAGTGCGCCTGGGGAGAGAAGAAAGCCGAAGCGGGGCCGGGTTACATCCTTCCTACTCTGGGTCCTGCTGCGCTAGCACCGCCACAAGGCGCCCAAGCCCCCGCTTCGCACTCCCAGGCGGGAGCCCGCTCCTGCGCGGTATTCCCTGCACCAAGCCGCCCGGCTTAGCGCCTCCCGCCCCCGCCCTTTGCATGGTCACTCAGGGGCCCGGGCCAGGCCAGCCCCCGCTAACCCCTTCTCCGACAGACGCGCTGCAAGCGGCCTACAGCCCCTTCCCCTGCAAACAAAAGCGCTTGATGGGCGGCCGGATCGAGGCAAAGCGACCAATGGGTGGCTGGCTTGGGGCACGGAGAGGGCGGGCTTAGAACGCTCCCCGGGAAGGAGCGAGCGAGAGAGGCCGCGCGGGTTGGTGTGTCTGTGTCGCGCTCCTGGTGGGCTTTTCCGCTGCTGTTGTCCCGCACTCAGGTAAGGAGCGGCCGCCGGTCGCTGCCCGGAGCCCTCTCCCTTGCCCATGAAGCTGGGAGTCACTGGACGAGGCCGGGTTTTGGAGCGGGGTCCTGGCTTCTCGGCCACTGTTGTTCCTCAGACACTCCCTCGGGTTTGCAAATGACTCCTCTCTGCTCGGAGCAGCCCCAGCTAAAGGCGGGAGCACGGAAAGAAATTGCTTGGCTCCCTTTGTTTTGCAAAATGCTTGTTTGCTGGGCTGGGGCAAGTTCAGTGTGACTCGGTG
The DNA here is from genome assembly GCA_007922305.1 of Dermatemys mawii. Classification (NCBI taxonomy): domain Eukaryota; kingdom Metazoa; phylum Chordata; order Testudines; family Dermatemydidae; genus Dermatemys; species Dermatemys mawii. The sequence continues at coordinate 5,010,257 of ML677326.1, forward strand.
GAGCAGGGTGTTAGTTGGATGAAGCAGAGAAATTAACAAGAACATAAAATAATCGGACTGGGTCTTGTTTGCGAACCAGATGGACATTGAGCAGTGGTTAGTCATTTGCTGGGTTGATGTGGGAGCTTGCCCTTGAACGAGGAAGTGCTGGTAATAAATGTAACTGCCTTACGCAGGTTCGGTCATTGTTGTAGTCAGGTTTGAAGCAGCAGAATGAGAATCTGCAGAGATTCCCCCCCCCCCCACACACTCTTGGATGCAAAATCTGTGGAACTGTATTCCCTTCTTTAGGCAGAAAGAGCACTCTTTTATGCAAGAGTTTGTTGTGGCATCACATTAGGCTGGGCCATCCTGGACTGCAGCGCACTAGGGAAACCTGAAGATAGTGTTGGGGAATGAAGTAAGGTGCACTCTACCCCCCTGGCATTGAATTAAATTAATTCTTGGATCAACTCAGAAAGTGAGGAGAGGTCTGGTCTCCTTGATTCTGGGACTGCTGGGGACCAGTTTTCCACTAGTGTTGGCTAGGGCAGTTCTAGGGAATTGCCAGGGGCTTTTTGTGGCCTGCAGAGAATAACTGGTGCTTTGCTCCCAACATGTAACCACACATCCCAGAATGTCCCCTGAGCCAATCCTGTACCTTGGAAAGAGGCTCCCAGGACAGGTGTTATTTATGGGAGGTTTGTGTCTGGGGGCGGGGGTGTTTGCCTTCTTAACCCCTTTTCATTGGCAAAGGAGTGCAAAACGGCCAAATGAATTGTGCTCTCTGTCAGTAGCGAATCAGCCCGCTAGCATCGTGTGCCCAGAGTGCCATGTTTTTAAAGAGATCCGTGGCAGTGGATCTTGTGGACAAGAGAGATCCCATAAGAGATGAGGTTAAAACCCACCAAAGCCGCAGACAAATTCCAATCAGTGGACTTGCATTCTGCCTTCCTGGTAGTTTCAAAACAGGAAGTGAAACTTCAACTGATTGGTTGTGTGCTGCCATGGCCACCTCCTGTATTTCTCTAGAATGCTTCAGTGCAAACATTGACCCAGACTGAGAATAGCTATACAGTCATGAATGTCTTAAAGACTCTAAGGAATTGCCAGACTGCATAGCACTTACACTAGACTTCTGTCTTTTGAGTTTATAATTCTTGTTCATCTGTGTGGATGACCATGGGATACAGGTTTCAGAGCAGTGCCATGGGATACAGTGTGAGAGGGAGTCAGGACAAGGTGGTCTTTGAATAAAACAGTGGATGGGGGTTAAGAACACTAGATTCAATTTCCAGCCCATGCAACTCCTCTTGGGCACGTTGCTTAGAGAGGGATTTTCATAAGTGATTTTGGTGCCAAGTGCCATTAACTTTCTAAATCACTAAAGTTCTCCTGAAAATCCTACCCATTTTCTCTCAGGGCCTCATTTCCCCATCTCTAAGAATGGGGACAATGCTTTGTTTTTGTGTCTTGTCTATTTAGCTTGTAAGCTTTGGGGCAAGTACTCTGAGTATGTCTGCACCGGAGCTGCAAGTGTGATTTCCTGCTCAGGCAGATGCACTAAAATAGTAGTGTAGCCATAGCGGCATAGGGTAACTGCCTGCAATGCATACCCTTGAGCAAATGGTTCCTGTGAGAGGGACCCCTAAAAATAAATCTATGCACTTAAAAAAAAAAAAGACATGTGAGAACCATAATGTTCTGATATCACATCTTATTTTGCACACACCTGAGACTTAAACTATGGCTCTGATCCTCCCCAAATCAAAATCATCCACTTGAGATTGACCTCGGGGAGCATCTGGCATTCCCTGCTCTTTTCAGGAAGTAATATTTGTAAAGTTATTCTGGATAAAAATTTAAGCTGGCTCAAGCTTAACTGATGAGCTAGAGCAAAACAAGGTGGGTGAGGTAATATCTTGAATTAGACCAGATGGAGGCTGAGGGAAAAACTTTTGAGCTTACACAGCACTCCTGCTAAGGTCAGGAAAAGTCCCTTGTGCATATGTTGTGAGCTCAGGTTGTTAGCAGCCAGCCTTGAGGTGACCTGCTCTGATTGGTACCAAGACGCTGTGGGTTTGAATCCTGCCCTAGGCAGCAGTCTGGCTGAGAAGGTGTGCTGTGCACACACCAGTTGCTCTCTGCCTGTCTTCTGCCAAGGCTCCCTCTGGAAGTCTTGCCTTGCCAAGCTAAGTTTCCAGTTTAAGATCCAGTAACAGCCACATGCAGACTCATATTTTACTCTTAGAAGGACTGTCAAGGAAAATGGAGGAGACATGAAAGACAATCTAGTAGGTCCAGTCTGTGGTCAGCATGCTCTGGGGTGGCTGATATGGCTTAATAGTCCCTCTGTCTCTATCAACCCCAGCCCAGCAATAGCGTGGGCCACTCAGTGATCTGTCCATCCTACTGACTCAGTCCACCACCCAGGTCACTTGGAGACTCACTCCTTTCAGGGTAACAAAAAAGTCCAAACAAAACTTAAATCTAACAAACTTATACCAGACTTTCCACTCCAGTCTGGGCTCATTAGTCCTTGCTCCTTTACTCCCAAGACTTACACCTCCCTTTCTGCCCTTTTTTTCCCTGGGTTCCAGGCCGGGACCCAGCATTACGGACCTACAGACTGCTTGGATCTATTGCTGCTGCTTGTCTGCAGGCACCTTTCACACAGCTGCCTTGTCTTGTCCTCTTTACTCCATAGACAGCTTCCTCCCACCAGTCTGGTAGTGAGGGACTTTCTTAGTGTTCATAGCCATGCCAGCTGTTGTTAACTGACCACTTAGTCATAGCTGAAGAAGTGACTCGTCCAGCTATTAACTCCTTCCTGGCTGCTACACTGATACAGCTGCAGTACATCTGGTGAAGACACTCTATGCCAATGGGAGAGAAGTCTCCTGATGGCATAATAAAATCACCCCCCCCCCCCCCCAAGCAGCAGAAGCTCTGTCTCTACCAGCATAGCACTGTGCACACTAGCGCTTATGACAGGGTGACATCTCTGAGTGGGGTGGAATATTCACGTCCTTGGGTTTTGCCAACATAAGCAGTAGTGTAGACTATCCTAAAGGAGCAGCATTAGGGCAATGCAATTATTCTGCATTCTCCTTGCCTATTTCCTGAATGGTAGGACTGAGGCTATGGCTACACTAGTGTAGCTGCTCTAATTACTTAATTACTCCAGCGCCCCTAGTTCTAGTCATGCAGACAGCAAGCAGCAAAAGACCAGAAGTCAGAAGTGAAGACAATGAAATGTTTATTAAGGTTAATTTCCAGCAAGCATGATTCCAATTTTCCCACCCACTTCCTGTTTGACCCCAGTTTATATAGTAATGTTCTCAGCTATATCTTAACCAATCATTTCACTGAGATTTAACTAACCAATTCTAACATATTGTGATATAATTCTCTAACCAATTATATCCCACGACCCTAATTAACTTACGCTTTGCAAAATTAATTATACAGCAGACAGAAAAATTAGAGAACCAGGCAGATAACAGTAGAAAAGTGGGGGCCATAAAGATAAAACAGGAACCAGAGAGGTAGCCGTGTTTGTCACTTCTGCAGATCCAGACTGAGTCCTGTGGCACCTTAAAGACTAACAAAAGTATTAAAGCATAAGCTTTTGTGGGCTAATACCCATTTCGTTGGATGCATGCAGTGGAAGTAAAGATAAAACATTACAGAAATGAGGGTTTCATAACCACAATATTTATAGGTGATTTCTTGCCAGACAGGATGCTATCAAACTATGTTATCTTTAACCATCTTAAGATCTGTTTCTTTATCTGGTGGTGATGGGCACTATCAGGACAGGATCATCTTCCTAACAGCCCAACACCACCGTATTTCAATGTGACTGGTTTGGGATGTGAGGATGTGACCGTAGGATTTCCAGCTTATGGTTGCCCCTGCTGCCTAGCCAGAGGCTTTAGCCTAAGAACAAGGCTTCAGACTGTCCTAGTGAGAGAAGGCCCATACACAGGCGGACTGTGATTTTTATTCTTTGTTTTATACCTTTATAACTAGCTAAATGATAAAAATACACTTAAGTTCTTAAAATATAGGCCTTTACAGGCAGCCCTGCATGTCCTCCTCCTCATGTGAGAGGTGGTAGCTATGTTGGCGGGAGAAGCTCTGCTATGGACATAGCACTGTCCACACTTGCACTTATGTCGTCAGAAATTATAAGGGTAGCTAATTCACACCCTTGAGGGACATAATTTATGTCAACTTAAGCTGTCGTGTGTACATAGCCACAGTGTGATTAAAGAAAAGCAAGTAGCTTCGACTCATCAGTAGTCATGATAAAAGGGGTTGCTTAGTAACAGAAAATGGAGTTTCAGCTTTGTGCAGTAATTCAGCCAAGAGCTCACCAACCTGCTCAGAATGCTGTAGTTTCTGTGGAAAAGGGTGTGAAGATGTCAGCTACTAAACATTTGTCACATGCTCTTTTTTAAACTGAGCAAACCTCAAAAGATATTTCCCCCCGCCCCCCCAAAAAACTGCTAGAGAAAAATCAATCAGTGCATATGCTACAGTAAACATTTAAAAATTATATGCTAGCCCAGCAGACAGAATTTTTGTAACCCATTTTTACGCCTGATATCTATAAAACCTGATAGAACCTTAATTGTGGTAGCCCTGACACCCAGCTATAATAGTGCTCTGCCACATTAGGGCCAGAGGTAGAGTTCCTAATGCAAACTGGGGTTGTGTGGTCAAGGGTTCTCCAGATACAGCCCCCTCCCCCCAATACAGCGCTGATTTTAATAATCAAAATGTTCAAAAATTCATGTGTATAGCGGTAGTGCCATAAAAACTGGTATTTCAGAGCAGGGGCTGGAGTAGGCTTTGGGGGGCAGGGGAAGAACACCCACTGAGGAGAATGGGCCAGTCTACACCTCTGAGTTTCTGTGTCGTATTCTCATTCATGGGGTTGCAGAGCACCATTTAAAATGGATGCCCCGCCCTCAACAGCCTGACCCCCCCCTCCCCCCGCCCAGAAGCCTGATCAACCCCCCCTCCGCCCCCGGCCCATGAGCCCCTCCAGCCACCCCTTCCAAATCTGAGTGTCTGGTGCTGCAACGTGGCTCATGGAATCACAGTGCCACTGAGGTTTGGTACGATTGAAAAGTGGTTGGGATGTGACCCGGGCGGCCCTTCTGACTCTCTGGCCTGTGGATTCATCTGAGAGTATCCCATGGAACCGAACGATCCACTTCACACGTCTGTAATCCGCCTCCGCTGCAGAGCCCCTTCCATTAACGCTAGCCCCCAAAGTCTGTGACTCTCCTCCACTTGCCCATGCTGCCTCCAGCTGGTAGATGTGCTCCTCCCAGCCCAACAGTTAACACCTTCTTATCTCCCTGTAGCTTTTCCAGCTCTGCTGGGAGCACAGAGAAGGACAGAGCTGATAGGTGAGTGGCAGTGACATGTTCCCAGGAAGTCTTGTGCCACTCCCTGCTTTCCTCCCCCCCCCCGCCTCCTCCCCACCCCCGCCATGGGTGCTCCTGGTCATATCCCGCTTATTACCCCTATTTCCACAAAAAACAAGGGGAATTCCCTATCCTTGTCTAGCAGTGCCTTGTACTCTTCCCGAGTGCTGAGTGCATCTGTACTAAATAATAAAGATTTGTATTCCCTTGGACTGACCAATCACATTTTTGCTGCTGAACTGCCAGATGCTGCTTGTGGGTTCTGAAGAACAGCTCTCTGTCAGTTTGTCTCTTGCACCAACAGAAGTTGGTCCAATAAAAGGTATTACCACACCCACCATGCCTCTCCAATATCAGACAAAACGGCACAAGATTTCTCCTGGAACGCAAAAGTGTTCTCACAATGGACTGAAATGAAAGGAAATAAACAATGCTGCATTCACAAGCATGAAGCCGAATGTCTTCAGATACAGTATACCCTGATACAGTTTGTCGTCTTAGCTAATGAAGGTCATGTACTGCTTTTCAAGGTCATCAACACCAGATTAGTGTGTTGTGGGCATTCCTGACACCTCTACAGCAAACAGGCAGGAAAAAACCTTAAAAAAACTAAAATAACCCATGAACCAATTAAAATTCCTTCCACGCCTACATCATAAGGAAACTAAAAAGAGCACCAACTGTCTTGATTTCCCCCCTTCCTTTGCAGATCACTTTTAATCAATCACTACATGTGCCCAAGGCCTCACTCTTATATCTCCTCTGACCCCAGGATAACTGTCTAAGTACTGGAGAAGTAACTAGTGCTCCTATGTGGATATCTAATAAATCCCCAACTGAGCACGACAACTAGAATCAAGTTCCGGGCTGGAGCAGACCTATCCCAAACCTGTGTTTGCTGCTGACAGTTCTAAAGGAAGCTGAGACAAGGAATTGGCTGAAGCCAGTTCAAAGCAGAACATGCTGTAGTGACTAATCCAGTTTGTGACTGCAGTTTCATGGAGAGTGGGCTAAATTCTGCTTTTGGTGACGTTGGTGTAAATCAGTTCCATGGATGTTAGTGGAATTATCTTGTATTTACACTTTTAACAGATTTTGGCGCAGTATTTTTGTCAGATGGACTGTCTGTGTAATAACACCTGAAAATGTGTTAAAATGCCTTTGGCATTTGGGATTATCTATTGGAGTAAAGTTACTCTCAAGCATAAATTGGACCATGATCTGGATCTAAGTGTAGACAAGTCAGGACAGGGGGACCTGAGGTTTACAATAACAAGTCTGTGTGGTGGTTAGGCTGCTGTGTGCACATATCGTGGGAATCACAGTATTTGTTTGTTTACATGAGTTATGGTTTAATGCTGTGGTGGACAACCTGCGGCCCATCACGGTACTCTGATTGTGGGCTGTGTGACACTTCGCTGATCTTGACTGTTCGCAGGCATGGCCCCCCGCAGCTCCCAGTGGCTGTAGTTCGCTGTTGCCAGCCAATGGGAGTTGCGGGAAGCGGCGGCCAGCATGTCCCTGCGGTCCGCCACTTCCCACAGCTCCCATTGGCCAGGAACGGCGAACCATGGCCACTGGGAGCTGCGGGGGACCATGCCTGCAGATGGTCAACGTCAGCAAAATGTCTCACTGCCCACAATCAGATTATCCTCATGGACCGCATGCAGCCTGTGGGTTGCCCACCAGTGGTTTAATGGCCATTAATTCATTCAAATTTGAGACACTGGGAGTAGAGAGGCAGCAAGGAAACTGATCTTCTTTCCATTGCTTGGAGCAGACAGACCCTGTTTTAGCCAATACAGGTGAGCACAGCAAAGTCAAGGATCTGTCTTCTGTGGCCTTCATCACCATGGTACCTGAGCACCTCATGAACATTAATGGATTTTATTCTTCCAGCACATCAAGGAAAGAAGGTATTATGCTTGTTTTACAGATAAGGAACAAGGTAGACTAAGTGACTTGCCTATGCTCAGCTGGGATTAGAACCCAAGTCCCTCCCAGTCCAGCGTGCTAGCTACTAACTCAGGGGTCGGCACCCTACGGCACGTGCCAAAGATGGCACGCGAGCCGATTTTTTTTAATGGCATGCTGTGGGCCCAGCCGCCGGCCCCGCTCAGCCCAGTGCTGGCCTCAGTGAATGGAACCCCAGGCTCGCAGCGGGCTGAGCAGGGCTGGCAGCTGGGATCCCGGCTGGCAGGAGCTGGCAGATGGAACCCCAGACCGGCAGCGGGCTGAGCTGCTCAGCCTGTTGCCGGTCTGGGGTCCCAGCTGCCAGCCCCGCTCAGCCTGTTGCCGGTCTGGGGTGCCGGCCCCGCTCAGCCGGCTGCCGGCCCCGCTCAGCCGGCTGCCGGCCCCGCTCAGCCGGCTGCCGGTCTGGGGTCCTAGCTCCCAGCTCCGCTCAGCCCGTTGCCGGTCTGGGGTCCTGGCTGCCGGCCCCACTCAGCCTGCTGCTGGTCTAGGGTCCCGGCTGGCGGCCTGGGGTTCCGGCAGCCAGCCCAGGGCTCTGCTCCTGGCCTCGGCCTAACACTCTTCGGCCCCCCCCAGCTGTGGCCAACATTGGAAAACTCAACAAGGAAAAACTAGGGCAAGGATCACACTAAACTGATAAGATCTGCATTTTAATTTTATTTTAAATGAAGCTTCTTAAATATTTTAGAAACCTTATTTACTTTAAACACAACAATAGTTTATTTATATAGTATAGACTTAGAGAGAGACCTTCTAAAAACGCTAAAATGTATTATTGGTGCGCAAAACCTTAAATTACAGTGAACTTGGCATACCACTTCTGAACAGTCACCGACCCCTGCACTCTCAGTCATCTACTTACTCTGATCAGTTCTCTCTTTCATAAATTCCATCCTGTTTCATCTGTCTGTTTCACTGCGGAACATGCTTTGATTCTCTTTCTGAGGGAACTGAAGGTGTTTGCTGTGCAGAAGGCCACATCGCTTCACAGTCCAAACTATAACTGTTTTATTATACTGTTTAATAGGCTTTAGTATACAATTTCAGGTCCAACATTCCTACTACAGCAAAAGTTGCATAGAAAACCTAGTGCTGCAATGTGGGATATATCCACATACTGAACTGATTGAAATCCCTTATTTAAAATAGAATAATTTATAGACTCTTAGGCAGGCACAGTATAAAATCGGAAACAAATCTAATCCTCATTGTAAAAACAATGGCTTTATAATGTCATTTTTCTGTTCTTAAAAATGTCTCAATTGCTGTGTGAAAGCCCAATATGAACAATTGATCATACGGTGAAATTGACTAGATGTGAAGTACTGTTTAGATGCACAGTGTTAATAGAAAAAGTTTTCATTTTTCATAGGATTTTTTCAATACAAGTTTTCAGAGCAGCTCCAGTTGTTACTATGATGAGACTGTAAGCTCTTTTTGGTAGGGACCATCTGTTTTTCCTATGTTTGTACAGTGCCTTGCACAGTGGGCCAGCCTGCAATATAAAAGTTAACTAATAACAACTGCTATATGGGTTTGGTTTTTTTTTTTTTTTTTTGCTAAATTGATCTTCTTGCTCCTAGGTGCAAAGCAAAGATGGGGTTTGCTGAGGACAAGGTTTATGACTACATTAGGCAGAACACGTCCGACTTCCGTCACATCCGGGTGCTCCACCTGATTCGCGATCTGCCATGTCTCACTGATGCAGACAGGGTAATTCTTTATTTATTCTTTAACTCTCTATTGTCTTCTTTTAACCTGCCTTGCTAGTTCAGGCGCGCATGTGTGGGAAAGGGGCTGGAGTGACAGTAGATATCATCCCTCCACAACTCTAACCTCCTGTCTCGCGGAACCAACTTCACCCAAATCTGAAAAACACTCAACATGCTAGATCAGTGACTAGAACACCAATGTACGGGTCGCTGGGAGGAACAAACAGAAAACAACAAGTTAGACTACTAGATTCCTGGACAGAACTAACAGGCTGGGGATCAAACCTGTGACTTCCAAAGCTAGAGGCATGAACTGCTACAAATTGAGCTAAAGAATCAAGTCTCCCTAGTAACTCGGTTCACATCCACTATGGTGCAGGCACAGAGAGGGGACACACAATGCATGCTGACCAGTGGGTTACACTGCCAGATGCCTCATCCAAGGACAATGTACAAAACTAAGGCAGTCTCTTGCCAGATACAGACTCGGTGGCTGCAAACTAGAGATGGATACTGGGAGGGCATAACACCCAGTCCAAACCCAGAAGGAGTAGCCATGCAGCCAGTGGGACGCAGTGATGCGAGAATCGTAACTAGGAGGGAGCATACGTCGGAGATATCCTTACAGACTCAGATATGTTTTTTTAAATATTGAAAAGTGATGAGGGAAGACTACACAACCCGTGGAGGGGTTGGGGATGAGAGAGACAGAGCTGGCATCATGTTATCCAGCAATCTGTCACTGGGACATCCATGGACGCTCATGCCATACCCAGTCCCAACCTCAGCATGAAACACCCCCCGTCCCCATCCTGGACAGGACCCCCGAGAAGTCTGTCTTGTTTTTAAGGAGTCTGTCTGTCTGTCTCTCTCTGTGTGTGGATTGTGCTGCCTGTAAAGAAGAATTCTTGGCTTGAGCTCTGTGTGTGGTAAGAAAGAGGGAGAAAACCACTCTGTGTAGGAGTATTTTGTGGCAGCTGTGTCTACAGCTGCTGCTGCTCAGTAAGTCTCTGCCTAGTTAGAGCAGGGAGCTGCTTTCTCCAGCCTGGGCTCTCTGTCTGCCTCTCAGAGACAGGCTCTCCCTGAACCACCATTGCAGGTGACCAACCAGTGCGCCCTGCCAGCTAAGAACAGCCCGTGCAGTTAGGAAACCTAGGACTTGCCAGACTGGATGAGGTGCCTCTGGTCCCGTGTCTTGTCTCTGACAGTGAGCAGCACCAGGTGTTTCTGAGGAAGACGCAAGAACCCTGCAGTGGGCAAAAGTGGGATAGTCTGTCCCTGCGGAAAGGTCTCCTCCTGATCCCTACTAGTGATCGGCTTGAACTGTGAAGTAGGAGGGTTAATATATTTGTTAGGCCTGTGGCCACTAAAGCTCATGGAGACTATGGTCTTGGCATGAACGTCTCTATTCTGACTAGCAGGCGGGCTGCTGAGCCTCAGTCACTGATTCCCTCCCTCCCCCCCGCCCCAAGGAAACCTTGAAAGGTAACGGGAGAGCCGTACAGCAGCGTTTGAAAAATAGTGCCCCTTCCTGCCCCCGCTTCCTTACTCTGTTCCCTCCTCCCTCCTTAATTGAACCTCTGCTCCTGTGTCTCTCCAGCCTTGGCTTGCTCCTGGCTTTCGCCTGCTCCCCCCGTCCAGAGCTCTCGCTGACTGCAGGGAGGTGGAATGTAGGGAACAACATGGAGGGTGCTCAAGGTTGTGTGAGCTGTAACCACTTCCAGCCTTCCTGCTCGGTCATCCTTCCTTCCTTCCTGAGCACCCCACTCCTGCCCTGTGGCATCCCTGCTTGTCCTGCGTCTACGCAGATGCAGTGACATGTTACCATCCTGCCTTGCAATTCCCGTGGCTGCTCCAGCCCAGGGCCACCTCCTAGTGCACAATACAGAGCTTTGCCCTACTGAGCTGCAGCTTCATGGTGGGGCCTTGCCTCCCTGGAGTTTCATCTCGCACTGAGCAACCCTGCCACCTGACTCCTGGCTAAATTCCTCTGCCTGAGTGGGACCCCTGGTGCGCAGCTGCCGAGAGCTTTGTCTGACTCCTGCTGGGAGTGATGAAATGCCCTGGAGCTGGCCCCTTTCTCAGCGTTCTCTCCCTGCTGATTTTTAGGAAGAGCTCGAAGCCCACGACGACAGGAAAGGGAACGAGACAGCTGCATGGAAGCTCTTCTCCTACCTGAAATGCAGGAGTGGCTGGGTGGAGGAGCTCATTGAGGCGCTCAGGAAGAACAAGCACGATGATCTCGCAGCCAGGGTTCAGTGCGAGTACAATGCTCACCAAGTCCGTAAGTTGCCTTGTACCTGTCCCTTAATACCTGCTGCGCTCTCTTAACTTTCTCGGCCTTGGGGCGCTCTCTAGCATCACCAAGGTATCTCAACACCTCGCAATCTTGACTGTGAAGTAGGGCAGGGAAGTTATCCCCCGGGTACCATGGGGCCAGGTTGTCAGAGGGGCCTAAAGCTGCCAGTAGACACCTCGTGGGATTTGCGAAAGCACCGAAGCCAGTTTCAGCACCAAACTCCCATTGAAATCGAATAAACACCTCTGAGAATCTGTCCTGAAGTGACTTGCCCAAGTCACCCTGGCAGTCTGTGGCCGAGCTGGGATTTGAACTCTGGTCTCCCAAGGCCCCAGGCTAGTGCTGGGAATGGGCAACAGGGGATGGATCACTTGATGGTTACCTATTCTGTTCATTCCTTCCGGGGCATCCGGCATTGGCCACTGTCAGAAGACAGGATGCTGAGCTAGATGGACCTTTGGTCTGACCCAGTATGGCCATTCTTATGTTCCTCCATTGAAACATGCTGTTTCTTTCCCATTCCTGGAAGTCTCTTTGGAGCTACCACTGCTGTCATTAGGAGAGTGTATGTTTTACTGCAAGCTTCTCTCCTCATCTGCTCACTTGGAGCAGCACCTGGCTGATCAGCAATGGGGTGGAGGCTGAGTTGGGAGAGGACACTGAGGAGGTCAATAGTTCTTGGTTTCTCTGGGGGTGATCTGAGCCCTGCCCTGCGTATAGGTTGTATTTGAACTCGTATATTTTTGCAGTGAGCTGGGGCTTGATGTGTCGGACAGATATAAATACTCCGTAGCCTAGGTGAGATGAGGTGGGGTCTCAGCCTGGTTGCTAGGGGACATGTGTCCATTTCACAGGAAGTGCTGTCACGGTGACAACAACTGTTCATTGACTGTCTCAGCTGAGAGCGGGGGAGTGGGTTGAATGGGCCATGGAGAGCAAGAACTCCACTCTCCCTCATAGAGGATGCGCCTCCGAGTGACAGTACCTTTGTTGGCAGTGCCTGGTTTCCCTCTGACTAGACAGAACGCTTCCCCTCTAGGGCCATGCCAGTGCTAAAGTCAGTCCCTGCTGGTACTCCCCATTTCCCATATTACCCTTCACTTCAGATATTCTGTGCTCAATCTTCCTGCAGGTCCTCGGAAGAAGGCACCACTTCCTGCTGTGACTAACTCTCTGCCCAGCTACTCGTCAGTTTGCTCTCCGATGCCGCCACCGATGGCTAATCCTAATCCTCGGTGCACTGGCCCCACCTTTGAGAACAATCCCCACGCGTCTTCATTGCCTAGGCAACCAGCAAGTCTCCCAGGGCCTGGTGTGCCCCTGCCTGTCCAGATGCATCCGTCTGCAGCGGAAAGCAGCCAAGACCTGGGGGAATACCATACTCCTGTGCAAGAAATGGCGCCGTCGGCAAAGCAAAAGGTTTGTTGGTCTCTGAGAGTGTCCTGTGTGTCAGATCTCTTGGGTTTGGTTGACAAGAACTGGACTCTTAAAACTGCCTAACTGGGCCGAGTTCCTGCCTGTGTCCCAGCCCCCCTGCGGTGTTCTGACTGCTCATGGGCTAGAAGTCAGGCAGATCTGGCTGCCCCACATGGTGTGGGAGCACTCAGGTGGCACAGTGCCAGCATCGCTAGCTCCTGCACTGCTCCCATTCCATCCAAAGCAGATGCGCTCCAGCCTGGTGCACATGGTCCAGAGATTCAGGGTGTTAGTCAGCTTCCTGATACCCACCTTTGCCGTGTGCTTGATAGATTGGGCGCCAGGAGGGGGTCTGGATCCTTCTCTCTCTCTCCAGCCGGTGCTGCCATCGCTCCTGCCACGGAGAAGTCGCTGCAGTATGTGCCAAGTGCCAGTCACGTTCTCTCTCTGGATGTAGCTGTTCCATTCTGCATGCCCCGGCACACGACCATTCCCTCTGATTAAAAGGTGACCTCAGTGCTAGAGAAATGCTGGATTGTCACCCTGTAATTCCCACAGGCCTCGAGGCCGCGGGAAGCCAGAGCGACTGCCTCCAAGGCTGAGGAGGCACTCTAGTCTCCATGTCCATTTGGTCCTTGCTTCTCTCCAGAGCTCAGTGATGAGGGTAAAACTCCTCCTCCAAGGGGCTCTGCCTGTCGATCAGGGCTTAGATGTAGAGGCAGCGCTGTGGAGAGAGGAGTTTAGGCACCTGGGTTCTGTCTCCTTCAGAAAGGTCCTTGGGTCAAAACAAGGCCTGGGGGTTTGTCTGTCCAGTGCCTCGCACGAGGGAGACCCCATCCCAATTTGGGCCCAAAGAATAATTCTCTTATGGTCTAAACACATCTCGGTTTTCCTTCCAGGTTACAGAAGATACCCTGACCCCATGGAGGGAAGCTCCGAGTCCACAACCCACTGGGAATGCAGTACTAGCTGATCTCAGGGCATCACAGGAGGACCGTAACCATGGAGATGGTCTGGCCCCAGCAACATTCCATTTATCTCCTGGATCACCAGCGGGATACCTGGTGGCTTGTGAAGATGTGCCCAGAGGAGAGGTGGAAGTGGCTGAGCCAGGCAGACCAATATCTGACCCAAGTGGACAGGGGCAGGACTGGGCCGGCCGACAGCAGCATCCGGTCTGTGTGAGCGGTGGGTATTTTGGGAACATGAATCACCTGAACGTTGGGAACAGCAGAAAGGCATCGGTGCCTGGAGAGCCTGTTCAGAGAGGGCAGCTGGCTGCTGCTCTTAGCTCAGAGGATTTCAAGAACCAGCCAGAAGAGGTTTATTATTCTTCTTTTGAGTGCTGTCCCCTGGCTTCTGGTGCCAACAGAGCTGTTGGAGGTGGGCAGCAGGCTGGAAATTTGCTCCGGGAACAGAAGATTCAGGCTTTGCAGGGTTACGAGAATGGGAACCTGACGAGCAGCATGGTGGATGTTCGTGACCCTGTCCTCCTCCAGATCCAGTTTGATGCAGAGCAGAAACTTGTCCAGGGGCAGAGAGATCATGGTGGAGAGAGGGATGTGTTTCTCTTACACCAAACCAGAGAGTCTGCAGTAAGCACATGCAGTTATGGTGAGTTGGGAGCCATCAAAGGAAGAGCTGACTCTAGCCCTGCAATTAGATCAGTTCTTGCCTCTCAGACAATGAGCACCATCCCCTCGGACCTCAGTGAGGATGTGACCGCTCATGATTTGCGAGCATTACATATCGGCACAACATGCTCGGCCAGCTCCTCTGAAAAACTGGCTTCAGGCCCCTCTGCTGGACCTTCCCAATGGATCCTTGAGCAGAACCCAGGTAGCGGCATCAGTTCCCACTGCGGCGGGCGGTCAGGAGAGTGCCTAGCAGATACCCCGGGAGATACCAGTGGACCAGCAAACAGCAGGGGAAAGAGCTTTCCCCATCAGTATTCACAGGAGTATTTTAGTCTGGTCCTGCTGCAGAAGGGGGCGGCATCTTTAACACTGGGGATGAGTTAGGGACATTGAAACTTGTGGTCAGAATTGTACTGGCTCCCAGCTGCAGTGGGAATTGCAGTGTCTGCATAGCCACTGGCTTCTCCTGCCCCCAAGCAGAATTTGTGGGGAGAGGAGAGGTACTTAGAGGGGCCTCTGACTCAATGCAAGGCCGTTCTTGGTTTTGTGCCAGTCCCCTCCATGTGGAACTGGCTGGCCCACTGGCTGGCTAAGAGCAACCAAAGCTGGATTCCTCCCAGCTCATTAAAGCTGTGCTGGGCCAGGCCTGGAGAAGGAGGGAGCACCATGTACCAAAGCTGAAAGTCGCCACTGGTTTCCCAGCCACATGCTAGCAGGGGCAGATGGGACTCAGGGAGAGTGTGACAGGGATGAATGGGGCTGGCCATCTTCCTAGTCCTGGAATTTCCTGTTCCCCCACCCAGAAGGCTAAAGCCAGACTTTGCCTGTGTTGAGAGAGGGCCCCTCCCATGGTGCATCTGAATTCACAGCCCTCCTCCCCCCAGTGCCTGGGCCCCAGGCAAAAAGTAATTTGTTAGTACAATTTCCCTGTAGGAAACAGATCAACACCCAGAACTGAGGGACAATCTCTTGGCCTAGTTCGCACCTGAGATTTGGGCCTTGTTTGTCAATAGGTTTGCCAACCTGCGCTGTCTTCAGTCAGGTTTGCCAGGGGAAAAAAAGGCCAAATGCGGTGACCCCCTACCTGAGATCAAGCCAAACTTGGCTGGCGTGGGCTGAGCTTCGATCTGGGAACTTGGAGTAGAAGGAGATGTCAACCTCGCATGTACCAAACCAGAAAATGGCTTCCCATGAACCCCTGCAAAATGGAGATGCTGGCTGTACCAAGACAGTGAATGTGACTGTTGCTGTCTGTGCCAGCCCAGCTGATTTCTTTACAAAGACTCCCCAGCATTAGGTCCAGGTTGTAGAGTTGTGTTACGCATCAGAGCGCTGTGAGAGACTGAACCAACAGAGAGCCCCACAGCACTCTGGTCAATCCAGCTGCTCCCTGTGGCCCAGCCTGAGTGCCAAACACCTTGCTCAGAGCCTGAAGGTACCAGAGAGATAAATCTGGGAGCCAGTGAGCGTAACTACTTCATCAGCATGGGAGGTAGAAAAGAGAGCTATAAGCTGGAGCCCTTACTACCTTTTGGGGGTGCAGGGAGGGATGGGATGTGAAGGGAAGAACGTCACATGGTGATGGCAGCAGATGGATGTTTCTGAGGATGCTGTGTAGCATTCCCAGTTATCTGTCTACCTGGAATTGACCAAATCTCTTAGCTCAGATTACCGTACAATGAAGGTTACTAAGTGCCTGACCTGAGTCCATTCCTTAGCGTTTCTCATTAGAGCAGCAGTTCTCAATCTATGGGTCAGGACCCCAAAGGGGGTTGCGACCCCAATCTTAATTGGATCACCAGGGCTGGCTAAGACTTGCTGGGGCTCAGGGCTAAAGCCCAGACCCAAGGGCTTTGACCTTTTTTCCCCAGCGTGGCGGGGCTCGGGCGGGCTCAGGCTGCGGTCCCCTCTCTGGGATCCTGTAGTAATTTTTGTTGTCAGAAGGGCGTCACGGTGCAATGAAGTTTGAGAACCCTCGTGTTAGACCCGTCACACTCCCGTTCCCTTTCATGAGCCTGCTCCAGAATTCCCTGAAGTCACTGGGGGCATCTTTCCATTGACACCAGGGCCCTTTGGCTCAAAGCCCGGTTGCACACATGGATTGTTAACAATGCACGTTGTGTTTGGCAGACTGTGACGGAGTCAGACCAGAAGGATATAGGAGAGTGCTGGAAGGCAGGTACATTAGTCTCAGGATGTGCAGGTCCCTGTTCCTTGGATAGCCAAACAAAGGCTACTCCAGGCCAATCAAGACACCTGGGGCCAATTAAGAACCTTCTAGAAAGGAGTAGAAACAGCTAGCCTGATTGGGACACCTGAAGCCAATCAGGGACTGGCTGAAACCAGATAAAAACCTCCCAGTTAGTCAGGTGGGCTGTGGGTGTCAGGAGCTGTGAGAGGAAGTTATGCTGTTGGTGAGACTGAGTGGACGACAACATATCATCCAGAAGGAAGGAGGCCCTGAGGTAAGGGTGAAGTGGAGTTTAAAGAAGTGGGGACTGTTGTGGGGAAGTAGCCCAGGGAATTGTATTGTGTTTTGTGGATAAAAGGTCAGCCATCTTAGCTGATACTATTAGGGTCCCTGGGCTGGAGTCCGGAATAGAGGGAGGGCCCGGGCTCCCTTAATTAGTTACTGAGAAAGGGAGGTCACTCTGGGCCTAGATGAGTTTCTGAGGCCCCTAAATCTGCCAGGAAGTGCAGGACCCACAAATACAGACTCGGAACTTTGTCACAAGACCTACTGCAGAATGACCTCCTCCCCTCCCTTTTTGTTTGGAGCAGGTATAACATTTTTCCCCCTGTACAAGGAAACAAAGAAACGTGACCTCATAAAGAGGCACCAGATAAGAGAGACTCCTTCTACCCTGGAGACCACCCCTGCCCTTGAACTGGGACTTTCCCATTGTTAATAGTGAAATGTGTGCTGGGGAGAAGGAGCTCACAACTCTCATTCATTTCACACATCCTGATTAATACATATTGTGCCTTGTTCCCCTCCAGATCCTCAAAGCAAAGTCCAGATCCCAGCTCCTGCAGCTCACATGCCACATCCAGATCTGACTCCTGAGCCCAGCAACGTTCTTCCAACCGGTTCTCCTCTCCATCCCAGTACGACAAGCACTCACGGAGTTCTCAAGCTCACTAATGCCATCGCTGCAGTGGACCTTCGTGATTTCTCCTCTACTGCTGTGATTCCGCCTAGTTCGCCTGCACTGCCTTCTGACCCGTCAGGGCCAGTGTTCACCAGCGACCTGGGTGAGCTGAAATCTCCCGTCCAAGAGCGCAAACTGCCAGTGAGAGGCTCGGGCAGCAGCAGCACCTCTGTGTCAAAGGAGAACGTAGGTCTTCTCGTGTGTGTGTGTGTGTTCACCTTGAGCCTGTCGTAAACAACACCCCCAAATGGTCTTGTACTGCCCGAGCTACTGTCTCCCGCAGAACCACAGCTCTTCAGAGAGATCCTGCCAAACAAGCTCCTTTTAGTCTGGACTCTTTCTGCAGTTTTTTTTCTCTTCATTATCCTTGCCCTGTCCCAGAGCTTTGTTTAAACCGAGTGAGATCCTAATGATGGAATCAGGCAGCACGGTCTGTAATTGTGGCTATGAAGGGCTTGAGCCAAAGACCACTGAAGTCAGTGGAAAGAGACTCATACCCCAAAGATTTGCAAGGCCTGTGTAGGTCACCTAGTCGATCCCTTGGCATAGGGAGGATAAACAAAATTGTTCCCTGTAGCGTACTGTAGTGACTTGTACAGTTTTCTGTGTCCAAAATGATAGGGTCTCCCCCCAGTTCCCTTGGCAGGTAGATCTCACCGTTAGGAAGCTTCCCCTTTGACAGCCTGGAATTTCTTCATCTTAACTTCATCCCAACCCTCCTGGTTAGACGCCTGTGCATTGCACTGAATACTTCCCCTCCCACCTTGGTGGTTACAGTTTGCAAATGTTTGTTGGATCAAGCATCAAGGGGCAAGGGATAGCTCAGTGGTGTGAGCATTGGCCTGCTAAACCCAGGGTTGTGAGTTCAATCCTTGAGGGGGCCATTTAGGGATCTGGGGTAAAAAATCTGTCAGGGTGCAGTACTTGGTCCTGCTAGTGTAGGTAGGGGATTGGACTCAATCTTTCAAGGTCCTTCCACTTCTATGAGATAGGCATATCTCCATATATATTTTTATCAGGTGTCAAATCTCCCTCCTGGCTGTTCCCAGGGCCTTATCTGCACTTGGAAGTGGCCCCGATTGCAGCTGTTGGTGTGGCTGCCATGGGGCAAGACCCTATTTGCAGACAAGGGAAGTGGAGATCTGCTCCAGCCAAGCTGCCCATTAACTCTTCTCCTCTTTGCTTGTAAATCAGTCCCTTCAGCCTCCTGCTCATTTTAGCAGCTAGTGTCTGTCTCCGCTCCAGTTTATCTACCCTTCTTCCCCCTTTTCCTCATACTCCTGCTGTCTGTGGAGAGCGGGGATGGGGTGAGGGGAAGGAGGGCGCTGATGTCAGGATGTCCCCCTGCCCCTTTACTCCAACTCCGCAGAGCAGGGCAGAGGGGACAGCCTGGCTCAGGAGGCCTGGAGCTGCTGAGATCTGAATGGTGAGTGGCTGAGTGCCTTTCTTAAAGAGACGGTGCACTGTTTCTGACATTTCCCCAGCAGTCAGCTCACTCGCTCTGTCTCTCCCTCTCCCCACGTACCCCATCTCTGCAGTGCGGGGGAGGGGAGACAAGCCAACAGGGCTCAGGACAGAGTAAGAGAGCATTCAGGGAGTCTTTAAGAGAGAGTGCAGGGCTTTCCCCTGCAGCCAGCACACACATTATCTCTGTCACACACGTGGACACGCACACTGTCTCACACACAGTCTTTGTCGAACACACTGTCACACACAGTCACACACGCACCCAGTCTCTCTCTCTCTCTCTCTTTCACACTCACCTCTCAACACATACTTTTATTATTATTGTTACTTCTTGGTATTTCCTATAATGCACGTATATTCTCTGTAATTTTATTCCTTCCAAGTTTGCTATTTTAGTGTTTTGACTGGTCTATGCATTTCATAATTTGTATTTCTCTTACACTTAAGTTTAATTCTTTGAGTAGTGAGTTCTAAAATTCCATAACCTGTCCTGGCTGGAGTAATGATCCCTATGGTAACTTTTTAAAAATATATATTATATCTAAGTTTTTTGTTTCCACTGGTGGTGCACATCCACACATACCTCGGTGCACATAACAAAATTTATTCCACACGTGGATGGAAAAAATTAGAGGAAACATTGGCTACAACCCCTTCTTCTGAGCCACACAGTGTTGGGAGGGATCGGTGTTGGGCTGGGGGCAGACTGATGCTGGATTTGCAGCACTTTCAGCCCCAAAGCAGGAGGTCGGGTGCCATTGGTGCTTCCGGTGACCCGCTTCAGTTTGTGGTCTAACTAGTCCCTGTTGCTGTCTCTTGAAGGCAAATCAAGCGCCAAAGCATCCCGCTCCAAGTGTGACCCGAACCAGTCCAGGGATCCCTGGGTGCACAGCTGGCACCACTGCAAGGGAGGCAGGGCGCGAGACCCAGAATGCCTTGCCAGGCCTCCGTGGCAGTGAGTTGGATGAAGAGGTGGAGCTCAGCAAGCCAGGTGTGCTAATGTCCACCGGAGACGGGGAGGAGCCAACCAAGAATCACCCAGAGTCATCTGAGACAAATGTCCAATATTCTAGGAGGTCCAAAGGCTTCGTCAGCAGCGAGTACTCTCTGGGCAGCAATGCCCTAATGATAAGCAAATCCAGCAGTGCCTGCTCCAGCAGAGCCCTGAGCAATCAGCCTGAAGAGAATCACTACTCCTCTCACAACCACCCCCCTGCTCTGGCTGCCAGAAATGGCCCAACAAGAGACGAGGCTATCAAAACGAGCAGAGCCTCCCTTCTGCCAGAGAGCAGCAGCACCTGGGACAGCACAGCTGTGCAAACTCACGAAGTCCATGTGGCTGAGTATCCTAGCACTGATCTGGGGCAAGCTGCCAGCCCGAGGGTTGTAGCCAGTGCCTATGAGAACCCATCTCCAGCCAGTTCTGGCTCCCTCAGGAGGCCCTCCGGATATTCTGACTCACCCACTTCAGAAGCCCCTCCAGGAAGTTCTCCCCAGAAGGTTAACAGGCCAAAGCAAGACAGTGATGGGACATTCTTTCCTTTGAAGGACTATATACTGCCAGCTGCCGTTGCTGCATTCACTTCTGTTGTGGCCTTCCTATTCTATAAGCATCTGCGAAATTAGGAGTTGAGCAGAGTGGAGAGATTGTAGAGCATCTCTTCTTTCAGCCCAAAGTCAACAGCAAACGTCATGCTTAGCTTTCTCTTCCTTAGGAATTTTAACTGGCATATTTAAGTCTGGAGCATGGATCTTTGAACACACTATTCAGTCCTCTTTGGAAAAGAGGCATGAAGCCTCAGATGCCTGACCCCCTTGTGCTCTTCTCCATCCTTGTTGTCACCAGTTGCCTTCTCATATACTTTCCTTCTCCTGCTGCACCTCAACCCCCCATGCAAGCCGGCGCTGAGAGACCCTTATCTGAGACAGTGAAAGTTGCAACCCTTCCCGCAGATGCTCATTATCCACACTTGTCTGGGCTGGTGCAGTGGAAGAGGGTGCCAAAGAGACAGGTGGTGGCTTTCTACAAGAGAGAGCATGTTGTCCTGTGAATCTCAGGATTCTGACTGCCAGCTCTGAGAGAAGGAGTTTTGTTTCCTGCAGTATCTGAAGTGTCTGAACATCAAGAAAATGCAGCTGGCCTCTGCTGCTAGGTTTTGCCCAACTTTAACATGCTGGTACATGGAGAGGGCCTAACTCCTGTGCAGGTACCTGACCAGGGATAAGACCTTGAACTTAAAGGTGGTCCACTGAGGGCTCTTCTGACTTTCTCCTCCAGCCATGCCCAGTGATTGGGTCTCTGTTCACACTCCTCTTCCTTCTTGCCATGTGTTAGTGTATGACTGACTAGGACCACAATTCAAGATCCTCAGCTCTCACTGAGTTGAATGGCTGTGCTGCTGATACAACTATTCACTCATGGAGGGCTAACATGAGGCCTGTTTGCCAGTCAAATCCCACTGGCAACTAGGCCCTTTGCACTGGGGTAAATTACACCCTTAGCTTATACCTCACTGGCTTGAATCCAGACGAGATCAGTAACTTGGTTGTTAACATCTAATGGCTTTTCAGTGCCTGTTGTGAAATGAGCAGGATCTGAGGATCTCCTGCTCAGCAAGTAACCACGTTACACAAATCCCACAGCTGGTCCCACTGGTGGCAGTCCCAGCTGAGAGGCCCAGGTTTAAAGTGGACCATGGAGGTTAAACTACTATTCTATATGTCATCAGGGGGTGCCTCCAGCTTTGAGGCAGCATGGGTGCCTCACTGCAGCTTCCATGGTGTATCTGTTCTGTGACTAAGTAGAGAGGTCAAATTGACTGTCACCTTTCACTAGCACTAAATTCTTTCCCCATGGCTGCAGGGGACACCACTAGCCTTGTGGTTTCCCTTCTCCTCTGAGCATACATTTCCCATACCTATCATGCTGCGTAGCCTTAATCAGAGCACGGAATTACATGCAAATGCAGGTGTTGCCTGTTGCAATGCTAGGCCTCCAAATTGTCTGGGGATAGTTTTCCTGTGGAGTCCGGCTTTAAGTGGAAACGGGGGTGGGAATTAAGTCATTTGAGAGAGCTCAGCC
Source organism: Dermatemys mawii (assembly GCA_007922305.1). NCBI lineage: Eukaryota > Metazoa > Chordata > Testudines > Dermatemydidae > Dermatemys > Dermatemys mawii. The sequence goes on from ML677326.1 coordinate 5,032,416, forward strand.
ACCATCATGATAATAGTCATGTATGTAACTGGGTCTGTAGGTCAATTGAAGCAACTGTCCAGTAGGATTCAAGGAACAGAGAATTGTCTCTCCAGCTTAACTGCTCCAGTGAGCATGAGGTTTGCTCCTTTTCCTGTCGCATTGTCTTGGTGGTTTTGCTAATGAGTAGGGCCACGATTTTGGCAAGAGTATTTTATTTAAAGTCATGGGCAGGATGTGGGAAATAGTAAATCATGGATATGTATACAGGGCTGGCGATAAAGGGTAGCAAACAGGGCAATTGCCCACGGCCCCGCAACGTTAAGTTCTAGGCGGTGGGGCTTGGGCTTTGGCTTCGGCTTCAGTGGAATTTTGAGGAAGTTGCAGAGGTTTCGTAAAAATTCATCCCAAAACACAACATGCTTCTAACCTGTGTGTCCAGCATGAGACTCTGCAGTGGGACTAGAGCAGTTATTCTCAACGGGTGGTCCACGGACCACTGGTGGTCCACGGTGAGTTTTTTGGTGGTCCACACGAATATTGTCCAAAGTCAGATAGTGTGAGCAGGCACTGCCATTAGGCTGTTCTATGCACTGTTCACAAGCACGCAACGTGTTATCCATAATGTCATCTAGGATGCCACCGCGTTGTGTTGCCAGTAACTTTCGTCTAAGAAATACATTTTGGTTTGAAATTTATCTGCTCTTTTTAATCATGTCTCAACAATAAATAAATAAATTAAAAGGAGGTGAGCCATGAAAATTTTTTGATTGGCCTGGTGGTCCGTGGACTGAAACGAATGGAAACGAGTTGAGAACCACTAGACTAGGGAGAGGTTGGTCCCAAGATGGTCTTCACAGCGAACTAACTATGTACCTTGTGAGGCAGAGCCTCTTTCACTCCTTAAGTGAACCTGTTCAGCCCTTAAATAATCCAGCAGTAAAACTGAAGATCAGATTGGTTCTCTGCCAGTAAGAACTGTATAGCACTTAAGATCACATCAATTCCTGTGAGGTTGACATTTTCTAGTCAGAGCCAAAAGATGCAAGAGGTATAAGGGTGCAAAACAACCCACAATAAAAACCACAACTTTGTAGTCAATGATGAATGGATGAAAAATTAAAATGCTTAAATTATTTTCTCTTCTCCCTCTCCCTCCTCCCCATTCATATGCTCAACTGGCTGGATTTTATCGTATCGGAATTTTCAGGACAATAGTCCTCTTTGCTGGGAAAAAAATCACCACCAAAGAGAGCCCCCCAAGTTATTAGCATTTTTGAAGAATCTGTTCTGCATTTATACGGTGGAATTTTTTCCTCCCATTTTGCAGTTTACCCTCCTAACTGAGGCTAATACAGTTCTGTAATTAATTTATGTGCAGCTTTCTGCTGAGAGAACATACAGGCGTGTCACGTCTTGCGCAAGGGTTCCGTTCTGCGGTTACCGCGTAAAGCGGAAACCGCGTATAGCCAGAACCCATTGACTTCAGTGAGAGGCAACATTGTGCCCCCTGCAGGAAGTTTAATTTTTTTCTCCTTTTTTTGTTTTTGTGGACTGCATAAAGTGGAAATCACGTAAGTTGAATCAGCGTAAGATGCGACATGCCTGTATTCCAAAGACAGCTTCCAGTCTAGAACCTGCTTTTGGGTCTGAACCTGCATGGTGCCGAGCATGGTGCCCTGAGTTTTAGAAGCCACCTTTTAACTTTCTCCTTTTCTCCCCCTCAGAGAAAAAGTGGGAAACTTAAAGTATAAATGTGCAAGTTGAAGTTAGAAATCGTTAGCTCAGCCCCCAGCTCCATCAGTTCACTTACCCTGCCTCACCTCTGCTCCTTCTGAGCACTTTACCTCCCTCCCACCCCTGCAGGGCTGCAGCTTCCCAGGCTCAGGGAGGAGCAGGACCAGGGGGTCTTCATGTCCCTCCCCAGCTTGGGTGCTGCAGGGAGGAATGGGGAGGAGCAGAGAACCCATCCCAAGGAGGAATGGAGCTGCACTGCTCTGCTGGGTTCTTTAGCTCCTTCCTCCCCTCCTGTGAGAAGGACTTTGAGTTGCAATGATACTTGAGCTCAGTGGTTCAGGAGCCACTTAGCGTTAGCATTACCCAAGACAGCCACAGTCGTGTGAATTCGTTTCCCCTACTACAGCACTAGAGAGTCATATTTAAATGGTGTCATGGGGGAACTATTTAGTTTATATGTATTATTCTCACAGCAAATAACTTAATTGGTCAACAGTATTGTAAAAGCATCCTGAGTGGTTAATACCTTAGACTGGTTAATAATTAAATCACATAGTGTTTTAATATCATGACCTGCAAAGACTGGCAGGAGACACGTTAAAGAGCCCCGACGGCTCATGAGCTGCAGTGTCACTTTTCCAGGGAGTGGTTATGCTACCCAGGAGGTAGGGAGGGCAGCCAGAGGACTCAGATTTGCTAGAGGGCTGGAGTCTTGTGTCATCACCACACTGGCTCCAGCCCCAGCTGAGATTGTCATGAGAGTTGGCAGCAACGTGGGCTTGCCATCGAGGCCTGGCCCCTAGTCAGACTCCTCCTAGTGTCTCGCCCCTGTCAAGCCTGGAGTGTCTTTTACCTCCCTAGTCCAACAGGAACCCATCTGTGGCCCCCAGTGGAACAGTCCTTCAGCCATGGCGCAGCTGGAGTTCTGGTTCACCTCTTCTTTGCTCAGGCCTCCTAGTCGCCCCTCGGTATTGGGCAGGACAGGCCCAAAATGTACATTTCATGTCCCGGTCCCAGGGTGGATGACTCTGGGACTGCATTTGTCCCAGATTCCCTGTGGCGCTGCTCCATGCTTGCCTGAGCCTTGGGCAGCACCAGCCTCTTCCCAGCGAGGAGCTGAGGTGGGCCTTAGCCCCCCCACCTCCCCCATGAAGCCCCAGCCCCTGCTCCTCTTACCCCTGAGGGCCCACCCCTGGCCAGGCCAGAAGCCAGAGCTGAGCAGTAGTAATAGCCACACAGGGAGCCCAGACCACTGGAGAGCCCAGAACCCTTCACCTGCCCTGGGCAGCACACCCTGGAGGGTGGGGACACAGGTGGGGGACTGCTCTTGGGCACCCCAGCACCCCACCCAGAGCAGATGGAGGGTCTGGGGCTCCCCAGAGCGGCCCAGGCTCCCTGGGCAGCTCTGACAGTGGCCTGGTTCTGGCCTGGGCAGGGGGCAGGGCCTCGAGAAAGAGGAAGAGCTGGGGTGGGGCCACAGATGGGGGCGTGGCTCTTGCGCGTGTCCCCGTTTATGCATTTTGAAAGGGTGGTCACCCTACCCCTCAGCCATCACCCTCTCTTCCAGATCCTTCTCCCACAGTGACTAACATCCCCTTGTCTGGATCCTTTTCCTTCAGGGCCCTGCTGTGCAGGGACATTGGTTCCCTTTGCAGCCCAGCACCCCTTGAGTCCTGGCCACTCTCATTCCCTGCGGCACAACTACCTTCAGTCCCAGCTCTTTCAGGGTCCCCTGACCAAGGTCCTCCCTTTCCCCTGCCGTCCTAACTTCCCTCCCCCACTGCCATTTCCCCCTTTTGAAGCCCCAGCCCTTCCTCCTCATGGCCTCTCCTGCCTCCTTAACCAGGTGATAATCATCAAATAGATAAAACCTTTCTACTGATTCACATGGCCCAATTATTATTCAACTCTCCCTTATTAGTGCTGGCCCAGCCTACCTGCCTCCCCCATATCCAGGTGACAGGACAAAGTCCTTTGAAAGGGAGTCACATCACCCCGTGACAGGGACCGATATGCGTCGATGTGTGGAAACGTGCCCAGGTTAACATTACACTGTTATGTTGTAGTCATAACCTTTTCTTTTCCTGAGTTGGGTGCTGAACATTGTAACCTTAGGGCTTGTCCACATGGGGACATTCAGAAAAGTCAATCTGAATTAACGAAACTTGAATTAAAAGCAGATTTGTTAAATGACATTACACTCCTGTGCAGACGAATTCAGAATTCGTGGTCTTAAGTCAGTTTAATTTAATTCTCTTTGAAATTAATTTTCCTGAATGTTCTTGTGTAGCAGAGTCATCACCTTTACACAAAGCCAGGGTTTGTATTTTGACTCTCTAAGGCCACGTTTACACTGTAAACTATATATGTACTATATAGACGTACTATATACATCAACATACAGCTGATGCGGTAATTACATCACTGGTGCATGTCCACACTACACTTCTTGTGTCGGCAGTGCGTCCTCACCAGGAGCACTTGCACTGATTGAACTGTCAGTGTGGGGCATTGTGGGATGGCTTCTGAAAGCTGGCAACAGTCAATATAAGCAATGCAGTGTCTATGGTGATGCTGCAGGCAGCTCTACCGGTGGGTAGTGATCTATCAGGGATAGATTGATTTCCCTGAGTGCTCTCCCATCGATGACCGTACTCCACCACTGCGAGAGGCTCAGGTGGAGTCGACGAGAGAGCAGCAACAGTTGACTCGGCGCTGTGAAGGCGCCGCAGTAAGCTACTCACATAGCTGAAATCTCCATATCTAGGTCAACTTACCGTGGCACCTTCACAGTGCTGAGTCAACTGTTGCTGCTCTCTCGTCGATTCCGCCTGTGCCTCTTGCAGCAGTGGAGTACTGTCGTCGATGGGAGAGTGCTCGGGGATCGATTATCCCTGATAGATCACTACCCTCCGATCCGGTGGATAGTGTAGACCTGTCCACAGTGTCACTAGACACTGCATTACTTACTTTGATGTTGCCAGCTTTCAGAAGCCATCCCCCAATGCCCCACACTGACAGTTCAATCAGTGCAAGTGCTCCTGTTGAGGACACATACCGCCAGCACAAGAACTGTAGTGTGGACATGCACAAGTGATGTAATTTGCGTAGTGATGCTATTCACATAGCTGAAGTTGCATATCTTAGGTTGATTTCCCCCCCCCCCCGTCCAGTGTAGACCAGGGCTGCATCAACCTAAGTAAATTGATATTAACTCTATGCTTCTTGTGGCAGTGGGATTATTAAATCCTTGTAGCAGGCGAGTTACGTAGGTGGGAGCAAAATTTTAGTATAGACACTTACAGAGTGAGTAAAAACCTAAAAACTCTTATTAGTACTCAGCATCCTGGGACTATGTGGCTGCATCTGATCTGTACTAGGGACCAGCAGACCGTTCCTAGCCCTGGTCTACACCACAGAGTTAGGTCAGCACAAGGCATCTTAGGTCGACCTCACTCTGTGAGTATCTATACTAAAATTTTGCTTGTAACTCGCCTGCTACAAGGATTTAATAACCCCACCTCCCCGAGAGGCGTAGAGTTAATGTCAGTAGTGTGTTCCTACCTGTGCTGAATGGGATATGACGTCTGGGATTGGAAATTCTGTAGTCCTTTGACTTGTTTATAGTCCTGTGATGGTCTGTTCTCCTCTTGCATCTGCAGCTGACTCCCCATTGAGTTTAATGGGAGTTACACATACACTACATGGCCAGGAGGACAGACCCTGATCGATCCTGCTATGCTTCGGTAGGAGAAGATAGAGAAGGTATTAGGGAGCCTCTTTGTATGGTTTGAACAGGTTTTCTGCAGAGCTCTCCAGGGGGACTGACTTCCGTTCTGACAGACGCACTATCCGCCCAAGAGGGCTTGGAGTGCCAATTAAATGTCTGGCCCCTCAGCTAGCATGCAGGCTCTAGCATGCCATTCATGCAAGGTAACACAGGGCAAATGCTGTTCCTTTCTAAGGAAACAAAGTGCATCACTCCCCCCACCCCCCCACGCACATAGTCACCGGTTCCCTCCTGCACTGGAATCTTTCCCTACTCAGCAGGATTCCAGAGTTGATGATGCACCACCAGTATCCCGCTTCCCTGAACCAGACCAGGATGCATCTGGCCGAAAAGCCGCTGAATGCGGAAGTAATCAATTCAGCGATATTTCACCAGACATACAAGGGTCACGCCGTCACACGAGTAACCAAAAAAAGGGTTGTGGTTCTACACAGTTTGAGAACCGCTGGTGTAGACGCTCATGCTAGAGCCCTGGCTTTAGGACCCTGTGAGGTGGAAAGGTCCCAGTGATCAGGCTGCAGCAGAGCCCAAACATCTACACTGGAGTTAAACAGCCCCTTAGCCTGAGTCAGCTGGCATGGGCCAGCCAAGGCTGTCTAAGGGCAGTGTAGACTTACCGTGGGACCCTCTGAGGGGGGAGTGTCCCAGAGTCTGGGCTCCAGCCTGAGCCCAAATGTCTACTCTGCAATTTTATAGCCCGGCGAGCCCAAGTCAGTTGACACAGGCTAGCCACAGATATTTTCTTGCAGTGCAGACATAGACATACCCAATGTGTCAGTGCTGGGAATAGGCAGACATGAGGTTCCTTTTATATTCTGGGCCTTTAGGATGCATCTGGCAATAACTAGCTCTGCTAGCCAGTTAGGGTTCATCACATGATGGATGTTGACATTCTTTTATCCTTGAAGTATAGGTGTGGTCAGAAAAACAACTAAAAATTGTTTTCCATATGGGCCAGATTTTCAAAGGTATCAAGTGCCTAAAGATGCAGACAGATGCCTTGTGGGATTTTCCAAATCACCTTTCTCCATCTTTAAGCACCTAATTACCTTTGAAAATCTGGCCCAAGAGCTCAGTCTCCACCCTGCTCATTTTGTCCCTAGTGTTTTTGGACTCATGGCTGCTTTGCTTAGTCATAGAGGCTTTTTGGTCTGTAATTTTGTTGTTTAAGCTTGTTAACGCTGCAGCCGATACAGCTTGGTGGGAGGGTGAGCTGGAGTCTATTCTGACTCATGCATCAACAGAATTGCCAGTCTACAAATCGCAGATGGAATTTAGTTAATTCTGCAGATGATACTCAAGCCAGAAAAAGCCCAGCTTGACTTTTAGATCCCAGGCTGAGTTTGGAGGTCTGGCAGGTAGGAAACCATCTCTTTACACAGAAACAGCAAGCTTTGCAGTCAAGTGATTGAGACAATAAAAATGGAACCCTACAATGCTTTTTTTTTCTAAAATCCATATAGTCACTTTTCAGAGTAGAACCAGGCTTATTAATTCTTTGCACTCCTGTAGTGCCTTTTGAAGGTCTCAGTGCACTTTCCAAACATGAATGCATTCAGCCTCACATGAGTCTGTAAGGCAGGAAGCTATTATCGCACTTCAACGATGGGGAAACTAAAGCTGTGAATTGCCCAAAGTCACACAGCTGGTCAGTGGCAGAAGTGGGAAGAGAACCCTGGAGTCCAGACTCCCAGCTTCGTTCTCTAATAAATGATAGTTCCGTGAGTGGTTCCTTTATGTTTAAATCAGGTGTCTTTTTTTCTAGAGAAAAAAGTTTGATACTGACCTTTGGTTTCATTGACAATCAGCCTAAAAGCTTCAATTGTGACCAGAGATCTGAAGTCCTTTCCTTTACACAGCTCTGTAGTAAATAAGAATCTTTTTACATGGAAGGATGTTAGTGGAACATCTGCAAAGTAATGAGTACATGATGGATGTCTCTAAGTAGTAACTGTCATTTGTTACTATTGTTTATTTGTTCCCAATAGGCTGCACAAAGTACTAGGCACTGTACAGACATCAGGAGGGCACAGTCCCAGTTCTAGAGAACTTAACCATTGAAATGCAGTCTTGTACTACAGAGGAAGATGCATACTACTGGCTATGCCTAAAGAGGTGTCCATCCAAATCAGACCTAGCAGTAATACCAATTGAAGGTGTAGGGCTAGCATCTAATGTAGTGTAAGTCAGCAACAAGTTTTGTGAGTTAATAGAGTGGTGCTGTTTTATACAAGCTTAGCATCGGGCCCTTTGAAAATGGTTCTGAAATTTTGTCCCCAGGCTTCTGTCTTTAACTAGGGTGAGTTATCATTGAAAGTCTGGGTTGTTGGGGTTTTTTTCGTTATTATTAGAAAGAGGGAGTTGAATGGAAAGAGGCCAATTGATTGGAAAAACAGATGGAAATCATCCGAGATCATCAGCGTACTTGTTAAGTATAAAACAGAAACAGAGTATTTTTCCTGTTTAATCAGATGCTTTTACCATGTTATATAGTCAGTCAGAACATTCAATATTTTAAGGTGGTGGAGCACACGTGTATCTTTATATGTTTACTTTCCAACACAATTCTGAGCATGTATGTGGAACAGATAGCAAGCTGGACCACTAACAGATTGGTCATACCAGTGGCCTATTCTTCAAAGTTTTGCTTTTGTGCTCTCTTTTAATTGTTTTGTTCCATGCTGTGTAGTAATGATTTGTACACATTTATTTTCACACAGTAAAGTTTTCTATGAAATAGTCAGCTTGTGGCATCTGCTAACATTATGAAATTGCACATACCTTGTTTTTATGGTGTGAAATTTTAGTCTTTCAAGCATGATCCTTTTAAAATAAAGATCAGATGCACCTGCAAAGTGAAAAGGCATGGTTTCAGTGTCCACTAAACCTTTTGTGAAGCATTTTGTAGAAGAGGTAATAAAATTATTTCTCAAATCAAACTCAAGTTGTGAAGCTATTATATATGTTCCTAAACTGGGAGGAGTAAATCTGGCTTTTGAAGCACATATAAAACAAAGAGACATTCATAAGAGGTTCTAGCATGGAAGTTAGAAATGGAGAAGTCCTCTAATCTATCCACGTAGGATCAGTACAAAACAGTGTGGGACCAGTACCTCTTTCAAGCAGACAGAGTGGTTTGGAAGACAGGCATAGTACTTGCTGGTTGACCTTGGGCAACTCACCTGAGATCTCTGCTTTATTTCCTCCCATCTATTACTGATGGGTGGGACAATATGGACTAGTGGCTAGAGCACTGGACTGTGACTCAGAAGACCTGGGCTTTATTCCCAGCTCTGCCAGTGGCCTACTGAGTAAAATGGGGATAAATGGCTTACTGGGTAAAATGAGGATAATGATACTGACCACCTTTGTAAAGCACATTAAAATCTTCTGATGAAAACAGGTACGTGTAATATTAATCACCTTATAAGGTACTTTTGAGGTCTAAAGGCATAAAGAGCTATACCATCTCCCCTTCTTTGCCATGTACAGTTTAAAATAACTCAAGCAATGGGCCTTCCACCACTTATCTTGGGAGGCTCTACAGCATAGTAAAAATCTCACTATTGGTACATGTTTGGATTTACTGCTGTAGAAGACCAAAATCTTGCTCATAATCAGGAAGCGTCTCTTGGGAATTCCTACCGTGGTCCTTATCCCCAGTCCATCTTAGTGTATTATTGCATTTCTCCTAAGGGGGAATGTACAGGCATAAACAGCGCACTGGCTGGATTATAGCTCAGAATTGTAAATAGTAAAACTGAGACGGGAACAGGTGCTTCCTCTGCAAAGCCTGGCCTGCACAATGCTATTGGCTACCTTCTGTCTTCTAGGCCAGAGTTTAACTAAGAGTGCAGTACTATTTCCAGCCAGTTTCCCATCTCGATAGTCATGTAACAAACCAAGGCAATGACGGTCTTTAGTAGTCTGAACAGTTCTCAAGTTCAAACATTGACACTTAGTAGAGAGTCTCGGCGTTGCCGCTCCGAGGCCTCTTAATCTTCTTGATGTTTTTAAGGATCACATTATGCAAAGTGACATCATGATTCCTCAGCTCTGAGATGATTAAGCGCAGACTAATGTATCCCTTCTCATCCATGTCTGTCACCATGCGTCGATAATTGTCCACGTAAGGATATTTTGCTATTTTGGAAACCATCTTTGCCCTCGTCATGTAGTATCTAGAAATCTGGTCCAGATACGAAGCTGCCTCATTCTCCACAGCTCAGCCACTGTCTCCTCCTGAATAGAAACACCAAAAGCTGTTTCCATCTTCTATCCTGGGGATCAGACGCTTGCATCCACATTTTGACCTTGTTGCACTTCTCCATCAGCAGCCTGATCTCGGGTTTGACTTTCCCAATGATATCCGCTAGCTGCTGGTTTCTCTTCAGCATCCCACGGGGCATCACAAACACTTTGGTACCCTGGAAGGTCTCTTCACAATCCTCCAGCTTCCTCTTTTTCACATTTGGCCCGTCCGGCCCGTCATGGCTGCTGGTGGGAGGTTCATGTCTGAGTGGATCTGGGTGAGATCATGAATATTCAGGGTGGGCTCCTTAAGACACTCATCCAGTTCTAACAACTTCTTGGGGAAAAAATTCACCACCCAATCTTCTGCCTCACTGGTGATCCTCTCCTTGAAAGAGTCCACCTAGCTCTTGTGGGCTGTCAATCATTCATCTTTTCCCGCCCATCTTGGTCAACCGTAGCGTCCCGTTGGACGGGATCCCTGTCACTCTTCCTCCTCAATCGTAGGACTCCAACAGTCGCCCAATACATTCGTGTGAAACGCCCTATGGGAGCCGCCGCCACATTATTCGTTGAGATCACCTGTCAATATCCGTGACTGGAAGACATAATTGGACGAGGGTGATCGCTGTGCCAGTTCCCCGCCTCCTTAGCCATGTCCCACTTCTATTGGTCAGTTCTCTTGTCCCTCTGGCCTCTGATTCAGACGATTGGCACAAACTCTAGGGCTGTCCCACCTCCCAGGAAGGGGCACGCTCGGGGCCACTTGGCGCCGGCGCAGTGCAGGTGTTGGCTGCGGCGGTGGCGCGCGGCGGCTGCTGCTGAGGCGAGCGGCCGAGCCGCGCTGCGGATGGAGCCGCTGCAGAATGGCGGTGGCAGCGCCGAGGCGGCGTCGGCGAGCGGTCCGGAGGAGAAGCGGCGGCGGGAGCCCCTCCCTTCGCGGCGGCGGCGCAGCACCGGCGGGGCCGGGGCGGACGCTGACAGCGGGGCAGGGCCCCACCCCCGCGAGCGGGGCGGTTCCGTGTGCCGCCAGCGCCTCGACTCCCTCCGCAAGAGCCGCCCGCGTAAGGGAAGCGGCGTAGGAGGGGCGAGGCTGGGGC
>ML677326.1:5043672-5153834 GCA_007922305.1 Dermatemys mawii
AGGCGGGGGCGGGGCTGGAGAGAGGTGGGGGCGGGATGGGAGAGAGGCGGGGCAGGTGGAGGGTGGGGTAGATGAGCCCCAAGCAGGGGCAGAGCTGGAGAAGAATGGGGCAGGTGGGAGTAGAGGCGGGTTGGGAAGGTTGAAATGGGAGAGGGGCAGTGAGAGGTGGATGGGTAGAAGCAGGTGAGGTTAGGAAGGGAGAGACAAAAGGTGGACCTGGAGCCTGCCTGGTGGATGGGGAATGAATGAGGTACATGGAGTGGTACATGTCAGAGGTTGAGCTATGGTGCTGGGGGCAAGTTGCTTAGGCCTGAAGGGGGAACTAAGTAGGGTGGATAAGGAGCAAATGAGATCAGAAAAACAATGTTTTAGAAATCCTGTGTTCGAAATGTCACGTAGAATCAGGTAGCTGGCAAAAAGAAAATGGCCTTCATCATAGCATGGCAAAGTGGCTCTGACCCATGGGTTTGACTTAGCAATATTAAAGCAAAAGTGAAAGGTTATTTATTTGCACTGAAGTTAGTTTTTTTGTTGGAAGGAGGCAACTGTACCTTAAAGTAATAAGATAATTGAAGTAACCTCAATGTGGGGTACTATTTGTGCAGTGAATAAACTGCTCTAACCAGATAAGCCCCAGTAGATTTTAATCTAATTTTTTTGTACAGGACTTGAAAAAATTATCTGATGTCTATTAGTTAGAGATCAATTTGCCAGACAGAAGTACTGAGGTATAGCCCTGACTGTACCAGTAAATGGGGAATTTTAACCAGAGTTTGGACCATGCTTGTGGGCTCTCTGTTTTGCACTGAAGGCCTTCTCCCTTCATCATACCTATTTTTTAAAAAAATATTAAACTTATTTTTCATAATAGAAAGCATCCACTGGTCGGGATGTTGTTTATGCTAATTTCTAAGGAGTACTACTCAATGCCAATTTCACACAGTGTGAGCATGATAGGCTTTCCCACCTCCTTCCTCACTTCAGATTCAAATTCTGTAGAACTATGGCAGCAACTAGTTGTGTCAGGAAATGACTTCCCAAGCTGAAACTGCATAGCTGAATAGAAGATATTAAAAAGAATTCCAAACTACAGGATGAAAGAAATTATCCCTTTATTAGGAACCTGTTGAGAATGTGTATATATAGCAATAGCCATAACAAAGTACAGGTAAGGAAACTTATTTTGTCCTCATGATACATGAGCATCCACTTGTGTGGATATCTTTAATGGGAAATAGCAAGCAGCAAATACCAAATTGCATGGTGCAAAAGAAAGTAAATACAAAACATTTATCATAAAATGCCCCTAGGAGAAATTAAACTGGAATTTTTTTTTTGTTCAGTTTGTAACTTGAGATTTTATTTGCTTGCTTAGTTTGAGAGATCCTGAAGGAGTCCAAGGTTGCATTGGCTGAGGAGAGACAGTCTTTTAGTTTTTGAATTCACTGCAGATCTTAAGGGGCATACTGAATAGTATAATGCTCTGTTATTCCCAGCTATGGCTCTAGAGAGTCCTTTCCAGATTTGGCCTTGAGGGGGGATCTTTTTGGATGCTTTTCATGCTTGGTGTATAACTTGATCCATTGAGAAGTTTGAGTACTAAAGACCTTCAGTCATTTAAGATATCCATAAAGGAACAATTAAAATATATAACTTCACTCTTTGGTCTAGTGTTCATAGACATTAAAGCCCCTTTCATATTCAATGTAGATTTAGACTTAGAGCAAAACTAAGGGCACCTTTTTCTGTTTAGAAAGTTAGTACCTGAACTAGGACTCCTAAAAGAACTAGGACTCCTAGTTCAGGTACTAACTTTTTAAAAGAAGCATTAAGATGGAGTTCTTTAATTGACCAAGTTTACTCTGCTAATTTATGTGAAAAACAAATATGGTGAAGCTTCCATTAGGGAATTGAAAAGGCTTTGGAGAACTACAAAACAAGGCTGAAGTATCAGTTTCATCATATGCCTCACAGGAGAATCAGCGGTGAGATGGCTAGGTCTAGAAATGTTGAGGGTTGAGGATTGAATCTTTGGTATCTTTATAAACCTTCTGAATTGCAGCCTGAGAGACCAGTGTGATGTATTTAGGATAACAGATAGTCTGTGTACACTTATTTTCCAGATCATTGATTTAAGAAATAAGGGAAAGGCATCCAAGAGTAGATCCTTTAACAGGTAGAATGTGTGTCTATTGCAGTGGTCTTCAAACTGGGGTGCGCACACCCCTTGGGGTGCGCGGGACCCTGGTGCCGCCGCTGATCCTTCCCAGGAGACCGCTGAAGTCGTGGTCTATTTTTGGCCCGACGAAATAAAGTGAAGCTTTCTATTTGGCAGCATTTTGGCGGACATACCCCGGGGGGCCACGAGCGGAGGGGAGAGTGCGAAAGGGGCCGCGGCTCTGAAAGTTTGAAGAGCGCTGGTCTATTGTCCATGTTCAGTGATGGCATTGGCAAGAGTACAATACTGGTACCCTCTTGTTTTAAGTTACAAGTAAATCTAAATGAGAGATCCACTTAATGGGCAGATGATCAAAGATTGTCCTTGTTTAGCTCCCATTTATCTGGTGCTGGTATGTGGCAAATAATCCTTCTAACCTTGAGGTTTGTCTTGCCCTGCATAAATGTTGCACTAGATGAGCCTGCTTCATCAAGAATGAAAGGATTCCAGTAGCTTTGTAGTTCAAGTTGATGATGATTGTTCCTTTCTAGTAGTTTGTGTATACCATTATTGATTGATTGTTGCTTTGTGGAATAAAAAGATGTTCCTGGAAATTTATATGAAACAAAAAAAAAATCCAACGAGCAAAAATCCTGAGAGATCTCTAGCTGCTCTTGAAGTAATATCAAAATCTTAAATTAGTGCCAATTCAAAAAGTATTTAGTGGTGGGGCATTGCTCTCTGTATTTGCATGTGCATAATGCCAATGTACATATGAAAACCAATCCAGAGAGAACCTATTTTTTTTCCCTTGTACTGGCACACTTACTGGACTATGGCACAGTTAAAAGAATCTTTTACACAGTTCAGTAAATACATTTTTGGTAGTAGGTAATGTGGTAAATAGCCCAGAGGAAGAAAGAGGGTATCAATATCATATCTATTTTAATAAGACTGTAGGAGAAGATATGGCAAATGACCTGGATATGATTAGAAAATGTTTTTCTTCAAGTGTAGGATATGAAATTGATAATGACTAGATCCAAATGATTCATGAAATCTATGCTGTAATGAGTGTTGTTTTTGTTAACAGAAATAGATTGAACAAGGATAGAATCTACTTATCTTTGTAGACACTATGAACAACTGCAAGAAAATACCGTAAATATGCTCTGAGAGCAGCACTGGAATTAGTGGAATCTAAGCACCTTTGCATAGATATTTGTTTTGCTTTCACATGAATGTACTGACATAGAAAATAGAAGAGGAAACATCAGTAATTCCCTAGTAGGGAATAAGGTGCCTGGTGTCTCTTTAGCTGGAGAGCATTGTGGAATGAATTATTTGGAGCAAAAAAATTTGCTCAAAAGTTTAGAATTTGAGCAATTTTTTAATAAATTTTCTTTAATTTAAAAGAGCGTTTAAACAGTTTTTTCAAATAAAAAAATCTAAACATTTCATTTTGAAAATGGTGAAATTAAATGTTTTAATTTTTGCTCGTTGGGGGTTTTTTTTGATTAAGCAATTCAGTGAAATTGGCATGGATTTATGAAATTTTTCAGAATCTGCATTTTTGTCAGAAAAAAGCTTTGGTAGAAAAAATTCACCCAATTCTTTTACTGAGTGTTCTGGTCTTATCTGATTTCTGTGAACGGGCTTCTATATTTTTCAGCCTTTTGAATACTGTATATTTGATCAAATCCAGCCAAAGATGTAAACTACACATAACATTTAGAATAGGAAGTAATGTAAATAACTGGAGGTAAAAATAAAATATTTTGGCAGTTATTTTGTTGTCCTAAATTTAAATCCCGATTTTAAATATCTTTTCTGATTTGAAATATTATGATTTTGAGATTCATAACTTTTTGAGATCTGTGATTATATCACCATCTTTCATAGGGTGGATTTGATTTAAATCATGATCAGTAGTCACTAGTCAGGAATACTTGGATTTCTACATAAAAGTGCATTGTTGTTGGTTGTTATAACCTTAATACATTTTCTTCACAACTTAGAAATTGATATAGATTTCATTTTTAGAAGGTATACAATATACATTTTTAAGTGATCTATTTTGAAAACTTTTCAGATTAGTTTTGCAGCTATATCAGAAAATGAATGATTGAGTGGTTATTTCATTTACCAAAGGTTATTGAAGCAGATATTTATGAAGTCATTGGAAGGGGAACTTTCTCCAGTTCAACAGTTTAATTATTAATATTTGGAGGATTTTTTTGCCATGCTGTATTAGTAGGAGAACATCACCAGACAGACATTTAAATTGTTTTATTTAACTAAAACAGCAACTTTCTGAATTATGGATTTTTTTCCTCAATAGTAAATGTATAATGTTTTAACAAAACAAGCATATGAATTTTTCAATTTAGTTAAACATTCAAGTTTATTAAAATCAAGTGGGTTTTTTTGTTAAAATTGTTAAATGAAATTTTTTTAAAAAAAACCACAGTAAATCAACTCTGTTAGCCAGGTCACCTAGGAAACTTAAAATACTGGCTTCTGAGGCTAACTCAATCATCTTCATCTTCTTTTTCCTGTTTGTTCATAATCTGGAAAAGAAAAACAAGCTTTCCTGCTTTTTCAGGTCCCAAACAATTTCTCAATTTGAAATGGATTAGTCCAAAGGGGAAAAATATTTTTTCTACCCCGACAGAAGCTACTGCTGTTAAAAGTGAGATTATCACTTCAACAGTCTCTGAATCCAAGTGCTTAAGTGACTTCCACCAGTTCACTGGTATGACTTTCTTTAAAACATCATTAGCAAACATATTTCTTGAATGGTTCATCCTTAGTGCTGAAGTTTATTGTAGTTGGCATTATGAAGGGATGATTGCTGGATGTCCATGTCATAGTCAAGTCCTCTTCTTCAGCAGTTAAGGTTTGACCCTGGTACTGAGTATTGAGAATATTTGCAAGAAAATGAGCTGGAGATAGTGCTTGTCCCATTCGGTTTTTTAATGCTTGTAATTTAACTCTGTCATTGCATTTTCGTTTAAGATTTCACTCAGTTCCATCCAATTTTCAACAGCATCAGCAATAAAACAGCTATTTTCCTGCATTTTGTTCAAGGCTACAGAAATAGGTTTCAGGATACTCAGCATGTGTTCAATGTTTTTCTTAAGTCCAGTGTAGAGAACTTTAGCTGTGACAGTACCATTTTTTTTTTCCACAGTTTTGTTCACAAACTGTCATCAGATTAGGCCAGTTCTTGATATAGTGCTCAAAACAGTCCACTACTGAGTTCCATTGCACGTCTTGTAGGAGAGTTAGCTTGGTTCCTCCCACTTTTTTCAAAGTAGCTGCTACAAAGTGGTTGTTACGGAAGTATTTTGCAATTTCGACAACGTTAGCCTTTATTTCTGGAACACTGAAATCTTTGGCTCGGAGGTGCATCAAGTGAGCACTGCAACCGTATGTTATTAGTTGAGATTCTCTTCTAAATAATTTATTCTCATCTTGGATACATTTGCAGCATTGTCTGTGACCAAGCTGCGTACTAGACATTTGAATTTTTTTTCACAGTTTGTTATAGCTTTTACTGCTGCTACTTGTAAGTATTCTGCTGTGTGTGCATTTCCTGATGTATCAACTGTTTCTGTAAGGAAGACATTCCCTTCTGTTGTCACACAAGCACATACAACAGGATCATTGTGGACATTGCTCCACCTGTCACGACTCAGGTTAACAATTTCACCGTCTATACCTTTTGCACACTGCTCAGTTTCTCTTTCATAAACTTTATCCAGCAATTTGCTGCAACATCTGCTCTGTTGGGTGTACTGTATCTTAATGATTGAACCATGTTAATGAAGTGTGGGTTTTCAATCGTACGGAAAGGAGAGTTTGTTGCATAAACAAACAGCTATTTTTCATCAATTACCTCTTTTAGTAATCTGCTGGTTCTTATCACAAACTTGTCTACGGTTGTTTCTGGGTGGTAGATTTTTTTTTTTCTTTTTGCTATAGGTGATACAGGCATGTCACGTCTTACTCACATTTAACATGCACGATTTCCGCTTTACACGGTCGACCAAAACAAGAAAAAAAGGGGGAAGGGAAATATATATAAACTTTCTTTAGGGCGGTTGATTTCGCCCACCATTGAAGTCAATGGGGTTTCGGCTATATGTGGTTTCCACTTTAGCCGGAAACCGTGGAACGGAACCCTCGTGTAAGACGCAACATGCCTGTATACTGTGGCTATGTGACACACATGATGGGACTGAAACACTATCATTGGCAGATAACTCTGAAATTATAGAAAATGTTGTCCATCTTGAAGATGGATAGTCTTCAGAATCCTGTATGTTGAGGATGGATTCTCCTAAATAAAACAAGTCAATGCAGTTATTTAATTTTTATTCCCATACTGTTTATTTAGTATTACTCGTTGTATTCACTGACAGTTCTACCTTAAAGGTGAAATTGTAAAAGGAAGATCTGTCTATTTCTATTTTTTTAGCACAACTGCATCTAAAATGATAGTATCATAGAATAACAACTTTATTTTTTGCTCAAACATGAGAATTCAAGAATAGTCCAGAAGGGAGACAGGCAGTCAAACTTTTCTATTCCATACTTCTTTCTTACCAACTTGATGATGAAAGGAACTTGTCTGAAAATGCATGATCTTCAACACAGCTTTCTCCTGAGAAGGAACAGGTCTCATGATGTTGTTTTGGGCAGCCCGGCCTTGCATTTCTTTGCACTGTTTGCATTTTGCATGAATTCCTGTCTTACCCACAGGTAGAGGAGGAACTTCATTAAAATATTCCCAAATATTCTCTTCTGGCCTGTTTCCATTATAGGTTTTCCCTTCTAGTGGGAGAATGAAGACTACACTCAGAAAGACATCAAGACTTCTGGAATATGCTGCTCAAGCAGTTTCACTTTTGTTTCTACTGCCTGTCCCTCCCTTCTCACATTTATCTCCAGACTTCTTCTTGGAGTCCTTGTCCAGATCTATTTGCCTCCAACAATTGGAGTCCTTGTCCAGACTGTTTGCCTCCAACAATTTTCTATTCATTGAAATTTTGTACTCTTAAAGAGAGGTATGGGATTTACTCTTTGTACACAAATTTGAGAGGGACAATAGAGTTGAGGTCTATTTCTCACCTATTTATTTATTTATTTTAAAACATTTTTGCTGTTAGCAAGCATGTTACCTCTGGAGACACAAGCTCACAGTTTAAGAATTGCAAAACTAAGCATCTCTGATGGCATCTTCTTGACTGAGCACTAAGTCCCAGTGGGTAGATAGAAAGATTAACCTAAATAATCTATACAGAAGCCCCTAAACCCCGATAAAATTGGGTCCCTAATCCATGAATCTTTGGAACCCATTTACAAAACTTTTCTTAAACTTTACATGACTATATTGCCTCATATTATAGAATTAGAATTTATAATCCCTGTTCCATGATGAGACACTATAGCTCATAAATATCTTATTTAAAACTATCTTTAAATTTTTTATCAAAAAAAAAAGTTTTAAATAAAAAAATCTTGATTTTTATTCACCCTGATTTTTCATCAGACACGTCTGTAGTTTGTATAGACAAGAAATAAAAAAAAAATATATTGATCTATCAGGTTCAAATTCCATAATGTCCAGAACTTCTAGGTGCTTTACAGAACAAATAAAAGCATTACATGTTCCTTGCCCCAAAGAGCTCACACTTCAATTTTTTATTTCACTTGAGGATTAAGAGGAAATTAGTAAGGCAAGAGTTACTATGAGAATAACACATGATTACTTCAGGCTTGTCCACACATGGAGTTATTCTGTAACAGCTAGTTGTTTGGGGCAGGAGATAGCAGAAAGCAGGATTGTGTCTGTATGATGCACGTACCACCACGTGCCTCGTCTGAGCAGTGGAACGGGGTGTTGATTGCTTCCCTCACTTAGCGGGAATCTGCCTCCGAGATCTCCATGAATAAAACTCTCATGGAGATACTGGGCAATCTGCTGCCGCAGGTTCTTTGGCAGAGCTGCTTTGTTTCTTGTACCATTAAGGGTAACTTTCCCATGCCATTCTGCTGTCATGGGGGTATGGGGGGACTATTATTGGAGACAGGTGAGCCATATAAGGGCCAGGGTGGAAGCCTCTGTCTTGGAGAAGACCCTTCCTTGATTGCCTGCTCACCCTCAGCAGTGAGATCTTCCATAATGAACACAGCCTGGAGAAAATGTGGGAATAATAATGATTATAAGGCTCTTTACAGTGCTGACTCTCCCCAAGAGCTATGTACCCAGTGTACCGTATGGTCCTGGAACACTAATTTCCCCTTCCCCTGTGATTACTCACCATTTTGGGAGTCTTGTGACTCATGTGTGCTTGCCTGGGGTCAATCAGTTAGCAATAGGTATGTGAATAGTGGCTGTGTTTTAAATGCGAATAGTGGTTGCAAACAATATTGCTTCTGTAAAATGTTGGCAGAATTAGAAAGTGGCCATGAAGAACTAAAGAGGACTTTCTGTGTGATGTCACGAGGCACTGTGTGGCCAAAAAACAAGGATTGGAGGAGTGGCAGGACAGTGAGAAGAGGTACCGAAAGGAGAACACAATGCGCCAGAATGATGCCATAGAGCCGCTCTTAAACATTATGGAGCGCCAAGCATAGACGCTCCAGGCACTACTAGCACTGCAAACCGAGGAACTCTGCACCCGCCCCTGCAGCTGCTGTCACAAAACTCTTTCCCATGTGCGCACCAGACACTGCTAACACACTCTTATCATCCTCCTGGCTCCAGTCTGTACCCGTGACATTCCACTCCTCCCCCGTCATAGTCCAGCATGTGGACTCCCAGTACCCACTGCACTCAGCACCTGGCCCCCTGCAGTTTAGCTCTGCTGCAGTACAGTACCCACTGCACTGTACCTCCTGGGACCCTCCCATCCCTATTCTCCTCAGTGTTGATGTGTTTTTCTGTTTGTCTCTCCCCTCTGGTTGTTTTTTAATAAAAGAATTGTTTTGGTTTGAAAGCAATCTATTTATTAATTGAAAACAAACAGCGCCCTGCAAAGCAACAGACAGTTTTCTTAAAACTTCATAGTGCATAGTCTGCATCAATCACAATCACCTACTAGTATTATAAGCACTGCAGTCCCAAGCATGGCAACAAATATTAGTGGCTTTCAGCTTCAAATTGCTGCCTCAAGGTATCCCTGATTCTTAGGGTCCCGTGCTGCACCCGTCTAATAGCCCTCATCTCTGGCTGTTCAAATTCAGCCTCCAGGCGCTGAGCCTCAGCGGTTCAGCCCTGTATGAAGCTTTTGCCCTTCCCTTCACAAACATTATGGAGCGTACAGGATGCGGCTATAAGCATAGGAATATTGTTAGTGGCCAGGTCCAGCCTCCATACAGGCAGTGCCAGTGGGCTTTTAAATGGTCAAAAACACACTCCACAGTCATTCTGCACTTGCTCAGCCTGTTGTTGAGCCGCTCCTTGCTGCTGTCAAAGTGCCCTGTGCATGGCTTCATAAGCCACGGCATTAAAGGGTAGGCATGGTCTTCCAGAATCACAGTGGGCTTTTTGACTTCCTCTACGGCGATCTTCTGGTCCAGGAAGAAAGTCCCTACTTGCAGCTTCCTGAACAGACCAGTGTTCCAAAAGATGCATGGAACTGCACCTTTCCAGACTAGCCTCCGTTAATGTCTGTGAAATGCCCTCAGTGATCCACAAGCACCTGGAGAGCCATTGAGAAATACCCTTTCCAATTAATGTGCTAGGTGATCTGGTGCCAGAATTAGAATATGAATGTCATCTATTGCCCCTCTGTAGTTAGGAAAACACATTTGTGCAAAGCCATTCGCAATGTCACCCATGTTGCCCAGAGTCACGGTCTTTCGGAGCAGGATATGATTAATGGCCCTGCACACTTCCATCAACACACGTCCAACAGTCAACTTTCTCACTCTGAACTGGTGAGTGACCGATTGGTAGTAGTCTGGAGTAGCAAGCTTCCACAGTGCAATCGCCATGCGCTTTTCTAGTGGCAGGGCAGCTCTCATTCTCGTGTCCTTGCGCTGCAGGGCTGGGGTGAACTCATCACACAGTCCCATGAATGTGACTTTCCTCATCTGAAAGTTCTACAGGCACTGGTTGTCATCCCAGACGTGCATGACAATATGATCCCCCCACTCAGTGCTTGTTTCCCAAACCCAAAAGCGGCGTTCCACTATAATCAGCACTTCCGTGAATGCTACAAGCAATCTCGTGCTGTTGCTACTATGCGTGGTGAGATCAATGTCGAACTGTTCTTGCCTTTGTAGTTTAAGGAATAACTCCACTGCCCCTCATGACGTGTTAGTGAGTGTGAGCAGCATATTGGTCAACAGTGCTGGATCCATTCCTGCAAACTAAAGAAGCAGGGAGTGCAGTAAACAAACGGTTGAAAGATGGCACCAAATGCGGATAGAAGCACAGGGATTGCTGGGATGCAAAGCAATGCATCGCAGGGCATTGGGACAGGACCCAGGATGTCCTGTGACCCCCTCCGCCTTCCCACAACTTTTAGTGGCAGAAGAGGAAGAGATGCTCTGTGGGGTAGCTGCCCAGAGTGCACCGCTCCCAGTACTGCTGCAAGAGTGAAGAATGCTATTGTGCAGGCAGCTGACAATGTGAACACATAACAGCAGTTTCCCTTCAGTGCTCTCTGAGCAGCTGCTGGTGATGTAACTGCTGGTGATATAACTCTGCCAATGTAGACATATCTTGAGTGTCACCCCTAAATACAAAGTGGAACAGCTTATTTAGCATTAGTAGTTAACACATGTCAAGAGACCATTCAAGGTGAAGTAGCCAATTAACACCTCTTGGGCAGGGGAAAGGAGAAAAAGAAAAGCTGAGAGCCAGTCTGTTATTGATTGTTGTAATAAGCCATGAATCTAAGTGTGTCTATACAGTCCATGATTTTTAGTATCTAGCAGTTATGAATTTAAGCTCCCAGGCTC
This sequence comes from Dermatemys mawii, assembly GCA_007922305.1. NCBI lineage: Eukaryota > Metazoa > Chordata > Testudines > Dermatemydidae > Dermatemys > Dermatemys mawii. The sequence goes on from ML677326.1 coordinate 5,054,810, forward strand.
ATCTCTTGCAGGTTTCCTTTGAGGACGAGAACTGAGAAGTCAGATATAGAGTGCTTTGTGAAAAGTGTTCACTCACAGGTGGTGCAGTGTGTTTGGCCTGGTCTAGACTAGAAAATTAAGGTGGTGTAGCTACGTTACTTGGATATGAAAACTCCATACCTCTGGGGGTATAGTTAAGCCAATCTAACCCCCAGTGTAGATAGCACTAGGCTGAAGGAAGAATTCTTCCATCCACTCAGCTACCGCTGCTCAGGGAAATAGAGTGCCGACAGTCCTACACTGATGGGAGAACATAGGTGGTGTCTACTCTGAAGCTCTGTTGCTGCTGTAGTGTTTCAAGAGTGGACAGGCTCCTTGTGTAGTGATAGGCATGTGTAGGATCCATGGATCTTGAAAGATATATTAGGGATGTGTGGATCATTGTAGCAGTGGAGATATGTCTACAAGTTTTACATCTGTTGTTCTGGCAGGTTCTGGTGCTGCTTTCAGGTGATGTGTCCTGGTCTGTGGGGAGCTTGCTTCTGATGATGAGGTTGGGGGGTTGTTTAAAGGCCAGAAGAGAGAGTTCTGGAAAGATTTCTTGCAGGATATGGTCCCCATCAGATTTCTTGGCATGGTGTTAGATCAGACGATTCTTATAGTCTTTTCTGACCCTCTGGTTCTATAATTCTAAGTATGAATTGTAATTGTTTAATGATACTCTGCATAGGTTCCAAAATGATGTGATTGGTGATGACTACAAGTATGTGAATGGAGGGTTTTTTGTCTCCATACTGAAGCAGATTGTCTTGGGGTATTTGAGTGACCTGTTCCATGATACAATGTACTTCTCTGGTAGAGTGTCCTTGTTTGCTGAAGGCATTTTTAAGTGTGTTAAGGTGTGTACCCCGGACTTCCTCCTCAGAGCATATCTGAGTTCCTGGCTATAAATAACAGATTTCTTGGTGAGTTTGGGATTTTTACTGGATCTGTGAAGGTAGGTGTGGCGATTCATGGGCATTTTGTTGATTTTTTTTGAAACTGCATGGCATGAAATTGTTAACAAATTGGTTCACTGTACAATTTAATGTCTTTGTTCTGCAGAAATTAAGACATTATAATATGTCTTTTTTTTTTTTTTATCTTAGTCTTTCCTTGGTTTGGCTTGGATATTGGAGGGACCTTGGTCAAGCTTGTTTATTTTGAACCAAAAGACATCACTGCTGAGGAGGAGGAGGAGGAAGTGGAAAATCTTAAAAGTATTCGAAAATACCTGACCTCAAATGTAGCCTATGGATCTACAGGCATTCGGGATGTGCACCTGGAACTAAAGGACCTTACCCTGTGTGGACGTAAAGGCAATCTGCACTTTATACGCTTTCCTACTCATGACATGCCTGCTTTTATTCAAATGGGCAGCGAAAAACACTTCTCAAGTCTCCACACTACCTTATGTGCCACGGGAGGTGGAGCGTACAAATTTGAGCAGGACTTTCGCACAGTATGCATTTTTGGCTTTTATACACTTAGGATTCGGTAGTGAAGACTCATGTAACTTGAAAGATTGTAAGATAAAGGCTGAAAGTAATTTCAGTCTCTGACAGCCTCCGAAAAGTCTACTGTCCTAAATTGAGCTCAAGTTTAATATGAGCTAGAAAAAAAGCTCACATCTGTAAACACATATTTTAAGATGTGCAGCTTTGCTGTGACTCCAGAATTATTCATATTAATTTCCATGAAATATGCCTTTACAAGACTTGAATAGTCATTAGACTTAAGTCAACTCTGTTACCTACCTTAATTTTATTTTGTCCATTGCTGTCTGTTCATGACCTTAATATTTGTTTTGAACTTGCCTGGTTGATTAAGGTTCATTTATAACTTATATTGCTGTGATTTGGTTTAAGATTCTATTGAATTAAGTGATAAATTAACTGCATGCGACTTGCTTGTCTAGATTCATCATAAGAAGGTGTGTTTCATTATAAGTGGAATACATGTGTAGATAACATAGAGAGAGAGCTTGATTGTATGTTAACTTTTTCAAGCCCAGGTTATACAATATATTTATCAGACAACCAAAGGTTGAGGGGTATGGGGCAAGGTCCAGCTGCAGTGACCCAGTAAAAAGATTATCATGCTGCTCCCTCCTGGCTCTTGTGAGGAAATCAGCATTTTCTCTTTTTCCCTTGACCCCTTATCTTTTCCAGATGTTGTGAGGCACTCTGGGTGTGATCCAAAACCCCACTGAAGTTAGGGCTCAGGACTTCTATTACTTCCTACCCAATGGGGTGAGGATGTGCATGAACCTCGTTATAATGCTGACAAGCACTACACTTAAATAGCATAGGGAGCATTTCACTCCACACAATACAGATATATGTGAGAGAGTAGGACTCCTCTTGTGATCTGCACTCCCCTCCTTCTGCCATCATTCAGAGTAAGGAGGGGTATTGAATGCACTGGTGAGTGCATTTTTCTAGCTCTGAGTATAAAAACATTAGATTTCTTTGGCTCTTGTAATTTTATTTCCTTTAACAGATGGGTGACCTTCAACTTTGCAAACTAGATGAACTTGACTGCCTTATTAAAGGAGTTTTGTACATTGACTCAGTTGGATTCAATGGACATTCAGAGTGCTACTACTTTGAAAACCCAACTGATTCTGAAAGATGTCAGAAGCTCCCATTCAACTTGGAAAATCCATATCCTCTCCTCTTGGTGAACATTGGCTCAGGGGTCAGCATTTTGGCTGTGTACTCCAAAGACAATTATAAGCGGGTAACTGGGACCAGGTAAGATCTATGAATAATGTGATTACCTTTAAGAGCATAGTCTTGGAGCTTGGAATTTACTCATGTGGGTAAAAGATCACATCGTCATGGACAAGGTGCTTTAAAAATGACTCTTGTCTGACAGAACCCTTTGTTTCACCATAATATAGTATCTCCTCCTTCCCGCCCCCAGCAAGCAAAGATCTCTTTTGTGGTTTGGATGGCATATCACAATCTTCTTATCACAGTCAGCCTCTTCAGAAAGGCCAGTTCTTGACCTGTTTATCCTTCTGCTACTTCAAGAAACTATTTTTTTTCATCAGAGGAGTGTAAATCCCATTTTGGAAACAAACCAGGCATGCTCAGATAGATGAATTTTTAATGTGATCCCTTTAATTTTAGTACTCAGGGTTTGGATTTTGACTTTTAAAAGATGTTCTGCCCATTGGGAATGATGGGATGGTGTTCACAGTTGTAGTCAGGTCTGAAAGAATAATATAGCTACCTGTTGTACAGCAGAGCCAAAGAGATCTGTGCATATGAACTTTCTTGGACATAAGGAATATTGCTGTTACAAAAAAAAAGTACAGACAAGGATTGCACAGTGCATCTCAGGAAGGAAGGTTTTATTATGCATCTTTGCCAGCATGTGTAAGCAATGATTCAGCAGAACGTACTTTTTCCAGGCTTTGAACAGTTTGACCCAAGTTCTGCAGTGAATTCCATATGGGCATACCCTTGCAGATGCATGGAGCTCGTTATAGGTTGACATCTTACATTGTACATAACTGTGTAGTGAATATTGTAAGCAGAGAAAAATCACTTCTCATTTAAGCAATAACTCTGGTGAAGGATGCTAAGCTGTGGGTTTATCCGTGGGCTGTGAAGTTACTGTAAGCAAGCATATTTAAATGTGGTAAGAAAGGAGACTTAAATCCAACTCCTCTTTCTAAATTTCCAATGAGAAGGAAATTAAAAAATTGGGCAGCCCAGCTAATTCTTGGTATTCAGAGGAGTTTAGCTACATAACTTAATGAAAAAACAAAAACAAGCCTTTTTTTCTCCCTCTCTTCAAAATGAGAGGTAGAAAATATTGCTTTTGTTTTGTTTTGTTAGTCTTGGAGGAGGCACATTTTTTGGTCTCTGCTGTCTTCTTACCGGCTGCTCCACCTTTGAAGAGGCTCTTGAAATGGCATCCCTTGGAGACAGCACAAAAGTGGATAAACTGGTGCGGGACATCTATGGAGGGGATTATGAGAGATTTGGACTGCCAGGCTGGGCTGTAGCATCCAGGTAAGGATATACCTTGGGTTTTTGAGCATGCATATAATGTGCCTGAATGAATAACTGGGGCAGCAAGGGTATATTTTTAGCACATCTTGTTTTTTTTGTGGAACTGACGCTGTGAGTCTACTCTCCACAATTCATGCTCCCACAACATAGTAGGCTCTCCTCTCTAGTGCCTCTACTGACAGTCTCTCCAGCCCTGCATTGGTGTGCTACCTCTTGTAACTTTTGGTTACCCTGGAAGGAGTGGCACTAAAAGTCAAACAATAATCCCATGACCTCAAGTTCTGACTCAGTAGTCCTTCCACTCCCTGGTCTCTAGAGTCTTTGCACTACTTTTTCTAGTGTCCAGAAGGGGATCCCTGGCCTTTCTTCTCTGGGTTCCATGCTAGGGACACTGTGTTAAGCAGGCAAAGCCTGTTTACTAAAGCCCCATGCTTCCACCCAGAGTTGCTACTTACCTTGGACATCTGCAGGTTTCCCCATAAAGCTCCCTGTTCACCTATGTTTCTCTCGGGCTCCCTGGGGTCTTGGACTTCACCCTTCCTTCAGTGCTGTGGCCCCTGGAATTCTTCAACAAATCCGAAACCAAAAGGATAAACTTAAATTATTTCTGCCCTTCCCAGACTTGAACTTTAGTCCTTCCCAGGCCTTCCCCAATACCGTGCTTCTCAAATGAACACCAACACCCCAGGGCTTCCTCCTGGAGTCTTGTCTATTTTGAAACCCACCATAGGAGTTAACTCTCCTCCTCTGGTTTTTCCTGATTCTCTTGCTTCACTTCAGTCAGACCATTCTCCCATTCTGGGTCTCTTTCTAACTGATCTTTCTCTATCCTTTTAAAGAAACCTGACTCATTTCCAGTGGACCTGCTTATTCTCCTAGTTAACCTTGAATTGAGCTCTCAGGCTCTTTTTAACTCCCTCAGTACCACTGTGGGGTTTATACCCTATCACAATAACAAAGTCTATTTTAGACCAACATTAATTGTGATTCATTGTTACTGGATTTTAGTAATAGAGGCTGTAACTACATGACTGGAATTTTACTTAATTCCATTAAAAATGGTATTGTGCATGCATTTTGGAATTGAGACATTGCTACATGCATTCTGATACTGCATAGTTTCCTGTAAATGGACACTTAACTCTAGAATTTTCTGCACAGCTTTGGGAATATGATGAGCAAAGAGAAGAGAGAGTCTGTCAGTAAAGAGGACCTGGCAAGAGCAACTTTAATAACCATCACCAATAACATTGGCTCCATAGCACGGATGTGTGCACTTAATGAGGTATTGAGAAATATGGAAAACAGCATATAACTTCTTTTTGTCTGAGACACATCTAAATCAAGAATCAGAGAGGTAGCCGTATTAGTCTGGATTTGCAGAAGCGACAAAGAGTCCTGTGGCACCTTAAAGACTAACAAAAGTATTGAAGCATAAGCTTTCGTGGGCTAGTACCCACTTCGTCAGATGCATCCAATGAAGTGGGTACTAGCCCACGAAAGCTTATGTTTCAATACTTTTGCTAGTCTTTATGGTGCCACAGGACTCTTTGTCCCATTTAAATCAATTACTCGTGTGTGCTACCAGTCTGCAGTATCTTGTTTTCAATTCTGTAGAAGTACCTTCATGCATACCTGTCCAGATGCTCCAGTTTAAATTGCGACCCTAGATTTTCCTTCCCCACCTGCCCATATGGTCTAGTCACATAGTAGCTCTACGATTCAAAGCATTGTGAAAAAAAATAATGTGATGTGTTGTCATTTATTGGTCCTGTCAATTTCCCTTATTATTCAGGAGGTCAGTTGCTTTTCTGGGAGAGTTGAGGGAACTATGGAACAGCAATGTGTTTTAGTCTCTTGGAACAGGAGGTAGAAAGTGATCAGCAATATCCTGTTTCTTCTCATGCACAAAATTAATCATATCTTGTCACTGCTAGGAATCCAAACTAAAGTGCATCAGTGAAAAGAGAGCTGTACCTGCTGAAAAAGCACCTTCTGTATGTCATTTGTTCTAGCTACTCTTTTATTTTTAAGCTGACATAATGCTCATGGGCCTTAGTGGGGTTGTCTCTCTGAGCTCTGTGCTTTCAGCTTCTTTACAGTGCTGCCTTGTTGCATTCATATCAAGCAGCATTGTACAGGGCTATGAAAGAACTGAGACCTGTTCTTCACTTTATTTTGGGGCTGTTTGAACAGGATTGAGTCCATCAGGTTGAAGCATACTCCTACCTTTTCATAGTTCTTATTACCATACGGTTACTATTCTGCACTGGTGCAAGGGCAATAAATGTACAAGGCACTATCTAAAATGGCAGGCAAAAACAGTCCTGCCCATGGTATGTTCTTTCCCCTCATCCACCTTCCCCCCCTGTTTCTCCATGAATATAGAATCTAATGCAGACAAGGCACTGAACAATTCAGGTACAGGAAGATGTGGTGAACTCATTGGTGTGGAGAACACCATGGGAAGGTGTCACATTCTGGGGTACAATCCACACCAGTGAGGAGTTGTCACCGCTTCCCTTGGTAATCCTGGGTGTCTCACAATTCTTTGCTGTTGCAGCTCCCACCTTTGGCCACTCACAAACAGTCTAACAGCATGCTGGGCACACCCTGAGTGTCTCTATAGCCCTAGCCCAATAGCTCTGACCCCAGCAGCCTGTCAGCAACACATGAGCCACACTCTGACGTCCAGTGGCCTTGGTTACTATTTGCTGGGTGACTACAACACACTCCCAGACCCAAATTTTCCTTGAAAGCATTTGTTTTGCCCTCTCTTGGACAGCTCAGAGATCATAGTTTCATTACCCCGTAATGGGTCAATATCCAGCAGATTATTATAACTGCCGTTACCAAATAGCTCTGTTTAAACACAACACTTGATTATCTTTAGTTTATTTAGCTACAGAGAGATTTTAAATGAGTGCAAATATGAGATCTTAGTCAGAAATGGTTGAGAGAAATAAAGATAAAACGCTTTGTAGTAACTATGGCTTAAGAAACTAGACTTGGTTCAAGGTAAAATCCTTACCACATGTTCCCAGCAACAGAGCTAACCAAATTCTCAGGTCAGAACCTTTTCCAAAGTCTAAAGACTGGTTCTCTTGTCTCTTAGGGTATGGTTACACTTACAAGATTATAGTGCTATTGGTTATAGCGGTCCCCTTATACAGTAATATGTATAGCGCTATTGTATGTCCACACTCAGACACGCCAGCGGTATAGGATGGCCACATTTGGGGCACTTAATGCGGCATTAAAAGCAGCGCATTAGGGCAGGTATCCCAGCATTCAGCTGGGTGCAACGTGCTTTTTAAACGAGGGTGGGGGGGACGCGTTGTGTGTATGTGGAGGGAGAGAGACAGTGGTTTTTCCGTTCTTCTGAAAGCCTGTCAGCGAGCCTCCATTCACAGAAGGCTTTGTTTTCACACAGGCTCCCTCCTTAAACATTTGCATTGCTTATCTGCGGAGTTAAGAGAGAAACTCTAAAGAGGTACTTCCGCATTCCTTCAGCGGAGTTCAAAAGAAAGGGAAGAGACGTCAGTTGCCTTAAATGGCTCTAGGCATCTCCAGAGATCACTTGTAGCGCAGTGGGTGTCCACATTCTTGCTTGTAGCTGCGCTACAGCCCTTATTCCCCATGCGGAGGTGGATTACGAGGAGCACTATAACTCCGCGGTTATAGCACTGTACGTGCCTTGCCAGTGTGGATGGGGAGGAGGTTATAGCACTCGTGGGGGCTTTATAGCGCTATAAAGTGCCAGTGTAACCAAGCCCTTAGGTGAAAGAGAGCAAGGGAGATATAGGGACAGAAAGAAAGATAGAAATCATTGCGTGATTATGCCCCTCACTCTTATAATCCAGTTACCCTTGGAAGTGCAGTTTCCTGAGGGTTACCCTGAGGTAAAGTTCTTCCCACTGTGAGGATGGAGAGTGTTCTAATGGAAAAGGTTTCATGTTGTTGTTGGTTAAAATGCCGCTATGTCTGTTCCTGCCCCCCTCTATTGGCAAAGAATGGCCACTTGACTTGTGATTGCCAGTCAGCTTTGAGGACAGCTGGCCTGAGGCTTCAGCTTGTCCTTTGTCTTTGAGAAACAGGTTTACTCCCTTCCCAGAGTTGTCTGATAAACACATTTCAGTCATAATTTCAGTTTTAGGTTCATAACTTTACATACAGTGTTGCTACACACATATCATCATGATATTATTGACCATTGAATTATTAGTTTTCAAATTATGCCTTACAAAGCATATCTTGTATAAAGATCATTACAATGGTATGTAGGGTGTGACTACAGGGATACATTGAGTCACAGAAGAATACATGGAAGAACAGGTTTGAAGGACCAGAGAGGGTGCTCAGTTATGATGCTTCAGTTACTTTGGAACCTTAAAATTCTCTATTGATTGAAGGACCAAGCTGTAGAGCTCCCTGGGCCAAGTAGGGAAAACATCTTCTTTTCCAGAGTATAGTTATTAAAAAGTGGATGGAGATTGTTTAAACCCATAATGTCACTCTGCAGAATCAGTGATGATGTATCCACTTCACTGCAAAAGGTCACTTAAACATTTGGATTGTTCTGATTATTGGTTTCTTGATCTTCATGCCGGTAGTGGGTGTAGAGGAAGCATGCTCTGCACATTTAGTTTGTGGGACCAAAGGATGTGTGGGAGGAGGAGTACCTTTCATTGTTCAGCAGCATCCCTCTAGACCAGTGTTCTCACACTTTAGCAAACAGACGACCTCCATTTTTATTTAAATTTGTTCGGGGACCCCCAAGCCTCCCCACTCAGCCCTTATCCTGCCCCTTCCATGGAGTCGTGTCCCTGCCCCACCACTTCTCCGAGGCTCTGCCCCATGCTCACTCCATCCCCCCTCCCTCTGTTGCTCCCTTTCCCCCACCCTCACTCACTCTCACCAGGCTGAGGCAGGGGGTTGGGGTGCAAGAGGGAGTATGAGCTCTGGGCTGGGGCAGGAGGTTGGGATGTGGGAGGGGGTGAGACATGTGGTGCTTACCTACAGATGCTCCCGAACGCAACCGGCACATCCCTCTGGCTGCGGCTTCTAGACGGGGGGCTAAGGGGTCTCTGCATGCTGCTTCTGTCCGCAGGCACCACTCCTGCAGCTCCTATTGGCCTCAGTTCCCAGCCAGTGGGAGCTGTGGAGTCGGCACTAAGGGCAAGGATAGTGCATGGAGACCTCTCTGGACCCCTGCCCTAGGGGTTGCAGGCACGTGCCAACCACTTCTGAGAGCAGCAGGGAGCCAGGATAGGTAAGCCTATTCCCCAGCATGCTGGAGGTGCACCTGGGAGGGAGGGGAAAGAGCTTCTCAGCAGGGCCAACAGACCCCAGTTTCAGAAATGCTGCTCTAGCCAGCTGAAGGACTGGCATTGTCATTCCACAAGGAGTTCCTTTCAGACTTGCTGACTGGAAAACTTATGGCTGCAACTCAGGATCTAGAGCAGGGGTCTCAAACATGCGGCCCGCCAAGCCCTTCCCTGCGGCCCGTGATGCTCCCTCTGCCCCCCACCAAGCTCCCCCGTGGTCCCCAGCCAAGCTCCCTGAGGCCCCCCTGTCCTCCCACTGAGCTCCCTGCGGCCTCCCGCCCCTCTCCCAAGCTCCCTGCACCCCCCCGCCAAGCTCCCCGCTGCCCCCCCAACCCGCTTGCCCACGTGCTTCTCTCTTGTGCTGTTGTTTTCTGCTGTTCCGCTTACTGCCAGGCAATTCTCTGGCTGCTTAGTGGTTTTGGGGAGGGAGGGGCCAGGAATGGGAAGCCTCCTGCACAGGGGAGGAGGGGGAGAAAGGGGCGGAGATTTGGGGAAGGGGTTGGACTAGGGGCAGGGAGGGGGCGGAGTTGGGATGAGAACTTTGAGGAAGGGGTTGAACTAGGGGAGGAGAGGGGGCGGAGTTAGGGTGGGAACTTTGTGGAAAGGGTTTGAAGGGGACAGGGAAGAGATTTGAGGGGGACAGGGAAGGGGTTGGAAGAGGCAGAGCAAGAGTGGAGTGTGAGTGCAGCCCAGTCCAGGAGGGTGCTGTAATAGAAGTAAATCTAAGTTCATGTTTGGTCCTTTGAGTGAGGTGCATTATTAAGTGAATATATTTTATTAAAACTGCTTGGAAATGACGTCATCAAAAAAAAAAAGAACATTCACGGAAGAAAAGAGAGTTTTCCAAGACAAATGGGAGAATTTATATTTTCTCACAGAGGTAAAAGATAAAATTCAATGCCTTATTTGTCAGCAAGCAATTGCTGTTCCCAAGGAGTATAACGTGCGTTGGCACTATGACTCGATGCACCGTGAAAAATATTTTTTACTATACTTTTGTATCATTGTATGTGTAACACTGAGGCTGAGTATGAGGCTCGGATTAGTTAGTTCACTTAAGGCAGGGGTCTCAAACACGTGACCCGCGGGGTTATTTTCTGTGGCTAGTGAAGCTCCCCATGCCCCTTCTCTCCCCTCACTTAATTTCCTGCAGCCACCAAGCTCCACGCACCCCCTGCCTCCTCCCTACCTACCTCCAGGCACTTAGCACTTTCCAGGGGGGAGGAGTGGGGAGCTGTGTGCTCAGGGAAGGAGTCAGGGCAGGGGTGGGACCTCATGGTGGGGTGGGGGCGGGCACAGCGAGGGGGCATGTCAGTGAACTCGGGCCAATGAACTAGTCCTCATGTGGCCCTCGTGGTCATTTTAGTTTGAGACCCCTGATCTAGAGAGTGGGTATAAAGGGGTGTGAAAGGGACTCTGAAGAACCTACCATGAAATAACCTGAATACTGTGCTTTTAACATAAACTTTATCAACCCCTCTTATATTTGGATGTATAATATTTTTGAGATCCTGTTTGATACTTTTCAGCAATCACTGTCTCCTCTCTTCCAGTGTCTTGAACACCTCAACACGCCTCTTGATTTCATCCCACTCTAGTTCCTCTTGTTCCACCACACTGTTGCAGGACCTTCTGCTTGGTACTTCATTCTTTCTCAGTTGCAGTTCTGTTCTGTTCTGTTGGATTTGATTGGCGTTTACCTAATGAGGGTCCAAATATAGAATGCTGCAAATAGGGACTGAGTCTCTTCTCAGCCCCAGACACCCCTCCCCTCACTCAGACAACCATCTTCCATCATCCATATCTGCTCTCTCCCTTGGTGTGAACAAAGGAATCACTATGAAGAGCATGGCTATTTGGAGTGCTGTGAAGTTCAGTATCCAGACTTTATTCAGTTTAACAAATACTGGCAACTTTAATTTGACTTTTAGCTGACTTTTACTGCTCTCAGTCAGAAGCCATATTTGAAAAGCTTCATGCATCCTCGTAAATAAATGCGAGAAGTGTAATATATGGATTTTCCTTCACTGTGATTGCCTTTTCATTGTTGTGAAGATGAAATGGAATTCAGCTTAAAGATTCTCCTATCTCTTTTTTATGTTTGCAGAACATTAATCGGGTGGTTTTTATTGGCAATTTCTTGCGGATCAATACAATCTCAATGAGGCTTCTAGCATATGCTTTGGATTATTGGTCTAAGGGGCAGTTGAAAGCACTTTTCTTGGAACATGAGGTGAAGTTATTATTTAAATCCATTTTACCTTGTCAAAACTGAAGACATATTTTTATTTAAAATTATCTGATTATAACTTACCGATGTTGAGTTTCTTGGCATTGACAACATTCATTTTGCAGCCAGTTCTATACATTTGTAACTATAGCCACAGTTACTGCAGAACTTCCAGTTCTAGGATGTTATCCATGTAACATTTATTGTTTCGAAGTTAAAAATGCACACTTTGTGTACTTTATTGCTAGCTTTGTCATAGCTTGCCAACTTCTACTTCTGAAAACTTTGCCTGCATATCTAACAATGTAATTTTAAAAAAATGATTTCCTTTTATAAACAGTATAACTAGGAGTTGTAATAAGTTTACATATGCTAATTGGAAATAGTTTTCTTCTGTTTTATAACCAGTATTTTAAAACTTTAAAAAAAAAAATTTTTAAAATATTCCTTTCCCAGTATTTGTGTCAAACATTTAAACCTTGAATCTGTGTAATAGAAACTCTTGCCTTTTGCTTTATAGGGTTATTTTGGAGCAGTTGGTGCTTTTCTGGAGCTTTTGAATTCAACCTGAGTTATTACAGATCCTGTACATTGGACATAAGGTGCAGGAGCTTCTTTCCTATTGGAACTCCCACATTTATTTAGCTTTTTTTTAAAGCATCTGTTAAGTGACTATTACAGTAATTGTATATAATCTAATCATTGTGGAAAAGAAACGGACAAACGAATTTTTTGTAAACAGTTAAAATTAATCCTGAATCTTAATGTAGTTTAGTTAATAAGAAGAAATATATATATTCTGGGCTGCAGTTTTTATTATAATCTGCTGCAAGTGTTGAGACTTATGCTATCCTGTTCTCAAAAGACTTTTGTAAAATGCAAAGTGTCTATATTGTTAACTATTTTATATTTCACTTGCAATGTTTAAATGTATGGGATTGAAGGTCTTTAAGTATTTGTGGAAGTGTTGAATAGTGTATTGTTTATATATGAAAATTATCAAACAGAATCCAGAAATATAAAAACTAGTCTTTTTCAAGAAGTCCTTGGTTTTTTGCCCTCTTCTGTACATTATAGTGGCCTGTAAAAACATCATCCTACAATCAGTAATGGCTTATTTTCTGGTAAGACAGTCACTTGTGCATATACACTGTTAGAGAAATAAGAAGTAAGGACTAAATCTTTTTTGGGTCTTGCTTTCTGTAAAATTGCATAACAACTTCCTGCCATCTGCACTCTGGTGACACTTTATAAGCCGACCAGAAACTCTTCTGGATGTGAGGGTCAAACCCTTATAATCTAGTTTTAGCAATATGCAGCAGATATCTCACTTGAAATCCACTAAGTAAATTTAAGAATATTTTTAACTAGTGTGTGTTACTTTTTTAAAAGGAATTGTATGTAACTGTACCAAATGATGATGCTATTCCTGATGTACTCAGGCTGTCCTGTATAACTTAATATTCTGCAGGAGTTTGCTGTCATCTAGTTACTAAACATAATCCAGATTCAGGAGGAAAATCAATCTTCTTTCCACATCAGCATTTCTTTCTGTCTTTCTTTGTCTGTCCCCGGTGTGTGCATTCCTGCAGAACCCAAACACTTCATTGCCACGGTTAAAGATTCTCTAAGACATTGACCTTTCAAGATGTTAAACTAGAAGATGTTGTATGAGAGGACATTCCTTCCATGCACAATAGGTTAAACAACATTTGCAACAGGCTACCCTTAAAAGAGCTGTGTTTGAAACAAGTGTGTGGCTCCTAAACCAGCCTTTTGTCTGGAGTAATTGTCAGGTTCCAGAGTCCCCCACGTCCTTGGAACTATAGTCTTGGGCTAGTAATCTGAACAAAATGTTCACTGGGAAAGTGTAAATGCTCTCCCTCCTCTTTAGATGACACTAGGTATTTCAGTATAATTTCACTGCAGGGGCTTGGAAGCAGTTGCTTCCTTTAAAGCTAATGCATCTTACCCTGTCGTTAACTAGTGTTGCTGCTGCAGAGTGTTTTCTGGAAAACAGTAATAAGGCTTTTCTTCAGAATAACTCAACTAGATGTAGAAATCTGGTTCACATCAGTAAAGTTTGAAGATAATTTCTGGAGAATACAGGAATGGATTCTCAGTTTGTGTAAATTGTCATAGCTCCACTTGATTTCAATTTACACCAGATGGGGAATCTGCCCCAGGTCTTTAAATAACTTGTCCTTCTTTTGGATTTAGTAGATTAATGCATCTGCCTCTTTATATTTGGGTTCATATTTGCAGTGGATCTCAAGTGAAAGCTCTTTGGTCTTGTATAGGCCCTGGTGGATGTTTTTTGATCGCGGCATAAAAAACCCCACACAAGTCTGGTAGTTTGACATGATTAACAATTCTGATCTGAAATAGTTCAGAATTAAGGTGCAGTAGCAGAGCTGTGAGATGGGTGGGAATTGTTTTAGGGCTTGATCCTGCAATCTGCAGACATCACCTGCAGGGTACTGTGTGCCCCTTTAACTCCCAATGCAATCTATGAGTTGAGTGCTCACAGGAGGTGCGTTTCACCTTGCAGGATTGGTCCCACCGTGTGTCTGTACCAAGAGTCTAAGATGAGAAATAAATGGGAATTTAGAGTGTCTGGGTTTTTCACAAGTTTAGACCATTTGTTTTATTTTCTATAGGCAGTGGTGTTAGCTACATTGTGGTATGAAGCACTGAATGTCACCAGGTTTGGTGTAAAATAATGTATTTTTAGAACCTTTATTCAAGAAATTCCAGCCTCAGCAATCTAGTTGGAGACAGAAATGATGATCGAACATCGGATGAGAGAATCTGGAACCTCTAAACCTCTTCAGCTATATTGGTACATATGAAGGACTGTACCATTCAAGAGATGCAGCTGTTAGTTCTCCTCTGTACACCAGAGTCCTTTTCACCTTTTCTGCAAAGAAGGCAATTTTCCCAGATAAGCGGAAAAATAAGCAACTACTTAGAAAAATTGCATTAGCTTTTTAAGTGTAATATTGCTAACTTAGTTCATGCAGTGATCTACGTTCAAAATTTGAATTAACTACTTTTGGAGGTACACGTTTGAGTAGATAATATTTCATGTCTAGGATCTTGGATTTGTGCTTTATCATGATATCCCACTAAAAATAATATTTCTAAAACGATCCGGTATTATTATAAGTCAGACTTTCTAACATACCTGTTTCCAGATGTAGCAGAACTTAGATTGTAAACTCCTTGGGGCAAAGGCTTTTTATGTGCCATGTTCTGTGTAATACTCAGTGAATTTAGACAATTTATGCAACTTGCTTGGTCACACAAACTCAGCTGGAATTTCAGTCCTTGCTTCAGCTTTGGTCTAAAATCCAGTTGAAATTCTTATTGTGTTTACCCGTTAAGTTGAAGTCTACCTCTGTGCAGACCCGTTGTACCGTTAAACTCCTTATTTTGTGGTATAAGATGCAGTGAACTAGTATGGGCCCTCTGTGCATTGCTTAATGTGAGATTTAAATGGTGCAAAGGGCTTCATTTGGAATCCCTGTGCAGAGGTGAATTCAGACACTTAGTGTTTTAGCAGCAGGAACAAACTGGACCTCTCAGAGATTAATGTACATACATGTTAATTACAAGAAAGTGGCTTATCTTTCTATAGCAATTACTTGGAGTATGGTCATGATGAAAGGGGCTAGGTGACTGTGCTTTTATATGGTCGTGTATACAACTGGAACCTGTGGAGGGAAGAGAAATGTACATAAATTCTGCAGTAAACTATCTGGCCTAAAACCAGTTCATGAGCCATATTGCAGATAGGCACATGCCAAACCTTGGAACTGAAACGAGAGTAAATAAGCAAGCCATCTAGTGTCTTGGAATTTCCTCTCTTTTGTCTGCTTTTCCTCCATTCACTCCATACAGAATGATGTATATGTAAGTTGTCTTTTTTATTTATTTTTTTAATTTTTAAAATAGAGCCTGAAGTTGTGGGTTGTGATGTCTACTTAAACATGGAATTCACCTATGTATTATATCTTTTTTGTAAAACTGTTTTTATTCTTTTCTTTGGATAAAATATTAGTTATTTTTATATATTCAAAACTCTCATTCTTCTGTTGCCTATTTAAAGTCTCTCGTCCTGCTCAACAAATTAACCAATCTGAATAGTTATCTAGAGTACTATGATGAGATAGGCAGGTCAGACCTGCTGAAAAGTTTTCTCCATATTTAACTCTATTTTGATGAAGCTTTTTCTTTTTCTGGGGTTGACTGTCATTAAGCCCTTTTAACTAAACATATGCATTTTGGTCATCATTGGAAATTAGCTATGTTTGAAAGCAGGATACCTGAAGGAAAAGAATCCAGTATTTACAAGCTCCTTGTATTGAGAAGAGAGTCCAAACAGTAGCTTCTTCAGTCTGAGTCACTGCTTTTAAAAATACATTCAAGGCAAATGATGCTGGCAGCATCTACAAAAGGCAAGGCATAGAAAGAAGCTGGTTTTTTTGTTGTTACAGGATGTGCAATCTATTTCTGTCTTGGTGTGGGAGGTTTTAAAGCAGGTACCTTCTCGTCAACTGTTGAGATAAATATAGACTCCTAATATATTAAGTTTAAATAAAATGCAATGGCTAGTGCTAGTCAATATCCCTTTTCACAGTTGCTTGAGCAAATAATGCCTTTTCGTCTTTATTGTCATGGAGAAGCACTGATTGCTGGGATAACACAGCTGCTCTAATTCTGCTTCCAGCATACCTAGTTAACTGGTTTTGGCGGGTATTTAAAGTGCTGGCTTACTTAAAGGGTTAAGGCATCAATTCAGCAAAGTACTTAAGCATTGTGATTAAGCCCCATTGAATTTAGTGGGTCTTGATGTAGGAGGGTACTTTGCTGAATGGAGATGGACTTAAGCGTGTGCTTTGCTGAATCTGTGTCTAACTCTGTACTATATTTTAACTCCCTAAGTACTTTGTACTTTTGTAATGCTTTTTGTTCAATGATATCAAAATTTATTTTGCAAATAATAACTGGCTCACAACACCCTGGGGGCCAGTAATATTGGGTGTCTTTCTAAAAGATATTTGTGGGCTTAATGCAGGAATCGCTTGGGGAAATTCTGTGATGTGCGTTTTGCAGGCATCAGACTGGATGAGCATAAATGGTCCATTTTGTCCTGAAAATGTATGAAGGGTATTGTAGCCTCTGGTGCGGAATAAAAGCATCTATTTAAGATGGGAAATGAAAATTATTGTCAAATGGAAACTACAGAAGTAATTTTAGATAGCCAGACTAACTGCTCCTAGTTGGCCAGGTTGTGAGGTTTAATGCCCTCTACTATTACACTGGAGTGCTGAATGATCTGTAATGTCAGGACTTTCATTTTCCCCTAACTGAAAGACATAGCCTCCAAGCAGCACAATACTCAACCACTGCCACCCTGGGGCACTGGGCTCAGTACAGACAGGAAATATTTCCTTTTATCACTTTTAATTTTTTTACTTGTCGGTCTCAGCCAGCCTAGTTAGTGACCCTTCCCGATTCTCAGCTTTTGAGAGCTCAGAGTATGTTAGCACAATCCTTGAAACAGAGATTCTGCTTGGTATGAATGATCTGTTTCTTTAGGGTGCCAAAGGACTTCCTGTTTCACTGCCTCATTCTTATTTTTGTATTTGCTCCTGCCTACTAATTTGATAACTTTCAGCAGGTGTGATTCCAAAACTTAATCATTCCTATACCTCAAACCCCTCTTCCTTTGCAGCCGAGATGATTTCGTTAAACTAAACTCCTTTGACTTCAAAATTATAATCAGTACTATTTTTTTGGCATTCTTAGGGGGGGAAGTATCATAATAAGTGAAATAATTCTCAGCTGCTTTTAAGTCTATAAAAATAAACCTTTTATCCTTGAGTTTGATGCAAATGATAGGGACTAAATTTATGTTGCAGTTGGTTTTTAATATATATCATATAAAATTTCCATGGGCACTGATTGCTCAGGAGAGTGGCTAATTTAAAAGGCCTTGTGGAGATATATATAAAAAATATTTGGTAGAGTTGCCAAATCCCTTTTTTGCTCTCATTTTTTCCATTGTAAATATTCAGTCTTTGAATTTTATGTATGTTGGCTTTGAATACTGAGCCCAGAGCTGTTTCAAAATGCTGAAAACAAAAACAGATCTTATTGAGATTGACGTTTTTGTCTTAAAAACAGTACGGTTGTTCTCACAGTTCATTTGCAGAAATGCACTAATTCCACATAAAACAGTGTCTACTAGATTCAACTGTGCACTTGATTTCACACTGTTGTAAACCCAGAGTGAATCCAGACTTCTCTGGATTTACACTGGTCTATCTAAACTCAGAATATGGCTGTGTATTTCTATTCTTGGCTCAATTGTTCAGCCATAAAGGAGAAAACCAGTCAGAAACACAGTACAAATGGTTGATTTAGAGACATAGCTCGACTCTAAATTATTTTCCTTTTTTGATGCTGACTGCTTGAAACGTCAGATTTTTAAGCATCCCTTCTGGGTTGCCCTTAATCTCAGTGAGTGGGAAGCAGAGGTCCTGATGGAAGAATTTTTTTTGTATCTGTAACTAATGAAAGGAGGTCAAGAAGAGCTTTGTGCTTAAATATACAATTCAGTTGTCTGAAACGCACATTATCCATTGTGGTAATCTTGTTTGGAAAATAATTATTTTGCAGATACTATCAGTCACAGTATAGTTATTGGAGATATGTAACTAGCATCTCATATGATAGAGAAGAGACAGGATTTGGTTGTAATGAATATAAAGAGGAGCCTTGGTGGAGGCTGCTGGACACAAACCGTGTTTTTCTTTAGCTTCTTGGCTAATGTAACCTGTGCTGTCCAGTATCACCACACAAACTATCTCCTTGCAGTCCTGGACTAAGGACTGGGGACTATGCTATAGTAATCAAGCCCAGATCTTACCAGGATGGATACTGTCAGATAGTTCTCATGATTTGTATGCTATTCCACTCCAAGTGGAGCTTAACTGTAGTGGGAACCATTGAGCTATAGGCATCCTGAGAGCTGTTATAACATTGTGTTACTGGGGGGAAAATGGTCAGGTTCTAACATGGTCATCTTTCTTGGTTGTCTTACAGTAAGACCAGAGCTTAAATGGGCCTAATCACTAAAGGGAGTTCTAGCCAGAGTGGTTTTGCTGAAGATAGGTGCAGCAGAGTTCAGCAGTTCTATCTGGGGATGGACAATCTTTTTGGCCCGAGGGCCACATCAAGGTTGCACAGCTGTATTGAGGGCTGGGTAGGGAATGCTGTGTCTCCCCAAACAGCCTGGCCTCTGCTCTCTATCCACTCCCTCCCACTTCCCGCGCCCTGACTTTCGCCCTCAGAATCCCCGACCCATCCAACACCTCCCCCCCCCCGCTCCTTGGCCCCTAACTGCCCTGGGGCCCCCCCCCCCCAACCCCGCCCCCCCAACCCTATTCAATCCCCCCTGCTCCCTGTCCCCTATCCACACCCACACCCCCTGGGATTTGGGACTCCCATGCCTATCCAACCCCCTCCCCCCTGTTCCCTGTCCCCTGAGACCTCCTGTTCCTTATCCAACCCCCCACTCCTCGACTGTGCTTTCTGGCAGGAGCAGCTGGCCAGAGCACTGGCGGTGCCACGAACTGAGGCTGCAGGGAAGGTGGGACAACAGGGGAGGGGCCAGGCGCTAGCCTCCCTAGCCAGGAGCTCAGGGACCGGGTCAGATGTGGCTTGTGGGCCATATTTTGCCCACCTCTGACCTAGCCCGTGGGTAGATAGATCTTCAGCAAGAGAGAGAGAGAACTGTATTATGATACATTTAATTTTTGCCATTCATTATTTAAGATAAGCGATATGTATAGAAAATTCTGTCAAAACTATGATTTGATCTTACAAGTGCTGAAGTCCTGCTGCTCCCATTGCCTTCAAGGAGAATTGCTGGTGCTAAAGACCAGCCAAAGTATTACTTGATGCCTTGACTCAGCTCAATTGGTGTATTGGCCCTGTGGTCTTCAAGATACCTGCCTGGATGTTGAGCATCCCGGGTGGAGCATGGCTGTACAGTTCCAGTGGTCAGAAGGGACCATTGTGACCATGTAGACATTCTGTGTGACACAAGCCAAAGAACTTCCTCATGGTAATTCCTAGAGCAGATCTTTTAGAAAAACACTTAATGCTGATTTAAAAATTGTCAGTGATGGAAACGACCATGACCCTTGGCAAATTGTTCCAACAGTTTATTGCCCTCACTGTCAAAAAAATTTACACTGAATCGAAACCAAATTTGTACGGTTTCAACTTCTAACCATTGGAGTGTGTAATAACTTTACCAGTCTGAAGAGTCCATGATTAATTATTTGTTCCTCATGTAGATACTTACAGACTGCAATGAAGTCACCCCTTAATCTTCTCTTTAAGATAAATAAATTGAGCTCCTGGAGTCTGTCACTATAACGCATATTTTCTGATCCACTAATAATTCTTGTGGCTCTTTTCTGAACCTTCTTCTCCAGTGTATCAGGTCCTTCTTAAATTGTGAGTTCCGGAACTGGACGCAGTATTCCAGCAGTGGTCGTACTGATGCCAAATACAGAGGTATTTGGCATCAGTACTCCTGCTCAAGATTCCCCCATTTATGCATCCCAGGATCACATTAGCTCTTTTGGCCACGGCATCCCACTATAAGTTCATATTCAGCTGATTATCTGCCACAACTCCCAAATCATTGAGTCACTGCTTTCCAGGTGGGGGTCCCAGGTTCTGTATGTACATCCTACAATTCCTAGATATATATATTTACATTTACTTATATTAAAACACAGATTTGTTGTGCCCTGGTTATCAACCAATCCAAATCACTCTAAATCAGTGACCTGTTCTCTTTCTTTTTTTTAAGCACTTACCCAATTTTTGCATCATCTGCATACTTTATCAGTGATGATTTTCATAGAATCATAAAAGTTTAGAACTGGAAGGACCTGACTAGGTCATCTAGTCCAGTCATTTGCATTCAAGGAACGAATACATAACACTAGACCATTCCTGACAGGTGCTTGGAGGTTTTTAAGAACAGGTTAAACCAGGGATCGGCAACCTTGGCACACAGCCCTGCAGGGTAAGCACCCTTGGCGGGCCCAGCTCATTTGTTTACCTGCCGCGTCCGCAGGTTCGGCTGATCGCGGCTCTCACTGGCTGTGGTTCACCACTCCGGACCAATGGGGTCTGCGGGAAGTGGCGCAGTGCCTATTCCCTGTTTACAATTATTATTTGAGACCTCAGTTAGCTAGCTTTATATCCATTTAATGTATGCCATGTTAATTTTATATCATTCTAGTTTTTTAATCAAACCTCGGTGCAATACCAAGTCAACCACTTTTCAGAAATCTAAGTACAATAGAACCCTGTTTATCCAACCCTCCATTATCTGTAGGGCCCTACCAAATTCATGGTCCATTTTGTCAATTTCACTGTCATGCGATTTAAAAAATCATAAATTTCATTATTTCAGCTATTTAAATATGAAATGTAATGGTGTTATAATTATAGGGGTTCTGACCCAAAAAAGAATTGGGGTGGGAGGGCACAAGGTTATCGTAAGGGAAGGGGTTGAGGTAATGGTACCCTTTTGGCTGCTGCTGGCAGCAGCGCTGCCCTCAGAGCTGAGCAGCTGGAGAGCAGTAGCTGCAGGCTGGGAGCCTGGCTCCGAAGGCAGAGCCACCACAACCAGCAGTGCAGATGTAAGGATGGCATGCTATGGTAGTATTGCCACTCTTCTGTGCTGCTGCCTGCAGAGCTGGGCCCTCAGTCAGCAGCTACCGCTCTCCGGCCACCCAGCTCTGAAGGCAGCACAGAAGTGAGGGTGGAACCCCCCATACTACCTTTTGGGTTAGGAACTCCATGTGAGAAACACTAGTCTCCCCCATGAAATCTGATAGTATAGGGTAAAAGCATACAAAAGACCAGATTTCACAGTCCGTGATGTGTTTTTCATGGCCGTGAATTTGGTAGGGCCATAATTATTTGGCTCTCATTAACTGAACAACCAGCGCACTAAAGTCCAGAAGAAGGCATCTAGTATCAGAGAGGTAGCCGTGTTAGTCTGGATCTGCAAAAGCGACAAGAGTCTTGTAGCACCTTATAGACTAACAGAAGAAGGCAGTTTCTCCTGTAACTGCTAGATGGCACTGCAGCCTCACACTTTCCCGTGATCCCAGTTAGATCAGATAAATGGGGTTCTGCTATATATTACATCAACAGTTTACCTTTGTCAACCACATTTGTAATCATGAAAAAAGATACCAAGCCAGTTTGACAGGATCTGTTTTTTTTCCATAAACCCCATGTTGATTTTCATTAATTACATTACCCTCCTTTAATTCTTTATTAACTGAATCCTGTATTAACTACTCCATTATATTGCCCAGGGTCGATGTCAGACTGACAGGCCTATAATATAATTACTATCCCATTTACCCTTTTTAAAGATTGGCACAATGTTAGCTTTCTCCCAGTCTTCTGGAACTTCCCCAGTACTCCGAGACTTAGGGTAGGTCTACACTATGGTTGGGATTGACGCTCTGAGATCAATCCACCAGTGCTCAATTTAGTGGGTCCAGTGAACACCTGCCAGATTGACAGCAGATCGTTCTCCAGTCGACCCCTGCACTCTACCCACAAAGAGAAGAGTTAGGTAAGTCGACAGGAGAATTTCTCCCGTCAACCCCACCACGGTCATTCGACCTAAGGCATGTTGACTCCAGCTACGTGAATAACGTAGCTGGAGTTGGGTAGCGTAGGTCAACGTACTGCCGTAGTGTTGACATAGCCTTACTGAAAAGCAACATTAACTCTTCGGTGCAAGTTATTTGAACCTGCTGATTTTTAAAATTATTTACTTTTAGTAGCTTCTGGTTAACATCCTCCAGAGCAAGGGGATTGGAAAGTATTATCATCACCATTTGATGAGACGATCATCTGTTTTTTCCCCCAGATACAGAAGAGAAATATGTATTGAACACTTCTGCCTTTTCTGTACTATTATTGATAATTCTACCATTTCCATCTAATAATGGACCAATACCATTGTTGTTTGTTCTTAATAGTTGTTAGGCGCTGTACAAACACAGACCAAGGCGAAAGCACCTGAAATTGGGGAGCCATTTTTCAAAACCTGTGCTCAGGGCCCTGTGGGAGTCAGTGCTGATCACCCAGGAGTCCCAGTTCTGCTCTCTGTTCCTGTCCCTAGCTACCGGGGTTTTTCTCTCTGTATGTACAATGATCAGTAGAGAGGCTGGGTGTGGGTACCATATGCAGAGGAAGTGATTGTGCAGTAAAAAACTTAGGACTGAATTGTGAGTGTTGGGTTTTATTCTCAGCTTTGCCAGGGAGCTTCTGTGCCTCCCTCCCCAACTATCACTTTTTTTCCCGTCTGTAAAATAGGGATAATGACTCCTCTCTGTATTGGGAGTGGCCACAGTGCTCTCAAGCCCCTGAAGCAGAGATGCTATAGTTACACAAAGTACTAAGAGCAGCCAAACACTTGTTCATTTAAACTTGCATGTATTTAAAAAAAATATATTTTTGGTGTCATTTCCTTTTTCACCCCACTTCCACGAATCCTCTTTCATTCCCTGTAATACCAGGGCAATTTGGATTTGCAGTGAGATTGCCATTTTCTATTGATGATTTAATTCTAATGATGATAACGATGCTCTGCTCTTCAGTGCACCTTTAGCCTGAGGCCCTCAAAGTGCTTTTCATCCATGAGAGGGAGAGACAGGATATGTAGGAAATGTAGCCACCTGTGGGGTGGAACAGAGCAAATGATCAGTAGAGCACAGAAACATGATACAACAGGGTAGACAAAATTGAAGACGTGTCTTGTATCCGAATGAAATTTCCAGAGGAATTTAGGCAGGTGCTGGGAAATGATATGAGCAGGAAATACTCCTAGGCAGTGGAGTGATCCCCCTCTCCCAGAAGGAAGTCAAGGTAACCAAAAGGCTTGCTGCTAAGCTGGGGCTGAGTCCTGTGCGGGACAACAGAGGTCTTGACTAAGCTGTTCTTTTGAGTTGGAGGTAAAAATATAACATTTGATAGATTATTAAGCTGTGTAAACCCACTCCAGTGCAGTTCCTATGCAAAAAGCTTCCCGTGAAAACGGATCCCACTGCCTGGTCAGCCCTGCTCTGGTATGTGACTAAGATGCCACAGACACTAGGTAGCAGTGGAGCACCAGGCTAGAACATCTAAACACTAACAACCTTGGTGCTCAGGTACAATCTCTCTGTTGACAACAGAGCTGGGCCCTTGGGCTGCCTCCTGCTGCCCTGAAGTAGAGAGAGGGAGGAGATGGGCTCTGCTACTGGCTGAGATGAGTTTAAAGCCAAACTCCTATACCCCCAAATCCAAAGCAGGCACCACATTTTGTAAATGGCCTTTTATCTTCCTCCTGCACTGACCTAGTCCTGGCTTTTTCCTGCTCCAGTTTGTATGGGTGAGGTGCGGGGGGAGCTGATCACAGAGTTGCCACTTTTGCTGGGCCTGCAGCTTTATGCTCTAGTTTCCTCAGTGCCCCCTGCTGTGAACTGCCAGCTGCCTGTGCCTGCTCAGAGCTGGTGCCTAGTGCTGGACTGACAGCCCTGCAGGCTCATGCCGTCTAACCAGGGCAGGGGTATGACTCAGGCAGCAACTGGGAAGCTGGGCCTCGCACTCTCACCCATGTAACCCCTTTTCCCCCCCGCCCCCTTGGGACAATCTGTCCCTTTGCTGTTGCTTACCGATGACAATTGTAATAGCTTTAGTGAAGGACTCCCACTCTGCCAGGAACTGACCTGACACCCCCAACTCGTGCTTAGGGCAGCAAACAACCGTTGAACGTCAATGGTGGTGGGTCATTATTACCACATCTTCCATTGCAGATCTTCCCTACCCCCTCTCACCTGCCTCTGTTCCCCCGTGGGGTGATGAACACTAAAATCAACTCTTTTCTGAGAACTTGGGCCTAACCTCAGTTCCAGCCTATCTCAGGTAGCAATGCCCATGAGGATGGGCTCAGTGAATGTCACAAACAGAGCTCCTGCAGCGCAGGCTCCTGGTAGCTGGCAAGCGCCAAGCTGGCCATACAGAAATGGCTGGGTGGAAGAGGTGTGTGACAGGGCCTTGTCCTGCTGGATGCAGAACAGCAAAAGACTTCACCCTCCACACCAGCATTGCCACCCTGATAACTAACCGATCTCATCAGGGGCTCAAGCTACTGGGGAGGAGAAGAGAATCAAGGTCCTGAGGCAGGGGTGGAGGCTGGATCAGTGGCAGGACGTTCCATGGCGTCACAGCTCAGATTCCCACCCCCACTAAGTTACAGAGGGGGGAGTGTGAAGGTGGGACAGCAGGCAGCCTGGGATGGGAAAATGGGGGATGGGTTAGATGGGCAGAACCTTGTTGTCACGTTACTAAAATTATCTGGGATCATATAGATCATTGGTGCAACTAAGGTCCTGTAGGGGCACCAAATCTTAGGTAAAGGGGGTCATATAAGGTGTCTACGATCAGGTTATGGTCTGCTGATTATGAGTATGCTATCTGTATGTGTGTATCATTTTTGTAGTTGAAGTTATGAATATTGACTCTGTACTATCTGTCTTTCCAAATATTGTGCTATGCTGTTGAGGACGTTTCAGAGCCCTTGGTGTTAAGTGTTGCTCGCCATGCTTGATGGCCCGTTAAGGACTATCAGCTATACAATGGACCCATTAAGGAAAGGCAGACACATCCTGTGTCTTAGCAAGGGGGGCAGGAATTGCCCAACTGACTCAAACTCCATTTTGCTGTAAGTTTCCACAGCGAAGGACAAAGAACATTCCTGCACCTGGGAAGGATATAAAAGGGTGGTATCCCATCCCCATTTGTCTTTGATCTCCAGTCTCCAGCCTGGCTCCTACTTCTGGATGGGACTTTGCTGCAAAGGGGCGCTCTGGCCAAAGGATTGATGACCCATTCCTCTTGGGAATGTATTCCAGAGACTCTGATTTGAACCTGCAGTTATTCTACAAATGATGCAAGCCATTACTGCATGTATTTGATTTCCTTTAACCATTCCTAACCCTCACCTATATCTTCTTCCTTGTATAATAAACCTTTAGATTTTAGATTTTAAAGGATTGGCTACAGCGTGATTTGTGGGTAAGATCTGATTTGTATATTGACCTGGGTCTGGGGCCTGATTCTTTGGAATTGGGAAGAACTGTTTTCTTTTACTGGGGTATTGGTTTTTACAACCATTAGTCCCCAGGACAGGTGGCTGCTGGTGGTGATACTGGGAAGCTGGAGTGTCTAAGGGAATTGCTTGTGTGACTTGTGGCTAGCCAGTGGGGCGAAACCAGTCTTTTCTGTGTGGCTGGTTTGGTAACCCTTTAGGGTGGGGAAACCCCAGCTTTGGGCTGTAATTGCCCCTTGTGACGCAATTTGTCCTGATCTGACACTCTCAGTGGGTCACACCAGGAACTGCACCATCACGCTTGTTGAAGGAGTTTCAGGTTTAGCCAAACCAAGCCAAGGCTCCTGGTTTCAATTAACTGATTCCAGGGAGGGCGGCTGAGGTGTGGGTTAGAGGAATGGTTCCAACACTGGCCCTTCTCTGGATTGACTAGAGGGTGATCAGAGGCCGTGGGGCCAGGGACAGGACAGAGCAGGGAGCAGAGGATCTAGCTCCCCTCTGACTGAAGGAAAAGAACATCTGGCTGAATGGGAAGGGGCAATGAGTCCACTGTTGGGGGTTAAGGGCTGAGAGCAGCAATAACTGCCTCCAGCTAGCTGGCTGCTAGGGCCCCTGGGCAGAGCTTCTGGACCAGAAGCTGCTGTTGGTCCCCCTTCTGGATCTGCCTGCTAATCGCCCCCTTCCCCCGCCCTCCCCAAGGGATCTTTTCCCTGTTCAGCCTCCTTCAGGACCTGCCTAGCTTCTAGTTAAGCCTCTGCACAGCTCTTTGCCCTCTCCTGCAAAATGGCCACCAGTCTCCCCTGCCCCGTTTCCCAAACTCCCCCATTCTCAGGCCCCCGTCTCTACAACCTCTCCTCATCCACTCCACCCCAGTGAAAGACTTGCTCTCCATCACTGGGCGTTCAATCACAAACCTGAGTCTCATTGGGGTTCACGTCTGAAACCTGAGTCAGGCTCCTAAATCATGTCACCCTTGCAAGGCCGAGCAGAGAAATGCCTCTAAAACCTGGGTCTTGGGCTGGGTGCCCATCAGCTAGGCAGTGGGTGGGCTCGACAGAGCAGGTAGGTTTTCGGACACAGCTGTGAGGACATGAGGGAGGCTTCAAATCAGGAACAAGCTCCCAGGATGATGGGGAAGGTAAGAGAAGAGGGGTTGGGGAGAGGCTGGGATGCAGGGGAGGACAGAGCAGGGCCAGGGGTCGAGAGAGCAGGGGTGGAGGAGGATGGGGGGGGGGTGAGGGGACAGGAGGACAGAGCCAAAGGGGAGGGGATAGCTGAGGGGAGGACAGGGGTCAGATTTGGGGTGAGGGGTGGACAGAGGGGCAGGGATAGGAGAGAGAAGCAGGGGTGAGGGGAGGATAGAGTCAGGGGCTGGCTAAGGGGAGAGCAGCAGGGCAGGGGGAGGACTGAGGGAAGGACGGCGGAAGAAGGGTGAGGCACCAGGAAGACAGAGGAACAGGGACAAAGGTGAGGGGAGGATGGGGGCAGGGATGAGGTGAGGGGAGGACAGAGGGACACACAGGAGCAGGGCTGTAAATGGCACAATGAGAAAACCTGAACTCAGAGCCTGAGCCTGTGAGGTGCTGAGCCCCCTACAAGGGTGATGAGTCCTTCGCAGGCAAGGCAGGGGCCTGCTGCAGGAGGGGTGGGTGGAGGGGCTGACGCAGTGATTGACATAGAGAGATGGGAGCCAGCACACAGCAAACATACTTCACCTCCCGCTCCCTCTCCCCCAGTGACCCAGCCTGCGTCAGACAGAGCCGTAAACAGTCACATGGCACCCACCCGGTACGTGCAGGCTAGCAGAGCCTCTATGGGGTGAGCTGGGAAGGGGCCCACGCCATCATTAGATGGGGCAGAGAAATGCTCCGAGGCCCCACAGCGGGTGTGACCAGCATGAAGGCTTGAGCCATGCCACAGACTGGCCCGGGCTGGAATCCCTTGTCAGGGAGTAGGCAGTGAGCGTGACTTGCCACCTGGCTATTTATTGCCAGCAGTGCAGTGTTGACAGATGATAATTGCTTATTAAAAAAAGGGGGAAATAAATCCACTTTGCCTTATGCTAGTGCATCATGAGGCTTTGGTTCCCAGCTAGTCCGCTGTGCTTCGGTTGTCATGGGGTGTGGTTGAAACACCTGCTGCTGCCCTTTGTCTCAGCTTCTGGCGCTGGTTGCACGCACAGCCAGCAACACAAAAGCCTCATGTGGGCTGGAGCTGGGGGGAAGAGGCCTCAGCCCAGTTCCTGGGGAATTTTCCCATTGCTTGTAATGGACATAGGAGCAGGTTCTTAGCCTTAAATGACTCACCTAGGCCAGTGGGTCTGCAAACTGGGGTGTACGCACCCAAGGGGGTGCGCGAGACCATCCATGGGAGTACGCGACGCCCCGACCGCAGGAGTGAACGCTGCGGCAGAGACCTGGCCTGAACCCAGGAGCTGGGCGCCGTGCCACCACGGAGACCAGGCCTGGCCCTAGGAGCCGGGCACTGCGGCTGAGGACCCGGCCCCGGGAGCCGAGTGCCCTGGCTGAAGACCCGGCCCTGGCCACGGGCACCAGGCACCCCACCGCAGCTGAAGACCCGGACCCAGCCCTGGGCGCTGCGGCTGGAGACCCAGCCCCAGAGTGGTCACATGGATGCAGCCCCGCATGAAGAGCGAGGCGCAGCTGGACCGGCCCCAGGGGGGCAGTTAGGAGACAAGGAGCAGAGGTTCTGAGGGGGAGTAGTCCGGTGGGAAGTGGGTGGGCGTGGATGGGGGTGGGCAGGGCTAGGATGGGGCTTCCCCCATGGGGGTGCCCGCTCAATTTTTTTTTCTACTAGGGGTGCGCAGTCAAAAAAGTTTGGAGACCCCTGACCTAGGCTAGCAGAATGCGACGCATGCGTGCGCGTGTGCGTGTGTGTAGCCAATTTGATACGATCTCTGATGACTGTCACAGAGTTAACAGCCCAGGGCTGTCAACAGCTAATTGTTTGGTCTGATCCCTTATGTGGTGCACTGAGCCTGCTAAGCAGGTGTGGGTTGGGAAAGTCTGGAACACAACCCAGCAAATGCTGTGGGGTCAGGCATCTGCAGGACCACAATTTGGGAGTGGGGTGGGGGCAATTTGGACCAGGAGTTCTGGGGTGGATGCCTCTCTCCTGCCTCTACTGTTTCATTTTCAGTGGTGGTGGCTGAGAGGGAGCAGCACAGGGTGAAAACTGGCAGGGAGATGCTTGGTTGCGTGTCTGTTCAAGGGAATCAGCGCACTCCTGTGTTGGATGTTGAAGAATCCTTATGTGCCTTTGTGGGTTTCCATAAAGTGCCATTACATGACAAGGTAAAACCAGCTCAGCCTCGCTCTAAAGAGCTGTCCTGTGGGTTGGATTCTCATCTCGCTTACACCAGTGTAAATCAGGCGTTAACACCATGGGGGGTAAATGAAATTACACCAGGGTGAAAGCAATGTGAGAGAGAGCAGACTCAGGCTGTGTGCGCAGTCAGAGACAGGCCTGCTGACTTTACCGCCAAGAGTAATTTGCTTACTCCTCGTGGCCCCCACCAAGGAAGACAGCAATAGGGGACTGCTCTGTTGTCATCAGGCACCTCAGCAGAAATGTTAACCTAGGCTCTTAAGCACTAGTGGTGAGGCATGAGAAGGGAAGTACCCAGCTTGCCTCTCAGCTCTCAGGTTGAGTTTGCAGGGCTGGCAGTTAGAGGATGCAGCTTTGGACTCTCAATCAAACAGGTTGGCTACAGGGATGTCATGTGACAGGGAAGCCCAGGCTGCCATTTTTACAGCCACGTTTCAGCATGCCTACAAAACCCACATTTTCCAGGCACAGAAAGGACGATGCCTCATCAGCCTGCCCCAGCTGGCTCCAAGCCTGGCTTGCCCTACTGCCTTATTAAACTTCAGTGCAGCCTTGAAGCCAGAGGGAAGAGACAACAAGCAGCTCACATTTAGCCCAGCTGCAAGTTAATTAATGCTGTGGTTATTGGATTAAAATGTACAGCACCTTGCACAATGGGGCTCAGATTACCCAAAGTTGCTACTGTGATATAACTAATGCTTTCAGTTGGATTTGGGGTTTAATGCGGAGTGCAGTTATTTAAAACACACACAGCTGCTTTTTCAGCTTTCTCCAGATGTAGACATGGAGCCCCCCAGCACTATTCCTTTCCCATTTCCTCTGCAGAAGCCCATTTTCAGGCCAATAAGGCTCCAGGGCGGTAGGTTATGCGGGGATGCAGCCAGTTCCCAAGGAATGTGGCAGAGCACCCAAGGCCTCCATGCCTAGAAAGGCTGGTAGGGAGTAGCACAGTCCCAGCCTAAAAAGACTTTTGTTCCAGTTTCAAGTACCTTCACTGAGACGGTGCAGGAGTGATAAATCTGGGGTTTATGGCCCAGACTCATAAAAACCCAACTGCCATGGAGCTAATGTGACTAACAGCTGCTCCCAAACCCCGATCCTTATCTGCTGGGAGCTCAGCCCCTCCTCCTGGCCCACACAGCAGCTGTGTGTTGTGACTTCCTCAGGAGACTTAAAAAGTTGCTCTCTGAAG
This sequence comes from Dermatemys mawii, assembly GCA_007922305.1. Classification (NCBI taxonomy): domain Eukaryota; kingdom Metazoa; phylum Chordata; order Testudines; family Dermatemydidae; genus Dermatemys; species Dermatemys mawii. The sequence goes on from ML677326.1 coordinate 5,085,168, forward strand.
TAGGGCTCCCCAGTTGCCTTCGAAGGAGGCTCCCCCCGCATCTTCTCAGGGACCCAAGTGAGATACAGAGGATGCAACAGGGGCGTGAAGGCCACACCAGCCCGGCTCTGTGTATCTTTGGTGGAGTGCAGCTAAGGTTAGGAAATCCTGACATTGCTTCTTTGCTCTAGCCTCAGCTGGCTGGCTGGGCTTCCCAATGCCTCAAGGAACGAGGTGCTAGTGAAAGGCACCAGCCTGCCTGTCTTGGCGCCTCGAGTCACCTGCCCACAGAACAGGTACAAGCCAAGCAATAACAACACACACCTCCCTTACTGATGTGGTGAGGCAGCGGGGGAAGAGGCACTTCGAGATGATAGGCCAGGTGCCATTGTAAGATAGGGAAGAAGGTACCAGAATTGGCACAACTACTCCAAGCCCTTGCAAGCTAGGCTGAGACCAGCAATGAAATCATAAGAAGGCACGTGCTCAGGGAGAAAGGGCACCTTAGCTGTGGAACTGTCTGCTGCAAGGCAATAGGGCCCGTCTAGATCTCAGCTTGTTTAGCTCACAGTGTATAGACAACCTCACCAGAGAGGCTCGGCAAGTCCTCCTTACCCCCCATTGTCATCTCCCAGAGACCCCACACCTCCCTGAGTGGATGCAGATGACAACTATGCTAATAAGACAGGGAGGGTCCACAGCTCCTCTCCTCACACCACTCACCCACCGAACATAGTGGCCACACACACAAGCTGGGGCAGAATTTGCCAGCCTGCTTGTGAAGCAGCATCACTCATCATGAGGCGTTCATGCCTGGTGGTTTCCCACTGGAATTTAAAGGTAGTGGCTTTGATCTAGATTAGAAAGACCTAAATAGCTTGGGAACTAAGCCAAGCCACAAGCCTGCTCCCCCACCTCCTTCTCCAGGGACAACACAGCTGCAGTGGAGATGCTCCATGCAGTCCAAGGGGAGCCTGTGCAGAGAGCAGGGTGAAGTGTTCACAGAGAGCTGTGGGCTGCTGTGGTTTGCACCGAACACACGCTTTGTCTCTAAACCCACCTTCCCAGGAGAATCGCATCCAGCTCCTTAGAGTTAGAGGTTGTCTAATGCGCTGAAACAGGAGGAGGGGTCAGGTCCCTTCCAGTTGTGACTGTCCTCATCGTTAATAGCCTCCTCTATCGACACAGGTTTCAGAGTAGCAGCCGTGTTGTTCTTTTTACCAATACAGACTAGGAGTATTTGTGGCACCTTAGAGACTAACATTTATTTCAGCATAAGCTTTTGAAGATTACAGCACACTTCAGCGGATGCATAGAATAGAACACACAGTAATGATTTAATATATATATATTAATTATATATATACACACATATATACATATATATATACACACACACAGAAAACATGAGAAGGTGGAGGTAGCCATATCAATTGTAAGAGGCTATTTAATTTAGATGAGGTGCCACAAATACTCCTGTTCTGTCTATAGACACTCTTGTAAAAGCCTGTAGCATTGAAGAACAAGCCAAGTCCATGCCGGAGGATTTTGGAGCCATCCTTATAGAATTCTCTCTGGGCTAATTTAGTTACTTTCTCTGGGATGGTTCAAAAAAAAGAAAAAAAAAAGTTTCCTCTTTTCTCTTGATTTCTCCTGTACCTCGCAGGGGAGCGAGGCCAGGGGACTGCCGCTTCCCTCGTGAAAGCAACTGGCAACCCACAGAAAAAGTCTGAGCCAAACCCTTCACTAGGCAGTGACTGCATGTAGCCCTGGGGCCTGAATTACTTCAGTGCCAAGAGCACCATGGAAAGTCCCTGGCAGACCAAAACTTCTCAGGGAAGCTCACTAAGGAAACCCGTCCCAAACCAGCAGTGCCTCATTTCTGGTGGGGGAAGGACTGTTTTTCCTCTTTTAGTAACAGGCTGCTCCAGAGTCACTTAACGGCCATCAGTCTAGCGAGCAATTAAGCAATAAAACTACCAGCTTGTGGGTGAGTGGGGGGAATTCAGAGCTGATTGCTCAGGGCTGGCCTGGAGGAATTCCAGTGAGGTGTGGTTTTGGTGTCCTTTGAGCTGGACGGGGATCTGCACAGGGTAGCAGCAGAGTTCCAGTTGTTATGGCAGCTGACTCTTCCCCTGGAAGGGAAAGTTTCATTTAGCTAAAGGGTTCCATTCTGCTCCCAGGAGACAATCTAGTATTGACTGATTTTGGCACTGCCTACTCTAGATGATCCCCCAGCTCCTAGAACACAAGGAAACTACTTAGAATGTGGCTTCTCAGCCCGAAAATTGTGATCTGTGCACCCCTCCCTCCTCCTCTGGGGGTGTTGCAAATGGGTGTCAGAGCATCAACTGCTCAGGGAGAAAGGGCACCTTAGCTGTGGAACTCTCTGCCACAGGAGAATGGGAAAAACCAAGAACCCCCTGAATTAGAAGCAGCTACCACTACCCTGGGGAAGGCAAGTCTGTGCCCCAGAGGGGGCAAATTTTTCAATGGTGAGAATATCACGGCTGCTGTTCCTCTATTTGGCATCAGAACCCTCCCAGGGAAAGCTGTAGAACTGTTGACTATAGAGCAGTCGCAGTCTTAAGGAGCAATTTACTCTTCTGGGAAGCCCTTCCAAGCAGCTTCTTCTGTACAGATAGGGATCTAGTCTGAAGTCTAGCCAAAAGGCACCGCAGTGGAGATGGGGAAGAATATACAGTAACCTCTAAATCCCACACCTGAATTCTTTGTTGTGACTGATTGGCTCAGCTCTATCTAGCTTGGCAGAACATAGCATTTGGACAATGCAAGGTTGAATTATCACCGCCAGGCTCTCCCAGGTTCATGGTGACTGGTTTCCTTTGGACAGGGAGTAGTCACTAGCACAAAGGAAAGCTGAATAGTCTGAACTCTAGAAGTTTCTGCTGAATAAAAATAGAACACTTTGTACAAGCCAGGAAAGTGCTGGTCTGGCTGGCTTGGCTGATGGGGGATTTCTCATTCAGCTAGTGCAGGGGTTGGCAGCCTTTCAGAAGTGGTGTGCCGAGTCTTCATTTATTCATACTCATTTAAGGTTTCACGTGCCAGTGATACATTTTAACATTTTTAAAAGGTCTCTTTCTGTAAGTTTTTAATATATAAATAAACTATTTTGTATTTAAGTAAATAAGGTTTTAAAAATGTTTAAGAAGCTTCATTTAAAATAAAATTAAAATGCAGAGCCCCCCAGACTGGTGGCCAGGACCTGGGCAGTGTGAGTGCCACTGAAAATCAGCTCGTATGCTGCCTTTGGCACCCGGGCCATAGGTGGCCTACCCCTGAGCTAGTGTGTCAGCTTCGCCTATAGTACACTGAGGGGACAGGGAGAACTGTAGACAGCAGGGGGAGATATAGCTTGCTAACGCTAAGCATAAGCCGTAAGGGAGGCAGCAGAACAAGTAGTTTATGTAAATAACTTTATGTAGTGGGATGCCCTGGCCAATCTCAGGCTAGAAGTTCGTTAGGGCTTGATTTCCATTGGCCCTGAGCACACGATTCCAGATGGAAGTGATCTGGAGCCATGGACACCTAGCACCTCAGACAATCCAGCCATAAGGCTTTAATATTCTGCTTGGCCTGTAGTGCAAGGGGTGACAGGGAACTCAGGGCCTCAGTGACCTTAAGATGACCAATTCTAATCTTCTGATGCAGGAGGTAGCACAGTACAGATGTTGGGTTCTGTTCTACCTAACTCACTGTGGGACCTCAGGCAAGTCACTTCTCTGCATTTCCTCTTCACCATTATCCCACTCTGATAGACGCTTACTTGCTTTGAGATATACGGGAGAAAAGCAAGTCTCTACTGATTCAGCCTCATCATGGTGTCCTGGCCTGGACTTCCCCCAGCAGTAGGTACTGTCCCTTTGTCCGCAATGGACTCAGCCAGACATACGTAAACCACAGACAGGTGAACATGTGTGATTTAGTGAGATTGTGACAGAAGTGACTCCAAGACGGCACGGTTTCCAAAATCTGCATTTATTTACATTTCAAGTCAAATCACATGCAAATTCTCTCTTCCTTAACAATAGTGTGATTAGCAAAAAAGATGCATTAGAATTTTAAAATAGCAATTAAATATACAAAAATATAGCTTACAAAAAACAGCGAATGTTTTAAAAAATATTCTGCTGCAGAATTCTTAGTGTACAAACATGTCTATGAACCCAGAGGCATAAACATCTCAGGAGTCATACGGTATTTACAGAGAAGGAGAAAATGCCCTCCCCCCGAAAACCCTTGATGATCTAATCACAAGAACTATCACTAGCATTTGACCGGTCAGGTACTGATACTATCAAAAGACACAGACTAATTGGTAATGGGAAACTTTACCCCCATTCTAAAAAGATTGGAAAGAACAGTCTACTCTGCCATTAGAAAAGCCTGTACAAAGTAATACTGAAACATTCCTTTCTTGCACCCCTTCAATAGGGAGAGCTGAAAATACTGAAGCAAAAAAGACACACCCCCTAAGAAAGAAATTACCAGGGTTCAGGTAATATCCTGCCCCTTCCATTTACATCCAAAGTCATCTAGAGACTGGAGCTGGATTCTAATCTCATACTGGTATAAATCCACTGGTGGTCATGGAGTTACTCCAGATTTACACTGGGGTGAGAGATCAGAGATGTCAGCCATCCACTGGTAAACCGCTCAATACTGGGGTCACCAAAAACAAGGGGGAAAGTGAGTCTTCACCAACCACATAAAGAGTTTTAGGAAGACACATCCAGGAGGAGGACACAGAGCTATGCCCTGCAGCCATCTCCTCATCAAGACAATGAAATCTGATCAAGTTTCAGAATCCACCACCACTACAAATGCTCTGAACCAATGGGTCAGGGCAACCTGCTTTACGGCAACTAATTAATACCCGGGCCTTTTGCTTTGAAATACACCCAGGAGAGTTTTCAAATGTTGACTACAAGTTGTTAAATTTTCTCCAACAAAGGCAAATATTCAACTTTTGAAGGAAACACAAGACCTAGGCACATGGTAGAGTCTATACTTCCAAATACCTTCTTTGCCACAAGATTTGGCTTGTATCACAAAAGGAGCTGGCACCAAGGACTGGCCATTCACAGAGATCCTGTCCACTCCACTAGTGGGAATGGAAATTTGCATCAGTCATGCACTTGGGAGAGAAATAGCAAGCTAGAAGGGATTATCCATGAGTCACTTGTTCAGCTATAAGAAACCAACCATGAACTGACTGCAACTACCCTGCTAAAATCAGAAGCCTATTCTCACATAGATATGTACACATATACCTCCCATTAACTGGTGGAAGTTATGGGTACATACAAGAGGAGAAAACACGGATTAGAAGGTCTCTATAGGAAGGGACCAATCAATTAAGGAGAGATATAACTGCATTTGCTATGAGGGCTTCTACTTCATCCAGTGGCTGAATGGGCTCCAATCACAAACAAATCCCACTGAAGTGAACAGGAATTGTGGATAGGTGCTTGTCAAACAAATATTTTTGACTAACGAGATTGGGGGAGGGAATCTGACCAGAGAGGAATGTGGTTCCTGTGAATATTTTAGCCTAATTCCACCCACAAGCCCTCAAGGAAGTACTGAGTTTGAAGGGATCTGTGCCACTTTTGGGGCTAGCCATCCAAATATTTTGGCCACCAGTTAATGTGAAACAAACCTTAAATCTGCTCAGTAACCTCCGTGCTATTCTGCAGTATCTAGTGCTTGGAAATGGAGGGAGGACAACACATTCATATGCTCTGGGCTGTGGGTATAACACACCGCTACATTTGTGACAGGTACCACTGACATTTAAGACATTAAATGGCTCCCTTGAGGTAGTCAATTGCTTTAGAGATACCAGGAAGATGTGATACACAAGGTGGTGTTGTATCGGTTACAGAGACTACAGCGTGGAGTTGGCAAACCACCTTTATCATCTTAACATCCCTCAGCAAGGTGAGCCTGAGTACAGTTGAGATGGCTCTAAAACGGACAGCAACAGGAGAAAGATGGAGTCTCACCGTAACAGCCCTTAAAAAAATACATCTCACTTCACTGCCTCATTGACTGCCTGGATGTGACTGGGAGCTGAATATCCTGGTAAAGCCAAGTGGAATATATCAGAAGCCATGCTGTAGGTACTCGCTGAATCAAACACTGAAGGATGTAGCACACTAGGCAAGTGCAGGGAATTCCTCTGGCCATTTGAGAGGACATTTCAAGTGGCAGCAGTTCAGACCACCTTCTGCAAGAGGGTTTTAAACTCTCCCCTCCCTTGGATTTTATATTTGCTGTGCTGACATTATTCTATGTATTTGTACAGTTACAAGCCCCTACAGGATTTGGGGTCAAATCAGAGCATGGCTTCAAGTTAGCTTAGAACTTGATATGTTGCAGAAACCTAGAAAAGTTAAGTTTTGTTTGAGAATTTATTGAAACTAAAACTAATTTTAGATTGAAAGTCTCAACAAGATCTACGCCCAGAACAGACAGCGGTCCTGCAAACAGCATCATCTGGTCACCTTCCTGTGCCTTTGTCCCTGCTTTGAAGAGACACCCATAGAAATGAGAAGGAACATGTGTCCGTGGCCCATTTCTCAGCCTTGCTACTCTAATTCCCAATAAATGCACCAGATGAGATGAAGTGTCTGGGAATGGAGAAACCAGATGCTAACAAAGGGCATGAGACTGCCAACTTGCAGATCACTCAACCGCCATCACATGGCTGTGATTTTCAGACACTGCTGACCTATGCTAGATTCCTACCCAGACCTGAAGCTTTTTGCGCTACCCTATTACCAACCAACCAACCGAGCCATCAGAAAAAGATCCTTAGTGCTGATCCTGCACACTGTCCTTGCAGAGAACTCCAGTGATTTCTGGAGAAACTCTGAGCACGGAGAACCTGGAAGGATCAAGAGCTGTGTGAGGAAGCCCCCCAAAAATTCATACTAAATTTAATCCAGCCAGAGGAATGGAGACAAATAGACTCCAAAGTAGCACCAGCTCCACTCCTCCAGGAGCTGTATGCTGCCAGAGACCAGCCTATAAGTCACTTTAATGTACGGTGTAGTGGAGACCAAAAGCCACCACTTTCTAAGGCCAGGTCTACACTGCAGGTGGGTTAGGGTTAGGTCAATCTAAGATATGCAAGCAGTCAATGTATCTTAGGTTGACTTACCTCAGCATCCTCACGGTAGCGAGCCAACCGCTGCCACTCCATCAACTCTGCTTCTACCTCTCACGGTGGCGGAGTACAGGAGTCGACAGGGAGAGCGCTCGGGGAACAATTTATCGCGTCTAGACTAGACACGAGAAATTGATCCCCAATAGATCGATCGGTAGACCTGGCCTCAGTGAGCATCCTCCATGGCCTAGACGTTTAGGGAAATAATTCAGCCATTTTCTCATGCAGAGGCACCTAGGAAGCACAGCAGTCAGGCTGGCTGGCTGCTTTTCCAGGGCACAAGGATGCAGGGATCACATAGTTCTATCCTCAATGAGATATAGCACTGTAGCCTGTGACATTCAACATAGAAATAAAACATAAATGTTATCAGCACAGCCAGGAGACAGCTGGGAAGACACTAAAGCAGCCCTGTCAATTTACATTCATAGTTCAAATCCAAATCTTTGTTCCTTTCAGACTACAATCTAAGATACCCAATTGCCTAGGTAAGAGTCTCAGACACATCACGTTCAGGATGCAGATTCTTCTGAATGTCTTTAAAAAATGGCAGTGGCAAAAAAAATCAAGGTGCATAGAAAGGATCAATGGTGGTGGGGGTCAGGAAGGGTGTGCACATATCACAGGACAGACAATATGGATCAGATCCTATCCCTAGTGAAGCCCATGGCAAAAATTCCCCATCGACTTCAGTGGCAGCAGGAGGTTTTTTTATTCAAGTCTGACCTAAATTATTGTGTAGGCACATTAGAAATGCATATATTAGGTTATATCCGAGAGAAGTCGTCAACCTTCTTTGCTGACATCCATCTATAGGCCAGCGTGCCCGGCCTAGCTGGGCCAGAGACAAACTCGACAGGCTGAGGCATGATAGGCTTGTCGGTTTCATCTGCAAAAGCTGCTGGTTGTGTGGTCCTGTACCGTTGCTCTGTCAAGAACAAAGGTCAAAGGCACCTAACATTGCTTTAATCAATACTGCTGACTGCTACCAGCTTGGTGATCGATGAAAGGGAAATAACGACATTTGGGCCTTTTCTCTTCTGGTTAAATGGGGAATTTGATGTTCATGGTGGACAAAGTGGTTAACGGTAGATGTTCACGACTCACCCTTCTTACCACCGGTCATTGGAAAGCTCCACTGCAAAACTGGTCAGCCATTCACAGCTCATGCAAATACCTGTCAGTAGGATGCACGGCTGTGTTTGCATTCATAAACAAATACACATGCCTTCCCTTCCCATCCCCCGTCACAATACAGTCAGCAAACAACATGCAGGCTGCAATAGTCAAAGTCAGCACAGAGGACGCTCAGCGTAAGTGAATCTTCCCCCTCTGATGTCCCCTGTCCTAACGTCACAGAGGCTAAGGAGAGCTTTTCCACTGAGATCAACGGCAGCAGGATTTGGCCCTTATAAAGCAAGGTCTAGAAGACTAAAGGAATCCTGGTAGTACATGAGATGTAAACTGGATTGGACATGACAGCAAAGGGAGATATCAGGCTTCTGGAACATTGTTAAAGAACCAGAGGATCTGCCTTGAATGGGAGTAGCCGTGAGGCTCTCATGGGACTGCATTACAGCAGATGCTAAGCACACGGGTGTGTACCTAGGAGGAGAAAGGGCTGGCAAGCCAATGCAGTAAGCAATATGCACATTTAAGGAGAATTCCCCTCTGGTCCAGCCGCATCTGTACTGTATTATTGGTCTAACTCAGGAATCTCAGTAACATCAGTACTTCTGAGTCACTCAAAGTGCAGCTAGAAATCAGAAACCTATCCCGCTTAAATATACATGAGCCAAAGCCCAAGAATCCTCCTCGATCCCAAGAGACATACGTACACAAACAGACCTTATGCCCTGCCACTTATCCTGATACATATCAATTTCAGGTGGGCTACAGAACTCCAACGGGCGACTTGACTAATTCTGCACCCAGCAGAATGAGATGGGTAGACCTGTGGTACCTCTCTCTAGTTCAGAGCCGAGAGAAAGAAACTAGATAGCTGAGGTTTATCGTTGGCTCTTGAAGTAAGAGGCAGTGGCTGCTGAATTTAGAGGACTTGGGCCTGTCTGTGCCAAGGTTACGTCAGCCCTTTGAGAGTGTGATTCTGCAGACAGGAGGGTGTGTGGGAGAGTGAGGCGGTGGACTGCAACCAAGCTCACCAATTACACGAGAAGGGAAGGAAAGTGTGTAAATGCTGGGCCCTGGACTTTTTAAAGGGGCTTTCATATCGTAGAGGAAAATAAGGACAGGTAAATGCCTGCTGTGTAGTTTGCGGTAAGCGCTTTTGTCCAAAGCCAGCTTAATGCCAGCGCTTTATAGGAAATCATCCCATCACTTTCCAGAACACTCAGGGGCTCTCTTAGGGCCGGTGAATGTTCTCAAGAGCAGATCCAATCTCATGACTCCTCTAGAGACACGCAAGGGTCGATTTCCAGAGATGAAGACTCTGGGGTGCTCAGCACCTCGGAAACAATCAGGCCATACGTGCACATTAGAGTTCCCAGTTCCCTTCCTGGACAGATGCAGCCCAATACTGCAAACCTTCCCCTGGAACTACTTTAACCCAGAGTGCTTACGCGCCTGCACGGTTTTAGAGGCTGTTGGCAGACTGGTCTAGTGCCGTCCACGCTAACAGGACATGTTCAAAATTTAAACTTCTGAGTAATCCCACAACTTTGGGAAACTCTCCTTAGAGGAACAGTGTAAAACCCTTGCCTTGGAGTTGTTCATTTCTCCAGCCACTAGCGACTCAGTGCGAGGTAACCATGGGCTGGGTTTGGCTTTATGGAGACAGTTTTGAAGGTTGGTTTTGGGGTTTTTTGAGATGGGATGATGTATTCTGGCTGCACAGGATCTGCCATTCAAGGTATCCAGGGGCCAGCATCTTGAAAGATTTTGCCTCGTAAGTTCTCTTATTATACTTGTAACATTATCCCTCCTTCTCAGCACACCATACAGACAACTAGCCACAAACAGGTACCAGGCCTACACATGTAATATTGGCGACAGGGTCTGTCATAAAGTGCTCTCAAACATCCAAACACATAGGCTTGTCGTTGCCTTTTGTCTTCTTGTTGCGCTGGTGGCATATTGCTTTGGTTGTTCTGAAGTCCAAGCATCTGGCCCCGTCCCCTAAAGTGCATTGTGGGAGCTCTTCATGAGACAAAGGGAATCCTGGTAGATGCACCAAGGCTGTAAGCAGCAGATTCAGGGATCTGCTATTCTTTACGCAAGTCCAGCGTTTTCATCCTTGTGATGTTTTTTGTGATGAAAGTGTCTTTTGCTTGGGAGAAGCTATACAATGTTCTCTGCCCCGGGCAGGGGTCCCTGGGGGGGCCCATGGTCCTGCTTATTATGGAGTTGTGCCAGCTGTAGGACAGGCATGTTGCAGAGTGGACACACTTTTCGCACCTCCAACCACTTAATGAGGCACCTGGAAACGAAGGAGAGAGAGGACAGAGTTAATTCACACTGAACCCGATTACCTCCACTGGACACTCTGCACACACTTCTACTGCTCTCCTCATCTGAGTGCCTCCTTTCACTCAAACATTAATTTGCTCAGCCTTTTGGAGGCAGAAATCATTATCTCCATGTTAAAGCTATGGAAACAGAGCGAAGTTAAATGACTTACCCGAGTTCACACAGAGAGTCAGTGACAAAGCTGGAATCAAGCCCCAGATGCCTGGCTTCCACACTTACCTGTCATTTTCATTCTATTAGGCACATTTCTACCTCCAGAGTTGTAGTTCATCTTAAAGTCCCTCTTTGTATTCACACATAGAAAGTCAGTGTTAGACTGTGAACAGGCATTTTTATAGCAGGAAAATCGCTACGCCTGCTCTATTCTGGAACTTGTCAGAAATAATCTCACCCAAAGGATTTCAAAATCCCCACACCCATGCAAATAAAGAACTGCACTTAAACATGCATGATTCTGCTGAACTGGGATGACTCTTGGAACATCATTCTGGACTGCTCTGGTGACTCTCACTTCTGCAATGCTGCTTTCTTTTAAAGAGCAAGTGCCAGACAAGAAAACCCACATCCTGACAAACGCCCCTCAAACATTCAAATTTGCCACCCTCAACTCAAGCTCTTGCCTTCTTCTGGCCCCCAGCACAGATACGAGTTCTTCAGTGGGTGCTCTGCACCCTGCAGGCTTGCAGAATTAGGCCCAGAGTATTGCTGTGTTAGCACAACTCTGCTGGTAGCAATCCCACCTCAGTGCAAAAGTGTCTCTCGCCGACAAAGCGCTGTCCACACTGGGACTTTTTGTTGGTAAAACGTTCGTTGGTCAGGGATGTGTTTTTTTCACAACCCAACCAACAAACGTTTTACCAGCGAAAATGCAGTGTAGACATAGTTGAACCTAGGGTTACCATATTTGAACTTTCAAAAAAGAGGACACTCCATTGGGGGGGGGGGGGGGGGGGGGGGGGGGGCCCCCCCGGGGGGACCCCCGCCCCCTATCCACTCCCTCCCACTTCCTGCCCTGACTGCCCCCCCCAGGACCTCCCAACTCATCCAACTCCCCTTGCTCCTTGTCCACTGATCACCCCCTCCCAGGACCCCTGCCCCCCCCACCCCATCTATGCCTCCCTTCTCCTTGTCCCTGACTGCGCCCTCCTGAGACCTTCCCCCACCCTAACTGCTCCCTTAGGACCCCATCCCCTACCTGTCCCCCGACCCCTCTCCACACCTCCGCCCCGTAAAAGGCCCCTCAGAACTCTCGACCTATCCAACCCCCAAGCTCCCTGTTCCTTGAGTGCCCCCTCCAGAGACCCCCCTGCCTCTTCTCCAACCCTCCAGCACGCTACCACAGACACACTACCGCGCTCCCCCGTGGAGCGCACAGCCTGGCCCCGGCCGCACTGGGCTGCAGGGGAGGGAGGGAACAGGGGAGCAGGAGGAGCTTTAGAGCTGACGAAGGCCCCCATGCAAGCAGCCCGATGCGATCTGAGGCGGTGGGGGGGAGAGCCAGGAAGCAGGGGAAGAGGGGAGTGTCTCTGGCTGCCAGAGTCCCCAGTGCGAGCGGCTCAATCCGGCCTCGCCACCCTGTTAGCCGTCCTGCGCTCTGCATTGGGGAGGGAAATCCCAGACCTTTTCAGAGAGTTTTTCAAATTCCTGCCCAGACGCTATTTATAACCCCAAAAGTCAGACATGTTTGGGAGAATCCGGACGTATGGTAACCTTATCTAACCATTCCCTTACACGGACAACAAGTAGAGTCACCTGGTAAACAGCAAGCTGGGGGAAAGGGGTGGGGAATGCATGAGCTTTTAGTGTGTGTTAGCTCAACTAAAACCTCATTGCAGGGTGTGAAGTTCAGAACTAAACTGGAAAGTTCCAGCCCAATAGCTCTGGAGTGCCTGCTGGCCTCTCTCCAGCCAGGGCAGAGGGAGAGGTGACTGCAGTGGGATTTGGAGGCCAGCCATGGCCCCTGCCTCTCCCACATCATATGCTGTATAAGAACGATACACAGCCTACGTATTAACAGGGTAACAGCATTCCAGGATGAGTATTTACTTCATTGCTAGCCTTCCTATGATGACCTCAGTGCGAGTCTTCATCCACTGCCACTGTAAGCTTCCTCCTCCCTGGCCTCCCTGCATTCCACTCTCTCCACTCAAGCCTGCCAGAAAGGTTACTGGCAAAATTATCTTCCTTTCAGACCATTCTGATCACATTTCCCCTGCCACTCAAGTCCCTTCACCGCTTTCCCTCTCTCTTTACGCATCCCGTTCCAGCTATTAATTCATCAGCCTCTGCACACCTCTATTCTCACCTCCATCTCCTCATACAGCCCTTCCTACTCCTCACCCAAGCTCATCTTGATTTCAGTCCACCAACTCCACACTTCATGCTCCCCATATGCTTTGTGAAGCCTTGTATATCCTTTGCCAAGCACCCTTGCTCCCTTCTAAACTCTCCAGGAAGGCGTGCCGATCCCAGCCAGGCAAGCCAATACCACACTGTGTGTCCTGCTTTGTGTAAGCAGTGTCAGGCTGAGCTCTACCCTGACATCTGATGGTGAATTGCTGGAATTGCAGTGAGTTGTGGAAAAGAACACTGGGGCTGATCTTATTTGCATAGGCACACCCACCGCGCCTACTCTGAGCTCACAGCAGCCCAAATGGTCACTTCGGCTGCTGTGGGTCCCCCCACAGGACAGTTTCTCCGTTATTGGGGCAGAAATGACAAAGTGTTTCCCTGACCATGTGAATCGAGGACTGTGAACATGTACTTGTTATGTACTTCTTTGTTATGATGGAAGGACTCACCATCATCTAGGTAGCACTCACTGGGCAAGGGACAGGTGTTCAAAACTCACTGAATTGGAGAGAGGTCATGGACAGGACTCCATACCTTTTGGTGAGGGCCTTGTCTAAGGGCCCCACTGGCCTATTGCACCCTGCCTCTCTCCACTGTGCAATGTCAGAACTAATTTTTGATTTTATTAGGAGTCTAGAGTCAGCCTGAGTTGAATTCACTTTGGGCCCAGTGGTGGACCTGCACTAAGTGCTGCCTGCCCCCCTACTAAAAGCTGAAATCACTTAAGAGCTGAAATCAGTGAGCACTGTGTTAAGTGGGGGGCCTAAAGGCATATTGCTGAGTAGTTGGTTGGTGCCTAGCAGTTTGTGCAGCTGGCAGAGTGGACAGTGGACTCAGCTGAGCAGTTCCTGGGTGCAGTTTGCGCGGCTGGCAGAGCAGTTTGGGTGTCGGCTGGCAGGGCGGCCAGCGGAGCAGTTTGTGCTGCTGGCAGAGTGGTTGGTGCAGCAGAGCAGCTTGCGGTGAGGGCTGCAGCAGAACCCCACGGAGAAGCGGCGCAGTCTGGCTCGGACCACGTAAGGTGCCCCTTAACCTGCCCTCCATTTCCACCCAAGCGGGGAGATAAGACTCTGCAGGTTGACTTTTGAACTCTGCACTGACCAGGAACAGAGACTCTTGGGACTATTGGGTGATTTTTGGGGTTGTGGGACTCAAGAGCCAAAGGGAAGGACACAGCCTATTTGCTGGGAGGGGGGGCTTCTGGCTCATGGTTTGTTTTATTAATCCTGTTTGTGGTGTTTTCCCAATATAATGCCACATTGTTTCTCTCTCTGTTATTAAAAGGCTTTGGTACACTCAGACTCTGTGCTTGCGAGAGGGGAAGTATTGTCTCTTAAAGATGCCCAGAGGGGTGGTATATGGTTGTTCCAGGTCACTGGGTGGGGGCTCGAGCCGGTTTTGTATTGTGTTATTGGAATGGAACCCCTGGATACTGAACCCGGCCCTTGTTGCTGCCAACTCTGATGGGCAGAAGGGTTACATTTGTTTTCAGCATTCCCCATTGCAGTGAGCTGTGCTTTTAGAACGAAGGCCCACCCTGGGCAGGTTTTACTGAGCACCATGCGGCACACAGCCTCATACACCTCCTAAAACCGTAGACTTTCGAACGCAAGTGAATTTGTGACACGACGAGTCTCTCCATTAAAGGCAAGGCTTGAGTGCAGACAACTTTTCCCACCAACTTTCAAGGCAACTGTGACTAGATTTCCAAAGCTTTAGTAAACACGGCTCAATTTAATACAGTAAATGAGGCCTCATTAAAGAGGAGTAGCATGTGTAAATCCCTCAGATCACAGTACAGGCAGATGTACACAATATAAGCCTTTGTAATTCAGAGGCCATCAATTACTTAGTGCTGCCAGTGTTTCCAAGAGACTTGCTAGGCTTTTGTAAACATAACTTTGGTCTTTTGTACCGACTGGTAGCTCAGCACTTACTTTCTGTGGAAGGCATGTTTACATGGACAGATTCCCAACTCATCTTTGGGCTTGAATTCCTCCAAACAAACGGCACAGATCTGAAAGGTGAGAAAGCAGAGACACAATGGAATAAGTTGATGGAAAACTTTCTGAATACATACTCTATAGGTAAAGCCAAATCAATGGAAACATTCCCCAGGAAAACTCTCCACCAAACTGCTCTCGAGACTGATATTTGAGTGTTTTAAAGAACTCTATTTAATCAGGGATATAGATTTGTCAGATGGTCTCATTACGACTCTGCCTTGGACAGAACACACTTCAGTGAAAATGGGTTACATTATTCACTTGTGATCCCAACAAAAATATTGTAGAGGAAAAACATCCAGAGGCCAGAGTTACAGGCCTGGTTTACATTACACAGTTAGGCTGACATAAGCTGCCTTGCATCAACTTACCTTTGAAGTGTCTTCACTTAAATTTGGCTCCCGCTGACTAAAGTGCCTCCTCTCTATGCCAGTTTAGTAACACCACCTCCCCGAGTGGCATAGAGTCACGCTACATGTAATTCGGTCAATGCAATGTCCGTATAGACACTGCAAAGCTTATGTTGACTGTTAAGGGCCTTCAGGAGCCATTCCACAATGGTCCATACTGACAATACAATGGATACAAGCGCTCCTGGGGAGGGCATGGACCACCGATACAAGGAGCCATGGGTGTACAAACAAGCGATTTAATAACTGCAGAGGCTGTATGCCAGCATAAATTAGCTCAACATAATTTTGTTGTGTAGACATGGCCACAGTGAACCTGCAGTCTTTATGTCTGGACACAACTCTGACATCATCTGCCTTTCTGAAGGGCTAAGCTTCCTCCCAATGTTTTTCCTCTCGCATAGGCAAACCCAGAGAGAGTAGAAGAGAACAGCAAGTGCTCTGTGCTGTGCAGAACCTGTTCTGTGAGGCTTCTGTTGAGTAACCATGCACAACCCAATCTGAGTTTGGTACAGTCACATGTGTCAGGGTTGGGAGAGTTTAAGTGATGAGTAACCAAGGGCCTCAGTTCATTAATCTGACACATTAATCCAAATCAACAAAGAGTTTAACATTCTCTGCATTTCATACAAATGAGTGGGCTTTAATCAACCCAACACAACTTATTGCCTTTTATCGCTGAAGATGATCACACAGTCAGTCTACATAGACTACCCAACAGCCCTCTCCCCCACCTTGTGACATGCTCTTGGTTTACATTTTTTTTTTCTTAGTTTGTAAAACTCACTCCCACACAACTGTCCCTAGCTCTTCACGGAGACTCTCGGCTTAATTGTCAATTGCAGCCACACCTCTTTGGCAATAGGTTGCTAGATCCAGCCAACTTTCCACTGTTGACCACTGAAATATTTCAAGAGAGCTAATTAGTAAGCATAGTAGAATATGCGTTTGCAGAAAAGGCACCAAGGATACTCAGTGAACTATGGAAATGATTTGCCAGCAAAGCAGAAGCACTGAGGCAATTGTTAGTGCTCCATTTGACTTTCAAATTGAACTAAAGATTATGCACACAAGAAAGACAGACTTCTTTCCTACTCAATATGGAAAAATGACATTGTTCGGTAGTAATATCTGATTTATAAAATCCATCATCTCCTTCACTTTGGCCATACCACTACAGGGTGCTGGAACAATTTGTATAGCGGGGGTGCTGAGAGCCATTGAACCCAACTGAAAACCCTGTACATGAGAGAATCCACTTCACCCCCCGCACTCTTAGCTCCAGCACCTATGTACCATTACACCCACTGGATTGCTGGTAAATGTTCTTATTAGGTAGAGAAATATTTGTAGCTGAATTAAAGGTGAAATCGCCTGCCTGCTGACCTAGCCAGGGCTTGTGCTATACAAGATACCTAGAGAACCATTCCAAATGACCTTAATCCTGGTCTGTAAGAACTCCTGCTATTCCAGCTATTCAGCCTCTCTGATTTCAAGACCACTGCATGGGCGCTTTTCATGGTGTGGAC
Organism: Dermatemys mawii; assembly: GCA_007922305.1. Classification (NCBI taxonomy): domain Eukaryota; kingdom Metazoa; phylum Chordata; order Testudines; family Dermatemydidae; genus Dermatemys; species Dermatemys mawii. The sequence continues at coordinate 5,102,125 of ML677326.1, forward strand.
ACCTCTTTCTGAAAAAGCAAATTCCCATCTGCACTGTGGAAACTACTCTTTTTTGGGTGGGAGGGGCTTAATACAATACATGGTTTAGTCACGTAACATGGACAGGCTGACCTGGGTTTCAACGGTCGTCCCAGATCACACGACAACCTTGGATTGTATTGTGGCATGATTTGGGAGGAGGTGAAAATACAACTGAGTTGTATTTTCAACTCAGTCCGAATCACGGTAAAATATCAGAGTTACGAACACCTCAGGAATGACGGCCGGTTTAACTCTAAAACAAAACATCATGGTTTTCAAAAGTTTACCACTGAACATTGACTTAATACAGCTTTGAAACTTTACTATGCAGAAGGAAAATGCTGCTTTCCTTTTATTTTTTTTTTAATAGTTTACGTTTAACACAGCACTGTGCTATATTTGCCCTTTTTTGGGGTCTCTGCTGCTGCCTGATTGTGTACGTCTGGTTCCAAACGAGGTGTGTGTTTGACTGGTCAGTTCGTAACTCTGAGGTTCTACTGTACAAAGTCAGTCCTGGGATTCCTATGCCGTAATTGGGTTTCTCAGCATGAAAGCACCTACAGGGCAGATGGGTCCCAAGTTTGACTTCCCCCAACCTTATTTCCATTAGATCACCAGCAGGGAAAAGACTAGGGCTTTCACCACCCTGCTACTCTGCAACTACCCTTCTTTTAGATACACTTTGACTCCTTTCCACTATGGGAAAGCCCAGTCCAATTTCTTTTCTAACATTTATTCTGTGTTCCTCTTCCTCCGCAGTGCTCTACAGGGGGACTGCCACCATGGCTGATGTCAAACATCCATATTTTGCTTATGAGAGGGTTATTCTCTTCTACACTGGGTTGAGCTAGGTAGAAACCAGATTTAAAACCAGTTCAGGCCAGCTCAGTTTTAAAACAGGGGTTGGTTGGCTAGTGTTAAGACCAGGTTTAGAAATAGTATTTTAGGCTACATCTTCACTGTATGAAAAACTAGGAGTGAGACTGTGGCTAGGAATAGAGGTATAGGCTAGGAGAGAGTTTCTAAGTTTGGTACAGATGCAGTCTGAGCCCATCCACCTAAGACGGCTGACCAATCATGCTAATCCAGTTAAGCAAACACTGCAGGTGCCCCAGTATGAGTGGGGTCCTTTGAGTTACTTGCTTTCTGTGAGGCCAGTACACAAGTATCCTGTAAAAGATAAAATAGAGACTACAAAACTTAAAGAGGCACATGGTCTAGTGGCATAAACGTGGGAGCCAGTAACTCCTAAACTCTAACCCTGACTCAGCTACCTGTGTCACCTTGGGAAACTCACTTAATCTCTCTGCCTAAAGCAACAAAGAATCCTGTGGCACCTTAAAGACTATTAAAGTATTGAAGCATACTTCCACTGCATGCATCCGACAAAGTGGGTGTTAGCCCACGAGAGCTTATGCTTCAATACTTTTGTTAGTCTTTAAGGTTTCACAGGACTCTGTCACTTCTGCAGATCCAGACTAACACGACTACCTCTTTGATTCTTTCTGCCTGAGTTTCCTCATCTGCTGAATAGGGATAATACTCATCTCTCTCTCAAAGCGTTACGAAGCCCAGTGAAAATCTGTTCAGGGCTTTCCATATGTAAAGTATTACAGAAGTAGTATCTGCAATGATCACCTCCTGCCTTTCCAAGCCCTGGAGCTTATGCAGAAAATACAAAGGAATAGAACGTTAAATATCCTGAAATACAAGTAAAACTAGAGTTGAATGTAACTCATTAAAGGTGGCTGTAGATAGTTATTGGAGTTGCTTGTATGAGGAATACATTTTGTTTCCTTACTCTGAAGCACAGGTTCCTCTTAAACCATTTTTGATGCTTCCAACTCCTTTTGCCTCTGATTCTTCACTGAAATGAAACTTTCCCAGGGCTGCATCATTGATACTTGTGCTTGCAGTGGTGCAAGTCTCTTTAATGCGCTGTGCTGCATTTTAATGCTGTTCTTGTCATATAACTGAAAGCTATAGCTCAGCTCCCAAAAGGCTTTAGCAAAGAGACAATCTGTCCCAGTGCAGCACACTCCAATGGCAAGAGGAACACGAGAAGTTTTTGACTGCCCAAGCCTTTTCAAGAGGAGCAAGATCAATTGATTCTATCCAGTCATCAGTCTCAAGTTCTCTTTACAGAACAGATCACCCCTGCAGCTCAGGCAAACTCTCTCTGACTTCAATGGAGGTTTGCATATGTTGAACCCTCAGGATTGGGCCCCAGATTGCTACCCAGACTACATTTTTTCAGTACTGTGAATACATAGTTTGCACCATTTAATGGCCTGTCAAGTGGCATTACAGAAAATAGAGCAGAGGTGAAGAATCAAAGGGCTTTACAGGATCTCTTCCCTGCTGAGTGTCTGCTAGCTGTCACCAGCAGCAACCAGAGCAGTCAACAGTGCCCAAAAGGGGAATTTTTAGGAAGTTTCTTTTCAGCTTTTTCCGAATTAAAGGGAAAAACAATTGCGCTCTGTTCATTAGCCTTCCTAAGCCACGTTGCTGAAGCCCCATAATTATTTCTACTGCTCTTGAGTTCTCTCCAGCTTGCCTGCATCTTCCTGGTAAAGAGATGTCTTGAAGTGAATGTTGCATCAAGGCCTTAAGTATTGCGGACAAGAGGCACCATGGGCAGACTTAATAGTATTAATATTCCAGGTACAGTCTCAAATGTATCTCAGCTCTTTCTGTAACTAAACATTCCCACCACACACCGTGAACGCATCGCAGTGGCAGGGTGCATGCTGGCTAAGATAGCCACTGCTGTATTCCCACAATACTGGACATGCCAGTACTTCCGGGAGTGGTATGGGCCCAGGTGTGGTCCCATTCATGTGGCCTTGCATGTATGGTATGTGCAAGTCACACCGTATGGAGAACGCCATTTTGAAGAGCACGCTGCTCCATCTGTATCAGTGTATCCACAGAAGAGGACGACTTTTTTTAGTAAAGGCCTCACACTGGCTGCTGGATGAAGCAGACACACACTTATTATTGCAAGTCGAACAACAGAAGTAGATGAGAAAATGGTGTTTCTGATGGAGAATATTTTTGAGACTGTCCAGCAAACTTCAATGACAGTCTTGTAGGATATTCCTTCCCTACTGCAGTATGTCCAGGCCTACGAGTCTGTTTCACACATAAATCACTTCTTCATTTAAAATAGCTGATAACAAGTCTTGGTTTGGTCCATCTGCATAACTGGTTGTGTTCCCTTAGCTTCCTCGAGGCAGGAGTGGAGTGGTGTCAGATTCACACTGGTTAGAGCTGCCTCAGCTTCTGCAATCCAAATCTCTTCTCTCTGATGTTCTGTAATTTAAATTCAGGGTATGGTTACACTTACAAAATTATAGCGCTATTGCTTATAGCGCTCGCCTTATACAGCAATAATAATAGCGCTATTGTATGTCCACACTGAGATGCTCCAGCGCTATAGCATGGCCACATTTGCGGCAGTTAATACGGCATTAAGAGCAGCGCATTAGGGCAGGTATCCCACAGTACACCTCTTCCTGATCTGGCGCAATGGCTTGTGGGAGGGGGGGGCGTCACTTGCGGGGCATTCTATATCCTGTTTGAACTACCCATGATGCTTTTTGGCATATCCCAGCAATCCCTGTGTTTCCTTCCACCTCCGGCGCCATCTTTCAAGGCTTTCAGCAAGGCACGCTCCGTCTTCCATTGTCGAGTGCTGCAATGAATCCAGAACTGCTGAGGGACATGCTGACGACTGTCGCCAGCACATCTCTGTGTGCAGTGGAGTTATTCCTTGACATGCAGGATGACAGTGATGATTCTGAAGACGAGATCGAAGCGGTGAATGCATTCGACACAAAGCTGCTTGTCTCATTAACGGACATGCTCACGGCTGTTGAACGCCGCTTCTGGGCACGGGAAACGAGCACAGAGTGGTGGGATCGCATCGTCATGCAAGTCTGGGACGACGAGCAGTGGCTGCAAAACTTTCGAATGAGAAAAGCCACTTTCATGGGACTGTGTGCTGAACTCGCCCCTGCCCTGCGGCGCAAGGACACCAGACTGAGAGCTGCCCTCCCGGTGGAGAAGCGGGTGGCTATCGCGATCTGGAAGCTGGCTACCCCAGACAGCTACCGATCGGTGGCCAACCAGTTTGGGGTTGGAAAGTCGACCGTTGGAGTTGTGCTGATGCAAGTGGGCAGGGCCATCAATCGCATCCTGCTACGAAAGATCGTGACTCTGGACAACGTGCATGACATCGTGGCTGGCTTTGAAGAAATGGGTTTCCCAAACTGTGGTGGGGCGATAGATGGGACCCATATACCCATTCTCGCGCCCGCCCACCTAGCTGAGGAGTACGTTAACCGAAAGGGGTACTTCTCCATGGTTCTCCAGGCGCTTGTGGATCACCGTGGGCATTTTACTGACATTAACGCTGGCCGGTCTGGAAAGGTGCATGACGCACGCATCTTCCGCAACACCGGCCTGTTCATGAAGCTGCAAGCGGGGACTTTTTTCCCAGACCAGAGGATCCCCGTGGGGGAAGTGGAAATGCCCATAGTGATTCTTGGTGACCCTGCTTACCCTTTAATGCCCTGGCTCATGAAACCGTACACAGGGAGCCTGGACAGCAGTCAGGAAAGGTTCAACTACAGGCTTAGCCGTTGTCGAATGACTGTGGAGTGTGCTTTTGGGCGTCTGAAGGCGCGCTGGCGTTGTCTTTATGGGAGGCTAGATTTGGCCGAGGGTAGTATCTCCGCGGTTATTTCCGCATGCTGTGCCCTACATAATCTTTGTGAGCGGAAGGGCGAAGGCTTCACTCAGGCATGGTCCTCTGAGGTTCAACGCCTGGAGGCCACATATGCCCAGCCAGAGAGCAGGGTTCATGGAGGGGACCAGCGCGAGGCTGTTAGGATCAGGGAAGCCTTGAGGGAGCATTTTGAGGCTGAAAGCCAGTTCTGAAGTGAGGTGCAGATGGAGGGAGGGAGGGAGGGAGGGAGGGAGGGAGCATTCTTTTAACAGGAACAGGCATTTGCTTTTCTGTAGCCTGTAATAATGTATGTACACTTAATAAAAAAAACCCATTTATTAAGAAGACAATTCATTTATTGAACAGGTACTTCGGTTGCTGAAAGAAAATATTGTGATGCATGTGAGGGGGAAGGCAAGGGAGGTGCAATGGGGGTGTCGTGGGGTCAGTCAGAGATCGGAGTATGTCCGGGTCTCTGAGTCTCCAGTGCCCTCAAACTGCCCATGTCCCCCGAACTCCATTTGCGGTGGCCAGTAAGGCATGTTATTAGGGGTAGACTGCAGTGGATAATGGTCTGGGGACTGGGGGTTGTCCGGTGAAGACAGAAGGGTTGGAGGCAGCTGTGGATGGTGATAACCATTTGGCTGATGATACTGGCCTGGAGGGTACAGAGGCAAGGAAGGGGAAGGGAGTTGGGGCAAACGATAATTGGGGTGGTGGGTGCGGAGCTTCTGCTCTGCAAGGGTGACAAGCCGCTGCATACTCTGCAATTGAAGCTGCAGTAATGAGAGCAGCTTGTCGGTGCTTTTCCGGCGGTGAATCGCGTTCTCCTTCCGCGCCTTCTCCCTCAACTTGCTCTCATTCTCCCTCCACCTCTGTGCAACTCGATTCTCCGTTACAGCCTGTTGCATTACTTGCTGTACAAGATCCTCTTTGCTCCTTCGTGGCCGCTTCCTCAGTCGCCTGAGCCTCTCAGCTGTTGATAAGAGCGATGGCGAAGGGGTGAAGGACGACCCTTCTAAAATAAAAAGATACATTTCACAGTGGTTCCCTTGTAAAGAGCAGACATGCCTATCATTCCCCCGCATTCCTCGTTTGCCTGTCCCGCAGACAGCACAGATACAGCAACGGAGCCCCTGCCATGGTGAGTGGACTCCAGAGGCAAGGGAAATGATTTTTTCCCTGCCCTGAGAAGCTGTGGCGGGGGAGGGGGTGGGGAGTGCCGGTAAGTGGCAGGAGCCACAGTGTGAGCAGCAGGCAGGGGGAAGGATTTCTTCCCTGCCCTGAAAAGCTGTGGCGGGGGAGTGCCGGTAAGTTGCAGGAGCCCCACTCTGAGCAGCAGGCAGGGGGAAGGATTTCTTCCCTGCCCTGAAAAGCTGTGGCGGGGGCGGGGGCGGGGGGGGTGGAGTGCCGGGAAGTGGCAGGAGCCCTACTCTGAACACTGTTCCAACATTCTCCGTAGGTGTTTGTCCTGGAAGATATCTCGTTGCTTCGAGTCACTGAGGAGCAAAGGGAAGGGATTTTATTAAGATGCGGCTTCCGCCCAGGGCCATATGCAGCGTGCCTATGTGCAGCAATGCTCCCCCAACCCATTGTGGCACAGTGGCAGGGACTAGTGACCGTGACCGGGACGGGGACCACGCTGGCTCTCCCGGGAAACCTGCGCAGGCGCATTGCAAGTGCTCTTTTTGAGACCTTTGAAGAGATTACTGATGATGACTACCGCGAGGTGATAGACCACATCAATGCTCTATTCCACATGTAGGCTAGCATGCAAGCATCCCCTTCCACCCCAAGCTGCCTGCCTTCCCCATAGAAAAGCAGCTTTACCGCCGCAATGCACTGCTGAGCTGGCCCCTGCAACTGCCAGACGCTGTGGCTGTCCGCCCTCCTTCTGGCTTTAGAGGAGAGCTCCTGGCTGCATGCCCCCCTGCCCTCCTCCTGGCTTGAACAGAGCACCAGGTGGAATGCCCCCCTCATCCCTTTCCACCCCAAGCTGCCAGCCTTCCCCATAGAAAAGCAGCTTTACCTCCGCAATCCGCTGCTGAGCTGGCCCCTGCAACCGCCGGACGCTGTGGCTGGCTGCCCTCCTGGGTTGAGAAGAGCTCCTGGCTGCATGCGTCCAGGGACTCCTCCGTGCCCTGGATCGCTGCTGCCTCGTCCTCATCCTCCTCCTCTTCTTCATCCTCCTGCTCTTCGTCCTCCTCCTCATCCCCCCCTTCACTGGTGGGCTGGGAAGTGTCCGTGGTGGTCGATGGAGTGACCGTGGGATCACCACCAAGTATCGCGTGCAGCTCCTTATAAAATCTGCAAGTCACCGGGGCTGCCCCGGAGCGGCCGTTTGCCTCGCGGGCTTTGCGATACGCATTCCTAAGCTCCTTTACCTTAACACGGCACTGCAGAGTGTCCCGCTCATGGCCTCTTTCTGCCAAGGCCCGTGATATCTGCCCATAGGTGTCAAAATTCCTGCGGCTAGACCGCAGCTGAGACTGAACAGCCTCTTCCCCCCAGAAGCTGATGAGGTCCAGCACCTCACTATTGCTCCATGCTGGGGATCGCCTATTGCGAGGAGGCATGGGACGTGGAGTCATGATGATCAATCTGAATGATCACCTGCAACGATTCCCTGAGACCACGCCACGCAATCAATCAGATCAATGAGAATGATCACCTGCAAGGATTCCCTGAGACCACGCCACGCAATCAATCTGATCAATGAGAATGATCACTTGCAAGGGTTCCCTGAGAGCACGCCACGCTTGGCTGGAGCAAACAGGAAGGGGATTTTCAAATTTCCCTGGAACTTTAAAGGGCGGGTCTGACGTGTGGTCACCTGAGGACAGGACAAAAGAGTTTGCAAGTGATGACCAGAGTGGCTCGAACGGGAATTATGGGACAGGCTGGAGGCCAATTAATACGCAGTGGGTGTCCACATTCTTCCTGTAGCGCTACAGCAGGTGCGCTACAGCCCTTATTCCCCATGAGGAGGTGGATTTATAATAGCGCTATAACTCCGCGGTTATAGCGCTATTAGTGCCTTGCCAGTGTGGACGGAGAGTAGGTTATAGCGCTCGTAGGGCCTTTATAGCGCTATAAAGTGCCAGTGTAACCATGGCCTCAGAGTCTCTGCAAGATACCATGACAGTGCTGATGGCATCATTGTAATTAGGGATGAGTCGGCTTTTCCGGTGAGGAAACTTTCTAGATTCAGAGAGGTAAAATTTTGGTTGTTTCTAGACAAATCAAGCTAACGTTTGGCAGGTGAGTTAACTCAGATTTGCTCCCCTAAAATTCTTTAGATCTGCGACACAGGCCCGGGGTTTTATGTAAATTTTAAAAACAGAAATCAAATAGACATTTGAACCTGGCTTTGGGAATTTCTCCACCAAACTCTGGTGTAAACAAAAAGCTTAAACCCCCTCCAACTCCGCAGGCAATTAATCCTTGATGGGAGTGCGTGAGAGTAAGTTTTAGTAGGGCAGAATTGTTTAAAATGCATAAAGGAGGCTTTGGTTTGGTAATATTGTCACCTTGCATGAAGCTCAACATCCACAGAACATCAGCGGAGGCCGAAATGTTTGGCCTGTGTCCTGCGAGTTCAGAAGCGCACTCCCCCTCCCCCACCCCTGCCCTTCTTTAGTAGAGTCCCCAGAAGGGAAAGTGCAGCCTGATTTGCTGATCTGACACACATTTTTCCAGGTGGTTTAAGTTTCATTCCTTCAGAAATGTCAGCTGATACACAGACCCCATAAGTTAACCCACCCTGTTTGCTACAATATGATAGTGAACAAGGAAATCACTAGTTTATTTCCTGGTGTAAAGTTTAAATTAAAATCCTATTAGAATTCCAATCTATGGCCATAAGTTCATAGATTTTTAAAGACAGAAGGGATTACTCTGATATCTAGTTTTGTCACCCAGATGTAAGCCATTGTGATGTATAACACAGGCCATAGGATTTCACCTGGATTAATTCCTGCTTGAACTAGAGCAGATCTTTTAGCAAAACAGCCATTTGTGATTTAAAAGTAGCTAGTGACAAGAGAACCCACCACATCCCTTGGTAAACTGTTCAGATGGTTAATTACCCTGTTAGAAATTCACACCTCGTTTTAAGTTTGAATTTGTCTAGCTTAAGCTTCCAGCCATTGTTGTTTTTGTTTGCTAGACTGAGAAGCCCTCTGTTACCAAATTTTTGTTCCCCGTATTTGTACTTACAGATTGTGATCAAGTTGCCCCTTAAGCTTCTCTTTGTTGAAATAAATAGATTGAGCTCCTTGAGTTTTTCACTACAAAGCATGATTTCCAATCCTTTAATCATTCTCATGGTTCTTCTTTGAACCCTCTCCAATCTATCAACATCCTTCTTCAATTGTGTACACCAGAACTGGACACAGGATTCCAGTAGCAGTCACCCCAGTGCCAAATACAATTTGAACCCATACCAATGTACATGTACATCTAGGCATCTGATGAAGAGGGCAGGGTGATGAGGATTGGGAGAGGTGGTGCTAATTGGTGCATCCTCCACCACAATCCTGGAAGTTAAACACTGGAGTAAGTGGCCTAGACAGGTTGTGGAACATCCATCATTGGAGATTATTAAGAGCAGGTTAGATAAACACCTGTCAGGGGCGATCTAGATAAAACTTAGTCCTGCCCCGTGAACAAGGGACTGGATCAGATGACCTCTCGAGGTTCCTTCCAGTCCTATGATTCTAAGAACTCAGTGTTTTTGCTAAAGTAATCAGCAGCAAAATAGTTAGCAATGGCATAATTCTGAACATACCAGAGTAGACATCTTGCTGCTGTGAATGGGTGCCCTTCCTACCTCTCAAGGCATTGTTTATCTATCTGCAGGCTCAGGAAGGCAGCACTGTTATGGCTCATTCTGTGAAGGGGATTCTGCAATCATAATGGAGACACGCTTAGGTGGCTGAGTGTTTTTAGACTGGACTGATGTTCCACAGAGTTTACTCAGTCCAACTCAGGTAGCAACCAGATATGTAGCCATCTGACCCATTACCAAGTCTGAGCCAGAAATCACCTTTATACAGTTATATCTGAGGGACCCACATTTAACTCTCTCTCATCTACAGCTTTCTTTCATCTTACGTACGTTATTTCTGTCCCCAAATGTTTCTCTCCTCCTCCCCCGCAACCCACCCCAACATCCTGCCCAAACCTCAGTGTAGGAGCACTCCTGACGCAGCAACAGCAAATCAGCTTCCACATGCAGGAAGCCAATGATGTCGTACAGAAGTATTTCTGAGTCAGGCTTCTAGGTATTTCATTAACAAATTAGACCTCCAAAAAACACTAGGAAACACCATGACAACAGCATCTGTTTATATTTAGGCTCATTCGGAGACTGGGATATGCATTACATAACACACGCATTGTGCTCCCAGTGCCCCATGACCACTGCAGTCCCTCTCTGTCTGATCAACACAGTATGCTGCCTCAGGCCACGGGCTCTGTCTATCCATTGCAGTTACCCACCCTTCCATTATTTCTGCTTTGTTCTGGGCTCTTTTGCTGCCTCTATCCCTATTAATTCATGGCAACAACCGGAGCCCACAGAAGCAGAGAGGTTGTGTGCTGGGGGAGGTGGGGGGTTGTCCTTTCAGACAGCTTCTGCAGAGAGTCTCACAAACATTTTGGCTAGAGCGCTGAGTACTATGCCATGGCTGCATTACACAGATGCACTTTGGCCACCCAGAAGCTGAATGGAAACTAACGTGTTTTGTTTAAGTTTAAGCGGGGACAAGAGCTGACAGTGTAGTCATTAGTCTATCCTGATCACCTTCCTGCAACACTGAAGCCACATTAAAAATCCAAACTGGGTTACTAAGTAACAATGATGTGGCAACATCTCCTCACTATTGTAAATAACCTTTCTGTTCCTAGACAACCTGGTATTCAACGCTTTTCCCACATACAGGCTTATAGTTAAAACTATGGTGCAATCGGAGAGGTTGGGCGTACAGTCCCTCTTGTGCTGGGGCCTTCACTAAATCCAGAATGTTTTCCCCCATTAATAAGATTGCCATCACTCATTTCTCTCAGCCATTTCTATCCTCCTTGCTGGCTTCTAGCTCACCTCTTGCCTTGCTTCCTTCTTTGCAAAAAACAGCCAACAAGCCATTCAGGCAGAGATGCCAAACTCCCAGTCATGCCACAACTTCATAGCATCAAGTTTTGTGGACAAAGCCTCCCGGACAAATTGAGCTTCAACACAAACTCTGTCCCTCCCTCTTCCATTCAACATTGGAATAAAAACCCATTTTTTTTGTTTACTCCTGGGGGCTTAAGTTTGGACATTGAGTTCTGCACAGTTGCTTAAATAATCATTTTGGGGCCTATGATTGGTATTCTGGAACTTGGGGCTTGGCTACACTTGCAGATGTAGAGACCTGGGAGTTAAACCAGCCTTTGGAGAGCGCAGCAGGGAAAAGGCTGCGTGTGTTTACATTGTCAGCTGCAAGCGCACTGGCGTGGCCACATTAGCGGCTTTTGCAATGCCACAAAGAGCAGTGCATTGTGGTAGCTATCCCCGCATGCAAGTGGCTGCAAATGTGCTTTTCAAATAGGGGAGCGAGGTTGAGTGTGACAAGGTGTGTGTTACGTGTATGTGGGGGAGAGCAGGTTTTTGGGGTGCTGAGTCAGCATGCTCTCTTGTAAGTTTAGACAGCAGCAGACCCCGCCCCCCGCTCCCAGCCTCTCTCTCACACACAGCATTCCACAGTAATGGTTGCTTTGTCCCGAGCAGATAAGCATGCCTGATGTCAGAAAGGGGCTATCCGCATAGGGGCCGAGTTCAAAACAATGACAAGAGTGGCCACTTGACTTCCTGGGATTATGGGACATTTCCGGAGGCCAATCACAGTGCAGTAAGGCAACACCTTGTCCACACTGACACCTGGGCCTTTCAACCAGGGCGCAGCAAGCATTATGCTTCTTGCGGAGGTGGATTACCAGGAGTGCTCCGGCTGCAGAGTCCAGGCGCTCTAAGTGCCTTGCCAGTGTGAACACCTCAGGAGTTATATAAGCCCCGGGCGCCCTAATGCACTCTAATTTGCAAGTGTAGCCAAGCCCTTTAGTACCACCCAGGTGTAAGTCATTGTTGTTTGCTGTGTTGGTCCCAGGATATTAGGGAGACAAGGTCGGGTGAGGTCATCTCTTTTACTGTACCAACTTCCACTGATGAAAGAGACAAGCTTCCATAGAGGTGTACAAGATATTACCTCATTTACTTTGTCTCTCTAATCTAAGTGCAGAAATGAGCACCTGTAACACCACTTATCCAGAATAATCAATTGTTCTATTTACTCCTGACCTGTTTACACCGTAAATTGTAACATGGCAGACTTTTATTTTCATTTTGTTCCCTCTTATTTGTAGATTTTTGGTTGTTCTTTATTTACTCTGCCCATCTCCCTCAACCACATGTCTGCATTAGTAACTAGAAGCAGGAGTGCGTGAACTCTACACCAGTTGTATAATCATTCCAGAAAAGGAACGTGACAAACAGCTGACTCCTGAACCGGAGAAAGAAGCCTTGCTCTGTGAGTGTAATAGCTCATTGCAGCCCAACAATACTCGCTTACCTCATGCAGATTAAGCTCTTTTACTTTTTCCTTTAGAATAACCTGCAAGACAGAGAGAGAGCATTAAACCTGGACTTCTACCATTTCTGATCACTGTACTTCATTACATCAATTGGGTCCTCAGAGACTTCCTTTTACATAAAGAAATCTGATGTAAATAATTTCCTTTGCATTTCATCTTTAATGGAAGTAATTTAAAAGTGAGAAAGTTTCTATGCAGTATTTCACCCACTTTAGCTATATGGATTGAATACCCCTAACAACCAGGTGAGGGAGGGAGGGTCCCTAAGCCCAGATAACAAAGCAATTTTTAGCTCTGCAATGGGGCCCCAAGTCAGCTGACCCAGATCAGCTGTGGATCTTTTATTCCACTACTCTAAATTTCTCCTTTAGATATTTTTGAACATTGATACACATATGTAGGCGAATTATAGCTAATGTTTTTAGACGTTAAAAAAAAATAAAAAAAAATCAAACACCAGAAACTCAACAGCCTAAATAAACCAGACATGAATAGGTCTGGTAAACTAGTAAAGAGAGTTTTCTAAATACTCGCCAAGAACATGTTTGAGGAAGAAGGCAGCTACTGTGCAGATTACAACTGCTAATCCAAAGAAGGGGATGAGATCTAGAGAACCTCCTTCTGAAATCAAATATGCCATGTTCCCATATTGTTTGATGAACTTCATTATTCAGATATTTCCTCCTCTTACCAATTCATCCTTTTCCCCTTGTTTTTGTTCACAGTTCTGTGTCCCCTTTGGCTAACTAGCCAGGAGTAGTATTATAATCAAAGAAAGGACTGTAAATTTGTAATGTTATTAATGTCAGAATGCTCGCTCAGACTATAGAATTGAAAGATAAATGACCAAAACAGTAAAGAAAACTGAGCCACAAGGTGGGTTAGGGAATATCTTTTGTTGGACCAACCTCTATTGGTGGAAGAGATTGGGTGTGGAGAAGGTAACCAGAATGTCATGACTTAATAGTGGCTGGGACAGACTGTTATGCATTAGGGGCCAACACACGTTGCAAAAAAAACACTTAAAATGATACAGGCAACTAACACTTTTGCAGTCATAAGACAAAGGAGGGATATTAGGTTAAAAATTGTTGTAATGAGCCATAAAACTTGTGTCTCTGAGATGATTTTCAGTGTCTGGCACAATTATGAATTTAAGTTCCCAGGCTCATCTTTTCAAAGACGTTCAGGTTTCCTTTGGGGACCAGGACTGAGAGGTCAGATATGGAATGACTGCCTTGTCAAGAGTGTTTGCCTGCTGGTGAAAAGGAGTTTTTGTCTTCTTTATTTTTCTGTGTGAGTTCATTCGACAGCATAGTGATTGTCTGGTCTCACCCGTACAGTTGCTGTTGATGCATTTGATGCACTGGATGAGGTAGTGCAGAGGTTGTGATGGGCATGTAGAGGACCTTGAGATCTTGAAAAGGTGTGTTGTGGGGAATACTGAGCATCGTAGCAGCACCGATATGTCTACAGGTTTTGCATCTGTTGTTCTGGCAGGGTCTGGTTCCACTTTGAGTGGGTATGTCCTGGGGTGTGGGAAGCTTGCTTTTGATGATGAGCTTGGCAAGGTCGGGGGTTGTTTGAAGGCCAGAAGAGGAGGTTCAGGAAAGATTTCTTTCAGAATGTGGTCCCCATCAAATATAGGTTGAAACCGTTTAACGATATCCAATATGGGTTCCAAGGTGGGAGTAGTAGGTGACAACTAGGGTTGTGTGGGGCAGTGTGTTCCCTTCCTCCCACCCTATGGAGCAGGTTCTCTTGTGGTATTTGGGTGGCCTGTTCTATGATGCAATTTACTTCTCAGTCCTTGTTTGGTTAAGGTGTGTATCCTGGATTTTCTCCTTGGAGCGCATTCTGTGGTATCTGAGTGCCTGTCTGTGAATAACAGATTTCCTGGTGTGTCGGAGGTGGTTATTGGATCTGTGGAGGTAAGCGTGATGATCTTTGGGTTTCTTATAGATAGCTGTCAGTGGAGTTCCCTTGCTGAAGCTGACTGCAGCATCCAGGAAGGGGAGGCTGGCGTGGAAGTATTCTATAGATTTTGGTGAACTGATGGTGGAAATCTATGAGGGCATGTAGGTCATCTGTCCAAAGGATGAAAATATCATCAATGTATCTTGGGGCAGGTCTCCACGACAAGCTTGGATCAGCTCAGCTGCACCGCTTTTGGTAAAGACGCTCTGTCTAAGCTGATTGAAGAGAGTTCTCCCACTGATCTAGTGCTATCCGCTCGGGGGATTAAAGCTGGTATAAATGTGTCACTAGGGTGTGGATTTTTCATACTCTTGAAGTAAGTGTAGACTTGTGTAGTGTAGAGTTGGCCTCATGTATATCATTGGTGAGTGTTAATTTTTCCAGAAATTCTTGAGGTGGCCCTTCTAACCTTCTTTTGTCCCGTGACTGCAGAGGTGTTAATTGCCCACTTCATTTTAAGTGGTTTCTTGCCATGTGCTTAAAAATCTGCCCCACCTCACAGTTAGCTGTAACACTCTGGTTACTTTTTCCAAACCTGAACAAGAGCTCTGTGAAGCATCTCTCTTCCACTAACAGAAATTGGTCCAACAAAAGCTATTACCTCATCCACCTTATGAGAGTCATATCCTGGGACCAACATGGCTATAACATTAAAGAAAGCAGGGCGTTTAAATTTGTCCTGCCACTAATTTATTAGCAGTGTTTATTTTGAAACAGACACTGATGTGTGCCTATAGGAGTGAGTGGAAGAAGTTGTTTGATCTGCCAAGAATACTTGGAAATGTTCCCTACAGAGAAATCCCACTATTCCAAATTCAGTACATAGCTTTAATGCCCTCAGGATTAGTGTAACCTAACCCAGCAGATACAGTTCATGGGAACTGAGTTTAGATCCACTGGGACAGCACTTTTCTTTTATTGCTGTAGGAAAGGTATATTACTACGTATTGTAAACGTGGCAAGAACTGAGAGTCATGTGCTGGGGCACATCTATTGCCATTCAAGGCAATGGCAAAAGTCCCATTTGACTTCAATCAGGACACGAACAGATCCCACAAACAGGGAAAGTACACTCAGGTTTTCCTCACGGCTCCAGACAGTGCAAGCTCTAGGCACAGAAAATCAACCCCTCAACTGGCAACTCGTCCTCCCTTAAATCAGGAAAATCCAGTCAGATACAGGATTTTAATTGATTACATTAATTGCCATGTGTGAAAGCTTTGGATGTTTTGTGAAGGAACTGGACTCTCATTGCGTGAAGGAGGCTGAAAGTCTTGTCTTTTTCCCTTTTGTAATCTAGCTTACACAGTTTGACCCAGAGCTCACTACTGGGTTTGAGCTTCAATATGCCAGTCAATTTCCTGCCACATGGCTGCTCCACTTAAATACATTTTTTGAAAGTTACATTCTTATAAATCACTGATTTTCTCTTTTCTGCTTAGTCGACTCCATCCTTTCTCCATCACTTTGAGAAAGCGTCTGATATATAGGGAGCAACATTAAGAATACAAATCCTAGATTGTGGTAGTGAACAATTGACAACATGCACTGATGTAGAGTAAAGCCCCGATTCTGCAAAACACATGTATGTGTGTAACTTTAAACATGTGGCTATTCCCACCGACTTCAATGGAGCTAAGCACATATGTAACTACTTGCAGAGGTCGGCCTAAAATGGCAAGACTTCAAACTCTGCAACAGCTCAGTGGAAAACTAAAATGGTGACTATCACAGGAAATTAACAGTTCTTGCTCAGATTTATCTGCAAGAAGAGCAGGAGAAAAAAGTAGTTTACTATTTAACATCTCACCTGTTTGTAGGCATAAAGCTCTTTGTGTGCCTGATGTCTGAGCCTAGAAATCAAGAAAGGAAAATATGAAAAAAATAGGCCAAAATATCAGGATTAGCATGAAACCCAGATAAAAGAAAAATCCTTGCATTTTCCCCTCATATTTAATAACTTTTTTAGCTTTGAAAAATATAGGACACAAAATGATGCAGTATCCAGTTCCCAGTGAGTTCATTTAAGAGCTTTTATATCTCTCCAGTTATATTTATCTCCATTTAATTGCTGAGAAACTTCTACGATTTGTCTTTTTGAGCTACATATATTGCTGCCAAAGCATTATCTGAGTTGTTAAATGAGGCTCACCAAACTCTTAACCTGTAGAAGTTATTGGTATGACGAGCAGCTAACATATATGTCCATTCGCCTCCCCCTCCCCCCAATCACTTCTCCATTAACATTTATATGCTGGGTTGAATGGATACTGCATCTTTTCTTGGTGAAGGGGAAGTGCAGAATACTCAGGGCTTAACACCTGGGGAATGTAGGGGAGAAAGGCACCTCTGTTCATACTTTAAATGTGGGGAGTGGACAGAATGAAGAGAGAATTGCCCCTTTTAAACATTTACATTTCAAGCTCTAGTTATTGCACTGAGTCGTTAAATTAATCTCAAATGCCAATTGTTTGCTATGCTTTCAACACGTAATATGGTTTGAAAGTAGTTTTCTGATATCCAATGTTTTACAGAGGAACATTCAAGGTAAGTCATTCAACTGGTTAAAAAGCAAAAGATAAATATCCCTTTTTAAGAGAAAAATAAATATGAGAATGATCTGATTTAAACCTGGTGTGAGGTTTTGTAGCTTTCAGTTGCAGTTAAGGGACATGAAGCGATTTAATAGCCAAAGAGAAAATCATGGCTAAAAATTACAGGAAATTGACACTTTAACCTGGGAATTTATTATCATGTACTTAATTGAGCAGAAGACCAAATGATTGGGGTTTCTTAACAACTGATTGACTTGTGTTATATTTAACTGTGGAGTCATAATCACATGAGCTCATTATAGGCCATGACTCCAAACTCAGTGCTGGTGTATATGATGAGTTACTCCTCTGGAATTCACAGAATTACACTGGAGTAAAATCAGATTTAAGGGAAATCAGAATCAGGCCCATAATAAAGATTTTATGCAGCAAGAGGCATAAGCTTAGGCTATCCTGAGTAGTTCTTAAGGCTTTCAAATTGCTAGCCAAGTACAGCTTTTGTTTTCTGTATAGTTTCATTTTCTGGCAGGAATCCAGAGGTGGAGACTGAGTGGAGCATTAAAAAGCTCCTGAATAGCAAGGAACTCCAAATAGGGACAAGAGATGAAGTATTTATTTATGAAAATGAATGAATGGTTAAGTCACAGACGGACGTATCCTATCCCATTGGCTGGGGACAAAAATGAGTGAAACAAAAAAATTCATCAAAAACAGAGCCTTAATTTAGAATCAACAGAAAATGCTTAGTGCACCAAACATGGATATGAAAAGTTACAATCCACGTACTTATATGTATTTAATGTTAATCTTGTTTAACAGGCTATAAATCTGTTTTTGGAAAACTCCAATGGTGGCTTAGCCTAAAACGCCTACGCTGGGGCATGGAGGAGGGAGGAAAAAGCAGCACATTTCCTCGTCTGTTAGTATTACAGCTGTGATGGGTGATGCTCTGCCATGGTTTCCATTATAAACACGTACATTCAAAGACAGAACTAGGTGTTAACAGCTGCTCTAGGCCAAATTACATTGATGATTTTTAATTTAAGATTTATTAAAAATATATCTGCCAGCCTTAATAACAGCGGCAGCATTTATATAGCTCGTTTGAAGATACAAAGCCCTTTACAAATGTCATGGGTGCTTATACAATAAAAATAGTGTCTCGTTTTAAGCTTGACATTTGGTAAATCATTCATAAAACGGAAGAGGAAAGTTATGGACGTTAAAGAATTGGGCAAGGACTTTTAGAACAGGGCCTGAATCTGCATGCATAAAGGTCAGACAGATGTAAGTCATTTTTCTGAACTGGCATCCACTGCAGTCTCCAACATTGCTTGAAGATGTGTAATTTACTGACCTGTCATTCTATTTCTCTGAAAACATTCCAGCTCCCTACCATTCCACTGATGGAACTCCCCAGGCTCTCAGAGGGGTTTTTTCGTCCCTATGGGCTGCAGTAGCAGGGTACACTATGAATCAGGCTGACATGCACCAGTCCCTGAGCTTAAAGTGCTACCCCTGACATGTTCCTATCGGTTTGGGGAGTACAAGAAGCAAAGCTTCCCCAGAAATAAACCGGTCACGGGAAAAAAATTCAAGGGGTAAATGTCTCCACCTCATCCCAATGGAGATAATCTTGAAACTGTGATGAATAAGTAGCAGGAGAGAATCTGTCGGAAAGCTACCAACAGAGAAGCTGAATTCTAGGGCCACCATTTTCTTTTCTTTAAAGATACCATCCACTAGAATTCTCACTCAATGGATGGCCCAAAAGTCAGAATAAAACTTGCAAGAAGCAGCAACAAGAAGGCCAATGCGAACCATGTGCGCTGGGATCAAGAAATCTCTGTTATCATTGAGAAGTATCACAGACAGACTGTGATTTGCCAGTGATAAGAGCCAGGGTAAAACTGGCCAACTCAAGGAGGATCCCCAATGAAGCAAAAAAGCAACTTTGGGGACAGGAGACCATGGCTTCCCTTTTCTGGGAAACAAGTTCTGGAGTCCAGAGAGACCAAAAACAAGTTTTCTTTCTGGAGACCAAATGCAAGCAAGAATGCTCTGTGACAGTGGGGAGAGAGAACCCCACAGCTGTCTTGCAAATGCCTCATGGAAACACGGCTAATGCAGTGGAGGCTGCCTTACACTGCAGGTTGACATGGGAGAAGCACAGAGGCATTGGACAAAGACACCAAAGCTCCCATGCAGCTGCTTGGGAGCTTCAAGCTTCAACTCTACCGCATCACATGCAAAATGATGGAAAGTCTCTGGTGCTAATGCACTGAGCATAGGCTAGCACTAAATTGCTGGATAACAGGCACCAATGCGATGCCAAGGCACTAAAGCTGAGAGGGTCCAACCCCACCCTCCCAAATCAAAATCCCAACACAATTCAGCACCAAAGCCCTTAAAAGCCAAGGAACCTTTCAGAGCACGAGGAGCTTTTTCGCCAGTCTCATCCCAGGAAGCTAGTACCCAAAAGTGAGTTCTGGCAGATGGTATCTTTAGAGAAGAGAATATGCAGTATTTTAAAAATAGGCTCTCCACAAGCAGTGTGGTAAAATAGTAAAGACACATTAATCTCCAAAATTAATCACTCATTTCAGCTGGAATTTAGTATCTCTTTCCAATGTTTATACCCCACACCCAGTGGCTTCTCTCTTTAAAAAGGGAATATTACATCTCTCTGGATAATTTTGTTTCTTTCAATTTCAACTACTATTAGAATATGCTTCAGTAATGAAGGGAGTAAACTACTAATGCAACAAAGTTCAGAGGAAATAACATTTTATAGATTTACCTCCATTAATAGTACACTTAACCTCTCCGAGTTCAAAGATAGAAATCTGTAAAACAGGCAGCACAGTCTAGAAGAAAAAACCTCATAAAAATCTGACATTTTGCAACAGAGAAGCATTTAAAGATGCAGTATCTCTGGTTGTATTCTCTCAATGGATTACTCGTTACAACCCACAATGGAAGAACAGTGGAATGTCCCTTCTCTATTGCTTCTTTATGAAAAAAGATCACCCATTGGCTGGAGCTGTTATTAGCCTCTCTTGGTTACAGTTATTTGCTCCTCCCTCTGTTCTTTTAAATCCTGAATGAAGAGGATTCTTAGCTTGAAAAGACCAATGTTTCCTCCTTCCTAGTGAGTACAGTACCCAGCTCTCTTAGTATTGTACATTCACTGACAACATCACGTCAGTATTCTGTGCATAGGCAACAGTGCTATGCCAGAGGCAATATTATACTCAAAGTGGAATTCATTAGAGGAAGTCTAGTAGACCAATTCGAGAGAGCTACTCAAAACAGATTTGTGATACTCAGTCAAAAAATGCAAGTCTCCATAGAGACACAAACCAAATACAACGCCTCCTTGACATCTGACATTGTCCCACTGGGCTTGGGGAGAAATCAACAAGTAAGAACAAACGAAAAAACCCAACTCCATGCAATATAAAGATCCCATTATATTCAAGATGACTGTACAATTTCCATGGGCTGAAAATAGGTTTATATGAGACAACAAATCCTTATTTCACTTGGCAAGCATGAACAGAAGAGAATCATTGTGCAAGAAGGAGCCTGAACTCAGCGCATGAGCAATATGTGAGCGTGGTAATTTTGTCCGTGGTAAAAAGAGATATTGCTTTTAATAAAGAGATACTGCATCTTTAGCTTTCCAAAACTGACAAGGAATGACTTGTTTAATCTGAGCGTGTTTAAAAGCAGAAGGACAAAAGTGAATCAACAGCCTCTTTGAGAAAGAAGTGCCCCATGCACCCTTATGTAGTTCGAAATGTTTCAGCTAAAGATGGCAACTATAAATGTGAACATACTATAAACTGTACGAAAGCCTGATTATGGACAAAACTAGCATTTACTTGAAATTAGCATAAACGTCCCTTTAAAATATTTAAAGGAACATATTGATGTTAGTGTCCCTCTGTGTTTGGGTTTATTAGGACTGAATGCAATACATTTGGTGTCACATTAATTAATTTCTCCAAAGTTAAAGCAGAGAATAAAAATCAGCAACTGTCTTTGCAAAACTTCTTTTCCTTTTCTAAAGGCTGAACATAAGAATAGCCATACTGGGTCAGACCGAAAGTCCATCTAGCTCAGTATCCTGTCTTCCAACCGTGGCCAATGCTGGGTGCCCCAGAAGGAATGAACAGAACAGGTAATCATCAAGTGATCCATTCCCTGTCACCCATTCCCAACTTCTGGCAAACAGAGGCTAGGGACACCATCCCTGTCCATCCTGGATGATAGCCACTGATGAACTTATCCTCCATGAACTTATCTAGTTCTTTTTTGAACCCTCTTACAGTCTATAGTCTGAAGGCAGAATGCGCTCAAACAGCAACATAATAGGTAGCATTACTTTAAAAGGAGTGGAATTAAATGTTCCACACCTGCATGCCTTTTAAGAGTAGAAGAACGTTTAATTTTATTTGAGCCCTTCTTGCCCTCTTCTTCAAGACAGATTTCACATATAATTCAATATACTTCTGTTCAGATCCAATCTTATCAAGAAGTGCAAAACTCCTTGCTCCCATGGAGTGAATTATGGAGTTTCAGAAGGGAGGGATACAGTCTACTGAAACTGGGTAGGTCTACAGTAAAAGTGCTACATCGGTGCAGCTGCATGCTGTAGTCTCGCTAGTGAAGACGCTCTATACTGACAGGTGAGTGCTCTCCCATCGGCAGAATTACTCTACCTCCATGAGAGATGGAAGCCATGTCAACGGAGGAGAGTGTCCCGCTGACACAGCACCAGCGTGGACAGTGATCTGGTTGCTGTAATTTGTGTTGCTCAGGATGTGTGTCTTTTTCACACCTCTGTGCAACGTTTAAGTTAAATCAACTTAAGCTGTAGTACAGACCTGCCCTATTCTAAAAAGCAACTCACTTGGCAGTTTCTCCAAGGCAGTTCTGTTTTTTCAATCTAGGCAGCCATCGGCTTAGATGTAAATACACCAGGAATCAGGTCTTACAAATTTTTGTTCTCCAGTACCTTCAGTCTGACACATTAGTGCATCCAGTTACCGGAACAGGGTGGGCGAGGGGGCCTCTTATCTGCTTTATTTGCAACTCCTAAAACCAAATGCCTGGAAGCAGCATGATGGTACAGTAAGGAATGGAATATGGGAAACATGTACTATATAACTTCATGTCACAAGCTTGCAAGAAGTATACATAGCAATGCTGGTTGCTGGAAAAAGTGAAAAGTTAGATAATGGGACACTTTGCGTTAGCATCTGAACAAAACCCTGTTTTGGCTCCACAGACTGTACATTAAAATCAAGCCCTCACGCATCATGCAAGACCTAACTGATCTGGCCCAGTCAATACCACAGTATGTCTAGTCAATATTGCATCTGTTACGTTTATTCATATTTATTTTATCCTACTACAAATGTAGTTTTGTATTAAAATCGTAACTTCACTGCAGAGGTTGCCAGGGAGGTTTTGGCAGCTAGGTAGGGTATTACTGGGGATTTTGGCCCCCCAAAAGGTGCGGGAGGAGAGGTTGTTTTTGACAAACAAGAGGTAGTTCAAGCTTTTGGCACTGTGAAAAAGGCGCCTCTTTTCTTACCCTTTTGGAGCAGGGGCAGATGGGGCTAATTTTTTAAGGCGTTTTTATGGAACAGGCAGAGTTTGAATTCTTCATTCTCTATCCATGCAAATCATGACACCAACTAATTCCTCTATTGCATCCAATCCTACTGCCACTGCATCCAATAAAGACATACAAGTACATTTGCCCATGTTTACTAAACTGGTCAGCAGTGGAATAGTTAGCAATACTGACATGTAAAGCATTACACCTCAGAGCCCAAAATCTTTTGGGATGAAGGGACAATGCCCATTTCCCTTTGGAGCTATTCTTTCAGACTCTCTGCACATTCAGGCAGATGTCTCTATACTCCACTCATGTTTTGAAGGCTATCTTTACAAACATCACAGAGATCCAATTTTATTTAAAAAATTCAACCTGAAGTTCTGGAGCAAATTCTGCAGCAAATTCAAATCAGGAGGACAATTATGTAGCAAATTACATAATGGCAAATCAAATCACATACAAGACCCTGACTAATATAAGTGGCTCCCATAAAACAAGTTTCTCAGGTTCATGCTTATCTTGCAAACAACAAATGGAACTGCTGATTATGACTATGAGAGAGAGGGAGGCTTTTTACTAATTAATGGAGTTTAAGGCCTGAAGGGATCAACAGATCATCTAGCCTGTCTGTCATTCAGTTACTGCTATACTGAGTGCAGTAACTTGTGTTTGGCTGAAACATCTCTTCCAGAAAGGCCTCCAGTCTGAGAATCCACCAGATGGAGAATCCATCACTTCCCTTGGTAATTTGTTCCAATGGTTCATCCCCCTCTCTGTTAAATTCAAATGAAAAGTTAGGCACAACTTTTGCCTAGCTTCAGTTTGCCATTGCCTCTTATTACATCTTTCTCTGTCAGATTAAAGAGCTCTTTAGTACCTAGTATTTCCTCCCTGTGAAGGTATTTACACACTGTAATCCAGTCACTTCTCAATCTTCATTTTGATAAGATAAATAGATTGAACTCTAAATCTCTCACTGCAAGGCATGTTCTCCAGCTCTCAAAATCACTTTCGTGGCTGTTTTCTGCACCCTCTCTAATTTGTCTAGGTTTTTTTTTTTTTTGGAAAATACGAACACCAAAACCCGATGCAGGATTCCAGTACTGGTCCAACCAGTGCCGTATACAAAACTAGAGTCACCTCCCTACTTCTACTCACTACTCCTGTTTACACATCCTGGAACCGCATTAGCATTTCTTGCCACCGCATTGTACTGGGAGATCATGTCGAGTTGCTTGTCCACTATGACCCCCCCGCCCAGATCCTTTTCAGAGTCACTGCTTTCCAGGATACAGTCCTCCATTCTGTAGGTGTGGCCTGCATACCTTGTTCCTAGATGTATAACTTTGCATTTAGATGTATTAAAATTTTTGGCTGGGCCCCTTCAATCAGGATTGCTCAGTCTGACCGCACAGTCCTCATTATTATTTATCACTCTGACCATCTCTGAGTCATACAAAAATTTTATTAGGCTTTGCTTTGGGCAATAGTTATGGAGCTGCAGATATGTAAACATTACTGAGTGCTCATACTCTGGTTTTATGATCTAAGGGAAAAAGCTATGCTACTGAAACTGCTGTTTTTGACTTTTAGGTATTAACTACTGCAACCCCACTGCCCCTGCCCCAGCAGCTATCCAGCCAGAATAAACAGGGTCAATGGGTCCAGTGTTCACAGTAGCAGAAAGCGCTTCACGCCTGTTGGAACAAGGCGTCCAGCAATGGGCGTAGAACCCTGCTGATCTTGTCTACATTAGTGAGACAACCATTTTCCATACCAGCTGGGGAGAAAGCGGAAAAGGGAACAGAGAGAGGCTCTGTCCATAGAAACCAAAGAGGAGTGTGTGCATAAATTTAAGCGACGTTAATGAGACAAAAAGAGAACGATTATATGCAGAATAGCTGCGTATATGCAGGAATTTTACAAGGTACCCAAGATGTGTGTGGGGTGAAGTACAACTGCTGCCAATAAACTGAAATCTTCATAAAGAGATCCTTTGTTCCTGACCACTGAGGAGAGGCAGAGGCAATCTTGAATCATGCAGACTGCAGCATGCTGTCAGAATAGACTTTTTTCTCTCCCCTCTAATGTAGGTTATTTATTTATTTGGCTATGTTTCCATTTTGGTCTGGGAGGATTAGTTTTGCCTCACAATTAAATATTCAAACTTCCCAAAACCAGAATGATCTTTACGGACCGCAGTCATCACTGTTCAGATTAACAAGTCAACTCTGCATCATTAATCTCTAAACTGTGCTGTTGAATGAGCAATTTGTGTACAAAAGCAAATGGGGCAGGTATCAAACATTTCTTAAGCACACAGTACATGAGTTATTCATTAAAGAGAGAGATGCATCGAAATATAAGCAGCAAGCAGAAACACGGACAAGAAATCACGCTTTTCATACATGTTTAAATTGCATAAAATCCACATTAAAGGCAGTACAATGTAATTGCTTTCCTTTAGAGCAGGGGTGGGTAAACTACGGCCCGCGAGCTAATTTTGTTTGGCCCTCCAAGATCCCAGCTGAGGTGGCTAGCTCCTCATCCCCTCCCCTGCTGTTCTCACCCCAGCAGCCTCAGTGCACCTTGTGAGCAGTGCTGCATGACAGTGTGTCTAGCTCTGGGCCAGACATGCTATGCGCTCCGTCGGATCCACGCAGCAGCATGTCTGGGTGACGTGGTAAGAGGGTCATGGGCGGGGAGTTGGATAAGGTTTAGAGGGTCTCAGGGGGTTGGATAGGGTGTAGGAGTCATGGGGGTATGGGTGTGGCTAGGGGTTGGGGAAGTCAGGGGACACGGGGGTTGGATAGGGGGTGGAGTCCTGGGGGGTGATTAGGGGCTGGGGGTTCTCTGGAGAGGGCGGTCAGGGGACAAGGAGCAGGGGGGGCTTAGATAGGGGGTGGAGTCTTGGTGGGGGTGGTTAGGGATGGGGGTCTTTGGAGAGAGTAGTCAGGGGACAAGGAGTGGTGGGGGTGGATGGGTCAGGGGTTGAGAGTGGGGGAGTCACAGGGCAGGAAATGATAGGGGGTCAGATCGGGGCAGGTTCAAGCTATTTGGGGAGGCACCGCCTTCCCTACCCCACCCTCCATACAATTTTGAACCCCAATGTGGCCCTCGGAATCAACTCTAGAAATGTGCCTGGATCAAACCAGGTATTTACGACATGAGGTCTGGATGGATTTAATATATATGAATGTGTGGGTCTAATACTAAGCCACTGAGCAAATTATTCTACTTAAAAATGGAAAATTAAAATAATTTCATAGGTGATATCCAGTGGTAAAGACCAGACAACACTGCTTGCAGTGCCAGATGGGAAATTACTATGCAAATTACTCAAGTAATACCTGTAAAGTAAACCAACAATGGATTCATTACATCTAGCATGTTTTGCCACGCCTATGGAAAATGTTGGTGGGAAAAAACAGCGTTTCGTTTTCTTTCAACACTACTTAAAAGGGTTGAGTGCCTCCAAGAAGATGCTTAATAGTACTCTCCATGCCTGAATGTACCACAGGAAATGTTTGGCATATCACATGACTTGGACCAAATAGATGTCAGCTGTCTTCAGAAAATAGTAATGGTAGTTTATTTACCTGATCAAGTAGCAACAGAAGAGTAAACTAAGGATGAAGACGAATATGGCAGTGCCAAAAACCACAATGTATATATTGAGAGGCAGGTTCTGAAACCCAATGTTCGGCATCCTGAAACTGTAATGCTGGAAATCTGAGCTCATGGATGGGCTGTGAGGAAACACAAATAAAACACAAGGCTTTTAGGTGCAGTCAGAAGAGACCAAGAATAAAAATTGTGTTCATTTTTAAAGCGATGAATGACAGCTTGAACATTTTAGGAGGAGAGAAATAAAGACGACCATCCCCTTTCCTGGCAAGTACGTCTCCCCTGCTCTTGGGGAAGGTGTCCAGCAGTACCAACAACATTTGATTGTTCCCTGTGGTATAAGAGAAATGAAAGGAAGAGAAATGCTATGTTGGCTAGTTCACCCTCCCACAAGTTTCTTCTCCACAAGCGAAGGTCTTGGTTTAGCAATCCCAAGACCAGGCCAGCATTATTGCACACCAGACTGACAATAAACCGTAGACAGAACTTTCTCACCTCCTTATGATATCTTATCCAGTTATTTCCCTTCCGATAAACACATGTAAGTGCTTTTTAAAAAACGCCGCAGAGAGTTACCACAGATCTACATTTACATAGTATGTGTTATTGTAGCTAGTGAGCATCCATACCTGAAACCTGAACCACCAAGAAAGGAATGCTTAAAAGGCTGAAGGGCCTTGAATTAAGAGGATTTTTTAAAAAACAATTGTTGAGACCAATTCCTCATCTAGTGGAAATTCCCCTCTGAAAACTTCAAGCATG
This sequence comes from Dermatemys mawii, assembly GCA_007922305.1. Classification (NCBI taxonomy): domain Eukaryota; kingdom Metazoa; phylum Chordata; order Testudines; family Dermatemydidae; genus Dermatemys; species Dermatemys mawii. Next base: position 5,129,063 of record ML677326.1, read on the forward strand.
CAAATAATTGACTGCTATCCAAACCTGTTCAAACCAACTCCCAGCTGATCTGTGTCTTGGCTCAAGCAAAGCTAGTGTTCCCACTTGAATATAGCATTTCCCTTTTATTTTAGGTGTGGTTTCCTATGCTGCAGTTATTGGAAGCCTGAATGGGGGTGGAGAAGAACGCAAGGAGATTTCCACTAACATATGGCAGAGCCACAGGAAAATTACAAGTGCCATAAAACCGGATTTTACAACTTACACACGGGTCAGCTGGTGTCCAGCCACGTCAAGCAGATTGGCTCAAAGACAGGTTGTAGGCTGTACCCCTCAGTCTAAAGCTTCATCGATTCTCCCTGATCATTGGGAGGGCTTACTAAAGTGCCAAATCACCTTTGAATAGGCGAGGCTGAGTAGGGAAGTAGGTAAAGAGAAGGCAGCAGTCAGCTCAGCTGTCAATTTACCAAGATTCAAGCATGTGACCAAATTACATTGTATAAGCAGCTGCTTGCAATAATGAGTTTAACATATGATCTCTCCCCATGATTTCAGCTTTGTGTTTCATTACATGGGATGCCAATATTTTACAGTAAGCATAACAGGCAGTATATTGAATGGAGGTAAATCTAGATACAAAATGAATAAAATACCTTATAATCAAGTAAAGTAGATCAATGTCTGTACACAATCACTCATGTTATAGCGCTACTAATTAGAGTTTATACAGCAATGTTTGGAAAAGGCTTTGAAATCCTTGGAGACAAGTGTATATTTATTACTGTAAGTTACTATGGCCTGTAAACAGCCCTGCTACAAAAAGACCATGCAAATATTAATTCACCCAGCCTTGCAAAACCCAAATGAACATATATCAGCTCAGGCAAAAAATTTACGTGCCCAACTCTACTCAAGAATTAAAAATAAGATATTTGCCTGTTAAAATGATTTGCTCAAGGCGAGTGAGTGTGCACAGTTTGCAAGACTGAATTACCTCTTAGTGTGAAGCTTCATGAAAAATTATCCTTATTTTATAGATGAAGAAATTGAAGTACAAAGGCAAACGAGTTTTCAAAGGAGGCTCCATTCAGTCCTATCTGTGCATGTTCAAACATTCTTGTGTGCACTCAAGTGCTATTGCTTGGGAACCATGGATGCCACATATAAATCCAAGAGTTACTTGCAGCTGCATTTGTGTTTTAGTTCCGTATCCAAAGTTGCATCTTGCAAACACAGGTGTGTTAAAGAAAGATCTGACCCTGACTGTCAAAGCAGGGGAATAGAACTTCGGAGCTCTTACCATTCTAATGCACTTATCTGGCCCTCATCATTTCCAGTACAGGTGCCTATCACCAACTTTGTTAGGTAGGGAAGAACTATTATCCCATTTTACAGACGGGGAACTGAGGCACAGAGAAACACAACTTACCCAGCTCTACTTCAGATACACGCATTCAAATAAAAATTCAGAGAGAGTGGCTCTCTTCTCATCAAGAACTGGCCTGTATTGCTGGAATTCTGTACCAGAATAGGATATAAATTCAGATTAACTAAGTGCTCATTGTATGAATCTGGGACACTGTACGATGTAAAAACGACTGAAGACGACTGGTTCCTGGCACTTTGGGGCAGCGGGAAGGGAATCCCAAAAATACAAGAGTTGAAAAGGAAAGAGGTGGCAGCAGTCAAATGATCTGGCCTCAACAGGAGTGCTTTGCAAGATAGTAAATATTAAGAAAAAACAAACCAGAAGAGGTCTAGTGGACATTTTCAGGATGGGACTTCCACACACTGGAAACCTGTAGGGAGAAGTCCTTGCCCATAGCTCAATTCAGTCTCAGCATGGGTAGGTCAGCTTGTCCTCGCTGACCATCCCTAAGATAGCAGAAACGGACAGGAGGTGAGTCAGTCACTTGAGCCCTCCAGGCCTACACCATTAGTGGCTTTATGTACTATCACACAAGGCACTGAATTTAAAGAACCTGAATAGGACCCTCCTGGAACAAGCTATACCAGCTGCAGCTCAGGTTTCCTGGCACAAGTTGCTTTCACACTAGAAGAGCTTTGCTGATACAGTGTATCAGTAGAGCTATACTAGCAAAGAGCTGCTAGTGTAGACCTCACCTAAGCCACAGAGATGTGCTGTGATGCAGCAGATGCCGAATAGCCAGACAGCAGAGTTTACTGGGGAGAAAAGGGCAGCCCAAGGAAGTGTGTATTGTAATGATCCCAGCCGTTTTCTGGGGTGCGGCAGAAGTCAATTCCCGTCAGCTTGGAACAATTTCCCTCCCTTCACATACTGACGCAATACAGTTAGACTTCTTTTAAGGGATCTGACTTGGTACCACATGACATTTTGATTAAAGACGCTGAATGATTTAAATTAACATGCTACTGATTAGATGGATTAAAAATTGGCTGATAGGTCTCAAGGTAACTATAAACTGAAAATAGTCATTGCGTGGATCTGTTTCTAGCAGGGTCCTGCATGGATTGGATCTTGGCCCTACATTATTTAACATCTGGGGAAAAAAACAATCATCATGAGAAAGTTTGCAGATGACAAAAATTGGGGGAGTGATAAATAATGAAAAAGACATGTCACTGATTTAGAGCGATCTGGATTGCTCGGTAAACTAGACATCGGCAAACTATATGCGTTTTATTAAGACTACATGTAAATGTAAACATCTAGGAAAAAACAACATAGGCCACACTTTAAAGGATGAGGGACTCTATCCTGGGAACCAGTGACTCTGAAAAAGATTTGGATGTGGTATGTATAATCAGATGAACACCAGCTCCCAGTGTAAAGCTGTGGCCAAAAGAGCTAATGCAATCCTGGGATGCATAAACAGGAATCTCGAGTAGGAACAGAGGTTAGTTTACCTCTCTATCTGCCACGGGTGTGATCATTGCTGGAATCCTGTGCCCAGTTCTGGTGCCCACTACTCAAGAAGGATGTTGATACATTGCAGAAGGTTCAGAGAAAAGCCACAAGAGTGAATAATGGATTAGCAAACAGGCCTTATAGTGATAAACTCAAGGGCTCCATCTATTTAACTTAAAGAGAAGGTTAAGGGGTGACTTGATTACAGTCTAAAGTTTTGTCTACACTAGCACTTTTGTCAGCTAAATTCTTTTTTGTCAATCAGGAGTGTGAACCGTCCCTCCCCCCACCAACAGACATGTTTCACCGACAAATGTGCCAGTGTGGACAGCGCTATGTTGGTGAGAGACGCTCTCCTGCTGACATAGCTACCAGCACTCGTTGGCATAGAGCAGCTACAAAAGAGACCTTAGAGTGGCACAGCTGCAGCAGTATAGCTATGCTGCTATCAGGTCAATAGTGTAGTCATGGCCTAAGTATCTACCTGCTGAACAAATATTTAACCATGGGTTCTTCAATCTACCGGAGAAAGGCATAACCTGATCCAATGGCAGGAAACTGAAGCTATTCAGACTGGAAATAAGGTGTGATTTTTTAACAGTGAGAGTAATTAACCACTGGAACAATTTACCAAGTGTCGTGGTGGATTCTCCATCACTGGCAATTTTTAAATCCAGACTGGATTTATTCTATAAGCTTTGCTCTAGGAATTGTTTTGGGGCAGGTGTCTGGCTTGTGTTACGCAGAAGATCAGACTGGATGATCACAATCGTCCCATCTGGCCCTAGAATCTCTAAATGAATCTATGAATATGCCCCTTCCTTTTTCAAACCCACTTCTTCCTCTGTTGATCTCACTATGGTTTCTTTCATTCCTCCTTGCCTGTGAGACACTGTTACTTGCATGGCTTTTATAGGATTTATACCAAACTTTCAGAGCAAGGAACCATGGCTTTCTACCTGTTTTGAAAGCACTGTGTACTTTTATGCCCCTCTTTAATCAATACTAAGATAGATAATTGTGCATGTATTAATACAAAACCCAAACCTATTTTCCTTGTCTAGATACAGTTAATACAGTTTGGTCTTGCAGTATCAGTTTGGGGTTTTTTCAAGTGCCCCGGAACTGGGCTACTGCAGCCTTGTTTGGTCAAAGGCTGTAGGATTCTGTTAACACACAGTTTGGTCACATTTATAATGCAAGGGGAAACCATGTTGTAACCATTTTAGGGTGTATGTTGTAACTGGATCCCCATGATTGCTATAGTGCATCGGGGATCTAAGGCAAAAGAAAGGAAATTTCTAGTTAAAGCCAGAGTCAACATGGCAATCTGACCCTCCCCTTCCAGTATAACAAGGACAAACAAAACAGCCACATATACATTGTTTGGAACTCCTTACAATACCTTATCACAACTAGATAAGAATAGTGTTACAGTGTTCCTCCTTTTGTCAAATTAATCAGGCTCTTAATGCTAATTGCTAGTTTTCAGTGTGAAAAGCTAACACAACAAAGCGGGTAATGCAACTTCCCTCTCCTCCCTAAGAAAGGAGTTTGGGAAGAACTTATTACAGATATTGCAGAACAGTATTGCAGAAGCAGCGAGGTTAAACAAACGATTATGTAAACCAAAAGCTTCTCATATGTCAATCTTGCTACATCTTTCCACTTGGTTTTTTCATTGAACGCTATTTATAAGTATTACTTCCTTCACTCATCATATGCTATGCATCACTTCTTAGGGCTTGTCTACACCCCACAGCCTTGTCATTAAAAGTCAGCGTGTGTAAACATTCTCTGTTGGTACTTTGCCGGCACTTTTGCAAACATAATACTTCCAGCCCACGAGAGCGGTGGTAGCTTTGTCAGCATGAGAGCACTCCTGCCACCAAAGTTGCGTTCACACTGTGACTTGCATCAGCAAAACTTTTGTCTTTCAAGGCGGCTGCGGGGGGGAGGGGAGAGGAGGGGGCTTTTTTAAGTATCCGTGAAAGACAAAAGTTTTGTTAACAACTTTGCAGTGTAGACATACCCAGTGAATTGGCTGCATTTTAACTCACATTCTGAAATAAACAAACAAAAGCACTGGGAGCAATTCTTCACCCTTTGGCTAAGTGTTTTGAATTTTATTGTGTCAGAGATTATGTTATCCAGTATATATGTCATGGTCTTTTATATTTATGACCTTTGGTATCAGATTAATTACAGAAACCTAGTTAAAGCAACATTTTTCACTTCCTGCTCTGAAGAGGCAGTTTATTAACTGCTAAACAAAATAGAGATGGTCAGAGTCTTAAATATCTGGTCCACTCAGTCACTCCATCCTTACACGAGGTAACCCAGGGGTAGGCAACCTATGGCACGTGTGCCGAAGGCGGCATGCGAGCTGCTTTTCAGTGGCACTCACACTGCCCAAGTCCTGGCCACCGGTCTGGGGGCCTCTGCATTTCATTACAAACCTATAGAAAGAGACCTTCTAAAAATGTTAAAATGTATTACTGGCACGCAAAACCCTAAATGAGAGTGAATAAATGAAGACTCGGCACACCACTTCTGAAAGGTTGCCAACCCCTGCCAAACCAACCAAAACCTAAAAAACGTATAAGTGGATCTAAACTGACTATTAGCCTCCCTCCCACAAAACTATCCTAATTAAACCAAATGAGGACCTGTCATCCTTCAATCAGATAATACGCCTTATCATCTAGACTCTACTCAAGTCATCTGTCCCACTTAAATCAATGAACTGCCTTGTGGACTTGTGATGGAAGTGGAAGTAAATCTGCCTGTGTACTGACCATGCTGTGCATGTTCTATGAACAGGCTTCACAGGATTTGAAATAAATCATTAGTTGCCAGAAAACATTGATTTCACCTGAATCGAGGGAAAAAATATCTATTGGTAATAGTCTGCAAGCACGGACTCCCCCTGTCCGGTGCGCCTGCCTGCAGAGACCTGGTGTCACCTGCTGCACAGGGAGTCCCCTGCAGCACCGCTGTGAAACTGAACATTTATTAAAAAAAACAAATAACCCCCCACCCCCCAAAAAAAAGGTTTTTAAAAACCTGATATAACCGTTGAATTTACACAAAACAAAACAGAAATTCTGCCAAGCGCATTTATAAGTAAGGAAAGGACTTCAGACTCTAGGACTGTCAGTCCAGCACTTTCCACAGCATAGAATTCATTCAGCAATAAAATACATTTAACTCTTGCCACATTGGGGTTAACCTGGCAAGTTAATTTTTCTCTTCTATTCCATAACTTAACATAAAGACAATGAGAAATAAAAGTGTCAAGTAAAAACTATTAAGGTTAGACTGAAAATATTCTGTACAAGCTTCAGGAAACAAATAGCTTTAACGGACTCTGACAGATTTTTAAACAGTCGGGCTCTTCTTTTAGCTTATATTTCAGTCTTCTTCACGGATCTATGAAGCAGCAGCCAAAAAGAATTTTTTTTAATGAAGAATAAAAGTGCCTTTTTGCTTCTGTCCCTATTCGAAAGTGCTTTGCTCAATGTAGAGAACTCCTTTCCCTACCCCAGGCGCCTTCCTTCCAGACACATCACATCCTTCACTACTCATATTTTGATGGGAAGCCAATGGAGAAGGTGGTCAGTCACCCAGAAAGAAATGGTAAAATAAGCAGAGATTGTCAAAAAGGTTTTCTATTCTAGGGTAATCAAATAAGTGTGGTAGGAAGGGGAGAGAGCGCCCTGATGGACCCTCTTATCCATAATGAGAGCAGAAGATCTGGGCCTACGAAAAAGCAAGTATAATGATGAAGGATTTGAGATAGCATAGAGTGCATTCCACATGCTCCAGATCTTGCATTGTTTGTTGCTCCTTGTATGCCAGAGCAAGTGACAACCTTGCAAGTGTACAAGTGGGGCGGTGTTGAGGAAGAAGCCACAGTGAAATACAGGAGGGATTGGGGATCTCTCTCATTAGGGAGGGCAAATAGCACAGAGGATAGGACAGGGATTATACTCAAGGAGAAAAGGAGATTTTGTACCAGTGTCCAAGGATAAGAAACCAGGATGGGGTAGAATCTGCTCCCCCAGATCATGGCAGGGCACCAACAAAACTGAATGAAAAACAGCCAGGACAGCTATGCCACTGGTATTTGAGCATGTGTGTGCGGGTATGGGGAAGACAACTAAAAACTCAGTTTCAAATAGTTCTGAAAAAACAATTGGCCGATGTGAGAATTTGGGATGGAATTCTGTTCAAAGCTGAATTTCTGTATGGCCACTGCCTCCAGCAGGACCCTGTGACCTTGCAGTGTGTGAAGTTTCTGGGAGAGGGAATTTGAAGGTTATGTGCACGTGGGCTTATTTACATTTGAAATACTACTGTGGCATAGCTGTACTGCTGCAGTGCTTCAGCACAGATACTATCTACGCTGATGGGAGGGATGCTTTTGTCAACATAGGTAGTCCTCCTCGAGCGACGGTAGCTAGGTCAAAGAATTCTGTCTACACTAGGGCTTCGATGCTTTTACCTATGCGGCTCAGGGGTGTGGATTTTTGTTAAACTGACTTAATCTTCTAGTGTAGACCAGTTTGTGTGTGAACGTGTACGTGAGTGGGACAGAGAGAAGTCAACAATCCCAGACACGAAAGGAATAAGCAAGTTGAAGGAAGCTATAGAGGGAGAAAAGAGACTGAAAATCTTGAATGGTAGCAGATCCAGAAAGAGGAAAAGTACAGTATAGTCCCATGAAAAGTCCCAAGAGATTGCCTGGAGGGAAGTTCTAGTAGGTCCATAAGAATTATAATAAATAAAATAGTTTAACTAGAAGAATATGGACAGAAAAACTCTTACAGGATGAGGAAGCGACATCAGAGGGTAGCAAAAAGGTGATATATGGACTGGAAGAAAGTTTGTTCCTTTAAACAATTAGGAGAAGGCATAGGACAGTAGCTTCCAGAGGCCCTAATAAAGATCAGGGTCCCATTGTGCTTGGCTCTGTACTAACACATTATAAGGAATAGCTTACAGTTTGTGGTCCTGATCCTATCATCAGATTTGTATGCATGGCCCTTTACACTGGCATGGAACCTGGAACATTTTAAACATTAGATCCATACTGAACAGGAAATTAAAATCCTCCATGTAAACTGCCTGTTCACACATTTCAGATGAGATGATTTGAATTAAATCCAGAGGATTAATGCACTAAAACAAAGTCTCTAGTTCAGAACTGTTATTCTCTCCTCTTTTACTACACAATCAAATGAGTCAGACATGCCAGGATTTAGCTCTGGGACATAGGCCTACTTCTTTGTCACTTACAAAAGCAATTCTATTAAAGTACAAGTTAGTGCGACATTAGGTTAAAAATGTAAAAAGCACAGGAGTCAGGAAATGAAGTGTTACAGGACTCACAGTAACATGCATTTGCCAGCTTTGCTCACATATACTTTTGATTCCAAATTGGACTATTAAAGATGGACCTAAATATACAAAATGGCCAAGTTCATTTCTACAAAAATGCCACTATGGTCAATGCAATCACATGAGCCATGAATTTGGTCCACTATGTGTAATGCCATCAAGATAACACTAGTACAAGAAGTCAACATTTTCATTTCCTAATTTTAACTTGTGAACTCAAACAGTATGTTATTCATCTGGTTTATATTTATTAAAACAAGAAACGAACTGCTTGACTCACTGCCATTACACAAATAGCCCACGTAAACTCTCTGGATCATACCAAACTTTAGTGAATGGGTAGGGTGAGGAGAAAGCTTGTGCCTTTGCTATCTGTGGATAGAGACAGTTCTCAGCATAAGTGGGTTAAAAGAGTAGCAATGCATCAGTTTGTATTGTGACAGATCTGTCTTAGCAATGGGAAAAGACAGAAATAGAATATTTTGAAACAGACGCTTAGCATTTGTGGGAAACTGGAACGCAACTATTCCCTCCCCCTCATCCCCAAGTGATTTTATTCTGTCTTCCATGTTAAGACAGATTTGGGAGAGGATGGTGGAGGGGAGGGGACAGAATAAGTGCATGTGTGCAACATTCACAATCTCCTTGTGCACACTGTCCCTCCAAGTCGGTTGGTCAGAGAACGTGCACTTTTCCTAGCATCCCAGCAATCTAATGAAATCAGCGTGGCTTCAACAGATGGCTAAAAGTTATCGTATTCCCACAAAGCATGCTCAGAAATGTTTTCATCGGTTCATAGATTTTAAGGTAAGAAGTGATGTCGCAGTCCCTGGTAAGGGTTCCCTGGAGGGTCACTCCACAGGCTGCTAATTTGGGCCCACCTGCTGGGCTCATGCACACTCAAACTTCCTGAATCCAAGGAAAGCCCAGGCCCTGCCTCCAGCTTTGGGTCTCTAGGCGCACTCTTGGGGTGCAGATCCTCCTAGAACCCCTCCTGAGTACGGAGATCCACATCCTGTGGGACTAGTGCCAGCTTCTCCCCAACTCCCCAGTGGCTTAAGCGCGCTCTTTCCCAGAACTCGAACATTGTGGGCACTATGACTTACACAGCTTACCCCTTCAAGGAGGTGTCATAGGTGAAGCACGGAACACACAGGGGTTTGGAAGCTTTGCAAAGAACATCACTCGTTACTTTAGAAAGTATGAGAAATATACAGAACCAGACAACAGAACCCCTGTATTGCATGCATTTCCCTGCCTTGGTTTCTTCATCACTCTTGACTGTTTTTTTAGGCCAGACTCCAGAATCTTTCCACTCCCCCTTCCTTCCTGCTGCTTCTGATCTCTTCTCTCTGCTGCTAAACTGGCTGCTAAGATCCACCTCATCAGGTGATTAGAGTCCTCCACCAGGTGATCTTTTGTTAAGTTTCCTCCCCTGGGGAGATTCAGACTTGAGAAATTGGTTGCCCTTGGCAATAACCAACTTTGAGTCCCCCATCACTCCCCACAGCTTCCATGTGAAGAGAGGACCATCAAGGTTTAATGACCCTTCATTATATCACCTTGGAATTTCACTGGAACATGAAGGTAGAAAGATAGAGAAGGCAGACAAGCCCCAAATTCAAAATGGAGTCTGCAGTCGATACCTATATGCACAGCCTCTCCCCAATAATAAACAGAGTTCACACGCTGTACTTAGATTCCCCAAATCATCAACAAGAGACCATCAGAACAAACTACTTAAAACTTAGTTCCCTCCCCCTCCACTGAAACTTAGTAAAAGACTTTAGTCTTGTCTGCATTCAAAGTTGCATCAATTTAACTAAAGGTTTGATTTGGTATAAACTAAAGGGGAGCAAAACCCTGCAAATCAGGCTTAAACAGAATTCAGAGACCCTGGGATTTTTTCACTTTCCTCTGCAGCAATGGGGAACAGGTCACTAGCTGGTTTGAACTAGAGTGAATGGTGGATTAACCTGTAACTTGAAGTCTTTAAAGCACGATTTGAGGACTTTCTATATCTCAGCCAGAGGTTGTGGGCCTATCACAGAAGTGGGTGGGTGAGATTCTGTGACCTGTGATGTGCAGGCAGTCAGATTAGATCAGGGAAGGCAAACTTTTTGGCCCGAGGGCCACACCTGGGTGAGGAAATTGTAGGGCTGGGACAGGGGGTTGGGGTGGGGGAGGGAGTGTGATGTGCAGGAAAGGGCTCAGGGCAAGCGACTGGAGTGCAGAGGGGCTCAAGGCAGGGAGTTAGGGGGCACAGAGTTGGGGGGCAGGAGGGGCTCAAGGTGCAGGCTCCAGCCCGGTGCCTCGAGTGGCTTGGGGGCAGCAGAGGCACGCAGCGGGGCTAAGGCAGGCTCCCTGCCTGCCCTGGCCCCACGCCACACCCAAAGTGGCTAGCATGTCCTGCAGTGGCTCCTGGGGGAGGGGTGGGGTAGATGGCTCCACCGCATGCTGCCCTCACCTATGGGTACCACCCTCAAAGCTCCCGTTGGCTGTGGTTCCCCATTCCCAGGTAGCGCCTGCAACCGAGGGAAGTGCACAGAGCCCTCTGCCTGCCCCCCTTCCTCTCCAGGGGCCATAGAGACATGGTGCTGGCCACTTTCAGGAGAAGCATGGGGCTAGCGCAGGCAGGGAGACTGCCTTAGCCCCACTGTACCACAGGGCTAGCAATCCGGCAGGGTGGATAGAAAGCCCTGATGGGCCGCATCTGTGGGCCATAGTTTTCCCTCCCCTGGACTAGATGGTCATGATGGTCCCTTCTGACCTTAAAGTCTATAAAGCCCTCGCAGGCTTTCATACTTGTTTAACTAAATCAGTTGTTAACGTAAATTTAAAGTGGTGGCAACTCTGAATATAGACAAAGTCTTACCCAAATACTCAGAGGCATGTATTCAGCCATGAGAGATGATTATTTTATTCATTTGATATTTACAATAATCATAAAATCCTCACCAGATGCACAACTAAACTGAATTCCACATGATTTTGGACACTGTAGATAGAAAACAGTCCCAAAAAAACACCCCTAAAAAACTATTTTTAACCCCCCAGCCAAACAGCTGAATGGAATTTCCTCAAACTTTTCCTCTGTAGTAAAGCCAAGCCTGGACCACATCAATCCAAGGGGAACATTTTGGAGCAAATTATGAGCACATGCAAAGGGGAGATAATATCTGTGAAAAGTTAAGGCGAGAGTCTTCAATCACAAAAGCTATAATAAGTTACTCTGCAATTGCCACATACTTCTTTGGGAAAAAGCTCTTTGCCAGCAAACGCCAAACCAAGGGCCAAGAATGCACTTTGTGTTTCATTTAAAGAAGTAGGGGAAAGTTAGCAGTATCTGTTCCAGCTGTGAGAAATGTCCAAGCAATTTTTTAAAAAAATATATTAAACACTAGAGCAAAGGGAAAAGAGATAGGGAAAAGGAGTGGAGAGAAAAACATGACTCCTATTTCCAAATTCTGTAATTTTATAATAGGCTCTGGAAACACAGCCTATAAAAAAAGGACAACGTGAAGTTTCCACTATATACACATTTGTTATGAGATCCTGATTAATTGGCTGCCTAGGACATATCTAATATCCTATCAGAGGATATCAGAGACCAGCCAAGATGTTAAACTAATCTAATGTACTGCACCAACACGTTCTCATTTATCAATGCTAAGACCCTATCCTGTTCCCTCCCAAATGAATTTGAGACTAGTTCCTTTCAAGAATGTTTTATTAAAAACAATCTACAATAATAATGAAGATAATTTATAGAAAACCACACAGGTTACAAGAATGACAGATTTGGCAAGCACCTGCATATCCTGTGTCATTCAAGAGCAAGATAATATTAGTAGCTAACGCATATGTTATAAAAATTCCCTTTATTACAAAATTGTCCATGAAATAATAATAGCTAAAGGGGTACTATTTATCCCCAGCCAGTCTGATACATGGAAATTTGTGCAAAACAGTAACATGAACTATGAGTAAGAGACTAGCTAAGAGCATAGTACCAACTAGGTATCTGGAATCATGGTTGCATCTCTTGTAGTTACCAGCTCTGTCTTTTTGACTACTTGCATTAACCAGGAGCCAGATACCGTAATCAGATTAATAGAAACAAGGAAATACTGAATCATATGTATGGCAGACGATGATTGAGATAAGATTAATAATCTTAATAAAATAATCAAGTGTTATATTTTATATAGTGCCAATATATTATAGAATGAATAGTGTTAAACACAGCATAAGATGGTACAAACAAATATATCCAAGACAATGTTAAACATTTGTAAAATTCATGAATAAGGAATACTGCTTTAGTGACACAATTTTTGATTGGGAAACTGATAAGACCTGTATTTCTCTCCACCTGTTTTATCCACACACAGATTTGGGGCAGGCTGCAGGCAACTCTCTGTTATATGTTTGTATGGTGTGTGTCAAAATGAGGCGCTGGCTTCTAGGCGTTATTGTAATGCAAATAATTATAATAAATATTCATCATGACATACTGGTAACAAAATCGCCTCTCCAGAAACAGAAGAGATAAGAATAAGTGTACTGCTTTACTGTGATTTATTACATCTTGGTAAGTTTTAACTTCCTATGCTATATTAATTCATTCACAACTTGGTCAACAATATAATCGTGAATTTAATTTTATTAATTAAAATTTCAAAGGCTCATTGAGCTACTACTAGTATTTTTGCTAAGCAACCTAAAATTCAATGACTTTGAGAAACATGGTATAATTAAAGTTACTTAACTAGTGTGCATTTGTTCTAACAAAAAGCTGAAACTCCATCTATAACCCTATTATTTCTTGGAATTGTGGCAACCCAGAAGTGCTCCTGGCCTTATGCACACACAAAATACAATGCAATACACAGAGGAAGTAAAATATAAGAGAAACAGATAAGGGCACAGGACCAAGTTAAGATACAGGATATGAGTAATTTCCATGCAAGCTGCACCTACTTATGCCAAGTCGGAATTTGGTCCAGTGTGTACATAACAAAGTTAAGACACTGATCTGGTATTAAAATGGTGATTCAGGAGGTAGCACTCTGCCCTCAGCCACTAGTATATAAATCAGAGGTTTTCAAACTGGGGGTCAGGACCCCTCAGGAAGTTACGAGGTTATTACAGTGGGGCACGAGCTCTCAGCCTCCACCCCAAAATCCCGCTTCGCCTACAGCACTTATAATGGTGTTAAATATATAAAAAGTGTTTTTATTTATAAGGAGAGATCGCACTCTGAGGCTTGCTATGTGAAAGGGGTCACCAGTAGAAAAGCTTGAGAACCACTGATATAAATCCTACACCATGAGGCTGTTATGCTGATGGATGTCCCATGTTTCATATGAGACATAAAACCGAAGTCTAATGACCACCAGTGGTTATTAAAGATCCTATGGATCTTTTGGCAAGAATATGGATGTTAAAAAGGAAGCATGATGGAGCAACTGCAATTAGCGTCCCTCATGTCCTGGGCAAATTCCAAAACCTACATAAAATCTCCTTCAACTTTGAACTGCTTATGACATTCTTCAATTTCTAGTCTAACCATTAAGCAGGACTGCTGTGTGCTGTTAAGGACTTCCCTCCTCCCACCCTAGAATGGTCATATATCGCTTGCTACTCCCTAAGAAAGTTGCAAAGCTTAATTCATGTTTTCAAAGCACAAATTCTTGGATCGAAAACACTACAAAAATACAAACTTATTTAAAAGAGCAGAGTAAAAATAAAAGAACAGTTTGTTCCAACACATCAAAGGCATTTGTCCTCAGTGAAGCCTAAGTTTATAACAAACCTGAACATTTTACAGTAAAGCAATGTAAGTTATCTAACAGTAAGAAACGAGCCCCCCCAAAAAACAAAACACAACCTTTTGCAAAGGGGAAAAAAAATTCCACATCCTGCTAACTCCTAATGGCCAAGCAGAATTTTACTCAACTTAAAATAATAAAAAAATTCTTTGAAATGAAAAAACTTGCAGCCCAGAGCATGGGTTCTCAACCTTTCTTTCCGAGCACACCCGCTCCCACCACCACTACAAAAACTTCAGGACCCAGGGCTCCTGGCTTCAGCCACCAAGTAGAGGGTGTGTGTGTGTCAGTGCAGCAGGGGGGGAATGGTAGCTTGGGGTTCCAGGCCAGGGGAGACTCGGGCTTGCGAGGCACCAGGGGGCTCAGAGTTTTAGACCCAAGGGGAGCACCAGGTTTGGGGGCTTCAGCCACTCCTGGCTTCAGTCCCACAGGGGGCACCGGGGCTCTGGATGCCTGGCTTCAGCCCTGTGGCTCTGCTCCCGGTTTTAACCCTGTGGGGGTCCCAGGGCTCGAGCTCCCGCAGCCCCCTGAAGCTAGCTTGCAGATTTTCCGGGGGCCACGGTCTAGGTAGAACCACTGGCTTAGGTGGTGATTTTTGGCAGAAAGCTATAAGTGCTAGAGAAAGTGGTTTGCAATTCAAATTTTTAGAATATAGAGTGGCTACGTCAACGCTATATAACATCACATCCAAACATATGTTAAAAGAAAATTAAGATCGCAAAGTACAAGTACTCATTAGGAAACAGCTGAATTAAGGTTCCTGTGTGGCCCTAATTCAGTCCCCATGTGTATAAGCATGATATGGTCTTTGATTACATGATCATATGGAAAATTTCAGACTGAATGGCTGAAGCTTGGCAAAAAGTCATAAGCAGTTCAAAACAGAGTCTTATAATGGAAAACATCAGACAACCTTAACTGTACATGACACTACCAACTCTGCCTATAATACATGGAAAGAGCTGTTAACTCCTGTTATTTAAGTTAGAAGATAATTATCAAGTGTGAGGAACTGGTTAAATGTACCTTTAAATGTGAACAAAATTTGTCCCAATGCAGAAAATAGGTCATCGCTAGTTTTCATTAGTTCAAGTACCCTTATCTTGTGCTTTTTGGGAAGTCAGGCCACAGTCTGCTCAGGGCGGATTTAACATTTTAGAGAAATATCAAAAGATCCTTCTAACCAATCTAAAATAGTGGGGAAATGAAGTTCAAAACAAAGTAAAACATTTTTCTTTCATGATGTGTTCAACTGGACTAATGCAGAAATGAGAAATGGAAGTGATTAATTAGGCCATTTTGTCCATCCTCTTGACACTGAAATCCAAACCAGAGAAGTAGGAGTGTGGCATAACTGAAGAAAGCTTGCAGAGGAGCCAGCAACATACATTTGGAGACAGTCATGAGATCCATATACAGTGTACTGAATCTCAAAAGCCTAAATTAAATCCATTAACTGCCTGTGCGCACAAAATTGTCCTACCCAAGTATGTGCTTCTCCCCTCCTAACTATGAAATAGTACTTGAGGAATTTTTTCTTTTGGCCTCTTCTTTCAGTGTTTCCTGCCACAACAGCTCTAAAGGAGATCAAAATGTCATGACCCTCAGCATTCACTTTAATTTCTCACAAGGGTGGTGGGAAAGCATGCAGCGTTTTTTCAAATCTATTTACAACCTAGGCTAGTATTAACACTACGATGGTAGAACAATGAATCTCATTTTTCATTATTCAGTTTTAAAGGGTCACTGTCGCCCATCTTACATAGGTAAACAGGAACCTTGCGTAATGTTGCTGTTTCTTTCGTATACACACTTCCTTATTTTTCATAAAAATACTATGTGCTTAGTCCCTTCTCACAAAGGGGAACTCTATCTAATAATCTCCAGAATTTTAAATTTGGTGCAGGATTGGTGGCATCCTATTTGCATGTCCCCCAGGTCCTGTGCTGCTACTTGTCCAGCACACAGACCAGACAGGAGGAGCAAAAGTGCTAAAATGCCCTGCTCAGAGGTCAGTTTCTCTCTGCTGGTTCGATAGGTCAAGGGGGACCTGTGCTGTGCAGAAACTGTTGGAGGAACTCAGGGTACAGGTGAGGTTAGAAAGCTAACAAATTAGTTTCTTCACTTCCCTATCACCCCAAGCAACAGAGAATCATGCCTATTCTGTTTCCCATTGCCCAGCAACAGCAGCAGAATGAAAATTACTAGGATCCTGTCATGTTAGTACCTCTAGCCAAATGCTGTGTGCAGCTGGAGAAGAAATGATGTGATGAGACTAATCTTGGTCTCACTATCCCTGTCAGCAGAGTGTTGGAAAGCAGGGATGAAATGTACTCAGACTTTGGGGATTTGGGTTTATACACGACTGTGCTGATCCCCTCAGGCCAAGTGGAGCAGCAGAGGTGTAAGGTAACACACACGAAGATTAAGGGCTTGGTTACACTGGCACTTCATAGCGCTATAAAGCCCCCACGAGCGCTATAACCTCCTCCCCGTCCACACTGGCAAGGCACGTAGAGTGCTATAACCGCGGAGTTATAGCGCTCCTCGTAATCCACCTCCGCATGGGGAATAAGGGCTGTAGCGCAGCTACAAGCAAGAATGTGGACACCCACTGCGCTACAAGTGATCTCTTGAGATGCCGAGAGCCATTTAAGGCACTTGACATCTCTTCCCTTTCTTTTGAACTCGGCTGGAGCAATGCAGAAGTACCTCTTTAGAGTTTCTCTCTGAACTCTGCAGATAAGCAATGCAAATATTCAAGGAGGGAGCCTGTGTGAAAACAAAGCCTTCTGTGAGGCTGGCTGACAGGCTTTCAGAAGAACGGAAAAACCACTGTCTCTCTCCCTCCACATACACACAACAGGTCCCCCCTCACCCCCCTCGTTTAAAAAGCACGTTGCACCCAGCTCAATGCTGGGATACCTGCCCTAATGTGCTGCTCTTAATGCCGCATTAAGTGCCCCAAATGTGGCCATGCTATACCGCTGGCGCGTCTGAGTGTGGACATACAATAGCGCTATACATATTACTGTATAAGGGGACTGCTATAACCAATAGCGCTATAATCTTGTAAGTGTAACCATACCCTAAGTGAGTTGTCCTAGGTGGCAGAGTCAGGAGTAGAACCCTGAGGTACAAGCTCTCATCTGCTTTAAGTACTGGAACGCACTTCAAGCAATTCCCCACTAACATTTCCCTCTGAATTTGAAAGGGGAGTATCCGTGACGCACACAAATGAAACTCCAGATCCATGTGCAATGTCAGTTCTTCACAGTGGAACCAAGCAGCTCTCCTTTCAACACAAGTCCATATGTTCCTTTTAAATAAAGGCACTGAAAACCAGGAACGAATCTGCTCCATGAGATGTAGCTGTAGAAACACAATAACCTCCTCTTTCTGCTTCATAGCAGTCAACGATCCAGGTTGGCATTTCACAATAAAGAAAAAAAGCACTCTACCGTTATTGCTCAATTCAGTTAACTTCTCCCTCTTTCAGACTGGCCTCTAGCTTGCTGTGCCAATTATTGACCTCCCGTGTTTTTCCTGTATGTGATTACTAGAGTCCACTGTGGAATACAAACAGGAAACCCTTGTACTACTGAGCAGTAAATTCATGGATACTACTATGGGGCCAAATAGAGTTAGCTATAGGTCAGGCTCCAGTTCTGTCACGGAGGTCGTGGCAGTCACGGATTCCAAGACTTTCTGTGACTTCCACAGCTGCAGCAGCTGTCACCAGGGCCAGCCACACCGGCCACTGCTTGGAGATGTGCCAATACCAGCAACGGCCTCAGGGGCAGCCCCAAAGGCTGTTGGGAGAGTGGCCCTCGGGGACCTTGGAGCAACCAGCTGCCAGGGGCAGTTAGCCCTCACTGCAGGAGCAGGGGCCTCACAGAGCAGTGGGCCCCAAGAGCAGAGATTTAGTCATCATGGGTATTTATAGTAAAAGTCATGGACAGGTCACACGGCTGTGAATTTCTGTTTATTGCCTGTGACCTGCCTGTGACTTTTACTAAAAATACCCGTGACTAATTCTTAGCCTTAGCTACATGGCAAGTGCACTAGTGATCCACGGATTTACAATGATAACTGAATAAGGGCAGAGGCACAAAGAAGGAAGTCACTAGATACAGGGTCCCTCTGATCCCCCAAAACCCCTGAAAATGACTTTCTTTGTCAATTCATGAATCATTAGACTAAGACAGGGGTTCTCCAACTAGGGATCACCAGGTGGTTATGTGGGGGTCATGAGCTGTAAGGTGGTGGGGCTGGAGCTGTCAACCCTGCACATGGCTAACAGCCCCAGCCTCCTTCTGCCCCTCCCCCCCCAAGGTGTGGGACTGACAGCCCCAGTCGCCTGAGGGTGGGGGGGTCACACTCACAGGCTTGGTGTGTGAAAGGGGTCACCAATACAAAAAGTTTGAGAACCACAGTACTAAAACAATGAGTGCTGCAAAGGAGAAGGTGAACAGTTCCTTGCATATCTTTTATGTTAATACACAGACATCTCATTTCTCTAATGGAGTGTAGTCGGAACTAAAATACCAAGAGGCTGATAGTCTACACACAGCATATGTTTAAGGTAGGTATCTTGTGTTAATGGCAGGAATGCTTTAGGTCACCAGGAACCAAAAGGTAAATGAAATAAAGACTAGCTGAGTTCAGTCTGGGGGTACAGAGGAGGAATCAAATAAGGTTGCTATCTCAAAAGATTTTAGAGAGTAGTTTGAAAAGGGACCAGGTGGCTCCAAAGACTAGTTGAGGAATAGCAAAGTCGTATGGGGATGGAAGGAAGAATCTTTACTCCTGGGGGAATTCTGCATCACTGCACAATGCAGAATTTTGCAGAAATTAATGTACTGCCCAGCCCGCAGAATTTCTTTTCCCCCACAGAAATGGGATGCAGTGCTGCTGGCTGCCACTAGGGGATGCTGGACCCAGCAGAGCCTAGATTACACATAGAAGACACTGCTGGAGGAGAGGGGGGGAGCTAGAGGGTTCCTGACAGCTGCAGTTCCTAGCATGTGCTGAGGAAAGGAGATGGCAGCATGCAGGAAACTCCATGCAAGCCTGGCACACAGTATCAGGCTGTTTCTCCTTCTGGATCCCTGGGCTCTGAGGGAGGGAAGGATGTATTGGCTGGAAGGAGCCACAATGGCTGGGCTCTGGGGGAAGGAGGAGGGGGGTAGAAGGCGTTGTGGGTGTCTGGCCCCCTGGCTGGCCAGGGGCAGAGAAACAGAAACTGGATTGTCACAGGGGTTTCTTTAGCTCTACTCCTGCGGGAAATTGTGTGCATCTGTATTGTTAAGGACATACTTGCTGAAAGGTACTTTGAAATAAATTACCAAAATCATTGAAACTGGTGTGATTATGTAGAGTTGTTTTAACAAATAAAATTTGAAGAATCTTAAAATAGTGTGCAGAGAATTTTTATTTTTGGGGTGCAGAACTTTTAATTATTTGGTGCAGAATGCCCCAGGAGCAAATCTTGTACTGCTGTTACCCTCATTCCTTGTTCAGTGAACACGAGACTTCAGTCTCCATGGATGCCCAAAGTAGCACTAATTTCACCTGCACTAAATTCTTTTTTACACACACAAAATTCAGCAGTAGTTGAAAAGCTGGTGTCCTGTGGTAGAGAAGCACTAACAAAGCCTGTGAGTCTCCTATTTGTTTTAACAGGAGATGTGCCAATAGCTCCCTCCACACTTGCAAGGCAAGGGTACATTTTGGAGCTCAGTGGGATTTTTTGTTTTTGTTTTGTGTTTTTAAGATGTCAACATTATTTAAGAACCTTTAAAAAAAAGCATTCCTCACCCTCCTCCTATGGGGAATTTGTGCCAATGCGTTTTTACTGTTTGTTTTACATCCTTCCTGATGCCAACAGAAGATGTTAACTCAAAATGTAGATGGTTTCTCTTTCCCCACATTTTAAAGCACCAGCTATTTTCTGTGGAGGAGGAGGAAGGTTTCCAGAATTCTCAGCAGTTTGGTGGGAAGAAAATAAAAGTCCTAATGTGAGTTCATGCAATATTCTGGGCCGCTATCTACTAGCTTCATTTTTCAAGTATTCTGAAGAGGTTAAAGAAATTCCATGGAATTGTAAAGAGTCTGGGATTCTGAAATTCCACTGTCCCACGGTGGAAACTGTAGCAGGATAAATGAAGAGAATTGAATACTGTTACTCCCTCAACAGTACTGAAAAATTGGCCAGTGAATGCAACAGCATTCCAGGGGCCTTGCACAGGGTGTAGTGTTGTTTGACTAAACAGTGACAGTTGTAAAACAACATGATTTTTCCCCTACAGTTCCTCCCAGCCTACTGTATACTCAGTGGTACCAGCCTGCACAGTTTATAAAATAAAACAAATCAAACCCAAAACTTGACCATGTCATTCCAGAGGATAAATTTGAAACAGGAAAAAAAAAAACCACAGTAATTTACTGTTGTGCTCTCATTATTAGGGGTGAAATTCAATTCTGATTACAAGCCTCCTCAAGAAATTCACAAGCCAAATTATAGTGGCCTCAAAAATCAGTAGTTTAAGTGGAATTTTTCATCCACATAACTGGACAGAGGTTATTAAATTATGACACCCTTAAAATAGGGGTATTCATTTCAGTCCAGCAACTCTAAGTTCTTTGGCCATTTATATTACATTTTGACTAGATGATTTAAGTTCACTAAGTTTTTTGTCTCTTCTTCAGTTTGTATTCAAACATCATCAGAAAGGCACATTGGATCAGAGAGGCTTACATTGACTATTAGAGACCTAAGGTGTGTGCAGGATTATTATTTTTTTTTTTTTAAAGTTTCTAGCCTTTTTCCTTGCAGAAGCAGACCTTAAAGTGTGTAACTCAACTGCATGCCAATGAAAAAAGGAAAAATTTTGACGTTAATCAGACCAGCTGTTTGCAATTAAGAGCTTTTAAAAATGGTGTTTACTTCTCTTGGGGGGAGGATACCTCTCCCCACTTCTGCAGCCAGACCTTAGCTAGAGAATATAAAGTCGAAGGCAACTGCAATGAAGTCTGACCGATTTATACAACAGGTGTGTGTGTGTGTTGGGGGGGAGTAGACAAGAATAGATCCCTGCTGGGATGCCTACCCAAGTTCCCAATTCTTCTGTTTCCTTCTTAGATTTATCAGCTTAAACCTTAACTCTGAATTTTCCAGTTTTCAATTTTAAAACTCACCCCTTACATTAATGCAAGGATTTTTAACCTTTATGCTATTGCTTGTAACCTTAACTTCAACTTACAATAAATCTCAATAGTAAGGTAAGATTGCTGCAAAGATATAGGAAGTTCTTAGGAAATTTAAGCCACTAGCACAAGAAAGAGCTGCAGTGGTCAAGAGGTTTTATACCAGAACTTTATAACTTCATGTAATCAGAGTCATCTACTGGAAGGCAAAAGATATTATAGGCACCAGCCAGACAACTTAGCAACCAGCATGCAGGCTATGCCAAGTATCTCTTTAAAAGGTCAAGAGAGCATATGATGCAGTTGAGTAGTAATACAAGCTTTTACTACAGGCTAAAGATACTTTAAACTGGTTCATTTATCAAACCACAATCTCAACATGTCAGCATGTCCAAGTCCCTCTTGCTACCATTATGCAAGCCTCTCAGCGGGGGAAAAGAAATTGAGCAGACTGTTTTTCTTCACTTCCACACGTCTTACGTTCTGTACACTTTCTATACCATTTCTGTCTT
Source organism: Dermatemys mawii (assembly GCA_007922305.1). Classification (NCBI taxonomy): domain Eukaryota; kingdom Metazoa; phylum Chordata; order Testudines; family Dermatemydidae; genus Dermatemys; species Dermatemys mawii. The sequence goes on from ML677326.1 coordinate 5,150,890, forward strand.
TTGGAAAAACTCAGCAAAACGTAAGCTTACATTTTAAAAATGAAAGACTGGAATTAAACCTACACTGGGGCTCTCCACAGGCTAAACTGTGTTGGTGGGATGATGATTTTTAAGTGCAGAAGAGCAGCATTATTGAAATTCTGTAAGAGAAGGCAGTTTTCCTCAGCTCCATGAGGGCTGCCATATTAAATCACATTTGAATTCACAGAACAAGGCTGCTCAAATACCACCAAGGCAGCTATTGTCACATTTCAATGAGACTACCATGGCCTCGTTATGGTAGTGGAAATCATGAGCCTTCCTTTGTATATATTTAAAAAGCATGTCTTTTGAAAGCATACTGGGGGGCCAGGCAGGGTTTTCCGGCTTGTAGCTGGCAATTGGACAATGAGGATCACCTAGCCTACCCAGGTCAAGCAAATACAGAAAGTAAACAAGCTGGGGAGAAAGTTATCTTAAACAAGCCACATAGAAAGGAAGATTTTAAGCAGTACTTTGAAGGGGATGAGGAAGGGCCCGTAGGGTAACTAAATTCTTACCTTCAAATCTGTTCAACTAAAATCTATTTTTTCCTGCACTCCAAGGAACAGCATTTTTGAAATAGGGTCTTTTTATTATTAGAATTAAGTTTTATTTCTTACATTATTAGAATGCAAGTACTTAATTTTATCTTTCTCCTCTTCCCATCAGATACAAGAGAGCTAGAAGAACAGCCCTTGTTCCCTGGTCCAACTAGGATCTGCCAGTCACCCACAGGAGGCAAGGGGCCTGATTTCAAAGTCCTTCTCCTACAAGTTAAAACTCATTCTAAACAAACAAATGAAGATTACATAATCAAGTGGCTTCAAAAATAAACCCTCGTTGTGTATGATCCTGCATATCTCATGTGGGCAAAACGCCAAGCTCAGCTGCAATTTTCCCTGTGTAGAGGCTGCAGAAAAGTACCCTAAATATCTTAGGGTATGTTTTCACTAGCAACGTTAAAGCGCTGCCGTAGCAGTCTTTAACGTGTCTGTGTAGTCACGACCCCTGCACTGGGAGAGAGCTCTCCCAGCGCTGTAAAAAATCCCATCCCCAAGAGGCGGGTAGCTACCAGTGCAGCTCCCAGTGCTGGTGCACTGTCTACACTGCCACTTTACAGTGCTGAAACTTGTGGCTCTCACGGGAGTGTTTTTTCACATCCCTGAGCGAGAAAGTTGCAGTGCTATGAAGTGGCAGGGTAGACAAGGCCTGAGAAATAAACACCACCGAGTATGCACCAACTGCATTTTTTTTTTCCGTCTTAGCAAATAAAAGGAAAGAACCAGGTATCAACTCAAGTTTTCTTGGGTTTATTAAAAAAGTCATACAAATAAATTCAATGTTTAAAATTAAAAATAACTAAATCTTACTAACAGCAAACAGATTCCTTGTTAAACCTTTACTACTCTGGATACACAAATGGTTTTGTGCTGCATGAAAAAAAAGAATCAATTAATCCCTGCAATTTTATAAGCCATTAATCCACTGATCTCATCGAAAAGGATTAGAATTATTCTCTTACTAGCACATTAAAGGAGTTCTGAGCCAGATGTAAAAGGAAAGGAAAATCCACATCCTGCCGAGACTGCTAACACATAGCAAGTCACAGCTGAGAACCCTCACCTGGCTTCCCATTAAAGAACAACCACTCTTTCCCACATAAGTAAGTAGAGTCAGGATTGAGAAGTACCCTCCCCCATGTCTAGCATGCAAGAACAAATTCAACCCAACTGCTGCTATTTTAGTCAGTCTGACTACTACACAAGGTAGCTGAAACATCTGAGTTCACATCAAAGATCAATTCCTGCCATGTATGAAGCACCATGAGAAACTATGGGCAAGTCTACACTAGAAAATTAAGCTGACCTACACTATAACATTAAACTGACCTAAGTTACGTCGACGTACAGCCACTGCAGTAATTAAATCGCTTTTGCAAGTCCACAATATGCTCCTGTGTGAGCAGTGTGCATCCTCACCAGAAGTGCTTGCACCGATTTAACTATCAGCGTGAGGCCCTGTGGGATGGCTTCTAAAAGGCAGCAACCATCAACGTAAGCAATGCAGTGTCTACACTGACATTACGTTAACCTAACCACATCGACCTAAGTGCTATACCTCTCATGGAAGGAGAGTTAAGACGGTGAGTTAGAATGGTGGGAGCTACAATTTAGTGTACACTCTTAGAGAGTCAGGTCGACGTAAACTGCCTTACGTCAATCTAACTATGCAGTCTAGACCAGAGCTATGAATGGTGACATTTCATGGAAGAAAATGTGTCACAGAGATGTTCTCTATGCACTGTCTTACAGTCTCAGTTGTTGGATGAGGAAAGTAACAACTGATACATCAACTCCATAAAAACAAATTTACTTTGCTCTGCTCAATGGATACTGAAAAGTTCAAAACATAATTTCAGCACAACCTCCCTCTCTCTTATCAGCAAGCCTGATAATTCTCCTGGCAGTCTCGTCCCGTTTCACAGCCAAGGTTTAAACAGCAGAGTTCTGTACTCAAGACTTGCACTATTAAGATTTAATTACTTGTAAAATATACTATAGGATATCTATGGAAGTACTGTGAAGTATTATCTGTCATTAGAAACCAACAACATTCCTCAAAAAAGGCTACATTGTGATACAATACCTTTGATTTTTAAAGTGATATTTATTCAATCCTTCATTAGCAAGATTCTATTGTGAATTTAATTCCTATCTCATAAAAAACCACTCTCAGACAATGAAAAGAAATCAAAATAGAAAGTACATTAAATGGATAGATATGAATTTATTTGAAAGGACAAGTCAAATTTGACCCAAAATTTAGATAAAAAGTAAGCTTTTGCATATTATTTATATACAAAAGCTTACTTTTTATCTAATTTTATATATATAATTTATATATATATATATATATATATATAT
>ML677326.1:5162559-5231842 GCA_007922305.1 Dermatemys mawii
GCCCCGGGGGTCGCGGCTGGAGGCCGGCAGCCCGCCCCGGGGGTCGCCATATTCCCCGGGGGAGCCGGCAGCCCACTGGCAGGTCAGGGAAAGAGCTGGCAGCCTGCGGGTATCGCGGCTGAAGCCAGCAGCCCGCCGCAGGGCCGAGCCAGCAGCTGGGGTCGAGGCTTGCGACCCCCACATAAGGAGGCCACGACCCCCCGACATTGTAATATGTTCTAGCCAGCTTCAGAACATATTACAAGAGCCATTTCTGAGCCAGAGGTGTTCTGCCATAACAGAAAGCAAGGAAACCCTAGTATTTGGGGTAAAAGGTGGAGTGTTTAAGAACTAAACTAAACCAAACCAAAAACTTTCAGGCCTATTTTATGTATACACCGTAAAGAATTAAAAATGGGTCACTTTTTTTTCTGTACAGGTCACCTTTAAACAGTTACTGCATTCCACTGCGGAATGAATGCTCCCCATATAAATACAGACATTGAGATCAAAGGCTTTGCATGGTGATCATCTACACAAGAAGCTTCCCCTGCCTTTGCATCACCCTGGGGCTGGCTTTGGTTTACTGACTGCACAGGGGAGAGAGTAAATGGCTAGGGGAAAAGCTGGAGCAGCAGTGGAGGTTGACCAGTAAGACAACCTTGTGTTCTAATTTAGAATCACTGATTCCACTGATATTCTGTGATGGGTAAAATAGCTTTGTTGAGCTCTATCGCTTGAAGAGCAGGAGAGTTATCTAGTGGAATGGCATTGGGATGGCAGAAACCTGATATACCTGTAGCCTATTACAAAGTCAGTTGCTGCTTATGTAACACACTGGTGGCGGGTGAGAGAGAGAGTGTCTGTGTGTCTCCGTGTCTGTGTTTTACAGGCTCCCCTTCTGCACTGTTCCAGTGGATGAGTTTGTACAGCTTTGGCTCAGACTGTTGCAACTCAGGCTTTCAAGTTTGCAGGTTCCCAGTTCCATCAGATCCATAAGCTTTAGCCTATCACCCACCACACACGTCCTTCCTGACTTAAGGCCAGTGGAGAAGTGCTAGCCTTGTAGATGACTGAAGAGAAGCATAAAGATGGAAAGGGTTTGTGTTTTAATGTGCAAAGGTGCGGTCCATAGGCATTAAAAAGCCTTCACTGCATGTTGTTATACCAGTCTCTTGTCTTTTATGGGGAGATGTCAGCAGACCAGTAAACTGCCTGACATCACTATGGCTTATGGCTAAAAGCAGACAAGTCAGCAGGTTGTAAATTGGCCATTCGGTAGTCTCAGCTTGACCCAGGCAGGAGGGGAGGGGGTTTTGGACAGTCGTGTCTCCCCTGATTTATTTCCTGATGCCACCTCACACAGAGTAAAAGTTACCAAGACCTTTGGGTCGAAAGAACCCTGGGTAACAGTCTAGTTTCTAATCTACCCTTTTCAGGAGAGGTTATCAACTAAGTGTTTGCTGGGAAGCTCCAATACCACTTGGATCCAACAATGATACAGAGCTCAGTCTAGAATCAAACAGTCCCGTGTCATGGAGGCATCTCTGGTCAACGAAGCAGACAATCTTCTGGTGATGGCTGGCATGGATTTGCCCTTGCTGATGTCAGCCACCACTCAAAGATGCCTGGGTTTTAGTTGCTTTCAGTCTGGAAAGCACAACTGAACCTAGCCTGGGGCAATCTGTGGAACTCCCCCCCCACCGCCTTGAGGAGATCTACTGGAGTCTCCCCCGGCTAAAGCAAGCACTATACACATGGAGAGATGCGCCAGTGGGAGTCTGGCCTACAAACCTGTTCCCCTGGTTACCAGTCCCAGGCCTGAACAACTACACCACACAGCCTCTCCTTGGTTTCTCTGGCATCTGGTACAAGGACTTCCTACATTGGTCAGTACATTTTGGATTCTTTCCACCCCTCCCAGAGATGCCAGCTTTGCTCTGAGACTTTCAGGGGTGTTTTGGGTTTGGGGTGGGGGGGAAAGCTAGGGAGGAATTAGGGAGATTGCTTGGACCCGCGGCAAGGGCCAAAGGTACAAAGCCACATAAAGATGAGGGGGTTTAGGAGAATGCTTTGAACACTTGTGGTGCATTTTAGATGCATCTCTGTGCATGTTAAAGAAACTTTCCTCACAGAGAAACCAGGACACCTCTCTCCTCCCCTCAAGGAAACTGGGACCTCTCCCAGCTATCTATGACCAAGAAGGGGGCATTCCCCCCACCCTTGTTGTGTCCAACCCCCACCCCTAAACAGGGAGAAGGGGAGGATCAGCCCTAAGAAAACTGCCCCACTATTCTGCATAGGGCTCTTAATTGCCTGGGCCAGTTCTGGGCCTCCTTATCAGGTTGAGCCTCCTCTGTCCCATGCCCTCTCTCCCCTCCTACACTGCCACCTCCTCCTGCCCCCCTCCGCCTTCTCCTCTGCAGACTGCACAGTGAGCGTCTGACAGGAGGCAAGCTGCGGTGATTCTGAATGGAGTTTGGGGCCCTCGATTCACCATACAAGCCACAAGCTGCATGTTGCGCACTAACTGCCCAAACGGACCTTACTGGCACACACACTAGGTATCTAGAGCACATCAGCATAGTCCAGCAGGGGCCACATGGGACACTTAGAGAGCAACCTGTGGCTTGCACAGGGACACAAGCAACACCCTGGCCCACTCAAAATCTCCACAGCTTGTTTCCTATCAGACCCTCACTGTGCAGTTTGTGCATGTGCTATAAAGGTGGTGGAGAACACCACCCTCCCACACACACACACACAGCTGCGGAACTATTTGCTGTGTTTGTCAGGTCCATGTGATGTGTGTTTGTGTGTCACTCACCAAGTATGCGTGTGCTTGCAAAATCTGTAGGCTTAAACCTGAATTAGTAATTTCATAATTACATGTAAAAATCGGGAGCATTATGGAAAATTAGGGTGGGTTGGCACATCTGCCCTCCCCCAAATAGTTCTTCCATTCGAGACTATTTTCTTTTTTCCTGTATTATTTGAGGGAAAGACTAGCTAGTTTTTCTGGGCTCTGGACCAAGATCTTATTTAAGTTTTTGCTATAGATTGCCTAGCACTCCAAATATAGTAGCCAGAGGAAGTGCTTTATGAATATAGTAACTGAATAAATAATCTGTTCTACTTGTGTTGATTTTATTATGTAACAAGTTTAAGATAGTTTTATTTACATCTGATATAAACACATATCAAAAACTAAGCAACTACAATCTGTAATACTAAACAATGTAGGTTTCCCAGGTTGGAATCAATAACAAAAAGTCTGAAACATTCCATTCCAGTTTTGTTTTCTCATAATTCACACAAGAATATGGGTAAGTTTTGTTTTATTTATCAGTGTACTTTATCGAGAAAAGCCATTTCAGTGTTTGAACTAAACAAGCCAAGCTTATCTGTGGTGTAACTCCACACACTCAGAAATTCCACCTAGAATTATTCTGGTATATTGTATCGCCCACACCAAGCAATAACAGGGTGAACTACTGTAAGTAATTATTTCAGTTCAGTAACTTTGACATGATAAAGCACACAGGTACTGTCAAAATTAATATATTAAATATCTGTGTCTAGGAATAGGCTCCACCTTGGTGATGTGATTTTATACAATATGTATTACACAAAACAGAACAGGATATGAGATTTCAAGCATGGCTTTTCTCTGAAAAGTGACTCAGCAGCATAATATTGTATGGTTGATTTCATATCAAATTTGTCCAGTTTACAAGTAAAAAAAGACAGTTCTTTCTGTTTGCAAGCACTAGACTCAACTCCAACTAAGTCATGCTGGGTTCTTTCCTATTTCTGCATTATCATGATAAAATTCTACAGGCCAAATTCTGCTTTCAGTTATACTTGTACCAACCAGCTATTTTCAAAGGTGTTGCATAGGTGTAACAGAGAGCAGAATCTGAATTTGTAACTGCAACATAACAATTCTGTTGATGAAGCATGATCCAGAAGTAAATGATGCTCTCTCATAGAGCTCTTTTGGCCCTACCACTGCTCATAAGAATAAATTTTTCCACTTCTACCCCGCCACCCACTAAAGCAGATAGTGATCTTGCAAAAATGACACCTTGGTGTAGTCAACAGATCTGTTACCGGTTTGTACAGCAAATCCTTTTTCATACTAGAACTGCCCGTTAAATTAGGCAGAACTCTGGGTAGGGGATGTATATTTTATTCACCTTCACACACCCTTTTTTCTTCTTCCTCTCAACAGAAGTGCTCTGCCGATATGCTTAAATTTTAAGTATATAAGTAGTCCACTTAATCCAGCTGGGACTCTTACCAGGTTAAAATCAAACATGAACTTAAGTGCTCTTACGATTTGAGCACTGGCCTGCTATACCCAGGGTTGTGAGTTCAATCCTTGAGGGGGCCATTAAGGGATCTGGGGCAAAAATCTGTTGGATGATTTACTTGGAGACTGGTCCTGCTTTGAGGAGGGGGTTGGACTAGATGACCTCCTAAGGTCCCTTCCAATCCTGATATTCTATGATTCTTATGATTTAGGGTCTTAATGAGTTTCCAGTAGCAAGGGGTGTATATATAGAGCCTGCATTTGGAGAGGGACGGACTTTATCTATCGTTATAGATCTTTTCTGTATTTGAATAAAGAAACATGGTAAAACAGAAGAGAGCTCTCAGCTGTTAATATAAGAACCATGGTTTAGTTGACATTTAATTTACCAACTAACATTACACTGCTATATGTCTATTCAACACAGTATATACTCATGATAGTTATCCAACATACCTAATCTAAATTAGCTGATTGCTAGTCCACACACAGTACAAACAAATCAGTAAGAAAAATGAAACTTTAACTATGCAGCTAATGCAAGGAAACACTTCAGCTATGGTTCACACCACAGACAAAAAATAGGTACAAAAGATAAATGATTAAATAAAAACAGAACCATATAGCTCGCCTCTACTTGGCTTAAAGTCAGTTGCAGACTGTGAATAGGAGCTCTTCCTAGTTGAAACAGCCCTGCAGAGCAGTAACAAAAACAAAGAAAAGCCAGTGAATCAAAATTTCAGCTCAAGAGCCCAGACGTTTTTCCTCTGTAAAAACCATGATGAGGAATGCATCTCATCGTTTTCCAGCAGCCCTGTGAGAGGAGCCACTGAGCTGGGTTACGTGATACTGAACACGTTATACATGACAGGAAACTCCACATCAAAGACAGGGAGCATGCCAGAGCAATATGTAATCAAAACCTTCTGCCAAAGGGTTTTTATTTTGGGGGGGGAGGGGAAATGCAAGAGGGAGGAATCCAACACATATACACAGATGTGGAGGATTTGGCACCACCTAGCTATTTGCACATGGTGTGCGTGGAAGGTTCGGGGAGAGCTACTAGGATTGACTTAAATGTAACTGATATTAACGGTGCCCTGCACCACGAGTATTGCGCCAGCAAATACACCATTGGGAACAATTACACACTGGCTGGGGGAGCAGACTAAACGAACTAATACATCTTTACCCTAGCAAGTTTTTATGCTTTAAGGCTTCCTCCCATCGACTCACAGATTCCCTAATCTGTGCATTGCCCCTGCACTCAAACAAAGATCTATGATACAAGCCAAGAAGAAGGAGGCACATTTTCTCTCCCCCATTCTGTCCTGTATGATAGGCCCACCACCCCAAAGCCAGCAACCTCTTAGATGCTTGGACTCTCTCTGTCTGTGCTTGAATGGCCAGAAACTCCATTTCATGGCACATTTTAAATATGAAGAAAACGCTTTTAACAGAATCTGTCTCAGCCCCTAAAAAGCCATAGGACGTGCTACAATAAATACATTAGCAGCAACCCCTCTACCCTACCTCTCCACCAGACAGTTCAGCAGCACCGAGCAGCAGACAGGATACACTTACCCGGGGTACGTGCCATCCCAGGGCCAACTGCACTCACCCCAACACAGCCCAGAGAGGGGTGTGTCTCTTTCACTGGCTGGCAACCTTGGCACAGCCCGTGGCGTCAGCCAGATATGACCAAACGGAGAACTTAGGTCAGGATCTGGGGGCCTCCACATCCCCACAGGGGATGTGTGATGCCAAGTGCTCTGCAGGAGGGTGTGCGCGTTATCCCCGCCCCGCTGCACAGAGAGATGCTCCCCTTCCATTTCCTCTCCCCCAACACACCTTGCCCCACTTCAGTCGGGGGAGGGGCTGAGGCTCCCCTCCCCAGCAGGTAACCACTGCTCACCTCCCTCGGCCCTCCAAGGGGTTCAGGTGTCCTCCCCAAGGGCAGCTCAGAGCAGCCCCCGGAGGAGAGGGAACAGCTCCTCCTTGTGGTGCCCCGTCCTCCAGTGAGACCCTGGGGGGACAAGAAGCTCTCCCCCACTGCCCACCTCCTGCTGTGGGTGCGGGGGGGGGAAGGGGCGGTGAGAGCTAGGGAGCTCTCCCCCCTCCCTGCAGCGGAGACGGGGGGGGGGTTTGGGAGCAGCTCTCCCCCTCCCTGCCACGTGCACCCGAGGGGACTGGGGGGGGGGGCTCCCCCCCCCCGCCCCCCCCCCGGCCCCGGGGGGGGGGGGGGGGGGGGGGGGGGCAGCTCTCCCCCTGCCCCGCAGCGTGCACCGGGGGCAGCTCTCCCCCCCCTCCGTGCAATGCCCCCCGGGGGGCAGCCCCCCCACCCTCAGGGGAGCCCCGCCCCTCACTCACCCAGAGAGTCCGTCGATGCCGCCGCAGCCGCCTGGCTCCCGCTGACTGACAGACCCGCTCTGCCGGGGGGGGGGGGGCGGGAGCAGAGCACCGGGGACCCGGATGTGGACAGCCCCGCCCACGCTGCCTTCTGTCTAGCGCGGGGCGCAGGGACCGTCTCCCGCTCCGCGCGTGCGCCGAGCGACTCCGGGGCTCCGCGCTGGAACGGGGCGGGGCTGGTTGAGGAGGGGCGGGGCTGGTTGAGGAGGGGCGGGGCTGTCCGTCTGTCTGTCAGGGTCTGTCTGTCCGCGCTGCTGCCCGGTCTCGTGGGGACCCCTGCTGCGTGCACAGGGAGCGGGGCTGCTCCGGGCCTGTGTCTGGGCACTGCAAGGGACCCCGCTCCACAGGGCCCTGCCCCCGCAGGGGGGGAGCGGGGCCCTGAAGGGCGGCAGCCCGGACCCGCTGCCCACCTCTGGGTGGCCCCGCTCTTGCTAACCCCCCTGTCCGGCCTCGGGATTGCTGGTGTTTTTCTGAAAGCCCCAGCTCCGGGAGTCCTGTGATTTTGTGAGCATCTCAGCTTTTCGTTTTTCTTCCGAAAGTGATTTCCTCGCCTCGGTCGTGACCACGGAGAAATGCTCAGAAAACCCAATGGCGGATGAAAGGACCCCCAAACTCCTGGTTTTTTTAAAGTCAGCCTCATTATGGGGGTGGGGGGAAGGAACTGACTCATGATCTCAGAGCATTGAAGGCTGGCAATGCTGTTGCTGCAGCCTTCTGTAGCGCTGGCCTGGTACAGAGGTTCCCTAATGGTGGGTAGAGAGCTAATTGGCTGGGTGGTGCTGGTTCCTTAGCCACGTCTCCAGCAGCATTAAAAGAAGCAAAGTACAAAATACAATAAATATTTTCCTGTTGTTGCTTCTCCATGTAAGCAATTGCTGCACTTGCCCTGGGATGTTAAGTGAGCAAGAACTTGGAGACAAGTGACAAAGAAGACTGAATGGTGTAATGTCTCCCAGATAATATCCCCATTAACATGTGATCCTTGGTTTTGACCAAGAGTGGGGCATCCCATCCTGGTAGGTTATCACACAGGTGCATTGTCCATGGTGCCAGATTATTGGTAAGACTGATCTATTTTTCCTGTAAGGCTTTTCTTCAGGGCTTGGTTATGGGATAACTGGATTTTACTTAGGATGGACTGAGGCTGTATTATGTAGAGTTGGTCCCTCTTTTTATTTCCAGGCATCATAAAGCTCATAGAACACACCCAGATGCTCCATAAAGTGAAATAAAATGTCCTGCTGGACAAAATGGTTGCATTTCCTGAGACCCAAAAGAGAGACGCGCGGGGTGAGGTAATATCTTTTATTTGAACCAACTTCTGTTAGCAAGAGAGATGAGTGTCTGAGCTTACACACTGCTACAAGCTTAAGGTGCTACAAGACTCTGTCGCTTGAGCTTACACAGAACTCTTCTTCAGGTCTGGGAAATATATTCAGAGGATATGTCTACACTGCAGTTAAACACCCATGGCTGGCCTGTGCCAGTTGACTTGGACTTCCAGGGCTCCAGTGAAAGGACTCTTTAATTGCGGAGTAGATGCCAGACTGCTTCTCAAGCTCTGGGACTCTCCAGCCTTGCAGCTCGGGCCCCAGCCTGGGCTCCAACATATAGAGATCACAATTAAACAGCCCTTAGTCTGAGTCCTGCTGAGCCTGGCTCAGCTGGTAGGGGTCAGCTGTGGGTTTTTAACTGCAGTGTACACGCACCCAGAGTGTCACTGCGAAATACAAAGGGGAACAGACTGTTTAGCATAAGGAGTTAATACATATTTCAAGGGACCATTCAATGTGAAGTGGCCCATTAAGACCCTCTCCAGTCATAGTGGGGAAAGAAAGGAAGGGGAAAAAAGGCATGAGAGGTCAGATATAGGGTGGTCATTTTGTGAACAGGGTTCACCCACAGCTGAGCTCCCCACAGACTTAGGGCTTATCTACACTGGCAATTTTCAGTGCTGCAACTTTCTCCCTCAGGGGTGTGAAAAAACAGCCTCTTGAGTGCTGCAAGTTTCAGCGCTGTAAAGCACCAGTGTAGACAGTGCACCAGCGCTGGGAGCTGTGCGCCTCATTGAGGTGGGTTTTTTAGAGCACTGGAAGAGCTCTGTCACAATCACACAAGCCACGTTAAAGTGTTGCCAATGTAGACTAGCCTCAAGACATACCAATACAAAGCGGCAACAGACCTTGCCAGAACAGCAGATGCAAAACGTGCAGATATATCTGCACTGCTAGAGCAATCAACACCCACCACAAATCACCTTTCAAGGAGTCCTACACATGGCTACTTAGGCAACTGAAGAAGTCATTTTTTACCCATGAAAGCTTATGCCCAAATAAATCAGTTAGTCTTTAAGGTGCCATCGGACTCCTCGTTTTTGTGGATATAGACTAACACGGCTACCCCTCTGATACTTGATGCCTACTTAGGGTGATCAGATATCCTGATATTAGGGACTTTGTCTTATATACACAACTGTACCCCCACCCCCATCCCGAGGAAAAATAAGTGTTCCAGTTTTTCACACTTGCTATCTGGTCAACCTATGCCTATCAAAACAGATGGTGTACCTAGGGTGACCAGAAAGCAAGTGTGAAAAATTGGGACAAGGGGTTGAGGGGGGGAATAGGCACCTATATAAGAAAAATACCCCCAAATTGGGACTGTCCCTATAAAATCAGGACATCTGGTCACCCTAGGTGTACCTCATCCAGCCCACTGCATGCCCCAATAACAGATATGTGGGTGAAACCAGACAATCACTGCACTAGGAAATAATCTCACACAGCAAAAGAACAAAAAGACAAGAACACCATATCAACTTCTTACAACAATCTAGAGCCCACTAACAACCACTTCCCAAACTGCCTTTTCCCCACTCCTTTCCTTACCCCACTATGACTGAAGGATAGTTAAGGGGCCACTTCGCCTTGAATGGCCTTGAAATATGTAAAGAGAATGAGAAGTACTTGTGGCACCTTAGAGACTAACAAATTTATTTGGGCATAAGCTTTCGTGGGCTAGAACCCACTTCACCAGATGCATAGAGTGGAACATACAGTAGGAAGATATATATATATCTTCAAAGAAGCTACTACTCTGAAACTTGAAATATGTGTTAACTATATATGCTGAGTAATTTGCTCCACCTCGTATCTAGCTGTGACACTCTGAATATATTTCCCAATTGTGAGGAAGCCTGTGAGGAATTGTGTGTAAGCCTGAACGCTTGTCTCTCTCACAACAGAAGCTGGTCCAATAAAACATATGACCTCACCCACCTTGTCTCTCTATGTCCTGGGGCCAGCATGGCTACAAGAGCACTACATGGGACCCAACAGTGTTTTTTGGGACCCAGACCCATCCCACACCTATCTCTTGTGGATCCGCAGATTCCCCATCCTCTCTGAAAAAAATGGAATAAACCCATTGGAACATGGGTGGATGGTAACCCTGTGCTTCATAGTAAGAACAATAGGGAAACATGCATGCTCTTAGCATTACACAATCGATGTGCCTTTAATAACACACTCCTGAAATAACATTAAGTAATGTATCATCATCACCATCTGTGAAGACAACTCAGGTTCTATTGCATCACAATATTATAATAGGGAGTGGGGAGGGGAATGAATGTAGAGAGGTTTTCAGAGCAATGCATCAGCATGATGGCACGATGCCTAGGGTGTATGCTAAAAAAGTACTAGGATGTGAATGAAGTGGACTCCATTTTTGCTAATAGTAGTTACTTCTGTGCTCCACTCTTCCCCACCCCTAAAAAAAGTTGCTTAGGTGGAAAGATAAATTTGAAGTTGGATTGGTCAACTGTAACTTGCCTAGCGGGCCCTAAGCATAAGTTGTGTGCACTTAGCCCAGATCCTCAAAGATATTTAGGCTTCTAACTTCCATTGATTTAGGAACCTAAACACTTTTGAGGATCTGGGCCTCAGTAACTGTGGCTGCAGACAGAGTCTTGTTCCTTCCCAGAAGCCAACGTTATACCTGTCTGTCTCCCTGCAACCAGCTTAGCACACTGGGCTTTTTGTGGCCTAGTCTTTCTTCCTCCCTGCTGTCTGTGCAGCAGGACATGGTCCCACACATTACTAATGCCACTCTTTGTGCATGCCCTGCTGAGGCAGTATGGTCATGGCTGCTCGTATTTTCCCAGAATGCACAGTTGTAGCATGGGGAGGCAGATGTCCAGATGTTGTTGAGCCACAGATACAGACAGAGTGGTTACAGTGTGGGCACCACTCTAAACCATGTTTGTTACTGGCCCAGAGGAGAGCTTCACAAACTGATTGCAAAACCATGGTTGAGGTATTTGTGGGGAGAGGGTCGTACGTTGATGGTGCATAGATGTCTAAATCTTATATTTAGCTATTCCCAGTCTAGCACTGTTGGTAAAGAGATTCAGGTTTATTGTTCTTGTTTTGTAATTCTGCTGATCTTTAGCCATAGCCATCTGCAATCCCTGGCCTTCTAAGTAGGAATCTGCTGCTCATTCATTTTCTTCCAGGTAGTGCATTAGAACATCCCTTCAAAATATTTAAGATGCCCATAGTTAGGTGTTGTCTTTGTGTGCTGTAAGCATGCACCCTCCCAGAGATGTGAAGGAGTGTGTATGTAGCACAGAAGCCAATCCCACTACAAAGAAATAACTTCATAAGGATTAAGCCACTCATCTGGAACACCTCCTCTAAGTTTCACACTAATTGTGGCTTCCAGCAGCCTGGAGCAGTCGCAAAGGGAAAACACCATCCTCTGTGAAGGCTGTTCATTGCAACATCTGATACCTCATGAACATATCCGCAAAACAGCCTGTGAAGCAGGGGAATTTCCCCATTTAAGACTTGTGGAAGTGAGGTATGGAGACTGAGTAAAATGCCTAAGGACACATCAAGAGTCTGTGGCAGAGCCAGGATTTGAACCTCTCCGGAGTCCTGCTCTAGTACATTAACCAACTTTCCCATCTCTGGCAATTTTTAAATCCAGGTTGGACGTTTTTCTAAAAGATCTGCTCTAGCTCAAACAGTGATTGATTCAGGGAAGTTCTCCAGAAATGCCAGTTAAACCCCAAATAATGATGCTAAAATGAAAGAGTGCAAAGGTTAATGAAATCAGGCTCTGCTGAAAAATGTTTGGGCTAAAGCAGAAGATTGGTATCAGTTCCTAGCTCTGCCACACACTGGCTTGGTGACCCTGGGCAAGTCACTTCACCTCTGGGTGCCTGTGTTTCCTTTATCTGTAAATCTGGTATAATGATACTTCCATAGCTCCAAGGGATGTTGTGAAACTTAATTCAAGGACGGTTGTGGCAGTGCTTTGATGTACATGGAAGAATGTTGCGACAGCATTATTTTAGTTCTAATTTGCAGATCGTCCTTCAAAGAGGCTTGCCAGGACTTAACTCACACAGAGCTAGTGACTGCTCCCCAAATGAGTTATTGTTTATAAATTGCTCAGCCTTATCTCACCAAACCCAGCTCAGGACATGACAACATTCCAAGCACTTCTTACTTCTCAGAGGTGGAGATGTCTCCTGGTGACAAATTGTCACACAGATATTGCATTAGCCAGATGTTTTACTAGAGCAGACAGGCCTGGAGTGAATGTCAGGACAGTCCACAGCTCACTAATCTTAGCAGCTCCTGGGCTTGTTTTATATCTTCTGTATTTTACTATAATGGGATGAATTCCTTCAAACCTGCTGTTCAGATACTTGATCACCGTGATCATAAAACCCTTGAGCTTGATTACTATGGATACACAGGGGTTAATCTGGTTTCTGCATGCAAGAATTAGGGAAAGTGAATTTTAGGTGAAAGGTGAAAGGAAGAGGTGAGTGTGACCTATGGGCCTTTGTTTAAACATAGCTAAGATTCAGTAGGCTCAGAAAAGAGATCATGAGTCATCTCTCCTTTTAAATAGCAGCATGTGTCAGTGGGTGGATCCCTAGACGAGGATCCTGGGTTCTGTTCCCAATGACCTTGTCTGAAAACTCTTTGGGGCAGCAGCTGTTGCTTTGTGTGTGTCCAGTGCCTGAAATCACACTCTCTAAGCACTACCATAAAACAAACAATAATCTCGGGCTGTCAAGTGATTTAAAAATTAATCATCATTAATTGTGCTGTTAATAAAATACCATTTATTTAATTATTTTGGATGTTTTCTACATTTTCAAATATATTAATTTCAATTACAACACAGAATACAAAGTGTACAGTGTTCACTTTATATTTATTTTTGATTACAAGTATTTGCACTGAACGCGCCAAAAGAAATAGTATTTTTCAATTCACCTAATACAAGTACTGCAGTGCAATCTCTTTATCATTAAAGTTGAACTTACAAATGTAGAATTATGTACAAAAAAGCTGCATTCAAAAATAAAACAAGATAAAATTTTAGATCCTTCAAATCCACTCAGTCTTACTTCTTGTTCAGCCAATCGCTCAGACAAACAAGTTTGTTTACATTTGCAGGAGATAATGCTGCCCTCTTCTTGTTTACAATGTCACCTGAAAATGAGAACAGGCATTCGCATGGCACTGCTGTAGCCAGTGTAGCAAGATATTTACATGCCAGATGCGCTAAAGATTCATATGTTCTTTGACAAAGAATCCTGTGGCACCTTAAAGACTAACTAAAGTATTGAAGCATAAGCTTTTGTGGGCTAATACCCACTTTGTCGGATGCATGCAATGGATTCTATAGTTCCACTGCATGCATCCGACGAAGTGGGTATTAGCCCACGAAAGCTTATACTCTAATACTTTAGTTAGTCTTTAAGGTGCCACAGGACTCTTTGTCACTTATGAAATATATGGCAGAATGCAAGTAAAACAGAGCAGGGAACATACAATTCTCCCCTAAGGAATTCAGTCACAAATTTAATGAATGCATTTTTTTTTAATGAACATCATCAGTATGGAAGCATGTCCTCCGGAATGGTGGCTGAAGCATGAAATGGCATATGAATTTTTAGCATTCTGGCATGTAAATACCTTGCAATGCCAGCTACAAAAGTGCCATGCAATGTCATTTTCTGGTGATATTGTAAATAAAAAGAGGGCAGCATTATCTCCTGTATATGTAAACAAACTTGTTTGTCTTAGCGACTGGCTGAACAAGAAGTAGGACTGAGTGGACTTGAAGGCTCCTAAGTTTTACACTGTACACAAAACAAAATAGTTATGTAA
This sequence comes from Dermatemys mawii, assembly GCA_007922305.1. Taxonomy (NCBI): domain Eukaryota; kingdom Metazoa; phylum Chordata; order Testudines; family Dermatemydidae; genus Dermatemys; species Dermatemys mawii. Next base: position 5,176,462 of record ML677326.1, read on the forward strand.
CAAAAAAAAATCTACATTTTTAAGTTGCACTTTCACGACAAAGAGATTGCACTACGGTACTGGTCTGAAGTGAATTGAAAAATACTATTTATTTTGTTTATCATTTTTACAGTGTAAATATTTGTAATAAAAATAATATACACTTTGATTTCAGTTCAACATAGAATACAATATATATGAAAATGTAGAAAAACATCCAAGATGTTTAATAAATTTCAAATGGTATTCTATTAACAGTGTGATTAAAACTGCGATTAATCACAATTAATGTTTTTAATTGCGAGAATTAGCTGCGATTAATCAACAGCCCTACAATAATCTAATTTCCCACATCAATGAAAGATTATGTCAAGATATTGCTGACATAGCAAAAATAAGATAATCAGAAGACTGCCAGCATATTTGAATGGGATAGCGGCTCCTAACCTCAGGCTACATGAGTTATGATGGATGGTTTTCTCTAATGAAATATTTTTAGTGCTGTGGGAATCCCAGCTCAGACAAGAGAGGGACTTGCCAAAACATGGCTGAGATGTGCTTATGCTGAACAAACGGAGTGTAAGGATTTGTGAGGAAGACTTGTAACACTAATACCCATTGACAAAACTGATTGGGGTGGATTATCTCCCTAATCTTTGCTAAATGCCCACAGTGAGCTGGTTATATTGAGCTTTGCATATTGGCCAATCCTAAATGTTCATGGATGAAGTTTGGAGCTAGGCCCTGTCAGTGAGAATGGTGCAAGCATAAGGAATGCTCACACTTAGCTATTGGCCACACTAAGAGCATGTCTACACTACGAAATTCTGATGATTTTATGGAAGTCGATCTTTAGTAACCAATTTTATACAGTCGATCGTGCATGTCCTCAGTAAGTGCAGGAGGGCAGCGGAGTGCGTCCTCAACACCGTGGCTAGCATTGACTCATAGAGTGGTGCATTGTGGGTAGCTATCCCACAGTCCCTGCTACCCATTGGAATTCTGGGTTAAACTCCCAATGCCTGATGGGAGGTTCCTGGCTTAGCAGGCAAGATCTGACAGGATCACAACACTGGGTGAAATAACTGCAGGCAGGCGCTAGGGTGCCAGTGTTTGTTGTAGGCACTTCAGTGTATTCATACCAAACACAGGGGCAGAGTGAATCCATTTGCTTGCACAGCACTTCAAGGACAATGAGGACTGCAAAAACAGGCCTTTAGTTGTTACTTTGACATAGTGACACCAAAATAACAAGCAGAGGTTAAAAAGAACATGCAAAACAGCCAATAAAATGTTACCAAACCAACTACCTCCAACCGTACCTCATACCACCCCAGATTGGAACCTATATGGGGTATCATCAAACAGCTACTATCCATACTTGATGGGGCCCAAGTCCTGAAAGAAATCTTTCTTGAACCCCCTCTTCTGGCCTTCAAACAACTCCCCAACCTCATCAGCAGAATCAAGTTCCTAGGGTGGATTTAAATCACTAGTCAGGAAGACTCATTTTAATCATGGATTTCTACATAAAAGTGCATTCTTGTTGGTTGTTATAACCTTAAGATATATTCTTCACAACTCAGAGCTTGATGTAGATTTCATTTTTAGAAGGTACACACTATACATTTTAAATGATTTATTTTCAAAACTTTTCAGATTAGTTTTACAGCTGTATCAAAAAATGAATGATTGTTTGGTTATTTCCTTTACCAAAGGTAATTGAAGCAGATATTTATGAAATTATTGGGAGGTGAATTATTTCCAATTCAACAGGTTAATCATTAATATTTGGAGGATTTTCTTGCCATGCTGTATTAAGAGGAGAATATCACTAGACAGACATTTCAATTATTTTATTTAACTAAAACAGCAACGTTCTGTATTCTAGATTTTTCTTCAATAGTAAATGTATAATATTTTAACAAAACAAGAATATGAATTTTTTAATTTAGTTAAACATTCAAGTTTATTAAAATCAGGTTTGTTTTTCTTAAAATTATTTTTAACTAAATTAGTTAAATGAAATATATTTTTTAAAAAACAAAAAATAAATCGACTGTCAGCCAGGTCAACCTGAGAAACTTAAAATGCTGGCTTCTGCAGCTAACTCAGTCGTCTTCACCTTCATTTTCCTGTTTGTTCATAATCTGGAAAAGAAAAACAAGCTTTCCTGCTTTTTCAGGTCCCAAATGATTTCTCAGTTTGGAATGAATTAGTCCAAAGAAAGAAAATATTTTTTCTACACTGGCAGAAGAAGCTACTGCTGTTAAAAGTGAGATTATCGCTTCAACAGTCTCTGAATCCAAGTGCTTAATTGACTTCCACCAGTTCACTGATGTGACTTTCTTTAAAACATCATCAGCAAACCTATATTTCTTGAATGGTTCACTCTTATCTCTGAAGTTTATTCTAGTTGGCATTATGGAGAGATGAATGCTGAATGTCCATGTCATAGCCAACTCCTCTTCTTAAGCAGTAAGTTTTGACCCTGGTACTGAGTATTGAGAATATTTGCAAGAAAATTAGATGGAGATAGTGCTTGTCCCATTCAGTTTTTTAATGCTTGTAATTTAACTCTGTCATTGCGTATTTCTATTTTTAAGGTCTCACTCAGTTCCTTCCAAATTTCAACAGCATCAGCAATAAAACATCTATTTCCCTGCATTTTTTTCAAGGCTACAAAAATAGGTTTCAGATACTCAGCATGTGTTCAATGTTTTTCTTAAGCCCAATGTTGAGAACTTTATCTGCGACAGTGCCATCTATTTTTTTTACAATTTTGTTCACCAACTGTCATCAGATTAGGCCAGTTCTTGATATATGCTCAAAACAGTCCACTACTGAGTTCCATTGCACGTCTCGTGGGAGAGTTAGCTTGGTTCCTCCCACTTTTTTCAGAGTAGCTTCTACAAAGTGGTTGTTACGGAAGTATTTTGCAATTTCGACAACATTAGCCTTTATTTCTGGAACACTGAAGTCTTTCGCTCGGAGGTGCATCAAGTGAGCACTGCAACCGTATGTTATTAGTTGGGATTCTCTTCTAAATAATTTATTCTCATCTTGGATGCATTTGCAGCATTGTCTGTGACCAAGCTGCGTACTAGACATTTGAATTTTTTTTCACAGTTTGTTAGAGCTTTTACTGCTACTTCTTGTAAGTATTCTGCTGTGTGTGCATTTCCTGATGTATCAACTGTTTCTGTAAGGAAGACATTCCCTTCTGTTGTCACACAAGCACATACAACAGGATCATTGTGGACATTGCTCCACACATCAAGACTGAGGTTAACAATTTCACCCTCTGACTTTTTGCACACGGCTCAATGTCTCTTTCATACACTTTATCCTGCAATTTTCCTGTAACATCTGCTCTGTTGGATGGACTGTATCCTGGTTTTAATGACTGAACCATGTTAATGAAATGTGGGTTCTCAATCATACGGAAAGGAGAGTTTGTTGCATAAACAAACCAGGCAATATTTTAATCAATTATGTCTTTTTCTAATCTGCTGGTTCTTATCACAAATTTATCTACGGTTGTTTCTGGCTGATGGAGATGTATTTTTCTTTTTGCTATAGGTGATATACTGTGGGTATGTGACATACATGATGGGACTGAAACACTAGCATTGGCAGATAACTCTGAAACTATAGAAAATGTTGGTGATCTCGAAGGTGGATAGTCTTCAGAATCCTGTATGTTGAGGATGGATTCACCTAAATAAAATAAGTCAATGCAATTATTTAATTATTTTCCCCATACTGCTCATTTAGTATTACTCATTGCGTTCACTGACACTCCGTACTACTTCAAAGGTGAAATTGTAAAAGGAAGATCTGCCTATTTCAGCTAGTTATTTTTTATCACAACTACATCTAAAATGATAGTACCATAGAATGATAGTTATATTTTTTGCTCAAACATGACAATTCAAGAATAGTCCAGAAGGAAGACAGGCAGTCCTTAAGAGAGAAGTATGGAATGAAAAAGTTTACCAACCTGCATGTTCAGACATGTTCCTTTCATCATCTTCAACACAGCTTCCTCCTGAGAAGGAACACGTCTCATGATGTTGTTTCATTTGGGCAACCAAGCCTTGCATTTCTTTGTTGCACTGTTTGCATTTTAAAACATGCCCGTCTTACCCACAGGTAGAGGAACTTCATTAAAATATTCCCAAAGTGGGTTTCTTTCACAGCCTGCTGCTATTATAGGTTTTCCCTTCTAGCGAGAGAATGGTGTGGTAGATCTCAAATCAATGAAGGCTACACTCAGAAAGACATCAAGACTTCTGGAATATGCTGCTCAAACAGTTTCACTATTGTTTCTACTGCCTGTCCCTCCCTTCTCACATTTATCTCCAGACTTCTTCTCCTTGTCCAGATCTATTCCACCCCCAACAATCTTCTATTCACTGAACTTTTTGAAACTTTGAACTTTTAGAGCAAGGTAAGGGATTGACTCCTTGTACACAAATTTGCAGAGGGACAATAGATCTGAAGTCTGTTATTTCTCACCTCTATATATTATTTATTTATTTAAAAACATTTTTGCTGTTAAAAAGCATATCATCTCTGGAGACCCAAATCCATAGTTTGAGAACTGCAAAACTAAGGATCTCCGATGGTATCTTCTAGACTGAGCACTGAGTCCCATTGGGTAGATAGAAAGATTAACCTAAATAATCTATACAGAAGCCCCTGGAATCCCATAAGATTGACGCCCTAATCCATGAACTATTGGAACTCATCTATAAAACTTCTTAAACATTATATGAATATATTGTCTTATACTATAGAATTAGAATTTATAATCCCTATTCCATGATGAGATATATTTGAGCTAATATGGATCTTAATTAAAACCATCTTTAGATAGGTTTCTCCCTCAAAAAACATTTTATCAAAAAAATCCAATTTAAATAAAAAAATCTGTTTTTTTTTAAAATCATTGATTTTTATCCACCCTACAAGCTCCCTACAGGCCAGGACACACCACCTCAAAGCGGCACCAGACCCTGCCAGAACAACAGATGCAAAACCTGTAGACATATCTCCATGGGTACAATGATCAACAGTGTCCCCACAACACACCTTTCAAGTTCCATGGATCCTACACATACGTATTACAACACGTGGTGCACTTAACCAGTGCATTGAGTACCCTAATAGCAACTGTGGGTGAAACCAGACAATCACTATGCTCACGAATGAACTCACACAGGAAAATGATAAAAGACAAAACCCACTGGTGGGTGAACACTTTTCATAACGCGATCACTCTGTACCTGACCTCTCAGACCTCCTCCTCAAAGGAAACTGCGCCACGCTTTCAAAAGAGAAGCCTGGGGCTTAAATTCATAACTTTGTTAGACACTGAAAATCATGGACTGAATAGAAACGCAGGATTTGTGGCTTATGACAAAAATTTGTAGACCACTTAACCCCCTGCCCTCCAACCCCAGCCGCTCATTCCCCCACTTTCCTCCCTATGAATGGAGGGGTGTTAACAGGCTATTTTACCTTGAATAGTTCCTAGAAATAATCTGTTCAAACCTTGTATTTAACAATGACACTTTGAGTTCATTTCCCAGACCTGAAGCAGAGCTCTGAGTAAGTTGAAAGCTTGTCTCTCTCACCAACTGAAGTTGGTCCACTAAAAGATATAACCTCACGCACCTTGTCTCCACCAGACCATTTGACTTACTGATTATTTAAAAAATCTGATAGTATGTGTGTGTGAGAGAGAACAATCTGTCCAGTATTTTGGGAGCATTGTGTTTAGGAGTCAGTTATTTGCCTTTGTTTTCCTCTCCTCCCACTGTTTACCTAGGGCTGTTCAAATCCCTACCCATCCATAGAATCATAGAATATCAGGGTTGGAAGGGACCTCACGAGGTATCTAGTCCAACCCCCTGCTCAAAGCAGGACCAACACCAACTAAATCATCCCAGCCAGGGCTTTGTCAAGCCTGACCTTAAAAACCTCTAAGGAAGGAGATTCCACCACCTCCCTAGGTCACCCATTCCAGTGCTTCACCATCCTCCTAGTGAAATAGTGTTTCCTAATATCCAACCTAAACCTTCCCCCACTGCAACTTGAGACCATTGCTCCTTGTTCTGTCATGTGGTACCACTGAGGACAGTCTAGCTCCATCCTCTTTGGCGCCCCCCTTCAGGTAGTTGAAGGCTGCCATTAAATCCCCCCTCACTCTTCTCTTCTGGAGACTAAATAACCCCAGTCCCCTCAGCCTCTCCTTGTAAGTCATGTGCCCCAGCCCCCTAATCAATATCGTTGTCCTCTGATGGACTCTCTCCAATTTGTTCACATCCCTTCTGCAGTGGGGGGAACCAAAACTGGACACAATACTCCAGGTGTGGCGTTGCCAGTGCCGAATAGAGGGGAATAATCACTTCCCTCGATCTGCTGATATTTCTCGAACTCTGTTGTTATTTATCCATCTAGCAAGTGCCTTGTGCTGCATCCATATTTGTAGCTTCTGATCATGTCACTGCCATTTTGTGCGGAGCGTGTCATGGTCCATGCTGGGAGCAGGGCAGCTTTGTGGCTCAGTCTCCTGTTTGAAACCAGCCCTAGCAGGGAGCTGGACCCTCTCACTCCTCTCTACTGCCTAAGATTGTAGCTCGAGGTCATTATGTGCCCCATTTTTCATGCTGTTTTGCCTTGTCGTGCTTAGAAGCGATAGGATGTGATGGCACGTGAAATGCTGGAGGACAGACTCTCCTCCTGCTAGCTAGTACTGAAATGACTTGCAAAGGTCCATGATGGCAGGGTTTGCTGCTAGGAGCTCAGTGCTTTTTGCAAACCAGGTCACTTATTTACATGTCTAAATATGGACTCAGGGGCCTCCTTTGGCCTTTCCTAGTTTTTAAATCTTGGCCTAGTTATCCTGAACTATTTCTCCCCCATTTCCAGGACTGCTTGTTTTGGGCTGCCGCAGTCCCACAGCTGTGGCTCCTGTGCCAGCTCTTATTAGTTTTTTTAAAACTCTCCTCCCGAGGAAATGACTCCCTCTCCCTGGGTCTGTTTTCATTTAAGCCATAAACACACTTGGCTCTCCAAACACAGGCATGTGGGGAGAGCAGCCCCAGAACATTCTGCTTTTGCCTTCAACACATGAGCTGTCTGATTGTGGACGGAAGGGGTTAATTGCAAAGGGATGAAGGAGGGAATTGTGGCTGGTGGCCAGAGCAGGAGAGTGTGAGTCATGACTCCAGGGCTCTATTGTTGGCTCTGGCAGTGACTTGCCTTGTGACAGGTCACTTAACATGCTCTGTGCCTCAGTTTCCCCTTCTAAGGGTGTTGGGGATTAATGAGCATTTAAGGTGCTTGCATGGAAATATGGGGTTATGTTTAACAATGGGCTTACTCTGCTTCAGTCACAGCACAGAAAGAAACCACCACTCCATGTACTCAGCCTAACCCAAGGAAACCAAAACATAAACACATGTGTTTTAAATCCCTGAGACCAAGGCCATGGGGCACAACAAATATATCTTTGTTCCAGGTGTCAGCAAGGAGTTCACGGCTTGATGCAATCCTCCCTTGCAACCCCCGCCCCAAATATTTGCCTTTGTAATAGATTTATTCTGTATCTATCTCCTTTTGCAGATCATGTCAGAGGAAGGGACCAATCCAGCAAGCTTCTGATTATCCTGAGCTACTGCCGATGTCACCTCTGAGGCGTGAGCCCTTAAGTACATTGCTCTAATTAACCTGCAGTTTTGCTAGTGGATTTTATAGCTACAGGACTTCAGAGGTCCCAAACATCTACTGAAAAGTCTAAGCCTAGAGCGGATGTGATCTGGGTAGATAGCTCAACTTGAGCAAAGTGGATAGAAATCAAAATCCATAGAGAGGGTTGCAAATGGGACAGGCTCTCTAGGGGGATTAGCTGGTTCAGGGGCATGTGTGTGTACACAAATGCCCAGGTCCAGAATTCCCCTTTCAGATCCTGTGCGTGGTTTATACAATAGTTGTATCTGTTTGCAGGGCATAGATCCATTATCGGGGGACCCCACTACCTGTTAGTTCTGGCTGGTCCCTTTGAAGCTGCACTCACTTGGCAGTGAGTGGACGGTGTTACCATCTGAGAGCGGTTTAGGGGCCTCTTCTGTGAAATGATCTAGCAATCCCAAGATGTCCACTGGGGACATGGGTCCTCATCACAGAACCTCTAACTATCACTGGCCGGTTCAGGGAAAATATCCAGGTTGTAACTGTCCAAGAAGTTAATCCTTTCTACTGCCCCTACAGAGACAGCCTCTCCCAGGTAGAGACGAGGCACCTCAGGAGCTAAACAGTCTCCTGTCTGGTCAGGACGTGGATCGGATGGAAGACTCAGAGTGCTGGAGGAAATAACCATGCTGACTCCCTCCCTCAGAGCGGCCAGTGACCTCGATACCTTCCCAGAGGGCTGGCAAATTGGGGATTCTATTCTGGATGAGATGGACAACCAAGGCCCTGACTACGGGGTTCCTAACAGTCCCCTGGGAATAGTATCATTGACCAAAATGTCCTCGCCAAAGCCCAGTGTGGGCAATTGTTTCTTGCCTACTGCTCCTGAAATATCACTTACAGTTTCGGCTGTATACACTCTTTCCTCCCCACTGCCTGGCCCACACTACAATGAAGTGTTGCATGATATTAAACAGATGCTGCATTCCTGCCCAGTGATTCCCATCTGTGAAGCTTGTAGAGAGCGCTGAAGCCCTTTGCAAGAAAAAGTTCTTTGTAAGTGCAAGACAATGTGAGAACTATTATTGTTTTAGGAACGATCCAGTTTTGTCCAGAGACTGGGTTTTTTTTGTTCTGTGTTTGTGCAGCACCTAGCGCAATGGGGTCCTGGTCATGACTGGGGCTCCTAGGCGCTACTGTAAATCAGTCATAATGGGGAAGTGTAAACCGAGTATCAGGGAAGGGAACAATTCTGCATTAGCAGGGAGAGAGACTGGGTGAGGTCACAGGCGTGTCCCATCTCTCTTCTGTGAGCTCCCAGTCCTGCTTGTAAAGTGCTTTGAGAGAGGTGCTGCAAAAGCACAAAATATTCATTGTCCCATGTGCACTTTATGAAGTGAACAGAGTTTTGAGCAGGGCTCCCATTGAGAGGACAGTGGGCGAGATGGGCCCTGCCACATCTGTACGGGTGGTTGCCCTGTGCAGCAGGCAAAAGAAGTAATGTAACGCAGTTGTCTGGCTCTGGTCCTGGGATGACGTAAGGGGGATGTTATGCGATATCCTTGGGAGTGCCTGGCTGTTTGGGAATTGCTTGTCAGATACATCCTCTCTCTAGTTCAACAGTGAAGCTTTGTGGCGCTTGTGTTTATCTTGGTTGATAAATGGAGCAGCAAGGCAGGCTTATGAGTCATACAAACTTCTAGGATTTGAAAATATGAATTCCTTCACTGTTCCATCCCCTGTCTGCCTCCACTGTATGTATTCCCATCACCTTTCTCTGCTCCATGAGATATTCCCCTGCTCCAAATCTGCCTTCCTCTGCAAAAATCTATTGACGATCAGTAGGATTGTAAATGCACAGCAACAAGCTTCAGTTTAAAAACCAAACAGTCCACACTGGATATGTGGGGAGCAATTGAAAAGAAGAAGAAGAGAGGATTACTTTCATACTTGGGGTGGGTGAATATGCTTGCTTGATAGAGTGGATAACTTAGTGGTTTAAGTGTCAGTTTTAGGTTGCTGAGACTCCTTCAGGTTCAAGTCCTGGCAGGGCTAACTGAGTCCCAGTGCCGCGTTCTATCCACTAGGAAACATTGCCTCGCTAGTAGATAACTTCACCTCACTATACCCTTGAGATAGGAGTATCCATCCCTACTTTGCACAGGGAGAAGCTGGCGTGCAGGCTGGCAGATTGTCTTGCCTAAGCTCACTCTAGAAATCTATTGCAAAGCCAGGAATAGAAATCAGGTCTCCTGGTCACAGTACTGTGTTAAACCATGAGACAAAGCTTCCTCTGGGTGAGGCTCCTCTAACCCTTTTTGAGAGCTATTAATATAGCCAGGGCACATAGCAAGGAGCACATGGTACAGCTCTTCCTCTTTTGCCTAGAGCCGGGTTCTCTTGTTAGTTGGCATTAGAGGTGGAAGTTCTCTCCCCTCCAGATGATCTTCACTCAGGAACGGATCCGGCAGCAGCAGCAGGTGTGAACAGGCTTACAGGGCCTGGACTCCGAAAAAGCGTCTTGCACATAAACCACACAAAGCAAACTGCCAACGTCACTGGCGTAAGTGCCTCACGCCAACTCTACGACAAGTAATCCAACCTTCGCCCAAACTTGACACGTGGGCCAACATGTCAGTGTGAAAAGGGAGATAAAAGCTGCGTTGTACTGGTAGCTCTGATGGATCCTTCCTTCATGGGCGATTGTGCTACACAGTCCTCACACTCCTTGTTCACTTCATGGTAACTTGCCCTTCTTGTTCCTAGATGCAGGGCCATGTTCCTCAGTTCCGATTGGGCTTTCGGACGTCTCAAAGTTCAGATCTGACCCATTTTAAAGATGGCACTGTTTTTCATGGGAAGCATGTGGGCAATACTGGCGGGAGGGGGGAACTAAGACCTGTTGTGAAATTCTGATCCTAATCCAGATTTAGATTCGGACCCATTCCGAACGTGACAGGGTTGGGCCTCCTTGAAAGTCATTCTGGGACCCTTTAACATGTTGTGACCCCCAGTGGGACGATCCCAGGCCAAAAAGCGAACAGGCAACGGCTGTACACTGTACAGAACATACTGCAAGAGCAATGAACTATGTGGAGTGAAGATTAGTGCCCGGTCAGTGGGAATCAGGCGTTGACTCTGATCAGCTGTGGCCCAGATGTTGCCCTGATGTAGGGGAAACAATCTTCCTTCTCTTCCACCACTGTGTCTGCAAAGTTCTTTCCAGTGGAGCTGCCCTGAGTAGTCAGCATCTGGGTGAATCCTCTGTCATCCCTCACACCGTGAGGAATCTTCCATCTTCTCTGCAGATGGGTCTGGTGGTTCCAGACAGGGCTGACGGCTGTAGTGAAGACAGCTGCAACATCTTTGGTGGCATTCAAACCAGTTTCAATCCCAGAGGACCGAGCGTTTTGTGCTCACCACCTGTAACTTGGATTCATGCGCCTCGTAGTTAGTGACAGGAAAGGCTGAGATGGACAGTTCTGTGTGGGAAGGTATGGTAATTTATTCCCTCAAATGAGCAGTAATTAAGCCCTTACTGTCTAAGGTACATAGATGGTCCCTATTACCAGACTAGCTTAGCACCTCACAATCTTTAGTGTATTTACCGCACCACACTGCTGTGAGGTCGAGCAGTGTTGTTATCTCCATTGAAGTGATGGGAAACTGAGGCATGGAGCATAAGTGACTTGCCCAGAGTCACTCAGAAAGCCTGTGACAGGGCAGAAGCTTGAACCCAGGTCTCCAAAGTCCAAGGTAGTGCTTGTGGATCATCCTTGCTCTCAAGGAGCCGTGTCACTGGCTCTCACCAGTACTGGCTCTGTGTCTAGTCTTGGCCTTGTTAGAAGAAGGTTATTAAGCTGTGGTGGAAAGGCAGCTCGGGAGTCCTTGCGTTTCTCTGCTGGCATTGAGGCCTGGATTTGGAAGGGAGAATGTTCTGATCTTGATCCTTCAGAGCTGTCCACAGCAGCCTCTGATGCTGCTTCCTGTGTGGCTTTGCTAACCTACCTGCCGCCCGTCGCTGGAGTAGGCAAAGTCCACTCTTTCCCCTTTGACAGGGCTCAGGGGGCAGAGTGGGACAATGGCTGAGATCAGAGCTGCAGAATTATTATTGTGCAGATGACACACAGCCCAGCTGTGCTTTTGTCACACCCAGCTGGTGCACTCCCAGGGCTTGGCTGAGATTCGGAGTTAGGTGAGAGTTTGCTGGCTGAGGTTGCAAGTTGGTTGATGGGGCTGGCAGAGCAGCTGTTGGTGGGAATCTTGAGGATATCCCTGTCCCTGTTACCACACAGCTCTTTCACAGCAAGCACATTTATTCTTAAGGGGAATGCAGTACAGCGAAAATAGACTAAAAAACAGTCAAAGAACCCTTGCGCATGCTAAAGAGCTTACCAGAGCACACCCCACCTCCAGGCTCTGGTAGGTGTCAATCCTTCAAACCGTCATCAGACCTTCAAACCATCATCAGACCACTCTGCAACTGGGTTTTCCCCATGGTTTAAAGTTCAGAACTGTCTCAGATTCAGAACCAGAACCACCATGAACAGCTCAGTCTTTCCTTTATACTGCTTGGGCCTTTGATCTTGGGCCTCTGTAACGGGATCAGCAGACAGAGGCCCACTCCTCAGGGCCTTGCTTGAAGAGGCTGGATTTTTGCATAACTGGAGGTGGGAAATTTTCATTCACCTTCCCCTAGATATTACCCAGGAAAACTACGTAAGACTTCTTGTTCCAAAAGTCCGTTCTTGTCTGGCACATTGTTCAGTGTAGTCTGGGGAACTCCTAAGTCTCACATCTCCCCCTGGAGAGGTTCCATACGCTCCTGGCCTGCAATAATCCATAAACCATTCATTTAATAAGATGGACACCAAAGATACTTAAGCTTAATTCAATAAGCTCTCCTAAGGAGATGGCAGGAAATTGCCAAATCTGTCACAGTCTCTGTAATTAAACATCTGGGAGCTGCTGGCTCAAGGAACAGCTTTCCCTCGCGGAATTTGCCTCCTTTGCTGGTCTAAACTGTCTAAAGCCCAATTCTCCAGCATTTGCTTATTTGTTTTAGGGCAAAGTCCTCAGCTATTCTAGCTCCTTGGAAGAGGCAAAACATGGGCTATTTTTAAAACCTGATGTTGAATGCACACCTACAGCCAGGGTGGACTGGGAACACTTTATAAATAGTTGCAGAAATGCGGAATCTATGTATCATACCCTGCACGCAGGGCCAAGGAATTTCAGGGTGATTTTGTATTGTGTCACATCTAGCTTAACAAGTGGAACAAGTATCGTTTATGGGTGGGTAATAAAAATGCAGCAAATTCTTCCTTTCCAGCTGCAGGCTGTGTGTTCTTAGCCCTGGCAGAGAATTGCAGAGTTTAAACAGGATTCAATGGGGAAAAAAACTCTGGGAATAAGTGGAGTCAGACACTTGGCCATAGGGGTTGTTTCTCCCCTGGGACCTGATTCTGCAAAGTGCTGAACAAACACCAACTCCATTGAGTTCAGTGAGACTTGCTCCCACCTGCAGATGGACCTGATTGCCAAATCTGGGCCCAAGATGGAATTTTCCTCTGAATGTTATTGGCAGGAAGATTTGGAGGTTTTCTGTCTTCTTTCAGAGCAGGGATCGCCTGGTCAGATCAAACGGGTACGTTACACAGAGTCAACTTCCTGTAACTTAGCAGGGATGAGCAACACTGGGCCTTGGTCCTTCCTGTCATTCGTCTTGACATGCCAAGGTCCAGCACATACTGCTGTCTCATCTGCATTGTCTACCCCTTGTACTATCCCCAAACGATGGAATCCCGTTAAGAACATACCCACCAGCAACTGTTATCAGCTCGTCCCTTCTGCACTCCAAATATTAGTGATCACTCTTCCACTCCCAAAAAGCTGGTCTTTAAATCTTTCCCTTCCCACCTCTGATACCAAAAGGGGAGTCAGGTGGGACAGTGCATCTCCTCTATCATGACATACTTTATTTTTGACTTTGCTGCACTACTGGATCAACGAGTGGGGTGGGTGGGAGGAGGGGGGAGTGAAACTGACAAAGTCTCTGGACTCCACTCCTGTCAGCCAGGCCATGCTCCCTCTGGAGTGGGCAGAGTGGAGAGAGGACCAAGAGCAGAGCGCTAGGAAAGCGAAGAGCAATTAACGAGTCAAAATAAATTGGGGCAAGCTTGAGCCATGTGCTCTCATGTGAGGGTGAGTGAGGTTGTCTTCTAGGGGGTGGGTCAATGAGAGGATAACAGACCTAATACTGCTCAGAGCTCTCTAGAGTGATCGTTATAGCCCCAGGGATAAAGGCTTGGGCTTTGGGTGGAAGGATCGAGTCAGGGCTTAAATTCAGCTGGAGCTGTTCAGGGTGGAGCTCCAGTAAATATTTTCAAACTCGTAGGGCTGAAGCCCCCCAGCCCTGGTGCCCTGCAGCTGAAGCCTGGCGCCCCGAAAGCGGGGTGTGGGTGGGGGCTTCGGGAAATACTGTCTGAGAACTGAAGCCCTGGATAGAATTAGAGCACCAGTTCCACTGCTCTGTATATGAGAGAAAGAGCTGGACATGGAAAGTGCAGACAACAGATTCTTTACTCCGCCTCGTCCTGAGCCTTGTTTCACTTGGCTCTGATCAGGATCTGATGGTGCACAGGTTCCATCTGATGCAGGGAAACCTCCCTGAGTAACATTGTGCAAGCAGCACTTGTCCAGCAAATGTCTTGTGCAAGTCTATACACACCTAGAGCTTGATGCAATGGCTAGTGCTATGATCAAGAGTTGAGTCAGGCAGGTTAGTGATTGCATGGTGCAAGAAGGGAGCGAGTGCTGTGGTAGATAGGGTGTCCTGTGTGGAGCCGGGGAAGGATCAGACAGAGGGTAGTGGCTAGAAGAAGCACTTGCTGTAAGTGATGAGCGTACTGAATTGCAGATGTCACCTCACTCCTGGGTAAGTCAATGGCTTTAGACCATGCAGAGCAGTCCACGTGCTGCAGTAAGTTTCATAGCACTGCCTGTCAGGAAGGGCATGATAACGTGGGGAATAGCAACAAACAGACAGTTGAACCTACATTTGTTTCCCCCTCACAGTCCCAGAGCTTATCAGCAGCTATGACTCAGAGCCCGTTATCTCCCTCCCGCCACTGACTCAGACAGGAAGTTTGCAGTGTTGTTGTAGCTGTCCACTCCGTCACAGCCCAGATATCAGCTGCTGCAAGGTGACTCACTATTATTCCTTTAATCTTCTGGGGCCACATCCCCAGGTCTCACCTGCTCTCTCCAATTGAAACTCCTCAGGAAGTGAAGTCAGTGGGAGCTTCATCTGAGTAAGGTCTGAATGAAATCTCAGCCAGGAGCTCAGGGTTTGGCTCTCTTCAGGGGAGTGAAGCATGCTGGGACTGCGGGTGTTAGAAATAGCCTTGAAATGCTTTCTTTTCCCTGCCCATTTTCCCTCCCTTCATCTCCTCCTGCCTCCACCCGACAGCTACAAGCATGCTGCTATGCAAGTTTCCCCCGAATCCGTTCCGCTAGGGACGAGAGGGCATAGCACTGAGCAATTCCACTGGTCCCCTGGCTGGTTATGCCGTGGAATTAGGGTGACAATATTTCCCCAAGGGGAAACGGGACACCGCGTGGGGCTAGCCTGAAGCCTCCTTCCGCATGGGGCTGGTCCAAGCCCTGCCCCCGCCACGTGGCTGGGGCTGGCATCGCTGATCAAGTTGGCAAAAGCAAACAGGACAAATGCTTAGTTTTGCCAAAAAAGTTAGGACAGGGCTTCAAAAAGGAGACTGTCCTGGACAAAACGGGGTGTATGCCCCCCAGACGTGGAATCCTCCAAGCAGTCCTCATGGGCTGGTCTGTTGGTGTTTTCCCCTAGGAGCCTGGGCTCATTAAGAGCTGAGCTGGCGGTCTCTGGTCCCACCGTTTGTGGGAAGGGTTTATGTTACTGGCATCCTGGGGCCCCTGACCCTGCATACTGTCCAGATTAAGGAAACTCTCCTCAAAATCAGCTCAGCACTTCTGAGCATCAGGCCAGTGACTTAGGGGCCTCAGCAATCGGTCCAAGATCACACAGGAAGGCTGAGGAAGATGTGGGACAGAGCCCAAACTCATGACAATGATTCAGCTGTTTTGTAGATTCCTCAGTTCATCCCTCCCACCAACAGCTGCACACCACGCTTGGGGGATCTAAGCGAGAGGGGCTGTTACAGTTTTGCTAAAGTATGTAACAAAGGGAGGGAAAAACCAAAACCAAAACAGAACCACCCACCAGCATCCTTGAAAGCACTCAAATCAAGACAGAAGATGTGGAAGTTCCCTGGCTGAAGGCCGCTGTCCTAAACAATGTGCAAGTTGGCTCCAGGGGGCCAGTGACTAACGCGCACAGAATGCTGTGCTCAGATTTATCTCAATTATTCCAGCCACAGACCAATGTCAGAAGATGAAGTGTTTTGGAGTCTGATTCTGAAGTCAGTCCAGATACAGAGCCTCCCTTACACCACATCACAGTTCCAGGTGGGGACCTGCTGGTTCTTTAAAAGCTATTTTGGCCTTCGTGAAGGTGTCAGAGTGGCAGTCTGGAAAAACAAAGTCTTCTCTTGAGTCCACTTCCCCCCCACCAGAGCAGACACAGAACTGGCAGCAGCAGCCCAGGCTTCCCCAGACTGCTTTGCCAATGTATCCCAGCCCCATCCTAGCCAGCTGTAAGGGGGCAGAAAGTAATTCATTCTCTGTGGCCCATTTGTTCTCTTTGCTGACACAGACAAAAAAAGGACCAAGTGTGTAGGTGTTTTCTTGCTGCATGTGACACTGCTTACACATAGATACTTGTCTGCTTGGAGCTACACTAAGAATGGCCAAACCCATTGCACACAGAACAACCTTTAGATGGTAACCACAGCAGAGAGGCTGAGGACTGAAGGAGCATGGAGAAGGAATTCCCTTCCCATGGTTAGATTAACAGACTTTCAGGCCAAAGGGGACCATTAGGTCATTTATTCTGACTTCCTGTATAGCACAGGACATTGAATTCCACCTACTTATCCTTGTATTGTGCTCAGTAACTGGAGGTAATGTGAAGCACATTTACAGGGGATAGGTGTTGCTGTCTATGCTACACTTCTGAAGATTTTACTTCCTGGCTGGGAACTTTTTGGAGCACTCTTCTCCCATTAACATTTTAAAAGAAAAAGACCCAACCTAATAAAACAGCCATTGTCTCCTGGCAGGCTTTCAAAATGTACCTAATACTGATGCACAAGGAGAGTTGTGTCAGTAATACAACAAAAGCAAAAATGATTGGATCTTCTGATTATTCTGCCCCTGTTGCGATGCCTCCAAAAAACTTCTTTCTAGCCTTAGTTAGGCTAAAGAATTCTGCCCTTTTCTGTGAACCTCCATTCATTGTATTGTAACCTTGTTGTTCCAGCTGCCGCATCTGCATTGCATCTGCTTGTTGCATTCTGTCTGATGCTTAGATCATCAACTATCTGTAATGGGGTGTGTCTCTTTGTCTATACAGCACTGAGCATACCAGGACCCCAATCCCCGACTGGAATTCTTAAGTGCTACCATAATATAAATGACAGCAGTGAAGTAAGCACAAGAGAGGATGGAATGGTAGGATATTTACATGACAGTGGTACAATAATAGGATCGCCGAGCTGTTCAGCATATTCAGAAGTGATCTGGAAAAAGGCATAAACAGGGAGGTGGCAAAATTTACAGATGATACAAAAAATTACTCAGGATAGTTAAATCCAAAGCAAATTGCAAAGAGTTACAAAGAGATCTCACAAAACTGGGATCTCACAAAACTGGATGACTGGGCAATGAAAAGGCAGATAAAATTCAATATTGATAAATGCAAAGTAATGCACATTGGAAAACATAATCCCAACTATGCATATAAAATGATGGGATCTTTAGCTGTTAGCATTCAAGAAAAAGATCTTGGAGTTGCTGTGGATAGTTCTCTGAAAACATCCACACGATATGCAGCAGCCATCTGTAGTGGGGCGGCTTGCCCTACTCCTCAAGCACAGGGGTTAAAACAACCAAGCTAGACCGATTCGAGTAGCAGCCTGTAGCGGGGTGGTCACCCTGTTCCAGCCCTGAAGGGGTTAAAGCAGCCCAGAGAAAGGGCTGCCTCAGTGGATCTCATAAGCTAGGCTAATTGGGGAAGCAGCCACAGCTGGAGCCATGCCCCAATCAGGCCACACTTGGCCCTGTTATAAGGGCTCAGGTGTGGCCTGAGCTGTGTAGAAGACTCCCTCTCCTGCTGTAGAGGGAGAAGGACCTGGCTTCCTGAAAGCTGAGGGTGCAGGCAACTGAGCAGGACTGGGGAAAGGTGAGAGGAGCTGGGGAGCTCCAGCCTGGCAACTCCCCAGGCTGCAGGACTGATGCAAGGCCCACGACAAGGCACTGGGGCTGCAGGGGGATAGTCCGGGGGTTAGGCAAAGGCAGCAGGTCCAAACCCCACTTGCCAATGAGGAGTGGCTTTTACACTGCAGTCTGCCCCAGGGAACGGGATAGATGATGCCTGGCAGTAACCACTGAGGTGAGGCTGGGATAAAGGGTTGAGGGTTCCCTGGGGAGGGGAGACCCAGAGTGAGGGGGTACTGCTGAAGGGCAGACCCCTGAAGTTAAAGTGCGCTGGGGCCCAGGAGGGATGCAGGGCCTGAGGCAGGTGAGACATTGGCCAGCAGGGAGCGCTCCAAAGCTGAAAAGAGCTAATTCCCAGAGGACCAGCAGGAGGCGCCGTGCCGGTGAGCTTTTGCTTTGCAACGCCATCAAAAAGCTAACAGAATTTTAGGAGTCATTAGGAAAGGGATAGATAATAAGGCCGTTAATATCATAATGCCACTATATAAATCCATGCATACTGCGTGCACTTCTTGCATACTGTGTGCAGTCCTGGTTACCCCCATCTCATTTTTTTTTGGTTAGAATTGGAAAAGGTAGAGAGAAGGGCAACTCAAATGATTAGGAACATTTTCCATATGAAGAGAGAGTAAAAAGACTAAGGGCTTGGCTACACTTGTGAGTTAAAGTGCATTAAAGCAGCCCTGGGCCCCCTAATTCCTGACCCGTCCACATTGGTAAGGCACTTAGAACGCCTGGACTCTGCGGCTAGAGCGCTCCTGGTAATCCACCTCCACAAGAAGCATAACGCTTGCTGCGCCCTGGCTGAAATGCCAGGCGTCAGTGTGAACAAGGTATTGTCTTACTGCCCTTTGATTGGCCTCCAGAAACGTCCCATAATCCCTTTCAGTCAAGTGGCCACTCTTGTCATTGTTTTGAACTCGGCTGTAGGAATGCGGATATGCCCTTTCAAAGCTCAATTTCTGTGAAGGCCAAAACTATAATGAGGCTCAAAAAATAATTAGATAAGTTCATGGAGGAGAGGTCCATCAATGGCTAGTAGCTAAAGTGGTAGGGATGCAACCCCATGCACCTCTGGGTATCTCTATACCTCTGACTGTCAGATGCTGGGAGTGGATGGCAGGGGACGGATCACTCAATAATTGCCCTGTTCTGTTCATTCCCTCTGAAGAACCTGGCATTGGCCACTGTCAGAAGAGAGGATAAGCAGACAGACCATTGGTCTGACCCAGTATGGCTGTTCTTATGCAAAAATAAGAAATCTCAGGAGGTATAAAGAACCATTTTGAAACTACTGACTGCTTGAGCAAGGCATCAGGGGATTATAGGAATTCATTCTTAGCCCTGGGATATTAGTTCACTTCCAAACATAGGTTGCAATATGGACCATCTGGATATAATCAACCCTAAAGAGAATGGAATGTTGTAAATTTGGAGTTCTTCCAAACTGTCCCTCACTCTGCTCTATATATAGACACCGCCTCACTGTGTGCATAGTTCAACTGCAGTTTGAATGGTTTGGATATGATTGGAAAATGCTCGGCTACGTGAAGGGTCAGGAGTTGTAACTAGAACTATCTAGAACAACCATTAAACCTGTGTGTGTAGCAGAAAGCCAACCCAGACTCCACATGGAGACCTTTGTGAATCAGGTGATAAAACAGCTATGATATTAGGACTCCAAATTTGGACGACTGTCCCTACTTTGCACCCCCATGAGCATAGCAAATTTCAAGACCACCTGAGTCAGCATGTAGCTTTTAGTGCACTCAGAATCCGTCTTTTAGGGCTTGTCTTCACTAGCGCGGGGAGAGATCGATCTTATGGCGATCGATTTATCGCGCCTCGTCAAGATGCGATAAATCGATCACCAGCGGCGCCCCCGTCAACTCTGTAACTCCAGCTCGCCAAAAGGCGCAAGCTGGAGTTGATGGGGGAGCGCGCCGCCGCCGTGAGGACGGCAGGTAAGTCGGCTGTGGATACTCCGATTTCAGCTACGTTATTGACGTAGCTGACATTGCGTATCTACAGTTGATCCTCCGCCCTAGTGAGGACCAGCCCTTAAACAGTAAGGGTATGGTTACACTTACAAGATTATAGCGCTATTGGTTATAGCGGTCCCCTTATACAGCAATATGAATAGCGTTATTGTATGTCCACACTGAGATGCTCCAGCATTATAGCATGGCCACATTTGCGGAACTTAATACGGCATTAAGAGCAGCGCATTAGGGCATGTATCCCACAGTACACCTCTTCCTGATCTGGTGCAATGCCTTGTGGTGGGGGGGCGTCACTTGCGGGGCATTCTGTATCCTGTTTCAACTACCCATGATGCTTTTTGGCATATCCCAGCAATCCCTGTGTTTCCTTCCACCTCTGGCGCCATCTTTCAAGGGTTTCAGCAAGGCGCACTCCGTCTTCCATTGTCGTGTGCTGCAATGAATCCAGAACTGCTGAGGAACATGCTGACGACTGTCGCCAGCACATCTCTGTGTGCAGTGGAGTTATTCCTTGACATGCAGGATGACAGTGAGTCTGAAGACGAGATCGAAGTGGTGAACGCGTTTGACACGAAGCTTATTGTCTCATTAACGGACATGCTCACGGCTGTTGAACGCCGCTTCTGGGCACGGGAAACAAGCACTGAGTGGTGGGATCGCATCGTCATGCAAGTCTGGGATGACGAGCAGTGGCTGCAAAACTTTTGAATGAGAAAAGCCACTTTCATGGGACTGTGTGCTGAACTCGCCCCTGCCCTGCGGTGCAAGGACACCAGACTGAGAGTTGCCCTCCCGGTGGAGAAACGGGTGGCTATCGCGATCTGGAAGCTGGCTACACCAGACCGCTACCGATCGGTAGCCAACCAGTTTGGGGTTGGAAAGTCGACCGTTGGAGTTGTGCTGATGCAAGTGTGCAGGGCCATTAATCGCATCCTGCTACGAAAAATCGTGACTCTGGATAACGTGCATGACATCGTGGCTGGCTTTGAAGAAATGGGTTTCCCTAACTGTGGAGGGGCGATAGATGTGACCCATATACCTATTCTGGCGCCCGCCCACCTAGCTGACGAGTACGTTAACCGAAAGGGGTACTTCTCCATGGTTCTCCAGGCGCTTGTGGATCACCGTGGGCGTTTTACTGACATTAACGCTGGCCGGTCTGGAAAGGTGCATGACGCACGCATCTTCCGCAACACCGGCCTGTTCATAAAGCTGCAAGCCGGGACTTTTTTCCCAGACCAGAGGATCCCCGTGGGGGAAGTGGAAATGCCCATAGTGATTCTTGGTGACCCTGCTTACCCTTTAATGCCCTGGCTCATGAAACCGTACACAGGGAGCCTGGACAGCAGTCAGGAAAGGTTCAACTACAGGCTTAGCCGTTGTCGAATGACTGTGGAGTGTGCTTTTGGGCGTCTCAAGGCGCACTGGCGCTGTCTTTATGGGAGGCTAGACTTGGCTGAGGGTAGTATCTCTGCGGTTATTTCCGCATGCTGTGCCCTACATAATCTTTGTGAGCGGAAGGGCGAAGGCTTCACTCAGGCATGGTCCTCGGAGGTTCAACGCCTGGAGGCCACATACGCCCAGCCAGAGAGCAGGGTTCTTGGAGGGGACCAGCGCGAGGCTGTTAGGGTCAGGGAAGCCTTGAGGGAGCATTTTGAGGCTGAAAGCCTGTTCTAAAGTGAGGTGCAGATGGAGGGAGGGAGGGAGGGAGCATTCTTTTAACAGGAACAGGCATTTGCTTTTCTGTAGCCTGTAATAATGTATGTACACTTAATAAAGAAACCCATTTATTAAGAAGACAATTCATTTATTGAACAGGTACTTCAGTTGCTGAAAGAAAATATTGTGATGCATGTGAGGGGGAAGCCAGGGGAGGTGCAATGGGGGTGTCATGGGGTCAGTCAGAGATCGGAATATGTCCGGGTCTCTGAGTCTCCAGTGCCCTCACAGTGGCCATGTCCCCCGAACTCCATTTGCGGAGGGCAGTAAGGCATGTTATTAGGGGTAGACTGCAGTGGATAATGGTCCGGGGTTTGGGGGTTGTTCGGTGAAGACAGAGGGGTTGGAGGCAGCTGTGGATGGTGATAACCATTTGGCTGGTGATAGTGGCCTGGAGGGTACTGAGGCACAGAAGGGGAAGGGATTTGGGGCAAATGATAATTGGGGTGGTGGGTGCGGAGCTTCTCCTCCTGAAGGGTGACAATCCGCTGCATAGTCTGCAATTGAAGCTGCAGTAATGAGAGCAGCTTATTGGTGCTTTTCCGGCGGTGAATCGCATTCTCCTTCCGCTTCTCCTCCCTCAACTTGCTCTCATTCTCCCTCCACCTCTGTGCAACTCGATTCTCCTTACAGCCTGTTGCATTACTTGCTGTACAAGATCCTCTTTGCTCCTTCGTGGCCGCTTCCTCAGTTGCCTCAGCCTCTCAGCTGTTGATAAGAGCGATGGCGCAGGGGTGAAGGACGATCCTTCTAAAATAAAAAGATACATTTAACAGTGGTTCCCTTGTAAAGAGCAGACATGCCTATGATTCCCCCGCATTCCCCGTTTGCCTGTCCTGCAGACAGCACAGATACAGCAACGGAGCCCCTGCCATGCTGAGTGTACTCCAGAGGCAAGGGAAATGATTTTTTCCCTGCCCAAGAAAGCTGTGCCGGGGGAGGGGGTGGGGAGTGCCGGTACGTTGCAGGAGCCCCACTCTGAGCAGCAGGCAGGGGGAAGGATTTCTTCCCTGCCCTGAAAAGCTGTGGCGGGGGCGGGGTGGAGTGCCGGGAAGTGGCAAGAGCCCTACTCTGAACACTGTTCCAACATTCTCCGTAGGTGTTTGTCCTGGAAGATATCTCGTTGCTTCGAGTTACTGAGGAGCAAAGGGAAGGGATTTTAATGAGATGCGGCTTCCACCCAGGGCCATATGCAGCTTGCCTATGTGCAGCAATGCTCCCCCCACCCATTGTAGCACAGTGGCAGGGATTAGTGACCGTGACCGGGACGGGGACCATGCTGGCTCTCCCGGGAAACCTGCACAGGCGCATTGCAAGTGCTCTTATTGAGACCTTTGAAGAGATTACTGATGATGACTACCGCGATGTGATAGACTACATCAATGCACTATTCCACATGTAGGCAAGCATGCAAGCATCCCTTTCCACCCCAAGCTGCCAGCCTTCCCCATAGAAAAGCAGCTTTACCTCCGCAATCCGCTGCTGAGCTGGCCCCTGCAACCGCCAGACGCTGTGGCTGGCTGCCCTCCTGGGTTGAGAAGAGCTCCTGGCTGCATGCGTCCAGGGCCTCCTCTGTGCCCTGGGTCGCTGCCGCCTCGTCCTCATCCTCCTCCTCTTCTTCATCCTCCTGGTCTTCGTCCTCCTCCTCATCCCCCCCTTCACTGGTGGGCTGGGAAGTGTCCATGGTGATCGATGGAGTGACCGTAGGATCACCACCAAGTATCGTGTGCAGCTCCTTATAAAATCTGCAAGTCACCGGGGCTGCCCCGGAGCGGCCGTTTGCCTCGCGGGCTTTGCGATACACATTCCTAAGCTCCTTTACCTTAACACGGCACTGCAGAGTGTCCCGCTCATGGCCTCTTTCTGCCAAGGCCCGTGATATCTGCCCATAGGTGTCAAAATTCCTGCGGCTAGACCGCAGCTGAGACTGAACAGCCTCTTCCCCCCAACAGCTGATGAGGTCCAGAACCTCGCTATTGCTCCACGCTGGGGATCGCCTATTGCGAGGAGGCATGGCACGTGGAGTCATGATGATCAATCAGAATGATCACCTGCAAGGATTCCCTGAGAGCACGCCACACTTGGCTGGAGCAAACAGGAAGGGGATTTTCAAATTTCCCTGGAACTTTAAAGGGCGGGTCTGACGTGTGGTCACCTGAGGACAGGACAAAAGAGTTTGCAAGTGATGACCAGAGTGGCTCGAACGGGAATTATGGGACGGGCTGGAGGCCAATTAATGCGCAGTGGGTGTCCACATTCTTGCTGTAGCGCTACAGCAGCTGCGCTACAGCCCTTATTCCCCATGTGGAGGTGGATTAACAATAGCGCTATAACTCAGCAGTTATAGCGCTCTTTGTGCCTTGCCAGTGTGGACGGGGAGGAGGTTATAGCGCTCGTGGGGGCTTTATAGCGCTATAACGTGCCAGTGTAACCATGGCCTAAGTGACTTTCAGGCTTAACTCGAGCGGAGCTGCCAATATGTTGATTTGGATAGCACTTGCCGTAATGGAGTGAAGTTAATCACAGGACAGCTTAAGAAAGAATTCCTGGTATTCAGCCTAACCGTAACGATTATTAGACTGTGCAGTCATTTCCCAAAGGAGATCATTTGAGCCCCAGCGCTTAGATTATTTAAAGCAACACTAAAAATCATGGTCTAAATCCTTCAGTCCTATCTCAGGCAAAACTCCCACAGAGCTCAATCCTACTAGTCCAGACCTGAACTTTCTCCCTAAAATATTAATACCACCGAAGATTTCTGACCAGCGAACGAATTTTAAAAATACATTTGACTTTCTACCATTGACGCTATTTGGATGCTTTTTCATTTCGCTCAGCCAGAACAATAAAATTGAAGAGTCAGTTTCATTTTTGTTCAGCCCTTTCATTTTCTGCTCCTTGCACAATGCTGCACTGCTTGGGCTGCAAACACAGCAAGTCAATATGTATATCCAAACAAAACACTGCTTTCAGAGGATTTTTTTTTAAACAAAAAATTTGGGGCAAAATTTCCATTATTTTTATGATCAAAATACTAGCCTGGGAGGGAGCAAAGACAGCTGCATTTTTAATCCACCTCCACCACTGACTTGGTGTCTTATTTTGATTGAATTACTTAGTGGCTCTGTGCTTGTTTTCCGCACAATCTGTAAGAGAAAGGTGATATTTACCTGCCATACAGAAGGGTTACAAAATAAGAATGTGTTCATGTAAGTTCCATGGGATTCTTAAATGGAAGGTTGCTCTAGAAATGCAATATCTCATTGTTATTTTATTTAAACCTTTTTATAAAACCTCATCCTGGGACGTAAATTAGCCAGCTAGTGTCTCTTTAAAACTAGACTGGGTAAAACGCCGAAGAGCATCTGAAGCACACACAGTGAGAATAACTGATGGAGGGTTTAATAGAACACAACTATTGTAGTAGAAAATTCTGCATTGATCCCTGTGACGGCTGACTAGATGATCTGGTAGATCTTAGGGTGGTGGCCATGTTACTCTGTATCAGCAAAAACAATGAGAAATCCTTGTGAAGTGGGTTTTAGCCTCTAAAGTGCCACAAGGACTCCTTGTTTTTGCTGGGAGATCTTGTCCATCTTCAGTTTCTATGACATGATTCTGTCTTTCAAAAGCGGTTGCACTGTTATGTAACTTTAGGGAGGATCTCTGCGAATGCAACAGCAAGGTCACAATAGGTCAGAGCGGCCAACCTGTGGCTCCACAGCCGCATGCGGCTCTTCAGAATTTAATATGCGGCTCCTTGTATAGGCACCGACTCTGGGGCTCGAGCTACAGGTGTCAACTTTCCAATGTGCTGGGGGTGCTCACTGCTCAACCCCTGGCTCTGCCCCCCATTCCACCCCTTCCCGCCCCCTCCCCTGAGCCTGCAGTGCCCTCGCTCCTCCCCCAAGCCTCCTGCACACCATGAAACAGCTGATCGGGAGGTGTGGGGAGATGCTCATCGGCGTGGCTGCTGACGTGTTACTGTGGCTCTTTGGCAATGTACATTGGTAAATTCTGGCTCCTTCTCAGGCTCAGGTTAACCACCCCTGAAATAGGTGAAGCCACAAAGCCACTGTCTCGGGACAGAACTGTATCAAGCTACACAGTTTGCTTTGATCTTGCAAGTGTGCACGGTTGTTGCGATCTGACCCAAGTGTAGATGGAGTTTGCTTGCTAGCCCTGGTAAGGCACTAAAAAAAGTCTCAACCCCCTGGCACTTGATGGCTTACTTGCCTGTGCCCAGGGTGAGCCAGGGGTAAGGTGAAGGTGTAGAATGGGCCTCTCTAAAGAGGCATGGACTTAAGTGTGATGCTAAGCATGTTAATGAGGCACTTAGCTAAGTACGTCCCTAAGCAGGAGTACCTGGGTGGCTTCACAACAGCCCTCTCACATCAGGCTGGATTGGATTCCCCTCTGCTCATCGCCTCTCACATCGCTCTTCTAGAAGCACATGCAACTTGGGAGAGCAAGTTTTCCATGGACTCGGCGTGAATCTCCTCTCCAGTGGGGCGGGCGCAGTGTGTGCTGGTGTAACCCTCCTGGGTGTGCTGGTCTGTCCCATCTAGAGGCCCCAAGACCACTTAGAGAGAGAGAGATTTAAAGAGTCTGCTTTATAGCCTTAGCTCAGTGGTCTTCAAACTGGGGTGCGTGAGACCACTCCCGGGGGTGTGCGGCCCCGGCAGCTGGAGGAGCCGGGCGGCTTCTCTGCAAGTGCCACAGCGGCCGCTGCGGCAGGAGGAGCAGGGCGGCTTCTCCTGCCGCTGGGGGCTGCTGCAGCACTTACAGAGCAGCTGCTGGGGCAGCCCAGCTCCTCCTGTCTTACTGGAAACCCGGGAGGTTTCCAATAAGGCAGGATGAGCCGGGCTGCCCCAGCAGCTCCTCTGCAAGAGCCGCGTCAGCCCCGGCCGGAGGAGCCGCGTCGTGGCTGAGACCCGGCCCTGGGAGCCAAGTGCCACGCGCTGCAGCTGCAGCCCCGGGAGCCGGGAGTCGCGCGCTGTGGCTGAGACCCGGGAACTGGGCGACGCAGCTGAAACCCTGGGAGCTGGAAGCCGCACGCCGTGGCTGAGAGCCGGGAGCCGCGCGCTGCAGCTGGGAGCTGGGAGCCAGGTGCTGTGTGCCGCAGCTGACACCCGGGCCCGGGAGCCAGGTGCCGCGGCTGAGGCCCGGCCCCAGGAGAC
Source organism: Dermatemys mawii (assembly GCA_007922305.1). Taxonomy (NCBI): domain Eukaryota; kingdom Metazoa; phylum Chordata; order Testudines; family Dermatemydidae; genus Dermatemys; species Dermatemys mawii. The sequence continues at coordinate 5,203,415 of ML677326.1, forward strand.
GAGCGCCACAGCGGAGATGGGCCCTAGGAGCCCGGCACCGCAGTGGGGACCGGCCCCAGGAGGCAGTCAGGGGACAAGCAGTGGGGCGTTAGAGGGGAGCAGTTGGGGGGTAAGTGGGAGGGAGTGGATGGATGGGGGTGGGGCTTACCCTGTGGGGGTGCCTGCTCAAAAAAAAATTTCTACTAGGGGGTGCGCATTCAGAAAAGTTTGGAGACCCCTGCCTTAGCTAACAGCCATGCAGAAGAGGCTTATGCAATAAGCTCCAGATGTCCCCGGTTTAATCCTGCCCACCAGTGAGCGGGGTTTGTTGGTGTTATACTGGCTCACTGGGAAGCGGGTCAGGACCACCCAAAGGAGGATATTGGGCCACCTGAACTGGAGAGACAGTTGGTATCAATGGAGCAGCTGTCTGAGTGCCACTTGTCAGCCTAGGGACATTCCAAATCCCAGAATGGCAAGGACTCACCTAGTGATAGGGCCCAAATGAACCCCCCAGATCTGCACATAACAGAACTGTAGAGGGGTTCAGGTCTGGCCAGGCATTCAGGGCTAAAGCCCACATACTGCTATGAAAAATTCCATCTGATTTTTAAGGAGTAAAACACCCATAAAACGTAACACCCTGCGTGATCTACGAAGACTCAGAATGAGTACAGGAGTTGGAGATACGAGTTCCTAGGACTTTGTCCTGCCTCTGCTGCCAATAGGTGATGTGGCCTTAGACGATTCACTGAACCTGTCTTGGTTTCCCCATTTGTAACATCTCCCCAGTGGTGGTGTCAGGGTCAGACAATGTTTGTACCTTGCTTTGCAATGCAAGCCCCTATTGTCCTTTGAGTTATACAGACGCAATCCATGAATATCAATGGAGCTGCACCAAGTGTATCAGAGAGCAAAATCTGTCTGCTATGAGAGCTTTTCCAAAGCTGGAACACTGACTCAGAGGAAAGACTAGTGGCTACTGAATTACCAGTTCCACTTCTGGCTGGATTCTCCTAGGAGGGCGCCCAGCCAAGAATTGACCAGATCTTATGCTGCTTAGCTGATAAGAGCACAGCTGAAAGTCTCAGACAGCAGCTGGAGGCTTATTACACATAGAACTGAGCTGACTTGACTTGGTCCCTCTTGGCTCCTGATTTTTTACCTTCCAAACAGAGCCTATCCATCCTTTTTAAGCCCCAAGCTTGTGTTTTGACAGCACCGTCATGCTTCTAGGACATCATGTTTCCTTCTCAGGCATCTTACAAGGTTATTAAGTGACCGCTGCCTTGGCAGGGGAACTCTGCAACCGCAGGAGCTGTTCCATTCTGCCTGGAGATCAGGAAGGCCATGTGGATTTGGGGCAAAGCCTTGTTTGGAGGCCATGTGAGCTGTGTGCTCCCAGAGCTTGGGCTAATTATAGTGGGTTGTATCTGTTTTACTGCACCAGCGCTGAAAATGCGACACTGCCTTCATCATTCCATTTGAAATATTGTTAAAGGGAATCCGGCAACTTGAAACCTACTCAATTTTTTTTAAAAAAGGCAGAGTTGAAGAGTTTCACCCCCTCCCTCTTCCCCTAGACTTATTATTTATTTATGATGTGTATTACAGTAGCACCTAGAAGTCCTGGCCCAGGGCTCCATTTGCTATCGGTTGTACAAACACAGAACAAAGTGACGCTCCCTGCCCCAGTGAGCTGACAATCTAAAGAGGGCGCCCTGCCAGTTTTGTGGTTTTACACTCTCACTTACCTCTTTGTCAAGAGATTTCTCTCTCCTTCCTATGGAAAATCTCCCACACAAACAAGGGAAATTCATTACCTACGTGAAAGTGACTAAACAAAAGGTGCACACACAATAAATACACTCAGAACAAATGTATCTCTCTCTACTCCCTTTCAGTTACAAGAAATAGCTCCAAGCTCACTAATATTAACAGGGCGGTTCCACTGACTTCAAAGTGCTTTGGATCAGGGCCATGGTCTGCTTCGGTGCTGTTGAAACAGTAGCAGGTAAATATAGTGCAGGCCATTGTGATTTTTTGTTTTGAGTTGGTGCCCCTCAAACGTCCAAAAAAACAGCAACATTTTCATTGCAATTTGCCTTCCTGTTCTGTAAAGTGGCTAAGCACGGGCTTGGGATGGGCCAGGACTCCTGGGTCCTATATCCAGCCTACCACTGATTTTCCTCCCCTCAGTTTTTAAAATGCTGAAAACAAAATATGTTACAAGTGACTTTTTAACATGCTGTGAAAAGGGACTGTGGTAATAACAGATCTGAACTGCCACTTGGATGTGTTCAGGGTCAGGGCTCCTGACTTTAGTGCGAAAAATAATTTCTTAATGCTTTTTGCTCCCGATAACTCAGCATGAGCCGGATTCTACTCCTTGTGTTTCATAAACAGAATTGGTTGCAAAGCTTCAATTGCAAGACCAATCCGCTACTCCAGTAACATGAATCTATCTAGGTACTTATATGGCCTTTGTCATCACTGTCTCCAAGCACCTTCACAACATCTCTGAGTCAGAGGAAGCACTGTCTCCATTGGACAACTGGAAAAGGGTACATCTGTACTATCTGCTGGATCGGCGGGTAGTGTTCGATGTATCGGGGATCGATTTATCGCGTCTCATCCAGACGCGTCTCATCTAGACGTGACAAATTGATCCCTGAATCAATGGCAGGAGGAGTAAGCAGAGTCAACGGCGGAGCTCCCGCAGTCAACCCACTACCGTGAGGCCGGCCAGGTAAGTTGAACTAAGATGCTTTGACTTCAGCTACGCAAATAGCATAGCTGAAGTTGCGTATCTTAGTTCGACACCCCTCTCCCGCAGTTTCGCCCAGGCCAAACTGTGGCATTGAGTAGATTAAGTGACTTGCCCATGGCCACTCAGGAAGTCTGTGGCAGGGCTGAGAATTGAACTTAGATCTCCTGCATCCCAGTTCAGTGCAATGGAATTCCTGGGGATGATGCAGGAGATGAAAAGACTTCAGCTTTACTCTCATCCCATTGGTTGAGTTTTCAGGGCTGGCAATGAGTAAATCTCTTTTTACATGAAGACTGATCACATTTGATCTGGAGTAAAAACAAAAATATATCCCATGGAATGCCATGATGCCATTTCTACTTTTGTCCTGAGCCAAAGTGAATTTTCCAATGCAATTACCCACATCCCCACTTGCTCCCAGCATCCTTCACACACGGACCTCTTCAAGGAGATGGGCTTGACACCATGTCAAACAGCACAAGGTATGCCCCTGTGAGGCCAGTGGGGAATGTGAATTCCAGGGTGAGGGCTTTCCACTGAAAATGCCAAATCGCCTCTGGAGCAGATTCGTTCCTGGCATCGGCCCAGGGCCGTTCAGTGGGTGAACTTGGCCCTCTGGTCACCTAGCTGTCAGAGGGGAGTACCACTGAATTTCTTTTTAGCCTGCACGGATGTTATGAGCCCTAATGATGGTTCGGAAAGTGCTTGGAGATCTTTGAATGAGAGGTGCTGGGCAAGGGTGGGAGAAAGCTATTGCTAGGCCCAGCAGAACTCCGAGCTGGGAGAGATTGCATGCTGGATGGTGTTTGAGGGTCAGCGGCAGAGAGAGGCCACACCTTGGAAAGTACAGAAGGGCCGTGTGCGTGTGGACGGGGGCCAAGGTAGTAAAAGCCTGTCAGGAGGAGAGCAGGATTCCTGATGGGACCGGGCAGTGGGACATGGAGAAGAGTAAACTCCCCCCCCGTAAAACCAGGAGAAAAGCAAAGCAGCTGCCTTGTGGGTGAAAGGCTGGCTGGCAGGGGAGCGGAGAAGGAGAAATGATTGTTCCTACCATTAAATGAGTCTCTGCAGTGAGTTTGGAGCCGAACGAGTACACTAGTTAAGAGCCACGTTTCTCCCAGAAGAGACTGAAGGACCCACCTGGGAAAACCAAAGGAAGCCCAAGGGGAAGCTGAATAGACTGATGTGGTCTGGCGACAGGGTGGCATTTGGAGGAGTGAGGGGAGAGGAGGTCAGAGGACGGAGAAGTGAGGTGGAGGCTGAGAGCAAGTAGTGGCTTTCAGGGTAGAGGGCAGGGCAGGGAGCAGAGAGAGGTGACAGAACCCACAGGAGCCCGGCCCAGGTAGAGAGGTAGAAGAGGAGTTTGCTTTACATTTCCCCTGCCTTCCTGCACAAGTGGCAGCCTCTTCCACTATTTTCTCTTCCTACAAGAGGTTTGGGGACAGGAGACGGGACAGCAAAATCAGAATTAGCTCCTCCACTCCCACGTACCCCTCCCGCCCCTGCTGCCGCCTATGGGGCAGGACTTTGAACACCATTTAGTTCTGTCCCTGGGCGTTGCCCCACAGGAGCAAAGCCCTGGCTTGTCCAGTCCAATATGACACAGTAAGGCAGCTTGCCGGTCCCAAGCCAACGCTGCCCTGTTCAGCTGTGGATGGAGCTTGGCCCACTAGAATTAGATGAAAGCCATGGAGAAGTCACAGCAAATGACACCCGAATGTGCGACAGTAACTGACCTGTTTTTCTAGACACTCTTCTGCAGGCGCCCTTTAAAGCCATTGTTCATTTTACCTTCTCCCCCTTAGTCTCCCGGGGTTTGACTCAGCAGTGCTTACCCAGGGTTGTTCAATTGCTACACCACATAATATCCTGGGCTACTGCATGTGATCCTGTCTTCTGCTAGTGGTTGGTCCCAGCAGGAATAAAACCCTGCTGCTTACTGACCTCTAGCAGAGCTTCTCTGGTGAGAGGGCTGAAGGTCCCAGGTTCACTGCCACAGTATGTAGGCAATGTAGTTGTAGCCATGTCAGTCCCAGAATGTTAGAGATACAAGGTGGGTGAGATAATAACAGAAGTGGATCCCATGAAAGATATTATCCACCTCATTCACCTTGTCACACTTGTCTGGGGCAGAGAATCATTTATTATTTGCTTACCAAGCACTAGCACAATGGATGCCAACTGCAGTATAAATGTTACATCACAAAAATTCTTTGTATGGATAGACAGAGCTCAATCAACCCCCCCGCCCCTGCCCAAAGTGTCTATCCTGGACATTTAAAATAACAATTCAAAAGAGGAAAAATCCTGAGATCGTCAAGAGAAATGACAACTCTATCCCTTTACCCTCAGACCTTAGGTGTCAATTCACTTGCATCACCCATAGGTCTGTTTGAAAAAGTCTGGATGAATTGCCATCAAAAGCCTCTTGCTGTGGGTGTTCTCCAACTACCAGACACCGGGACTAGGCACTGGATCACTCAATAATTGCTCTGTTCTATTCATTCCGTCTGAAGCATCTGTCATTGGCACTGTCGGAAGACAGGATATTAGGCTAGATGGACCATTGGTCTGATCCAATATGGCTGTTCTTATGTTCTTCTAGTAATTATATATGGGCTGTTCTTATGAAGTTTTATCTAAGCCAAGAGAGAAAAAAAATCTCCATCCTTAATACACATTACACATTGCAAGAGCAGGCGGAATAATGAGCAATGAGATAGCAACAGACTATTACAGATCCGCACCCCAAGCAAATACATCCAAACGTTTAACGAGGGATGCATGAATAAAATCCCTTTCACCTTGGATAGTATGGGCAGGTAAATCATGGCACAAAGAACAAAAATGAAGTTTGAAGGGACAGTGCTAAGTTAAAAGATACATTTACATCAATGAGCAGTGCAAACTTATGAAAAGTCCCTGCCCCAAGGAACTTATTGTGTTAGGAGCTGGTTGTTTACCTAATACACTTGGAAAATGAAAGTATATCAGTCAGTTACTATTGTTCATAGTCTGTTTTTAGTCAGTTTTACTGTTGATACGCCTTCTCGGCCCCCTTCGTCTGCATATTTTCTGCCTGGAACAGAAACTGCTGGAGGGCCTTGTCTGTTTATCTGTCTGGAAAACACCATGCACGCTGTTTGGTGCTATGCCAATAACAATATTAGTCACACCTGGGTGCCTAAAGTTAAACTTCATAAATACAAGTGGCCTTATATCAGAAGGGCTGAGTGCCTGTAGCTCCCATTGAAAGGAATTATCCCCATCAGCCCCAAAGAGCTTAAGTAAATGTACCACAAAGCTTGCAGACACCAAGGTGATGGACACCATATAAGAACCTAGAAAGACAGATGACAAAGTCAGGGATATAAAATTCCTAACTCCTGGTCTCACAGTAAATCCACCAACCTCCATCTGCCCCCCAGAAAAAGGCCATAATAGTCCTCCTGATGAGGATTAATAATAATACAGAGCGTTAGTCATTAGTTCACTGATAGGAGGAGTAGAATCCACATCATACTAGGTGTGCCCTTTAATTTGCTCCTGCCATCTATCTAGAACTATCTCCAAGGCTGCCAGGTCAGAGAATTTTCTCAGGTTCAGGAATGCTTTGATCCAAGCTTTTGTTTTAGCCTTCAATAGACATGGGAACCAACAGTGGCTTTCAGACTTGGAGTTGGACTTGAAGCCAAGCTTCCCTAAAATTTTAAAAAGCATGCTTGAAACGAGCTCCTTTGGGTTCAGGCTGAGTGGCAGGAGAAAATACTAGGTCATGGCCAAGCTCTGTTTGCTTATGCAGCCTACACAAAACCACACACCTGGAAGGCAAAACCCAAACAAGCCATTAGGCAAACAGTGGGAAGTGATCCCAAATGACAGAGCAACTGAGCTATAATGAGAAAGTGGGGCCAAGTAATGAGAGATGATTAACTTCTAAAGCAGAATTAAGATTGTTTGTATCACTCTGTAAATCAGGACTTAATGATGCAGGTAGCAGCATCACTAGACAGTCACCACCAAACTCCACGGGGGAAGAAGGGCACCCTGAATCTCAACTGTAATCAAAGCAATTACATAATGAGGGAGGGGTGTGGTTTCCATGGTTCTGTGGAGACTTGGCAGACAAGAAAGTGCCATCGTAAGTTTCACGCAAGACTAAATTCCAGTTGTAACTAAGGCTAGCAATAGTTTTAACTCATTCCCAATGCATACGGCAAGCAACTGGGAGCTTGAGATCGATGAGGTTAAAAAATGGAGAAATGGAGTAATTTAGGGTAGAGAGAAAAAAATAAATGAGAAAAATCGCACCATAAAACCATCATGGTCAGTCAAAACACAAGTTAATACAAATGGGTAGAATTTTAATTTGACACAGATGTGTGGGTACTTCAAGGCTGCCATTTACTGACCACCCCCTTGTGACCAGGAGTTCCTGTGCAGCACCCCAACTCTGTTCCCTCTGGGGACTGGGTTAATAGCCAAACACAATTCAAAATAGTTCAATGTCCCCAAAATAACACCCATTACAGCAACACAAAAGTTCAAAGATGTCTCTGGCTCTTTGCTGCACACACAGCTCTTATTCTGCCTCAGACTATCCTCCTGCCAGTCCTCTCTTTCCTGGCAGGAGTTCACCCTCCTCGTTTTCTTCTCCCTGTTTTGAGGGAGAAGGTCTCATACATACCGCCCTCCATTGGAGAGCTTCCCCACGACTGGCTGAGATAGAAGGGAGCCCTGACCATCCTACACTGCGGGGATCCTGATATTGGGCCCTTAAAAGGATAGCAGCCTGGCTTTCCCCCATCCAGTTACCAATTCCCCAGGACCGCTTCCCTTCTTCCCAACACAAGGCCATTTCCCACAATGTCCCTTGAATGGGGTCTCCTGGCCTCTCTGGTCTTAAAGGGCCAGCACATTCCATTACAGATATTTAGACCAGATCTGGCACAATAAATATTTCAGATTATGAACAACCCCCCACCCCACAATCGTAAAAAAGCATTAAGTCTGCAGAGCCAAGCACTCCGAAATGAGGAAATGCTAGAATTCAGGTTGCCCATGCAACTGTAGCCCACATGCTTGCATTGTAGCATTTAATGATGTAAGTAAAGGGAAAAACAGAGTCCTCAGAACAAAAACAAGATGTAGCCTCCCCACCGTGTGCCTGCAGACTTGCTAGAGCCAGGTAGGGATACTTTGCTGGATGGGCAAGAATCATCCAGAAATGGCATGGGTGGGAGGAGGGCATTTGGTGGGCTCATTAGCTGTTTGGAGCTATTTGGATGATTTCCATTGTGGGCAAGCAGCCTGGTAAGTCACATCCAGAGTCACTGAGAGTAGAGTCATTAAGAATCCAAGGTGATGGGAAGAAGTTCATAAATGGGAGGAGCAGGAGGACTCGGTGGTAGAAGAGCACAAGGACCAGGTGGGCCTGATTGTGAGGCTTTTGTTCCAGGATCTTTACCAGATTGCTGTATTAAACTGCAGACTCCCTCCCTGACTTCACTGGAGAAGAAGAAAACTAGATTTGCTGTGGGTTGTCCAAAGCACCCCTGTTGCTGCAGAAACTGAAGGAGTTTGAAGGAGACTCTGGGACAACCGCTAGTTTCCCACACTTCGAGGAGATGGTGACAAGGGTAAATCCTCATAGGGAAGAGCTCTAGGGGAGCGGATGCACTTGTGTGCAGAATTCCACTTTGCACTGAACTTGCATAGTAACGTCTACTAACCCTCGGTGGGCAAACCCCTGAAAGCATTGGCTTGGAAAGAGTTGTTATTGACAACAATCACAGTTGTGTCAAGGATTAGAAATAAAGGGTCGTGTAGCCCTATAGCTGTCGATTTAGGGTGTTTCTTCAGAGATTTTATGTTGCTGTCTTCAGACCATGTCTTGGACTGCTTACGAGCCAGCCAGCCAAACAAAACAGTTCTTTCCTCTCTCCCTACCCTGAGAGAGGGAGAATCAGAGTAAAAGTAAAAACCTAAGTATCTTGGTCACCTCTTTAGGGTTTGACTTATCGGCAGGTTCTAGTGTCCTTCACCCCCACTTTATACCTGGTCCATATAGTCTCAGGGATGGCTAGGTCTGTAACTCTCTTCCCTTGTCCCAGTCTGTCCCTGTAGCCAACAGTCTCCCATATAGTCACCACCCCTTCTGCAAGGGGGCTTTCCCTTTTAAAGCTTTCTCCTTCCAGGGAGAGCAATCCTGGTAGGTGTGTTAGGTTCATGCTGGCTGTACTCGTAGAGCTTTCTAGCTTCCTCTCTTCTAGAGCAGAGTGTGTCCCCTCATGCTTTCATATCGGAGATTTAACTCCATTTCATAGAGGTACATGTCGAAGTCCTGAAAAGAGTAGACACAGGTCACCACAGAAACATAAGCGGAGGTACAGGAAGAGGAAAGAAATATCACAGCAGATGTTAGCATATCACTCCCCCAGCCCATCACATGGTCTGAATTCAGTCCCCTTGGGTATATGCGTTATGAGCTATACTTGTCAATGATGTGAGCACATACTGTTTCCCACAGGATTTCTGGACGATATTCCTGCCTCTGCTGAATGTTTGGCATCACCGCTTTGATGCACTAAGTATCTCATGATGCTTTGGAGAGAATGACCCAGCAATGCTGGCTCTGCTAGGCAGGGGTACCTCCAGCTTGTATGGATTGTGTGCTCTTGAGGGGGACAGAGAGTGAGGCCAGCCCATGAACACAACCCTGACCCCTGTCACTTCCCCATGGGAGTGCTTCCTCAGAGTCAGTGCTTAAAGGGGTGCCGAGGCTAAACTAATTAGGTGCCTGGAATTCAAGCAATTTTTTTTTACATTCATAATTGATGCAGCAAGCCCAGAGGTGCCGGGATTATGAACTGCAGAGCCCATAGGTGCCGGCCCCCAGTCCTGGCACAAATGAAAAGTACTGCTCTGGGCGTAGATGGAAGGAGGTAGCAGATCCCTCTCTGACCCCAGTCAAAGGCTTCCCGTTCCTTCTGCGTTTCAAGAGGCATATCTGTTCCTTGGTAGCATCCAAGAGTGATGGAAAGAGGGAGAAATTAACTGGAACAGTGAGGGAGAAGGGGAACTACCAGGACAAGTCTGTAGGAGACACTCAGGGCTGTAGAGGAGAAGGCTTTTATCCCAGAGAAGGCGAGAGTGCGTGGCGGGACGAGGGGGATGCTGGCACAAGAATCATCCTCATTTGATAGATAGCACTGCTCTGTGCCTCAGTTCACCCATTTGTGAAGTGGGGTTAATGCTTATCTATTTATCTTCAGAGAGATGTTGGGAGATTCACTAGGTAATGTTTGTACCACACCTTAATGAGAGAAGACTCTATGTATGGGCTAAGTATTCATATTCCTAATTAAATTAATATCCATAGGATGATATGGAGGGTGATTTATTACCTGGCAATTTATCCTTCCCCTCCCACAAACATACTACTAACCCAGGTCTGGGATGAGCCATTTCAGCCTGGGAGGTAATTTGTAGGTGGGGAGTTACGAACATCTGAAAACAGCTTTCACATATGCAGTCCCAGCCTTCTGTGTTGGCCTCCTAGCAGCTCTCCCCAGCCAAGCAGGGTTGGGCTGGCTTGGGATTTGATTAGGAAATCTCCAAGCAGCACATAGGTGTTGGTCTGGGAGATTCAGAAGGTGGCTCTCGTCCTGCTGTGTCAGCGCTGAACCCGGGCCCAAACGTGATAGGAGGGAACGCTCCTTTGCGTGGGATGCCAAGTCCCTGATGTGAAACAGAAACAGAAGTCCTGACTAGGTGTTGGGATCCCCTACCCTTTTCACTAGAGCAGGGAAGGGCCTAGATCCTTGTGCACCGATCACATTCTAACTCAAGGAGTGACTTTCTGCCCAGAGAAGAAAGGCCTGTCATTTCAGCCTGATGAGTTAGTCTTGATTTCCATGCTTCAGTGATACTGGGAGCTGCTCAAACTGCTGCAACCTCGCCCTCTTTCCCCCTCTGCCACCTTGAGAGCTGCATTTTGTCAGGGTGTGATTATGATTTCTTATTTAGGCAGTACATCCTAGTGGCTAGGGCACGAGACTGGGACTCGGAAGACCGGCATTCCATCCCCGGCTCTGACACTGCCCTGCTGGGTGACCTTGGGCAAGTCATCTCCTTCTCTGTGCCTCTGATTTCCCGTCTGCGAAAGGGCAATTAACGAAACCAATCTCCTAGGCAAAGCACTGTGAGACCTAAAGAAAAGAAGAGAAGTGCTGGGTAAGAGCTGGCATTGTTCTACTAAAACAGTGCCTAGAGATGCCAAGGGAGAGTGGGGCCCTGCCGTGCTAGGGGCTGTGCAAACCCAGTGAGAGACAGTGCCTGCCCCAAAGAGCTTACAATTTCAATAGACCAGGCAGCCCTAGGAAGTGCCAGCACCCCATGTGACAGATGGGGAACTCAGGCCCAGAGAGAGGAAGTGACTTGCCTAAGGTCACGCAGGTGTGCGGCTTCCCAGTTCAACGCTCTAACAACTGCCTCTCCAAGAGCTGCCTGTCTAAATAGACAAGACAAAGGGTGGGCGAAGGTAAGGATTACTCCCATTTGATGGATGTGGAGCTAAGGCATAGGGGCCCAGATCCTCCAAGAGGTTCAGGTGCCTAACTCCATTGATTACAATGGGATTAAGGCATGTCAATACCTCTGGGGATCTGGCTAGGAGACTTTAAAGTCACACAGAGGCTGACACAGCCAGGAACTGAGTTTGGGTCTCCTGCTTATCCAGTGTCTAAACCACAATTCAATCCTTCCCCGCTGCGTGCAGTGGAACAACTGCTTTTACGTGCATGATTACACGCCCATGTCATCTAATGCATGGATAAAGCGTTGATATCTTCTGAGATAAAATCTACAAGAGGAGGGATTAGTTAGTGGTGGTGTAACTAGGCAACCGGCAGCAACATGTCAGAAAGTAACCAATATGAGGTTCTGTCTGACACACCTCTGTTATTTCATTCATCATCATCGCTAATGGCTAAGACACACCTGCACTATTTATATTTTTCCTGCTTGTGCTTGGTTGAGTCTGGATAAACCGGTAACCTCTCTGTTTATGTAATAATGCTTGACATTTATCATCCACCCATGGTTTGACGAGCACTGCCTTAAGCTCTTAATATCCCTGTCAGGTATCATGATCCTCCTGTCACCTCTGGGGAAACTGAGGCACTGATTAGCGACACGAGGTCCTCAACTGTCACGTGGTGAGTTTAGGATTTGTAACTGAACCAGAGATCAGGGCAGGTCCACCTGGTTTTTGCTGTTCACGTGGCTCTCGCTGCAACCTTTTCACAGTCTTTGCCCCTGACTTTCCAAGGAGCGGCAAGAAAGACCATTGTTGACGACACTCACTCCTTTATGCTCGATGGCTGTTCCTGCTTTACTGCCAGCTGTGTGCTGAGGATGCAGGGAGGACACATGCTGAGAGGAGAAGGCCAGTGCCTCACAAGAACTGGAAAGGTTGCAGGATGGGCAGAGCAGGTAGAATACAGACATCCAGCCCAGGGAGAGGAGCTGGATTCAAGGTCAAACCAGGGCCAAAGCTTGGCGGTCGCCATCTTTGACAGCAGCTGGACTGGATCAGGAGAACAAGCGCGGTTCTTCCTGGATCTGAACTGCTGGGGGTGGCTTACATTGACCGTTCTCTCTTCAAACAGGTGCGGCATCCCTTTGGCCTGGCCTGTCGTTTGCTCACCTCTGCCATGCTTCCAACCCCTGCCAGAGCCAGGAGGCCGAATCAGGAGGGAGGAGGGCCGATGCCCCTGTGCCTTTTCAGTTCACGCTGCTTCAGCTGGACAGAGGGCAGATGGGCCCTAGAGGGACGAGAGACTTGGGCAGTGAGGGCTACCTGGCAGGAGATGGGAGCTGCCAGAGCCAGCAGATGGTTCTTGGAGAAAGGCTGTAGGCCCGGGAGCAGCCGGGGAACTTACCCGCTGATGTCTCCACACTGGAGAGCTGGACCGGGGGAGGGTGAGAGGGTCAAGGGAAATGAGGGGTGCTCCCCTGGTAAAGAGAGGCTGTGGGGGTTCCTGCTGGGGAGAGTGGAGTAGCGCTCCAGCCTGAAGGGCTGAAGTGGCTGTCCTGGGAGAGGGGCAGAGGAGGAAGATGGACAAGGAGACTAGGTGTGGTGGAAGACACTGGGGTATGGTGAGGATGCATGCCCAGCACAGAGGCTGAGGGGTGTGTGTATGTTCCTGCTGGGAAGAGCAGGGTTTTAGGACTACAGGCACTGGGGGTGATAGGGACTACATTTGGGGATTTTTGTTACAGACTATTTGTATGTTTTGTAATGAACTGTCCCCAGAAAGGGTATTATCCAAGCAAGAGAGCCTGGCATAGGATCTTTGGGTTACCCAAGTGGGGAAACTGAGGCAAAGTGCTAGTGAGCCACCGCTGGCCACAAAGGGGCACTCAGGAGGCAGCTGTCTCTGCTAGAGTTCCCCTCATACCTGGGCTCCTTATGCTGTAGCGAGGCAGAGTATTGCCCAGGAAAGAACTCATTCCGAGGCCTTGTCTACACTAGAATAGTCTTGCTGGCAGAGCCATATCAGCATAGCAATACCAGCAAACTCTCCTAGTGGAGATGCAACTTACGCTGGCATAAAAGTGCTTCTGCCAGCATAATATACACCAGTTCCCTAGAGGCCTAAGGTATCCCAGCAAAAGCACGTTCATGCTGGTATAACGGCGTCTCCTCTAGGGCTTATCCCGGCAGAGCTACGTTGGTTACAACCTCGCACCCCTCTAGTCAGCATAGCTCTGCTGGTATAGGATTTAAGAGTAGACAAGGCTGAACTCTCATGACCCTTCTTTGCTAAGGTGTTGTCCTCACTGCAGAAAGAGGTGAGTCTGTACATTGAGTCAGCTGGCTCGATCTCCTGTCCCAGGGCAGGCATTGCAATCTTCACCTTGGTGTAGCTGGCTGAGGTCATCCCTGGGGGAGAGGTGGGTGGACCGTGCCATGCTGGAGAGTGCTGAGCTGCTGGTCATTTTCTTGCCCAAATTCTCCAAGAAGGAGGGTGTGGGGAGAGAAGAAATAGATTTGCTGGATAAGGACAGGACCCTTGGTTAACCCTTTGGACCCATTGCCCTAAGCGGAGGGGGAGAGTGAGAGAGAAAGTGCCCCTTTGCATGGAGAAGCTGGGGTCTCCATCCAGATCTTTAAATGAATCTAGTTGAGGAAATCCTATTTTAGGGCATAGCGACTGAAACTGATATGGCAGCAGGCTCGTGGTATGCCCTCTGTGTTACCTGCTAAATCCTTGCCCCTCTCTGCAGGGGAAGCTCTCTCGTACGGTGCAGTGTTTCTTAAGCTTTTTTCTATATTTCTTTAGAAGCACAGGAAGAGGGATTTGTCATTCAGAAGGTATGGCTGCACACGTGTGCTCAGACGAGAGAAGACTGGCCTACCACAGGGACTGGGAGACCAAACTCTTGGGTTCTATTTCCACCTGTGAGACTTTGGATGAACTCAGGTGTTGTGTGGCTTCCCCACTTCTACAAGGGGTATGAAAACCTAACGCAGAGGGTTTAATTAAGGCTGGGAAAGTAGCTGGAGATCATTGGCTGAGGGACACAAAGTGGTGTTATCCAGGAACTGGAATGAAGGGATCATGATGTTGCATAATTGCCACCTGCTGTCCATTCTGCTGCACTGCAGCCTTTATCTGTGTGCTTATGAGACAAAGCAGCAGGGGTTTGAGTAACAATTGTGCAGTCTGATAGCTGCCAAAATGTTATGGTCAGTAAGAAATTCCAAATCCAATAATTCTTCCAAATAGGTCCCGGCGGGTTGAGTAGCTGGGGGGTAGATTTGTGAGATTAGAGATGTGCAGCCAAACTATCCAACTGGCAAGAAAGAAAACCAGCCTCTTTCCAGTGAGCCAGAATATACACAGTTTATCAGTGCCAGCCCGATCCTGGCAGGGCTTCAGGTCATACATTGTCTCCCCCACCCACCTGTGTAGATGGCCTCTCTGGCAGGATGGTCTGTTACAGCTGGATTTTTACTTCTCACACTAACCCAGCGGTTTAGTAGCTAAGTGGTTAATCTCACGGTGAGAGATGGGCTGCAGAGAGGCACCTGATCTATTGGAGTAGCATGATTGGTGAGATGCCGGTCCTGTTGCTCCTGTATGTACTGTTGTCTTAACTCCATCAGCCTGATGGGTCATTGGCTTGAGGGAGCTTTGGCAGCTGACCTAGCTCTTCGTTTGGTTCCTGCAACCTCCTAAATCTCCATTCTTTCCTCTAGCTAGGGATGAGCAAACCCCATAAACTTGAGTTCAAACAAGCACCCAGAAACTAGTCTGGGGCGCATTTAAACCTTCTGAGTCCTGAGAAATCAGGCTCTAATGCTCCCCATCTCCCTCCTCTTAAGGATGGACCCAGTGGGAAGAGTGGTGGTTTGCTGCTGGGCACTGGCACTGCTCGTTCCAAAGTCTGCATATTCTTTGGAGAACAGAGTCTAGGCGCTTACCATGATAGGCTGGGTGCCTAAGTACTCCTGTGCCCCCAGTGACTTCACTGGAAGCAGGATGGTGCCTGTCACCTCAGCACCCAACACTTGAGAGGGGCCTGAACCAAAACTCCAGGTTTCAGCTTCAGGGGTGGGAATTTTAGAAGGGTTCAGCCTTGGCCTAACTCCGCTCCCATTAGAGCCCAGGGTGATCCTGACAGTGCCCATGCAGGTATCCAGCTGTGATCACTCCTGATTGGCTAAGAATTGGGTTCAGCCTGTTATTTTCTTACCTCATCTTTCCCACCCCAGCCAAACCCTGCTTATTTGTTTCTCTCATCCACCAGTTATGTCCTCTACTAAGCAGCTACTTCTCTGGTAACTTCCTGGTACCTGCTAATTCTCCCCAATGCACGATTACCCTTTCAAAAGGATTCTTTCCCAGCCTACCTGTCCCTGGTAGGCCCTTTAAGTCTGGCAGAATCAAGCAGATGCACTAGAAGGTATATTTGCAAGTGACAGAAGCACCAGCTAGTATGTAGCTAACTATGTTTCTCCTTTATTATTGTTGAGGAAAATGGCTTTGAACCTGTGTCAAGCATTGTTCCACTGACATGGGAAATGACTGCCTGGGAAGGAGTACTGCAGAAAGGGATCTGGAGGATCACAGTGGATCACAAACTAAATATGAGTCAATGGTGTACCACTGTTGCACAAGAAGCAAACTTCGTTCTGGAATGCATTAGCAGGAGTGTTGTAAGCAAGACCTGAGAAGTAATTCTCCTCTACTCCATGCTGATTAGACCTCAACTGGAATATTGTGTCCAGTTCTGGGCAGCACATTTCAGGAAAGATGTGACAAATTGGAGAAAGTCCAGAGAAGAGCAACAATGATTAAAGGTCTAGAAAACATGACCTATGAGGGAATATTTCAAAAATTGGGTTTGTTGAGTCTGGAGAAGAGAAGACTGAGAGGGGTCATGATAACAATTTTCAAGTACATAAAAGGCTGTTACAAGGAGGATGGAGAAAAAATTTCTCCTTAACTTCTGAGGACAGGACAAGAAGCAATGGGCTTAAACTGAATCAAGGGAGGTTTAGGTCGGACATTAGGAAAAAACTTCCTGTCAGGGTGGTTAAGCATTGGAATAAATTGCCTAGGGAGGTTGTGGAATCTCCATCATTGGAGATTTTTCAGAGCAGGTTAGACAAACACCTGTCAGGAATGGTCTAGACTCTAGGTAATACTTAGTTCTGCTCTGAGGGCAGGGAACTGGATTAAAAGTCCTCTCGAGGTCCCTTCCAGTCCTCTGATTCTCTGAACTAGTAAATAGAAGCAGCTAGTGCCATCCAGAGCTCAGGATCCTTAAAAGCCTTGCAGAACCATTTTACACACATGCTGCCAGTTAATTAGCTGTTAGGAAGACTATATTACTTGGCTTTTATATTCCAAAGAAACTTATATAAAATTCACCAGCTAAGGAAGCAAAAGGACTATTATATAGCTTTAGCTGGGGAATTTTTAATCACACTTAAGGTGTGCTATTATTACAGCTCCACTTTAGGCTTGATTCTGCATAGGGACTGAATGCCACCTGTTCCGACTGATTCTACTTGGTGTGGAGCACTCTCAGCACCAGTCAGCATTAAACCCTTTGGTGACCGAGGGGGCCAGCCTCCTAATGAATTCATTAGGGTCCTCCAGGCAATTGTGGATGAGTGTTAATGGAGCCATGAACAAGTACTAATAGCCAATATGTAACAGAAAGCCCTGATCATATTGTTAAATATGATCTCATTTAAAATCAGTTTGAGAAACATTTTATTCTAAAATGCTTCCCCATTTATGGGCTTCCCCATAAGCCCATTTCATTCCGGAGCCCATCTCGTTTGATAACACTGGTCTACAATTTTTTAGAAGTCGTCTGCTTCAGAGATAAAATGTGATATTTATTATGTATTTTGATGTGCTGAATTCAAATATGACAATTAAAACAACTGATTGGCTACTGTTTCTAAGATATTTAAGTTTTTACATTTTATGTCTATGTATATTGTGTAGATAGTAGAGTTTTAATCATAAATTGTAAACCTAGGTCTTTTCATGTGTTTATGGTTGCTTTACATGATAATATTTCACCTGTCCTGTTTATGTAACACTTTAAAAATCAGCAAAAGGGTTATATAAATAAAATGTATTATGAAACAAAAGGCAAAAAACTATTATGTACATAGTTTAGTCCTATTCAGTGTCTACTCGGCACTTCTTGGCTTGTCTCTTGTATTCATTAAATGGAGCATCTCTTGTCATTGTCCAGCAATAGTCTGCAAGCGTTGATGGGCTCCATTTGCCCTGATAGCGTTTCTCCATTGTTGCAATGTCCTGGTGAAATCGCTCACCGTGCTCGTCGCTCACTGCTCCGCAGTTCGGTGGAAAAAAATCTAGATGAGAGTGCAAAAAATGTATCTTTAGTGACATGTTGCGACCAAGGCTTTTGTATGCCTTGAGGAGGTTTTCCACCAACAACCTGTAGTTGTCTGCCTTGTTGTTTCCGAGAAAATGTATTGCCACTGACTGGAAGGCTTTCCATGCCGTCTTTTCCTTGCCACGCAGTGCATGGTCAAATGCATCATCTCAAAGAAGTTCACGAATCTGAGGACTAACAAAGACATCTTCCTTTATCTTAGCTTCACTTAACCTTGGAAATTTTCCACGGAGGTACTTGAAAGCTGCTTGTGTTTTGTCAATGGCCTTGACAAAGTTCTTCATCAGACCCAGCTTGATGTGTAAGGGTGGTAACAAAATCTTCCTTGATTCAACGAGTGGCGGATGCTGAACACTTTTCCTCCCAGGCTCCAATGACTGTCGGAGTGGCCAATCTTTCTTGATGTAGTGGGAATCTCTTGCACGACTATCCCATTCGCAGAGAAAACAGCAGTACTTTGTGTATCCAGTTTCAGACCAAGCAAGAGAGCAACAACCTTCAAATCGCCACAAAGCTGCCACTGATGTTGGTCATACTTTATGCACCTCAAAAGTTGTTTCATGTTATTATAGGTTTCCTTCATATGGACTACATGACCAACTGGAATTAATGGCAAAACATTGCCATTATGCAGCAAAACAGCTTTAAGACTCGTCTTCAATGAGTCAATGAAGAGTCTCCACTCATCTGGATTGTGAACGATGTTGAGGGCTGCCATCACACCATCGATGTTGTTGCAGGCTACAAGATCACCTTCCATGAAGAAGAATGGGACAACATCCTTTTGACGGTCATGGAACATGGAAACCCTAACATCACCTGCCAGGAGATTCCACTGCTGTAGTCTGGAGCCCAACAGCTCTGCCTTACTCTTGGGTAGTTCCAAATCCCTGACAAGGTCATTCAGTTCAGCTTGTGTTATGAGGTGTGGTTCAGAGGAGGAGGATGGGAGAAAATGTGGGTCCTGTGACATTGATGGTTCAGGACCAGAAGTTTCATCCTCTTCCTCTTCCTCGTCTGACTCAAAGTGAGAATGATTCTGGTGCATCAGGAACCGGCAGTCCTTCTCCGTGGGGTACTGGGCGTATAGCTGATGGACTGTTTGGATAATGCACAGTCCACTTTTTCTTCTTTGACACACCTTTCCCAACTGGAGGCACCATGCAGAAGTAACAATTGCTGGTATGATCTGTTGGCTGTCTCCAAATCATTGGCACTGCAAAAGGCATAGATTTCCTTTTCCTGTTCAACCACGGGCGAAGATTTGTTGCACAAGTGTTGCAGCATATGTGTGGGGCCCACCTCTTGTCCTGATCTCCAATTTTGCAGCCAAAATAAAGGTGAAAGGCTTTCTTAACCATAGTGGTTATACTGCGCTTTTGTGATGCAAAAGTCACTTCACCACAAACATAGCAGAAGTTATCTGCACTATTCACACAAGTACGAGGCATCTCTGCTCACTTTGGCTAAACAGAAATGTGTCCCTTTGCAAAATCAAACACTGACAAATAAGAGAGCATGACACTGTATGATTTCTAGAGCTGATATAGGGCAATTTGTTCAGCAGAGTGATGTAATGATTGCATCATCCATGACTTCTAGGAATAACATGATGCAATTCATATCATGTATGACGCAATACCAGCTTCAGATTGCTTCATTCATTGTTTTGCCTAAAAAGCAAGTACTGTCCAAACCCAGTCATAGATTTATTCATAGTTCCAGTCAAAGATGTATTTTAGTCATTTCTGGTTTAAAATGAAATCCCTTCCCTTTATAACTCACTTATCCTCCGCCATTCCCATGTCAAGGGTCGTATATACTGACCCAATAGCATATCTTGAAAACTAGAGCCAATCAACAATTTTAAGCATAATTTTCGTTCTCAGTGACCCAGAATTAGTAACGTTTGACTACATTTATTTCAGAAGCATTTTGGCTGTAGAGCAGTGTAATTTCCCCATTAACAAGAGTATTTCCTCTGATCACACCACAACTGGGGCTTTTCTGAAGTGATCATCCTATTACTTTTTGTAATCTTCCAGATGCTTTGTAAACTTTTACTAATCCTTGCGAGACACCTTAGAAAAAAAATCAGGATTTGTGGGGGTGAGTCGCTGTTCGATGGAACCAGAACTGCTCAGCTGTGTGTCATGAACCCTGCACTGTTTGCAGCTAATGTTCCCTTAACCTGAGTGGTGGACTCTCTGGTTTGTGGGTAGAAGAAGCTGAGTTCTGTGTCAGCTGTTGTCCTGAAGTTCCTACAGGTCCCAGTATGTAGTGGTAACTCTGTCCATGCACTTGTCACGGCATTCAATGGAAGTGATAGACTGGCCAGAAGAGTGGGCCCTGGCTGGAATCAAATAGATGTAGCTTTTGTAAGACAACTGGATGTCACCCACAAGTGGCCAGTAGGTAGATGTTTAAGAGAAAGACCTTGATCTTGCACCCACTGAGGTCATTGGCAAAACCCCCAGTGAGACTAGAGCCAATATGAAACATTCATAGTAATGAAAGCTGCGTTTTCCCCATGGTAGAGGGGAAACTGAGGCAGAGATCTGGAGATTTGCACTAACAGAGCTCTACCTCCTAGGTAGAGGAATATTCCCAATAAAATGCAATAAGGTCAAGATGCCCTACACAAAATGCAAACTCCATTGACAGTCTGATAGTCCATCATGCTACCCCACTCTAGTGAAATACAGTCAGGTAAAGCAGGAGGAAAAATCAACTTATCATATCTGGCTTAAATGATGGCAGAGGCATTTCAAATCTATTATTTCCAATTAACTGTCTTGCTGGGAGACACCCACGGAGATCGTAAGATGCCATAATTCCACCAAGATGTAGCAGAGACATGAACAAGCAGTTCAGCATCCTTCAGAGATGAAGAGGGAGTGTAACCCGGCGACATTCCTCACATCCAACTCACCTGCTGGGGAGTGGAATCTAAACACTTCAAGTGTATGCACAGGCACATGGGAGAACTGCAGAGGCTAGAAAGAGGCAGAACCTAAGTGTAGGAGACATATGTGCCTAAGTATTAGATATTAGGTAAGAATGATGCACTGCTCCTGGTCTCATGTGGATAGGGAGGGACTGTGGCCGAATGGTTAGAGCAGAGATTCCTTGGCTCTGCTGTCATTTGTCCCTGATTTGCTTGGTGGTCTGGGGAAAGTTACTACCCCTGTGCCTCAGTTGATAGGAATTCCCATACCAGATCAGTCCTATGACCCCATAGTCCAGAATCCTGCCTCTGAGGGCCACCAGTAGTGGACACTTCTGAGGAAGCTGCAGGCTTCTCCATCTGTAAACTCACTGGGTACACTAATTAACTCAAACGGGTGCTCTGGGGGGTTATTAATGTTTATAGAAGACTTTCCCATCCTGGGATGGGAAGTGAGGTCTCTTGGTTTATACGCAGGGTTGGGAATGGGGGATTTCTGAGTTCTAGTCCTGATTTAGTGGCAGTTGGTGAGCCTTGGAGAAGGTGGGGGGGGCCTTGGAGGTTCAAGCAGCAGCTGCAACAAAAAGGGAGAGCCAGTTGGGTGCTGAAGGAGAGCCAAGCCCCCGTTTGGTCTGTGGTAAGCTCCCGGAAGGCAGAGAACTTCTCGATGAGCCTGCCTGGAGCGCTGTTGAGGGAAAATCTCCACGGGCCCCAGCTGCTGCAGCTGCTTCTACTCTTGAGCTTTGTTCCTTTGCTCTGGGGCAAACCACAGGCCGCAGTGACGGTGGAGCAGTCTCGTGTGTTGTGGTCTAACAGGCTCCCTCTGTACACCCTGTGGCCTCTGCAGACCCTGCTGGTAGTTCGTGGTGATGTCATTCAAGCCACTGGGATTTTTGCTGAAATGATCCCAGCCTCTGGGAAGCCCTGTGTTGCCTAAGCACTAAATAGGTACAAAATGTTGCGTTTTCCAATACTTCTCTGTGCATGGCACTTTAGAGGGATAAAACAGCTTCTTACATCTCCTTGGCTAGATGTCCTTGACTGAATTTCTTGATCTTGCAGGGTAGTTGCCTTGATATTTTTGTGACAGATATCTGATATCAGAATGCCAAGCCAGAACACAGGCCTGACCAAGCAAGTGTGACTGTTGTGAGATCTGCCCCTCAGATCCTGTCCAACCGCAACAATTGTTCAGGGAATTGGACAACTGGAGTGGGGGGCGCGTGGTGAGAGGGGCTCAGCTCAACAAGACATGTGTTCTCTTCATTAAGGCACCTGGGTTAGATTCACCAGGGTTTAACTCCTTCAGTGAATAGAATCATGGAAGTTTAGCAAAGGAAGGTAAGCTAGCCCATTTCTACCTCAGCAGGCTATATATTTACTAGATCTAGCTGCAGTCTAATGTTAAGTGTCCCAAGCAATGGGGCTTCCAACCCATCCCATGGCAGGTTATTCCACAAGGTATCAGATCCAATCATTAAGAAACATTGTAATAGAAACACCAGAGGGTGCTGTGACCAAGATGGATGCAGGTTGCTTGAGCTCTGAAACGGCCCATGGGGAATTACCAATCCTTGTCCCCTAAAAACCTCTATTCAACCCCAAGGAAACTTGCGCTGACTTCTGAAATCTCTCAGGTGCCCTTTAGCTCTGCATCTTCCTCTCCAAATCTGAAAGTACTAAAAAAACAGAGATCAGACCCTGAACCTTTTACAAACAAAATGGTGCTTGAGCTTGATGGAACACAGCTGATAGCTGGACTACAACAGGTGACTGTAGAAAATGTTGAAATTAAATCTACAGTTTCCACCTTATAGACCACCCATGAGTGAGATTCAGGGTGCACTACCTGCTCTATCAAGATGGATGTGTGGAGCAGAACACAGAATACCTGAAGTGGAAGAGAACTATAAAGAGAACAAATGACAGGTTATGAAGAATTGTAATGATATAAAGACTGTTAAGACCAAATGATCTAGAAAGACAGTCATGACGATGTAACATCAGGATTGTGGGTGTCCCTGAGGAAACAGAGAAATGTAATTCCTGTGAATTTGTCCTAAAACTGTTAACTAAGTTGTCAGATCTACCAGTAGATTTTTATTTCGATATAAAGTGGGTAGGTACACTGGGCCCTTGGCCCCAGGGAGGTCAGCCTAGAGTACTAACTGTAAAGTTCCTGAAGTTTACAACTAACGAGTTTATACTGCATAAATACAGAGAAAAAAAGGCGTTGTTATGGGGAGACCAGCAATTAAAATACTGTTCTTTCAATATTATTACCCATGATTTAGTTATAATGAAGGCAGCTTTTAACCAAGAAAAACAATCCAGGAAGGCCAGGAAGAGAGATTGGAGGTATTTGATTAAATACTTGGCCACACACCAGATTAAGAATGGTGAGAAGATAGTATCATTCATTTCAGTTCAGCTCTGCTCACTGTACCCCACGTGAGGCGACCCCTGGAGATGTAGTGGGGTGGTCGGGTGGATTGGCTGCCCACAGACCAGGAGGGGGAGGAGTCACTCCCCCCAGCAGAGTACAGTTACTAATGTGCCTTTCTCTATCCACTGTCTTTTCTGTTTTGTTTTTTCACTTATTTAATTCCTCTTTCTGCTTCTCCTTGTTACCCTCCCATGCTGGGAATTTTCTTCCCACTCCTGTAAAATATGTACTGGGAAGCGACACCCTGCCCCTGGATTATAAAACTTTTGCTACTTCAATGTGCAAGATCTATATGCTACTCAGGAAAATGTGCAATGTCTCATTTATTCACAAAGCGACTTTATATTTTATCTAGTACGTTGTAACAATGGTGGCTCTGATAATTACACGTATCTCTTGGAATATAAAGGGGTTTAATAATAACCTTATTAAAAGAAAAAAAAATAATGATTTAAATAGAGTCTATTAACATTAGCATGCTCCAGGAGACACATCTGACAGAACTTTAAGCTTGTAAACTGAAGAGCAATTGGATAGGCCTCTCGATTTCTAGTTGCTCTGTCTAATTCGAAAGCAAAGGTGTTGCTATACTAATGCATAAAGTGGTGAATGTTAGTATTCTGAGCCAAGGGTCTGACAATGAGGGCAGATCTGCTGTGCTCAAGGCTGAAATTGGCAATTCTATAATCATCTTTGCCAATCTCTATGGGCCAAACCAGGATGATCCCAATTTTTTTCCTATTTTTTTAGGAGTATTAATGACATGGGCCACCATCCTATTATTATAGCTGGAGAGTTTAATGGAAATCTAGACCCAGTCCTTAACAAATCTTCTCCATTTTCATATAAAAGCATAAATCTTTGTCAGGTATGTAAGCAGTGTCAGGAATGAGATATAGTCTGACATCTGGTGGCGAACTATGGGAATTGCAGTGAGTTTTGGAAAATAACTTTGGGTCTGATCAATTTGCATAGACACACCCACTGCGCCTAGCCTGAGCCCACAGCAGCCCACATGGCCATTTTGGCTGATGTGGGATCCCCAGTTTCTATGTTATTGGGGCAGGAAATATAAAGTGATGTTACCCTGATTTTGTGAATGAAGGACTATAGACACATACTTGGCCCTTGTTATGATGGAGGGACTCCCCATCATCTAGGTAGCACTCACTGGGCAAGGGCCATGCGTTTTAGAACACTCTAAGATTGAGAGAAGCGATGGGTAGGTTTTTATGCTTTTTGCTGAGGGAGTTACCTAAGAGTCCCCCCCGCCTATTGCACTGTGTCTCTTTCTACTGTGGAATGTTAGAGTTAATTTTGGTTCCCTTAGGAGTCTTGGCTTAGCCTGCTAATTGGACTTCACTTTAGGTCTGCTGGTGTATCTGTGCCAAGGTGCTGATACTGCTTCCCAACTAAGAGCTGAAATCACTTAAGAGCTTAAACCACTGAGCACTGTGTTAAGTGGGGGGTGGGCCTAAAGGCATGTTGGTGGCCCCAAGCAATTTGTGCAGCTAGCAAAGCAAAGCAGTGGACTCAGCCAAGCAGTTCCTGGGTGCAGTTTGTGCGATTGACAGCGGACTCAGCCGAGCGGTTCCTGGGTGCAGTTCGTGTGGCTGGCGGAGTGGCTGGCACAGCAGAGCAGTCCATGTGTTGACTAGCGGAGCCATTTGTGCTGCTGACGGAGTGACTGGCACCGCAGAGCTGTCCGTGTGTCGGCTAGCAGGACGGCTAGCGGAGTGACTGGCGCTGCAGAGCAGTTCGAGTGTCGGCGAGCAGAGCAGAGCGGATTGCGGTGAGGGCTGCAGCGGAACCCCACAGAGAGGCGGCGCAGTCGGCCTCAGACCACATAAGGTGCCCCGTGTCCTACCCTCCATTTCCACCCAGGCTGGAAGGTAAGACTCTGCCAATTGACTTTTGAACTTTGCACTGACCCAGAACAGAGACTCTTGGGCTGCTGGACTTTTGGGACTATTGAGTGACTTTTTGGGGTTGTGGAACTCAAGAGCCAAAGGGAAGGCCACGGCCTATTTGCTGCGAGGGGGCTTCTGGTTCATGGTCTGGTTTATTAACCTTGTTTGTGTTGTTTCCCCAATATAATGCCACATTGTTTCTCCCTGTTATTAAAAGGCTTTGGTACACTCAGACTCTGTGCTTGCGAGAGGGGAAGTGTCTCTTACAGACACCCAGAGGGGTGGTATATGGTTGTCCCAGGTCACTGGGTGGGGGCTTGAGCTGGTTTTTGTATTGTGTTATTGGAATGGAACCTCTGGCTACTGAACCCGGCCCTTGTTGCTGCCAACTCTGGTGGGCAGAAGGGTTACAGGTACTTCATACATACATGGCTGATTTAGGTTTACAGGAGGTGTGGAGACTGGGGAATCCTAAAGCCAGGGACTACAGGTTTTTTTTCCCCACAGCTCATTCAACATATTTAAGATTTGGGCTATTTCTTAGCGTTACAAGACTTGATCAATTCTGTCACCAACTGCACACTGGTACTGTTATATCTGACCAGGTGCCTATACATATGTCTTTTAGGCCCCCAGGGTATGCACCCCCAACTCAAATGTGGAGATTAAATACCTCTCTGCTCTTTGATGCATCATTTGTTAACTCCATCCAGCAGGCATTTTAAGTTCTTTTTTAAAACAAATACCTCCACCGCTTCATCAGCTGCCACACTTTGGGAAGCCTTTAAAGTCTTCATCAGAGGCTCTATCATCTCTTATGCCACCTTTAAAAAGAAATGGAGAGAACATAGACTTGATACCCTGGCAGAGGAAATTAAGGCCTTGGACATAGACTCTGCTTTTGCCCCCTCCCCAGAGAAACCCAGAGCCCTCAGCAATCTAAGGGTATCTCTACACTACAAACTTATGTCGATTTTGTTAAGGTCGATTTTGTAAAGCAGACTGTATAAAATCGATTTTGTGTGTCCACACTAACCACACTAAGTTGACATTGTTTGTCCACACTACAGTGGGAAGCGTCGACATAGTGAGTGGTGCACTGTGGGTACCTATCCCACAGTTCCCGGAGTCCCAGCAGATGCCATTTTGAGCTTTCTCCGTTCCCAAACCCACCCACCCCGCAGTGCCCCTCCCGCTGTGAAAGCAACTGCAAACAGTCATTTCGCGCGCTTTTGCTGCCTGAGCTGACGCCATAGCAGTGCAAGCATGGAGCCTGCTCAAGTAACCACTGCAGTAATGGCCATTGTGAATACCTCGCGCATTGTTGTGGACTTTATGCTGCATCGTATGCACAAGAATGCGATCAGGAGACGACTGCGCTATCCAGAGAGTGAAGACAGTGATGAGGACATCATGGACATGGACACTGACTCTTTTGAAAGTCAGGGGCCCAACAACCTGGCAATTTTGGTAGCAATGGGGCCGGCTCATGCTCCGGAATGCCAAATCTGGGCCAGGGAAACAAGCACTGACTGGTGGGATCGCATAGTGCTGCGGGTCTGGGATGACTCGCAGTGGCTCAGAAACTTTCGCATGAGAAAGGGCACGTTCATGGAACTTTGTGACTTACTTTTCCCTGCCCTCCAGCACGAGAATACCAAAATGAGAGCAGCCCTCACAGTTCAGAAGCGAGTGGCAATAGTCCTATGGAAGCTTGCAATGCCAGACAGCTACCGGTCAGTCACGAATCAGTTTGGAGTGGGTAAATCTACAGTGGGGGCTGCTGTGATGCAAGTATCCAGGGCAATCATTGATCTGCTGCTATCCAGGGTTGTGTGTCTGGGAAACGTGCAGGGTATAGTAGATGGCTTTGCCGTGCTGGGATTCCCTAACTTTGGGGGGGCTATAGATGGCACTCATATCCCTATCTTGGCACCAGACAACGAGGGCGCAGAGTACAGAAACTGCAAGGGGTATTGTTCAATGGTCATGCAAGCACTGGTTGACCACAAGGGGCATTTCACCGACATATGCATGGGATGGCCGGGAAAGGTTCTTGACGCGTGTGTGTTCAGGAACTCTAGGCTGTATAGGCAGCTGACGCAAGGGACTTTCTTCCCAGACCAGAAAATTACTGTGGGGGGTGTTGAAATGCCGATCGTTATCCTTGGGGACCCAGCCTACCCCTTAATGCCCTGGCTTATGAAGCCATACACAGGATCCCTGGACAAGAGTCAGGAGCTGTTCAACTATAGGCTGAGCAAGTGCAGAATGGTTGTGGAGTGAGCATCTGGCTCAGACCTCAGCGAAAGAAATGTGCCCATTGTTATTGCTGCTTGCTGTGTGCTCCACAATCTCTGTGAGAGCAAGGGGGAGACATTTATGGCGGGGTGGGAGGCAGAGGCAAATGTCCTGTCCGCTACTTACGAGCAGCCAGACACCAGGGCAAGTATAAGAGCGCACCAGGAAGTGCTGCGCCTCAGAGAAGCCTTGAAAAACAGTTTTGTGACTGGCCAAAATGCTGTTGAAAACCCGCTCCCTTGCTCTGCTCTGTGATAAGCCTCCCACCCTCCAGCCCCATAGAGCTGTTGAAAACCCGCTTCCTTGCTCTGCGATAAGCCTCCCACCTTCCAGCCCTATAGAGCTGTTGAAAACCCGCTCCCTTGCTCTGCTCTGCGATAAGCCTCCCGCCATCCTTATTCCCTTCCCCCGCATTTGCGGAGTAAATAAAGTCTCTTTTTTAAAAAGCATGCATTCTTTAATGATTCTTCACAAACAAAGGGGAAGACTGGCAAGATAGCCCAGAAGGGGTGGGTGAGGAGGAAAACCAGTCGGTGTGGTGGATGGAGGAAGGGGGGGGGGGCAAAGACACAGCACATTTTTAAAACTTTTCTGATAAATTGAGCCGCATGCTGCTTGTGTTGTATTGTGGGGTAGAGTGGGTCGGTTCCCAGAGCCTCCCCCACCCCGCTTTCTCACCCCGCGTCTGGTTGGGGAGGCAATGGAACTTGGGGAGGAGGGGAGGTGGTTACACAGGGACTGGAGAGGCGATCTTTGGTGCTGCTGAAGCTCCAACAGACACCGGAGCATGTCACTTTGATCCTCCATTATCTGCAGCATTGTTTCCATCCTCCTTTCTTCTCGCTCCTGCCATCTCTCCTCCCGTGCTGCTACTGCTGCCCTGGATATGCTCTGGGACTCTAAAAATTTTTCTCTCCATGCTTTATTTCGAGCTGCCTCACTGCGGGAGAAATTCATGAGCTCGGCAAACAAATCTTCTCTTGTGCACTTCCTTCTCCTTCTCATCTGCGCTAGCCTCTCCGAAGGGGATGTTAGGGGGCGGGGGACCACGCTGGCTGTAGGAGGAAAGAAGGAAAAAGGTTATAAGATAGATACAATCTCCAGGAAAAAGGTTATA
>ML677326.1:5231852-5242722 GCA_007922305.1 Dermatemys mawii
AGGAAAAAGGTTATAAGATAGATACAATCTCCAGGAAAAAGGTTATAAGATAGATAGATACATTCTCGAGAACAATGGGAACAATCTTTCACGATGAAACAAAGTATTCACAGAGTGCATTTGCCTTCTGTACGAGGTCGCATTTTGCACTTAAATTGAGTGCCTGTAGCTTTCCTGTACAGACATCACATCAGGCACTCTCTCCCAGGGCCAGGCAACAGAAACCACCATGCAGGTAAGCCACATTCTTTCGGTTTGATCCACATTCTTTACAACAATGCTCTCCTTTCCTACAGTAAGCACCCTCCCACTGCGTGGCTCCTTGCTGCTGCAACACAAGCACCCCCCAGCCCAAGCTGCTGCTCTCATGGAGGTTTCTCTCCCCCCCACAAACACACACATGCCCCCAACACAAGCACCCCCCAGCCCAAGCTGTTGCTCTCATGGAGGTTTCTCTCCCCCACACAAACACACACATGCCCCCAACACAAGCAGCCCCCAGTGTTTTCTCTTCCTCTCAACCCCCTTACCCTGCTGGTCTCACGGAGGTTCCCTGCTACTGCACCACAACCCACAGTAACCTCCACCCCCACCGCATGGCTCCCTGCTGCTGCAACACAAGCAGTCCCCAGCCCAAGCTGCTGCTCTCGTGGAGGTTTCTCTCCCCGCCACAAACACACACATGCCCCCAACACAAGCAGCCCCCAGCATTTTCTCTTCCTCCCAACCCCCTTACCCAGCTCTTTTGCACTGGTTCGTCTCCTGTGCTGATGAGTTCTGCATGGTGCCTTGTGCTGAGGAGCTCTGCATGGTGAGTGTCCTGTGCAGGTGAGCTCGCCACGCTGGCCAAACAGGAAATGAAATTCAAATGTTCCCGGGCCTTTTCCTGTCTACCTGGCCAGAGCAGCGAGTTGAGACTGCTGTCCAGAGCAGTCACAATGGAGCACTGTGGGACAGCTCCTGGAGGCCAGTAAAGTCTGCATGCATCCACAATAAGCCACAGTCGACCCAGAGATGTTGATTTAAGCGTTACTCCCTTGGTGTTGGTGGAGTACAGAAATCGATTTTGAGGGCCCTTTAAATCGACTTAAATGGCTACTGTGTGTGGACGGGTGCAGGGTTATGTCGATTTAATGGCACTAAAGTCGACATTAACTTGTAGTGTAGACCAGGCCTAAGATATGAACTCAACAAACTTCTGTCCCACAGGGCTGAGTTTGCTTTATTCTGTTTGAAGCAAAACTATTAGAAATTTGGTGGGAGAGCTGGCAAGCTGTTGCCATACAGACTTAAACAAAAGGCTAACAGGGATAAGATTGCTGCTACTCACAACAGTAGCAATAAATTATATACTACACAGTCAGACATAGGTGCTGGAACTACAGGTGCTGCAGCAGCTGCTAGCTTGAGGTGGTTTCCATTATATACAAGGTTTACAGTTTGGTTCAATGGCTCTCAGCACACCCACTATAAAAATTATTCCAGCACCCCACAGTCAGATATTAATATATATTCATTTAGCTGAAGCAGGAATCAATACAGATAACTTTTTAGTGGACTGTCTCTTTCACAGATCTCTGACTCTCAGAAGGAACTTTTCAATGTCCCATTAGAAATTGCAGAACTGATTCAGGCTATAAAAGAAACGAAGGTCAAAAAGTCTCCTGGAGCAGATGGGTTCCCAATTGAATTTTACAAAAAATTATCTGAGACTTTAACACTTGGTTACTACATATGTTCAATGAGGCCAAGAATGAGCAAACTTTCCAACCTACTCTTAAGAGAAATTGTAATTTCACTTATTCCTAAAACTGGGAAAGAACTCGGATTATGTAATAATTACAGGCCAATTTCTTTAATCAGTTGTGATGCTAAGATTTTAGCTAAAGCTCTTGCTATGTGAATGGACAAAGTTCTCTCACACATTTTATACATACACCAGGTAAGCTTCCTTCATAATAGATGTGGCTCAGATAATTTGCATCAACAGATTGCTATTATTGCTTCTTTGAGAAATTCTAAAGAACCCGTAGCTGTCATGTCTTTAAATGCTGAAAATGCCTTTGATCACGCAGCCTGAGATTATTTTTTTCATGTGTTAGCAAAATTTGGATTTGGTAAATAATTTATTGCTCGGATTATAGTCTATAGACTTCTATAGTCTAACACAGGGTAGTCACCAAGGATATTATTTCTGCCCCCTTTCTCCTCTGCTGTTTGATTTAGTTGTAGAAACTTTAGCCACTGCATCCAAGCAAATCAGCATATTCATGGTAGCTGGGTAGGCTGAGTAAAGCATAAAATTATGCTCTTATGTCAGTGGTTCTCAAACGTTAGTAACCCAAGGACACACATTTTGTTTTAAAATTTTGCTGTGGACCCTCAAGGCCCCCTCTCAGCCCCAGACCCCGTCCCCACTAAACCCCTTCCCCCAAGGTCCCACCCCACCTTTTCCTGCCTACGCTTCACCTCTGCCCTGTCTCTTTCTACTCCTTCCCCCGAATGCCTCCATCCTCCCATGCCTCTCCCTCCCAGCATCTCCTGCGTGCCAGGGAACAGCTGTTACCTGGTGTGCAGGAGGTGCTGAGAGGGAGGGAGGGAGGGGGAGGAGTTGATCAACAGGGCCCATGGACCCTCTGGAGTATCCTCGTGGATCCCCAGTTTGAGAAAAGTTGCTGTATGTGGATGATGCTCTTGTATTTTTATCTATGCCCGAGGTTACCATTCTTAACCTTCTAACCACTGTTAATATGTTTAGACTCCTCTCAGGATATAAAATTAATTTTGGGTAAATCAGAAATTTTAGAAATTCTCAACTATGCCCATAAAGGCCTTTTCTCAAATTGGGACTTTTAATGGCAATCATCTTTATATGAAATATTTAGGAATACTGATTCCTCAAAATATTCAGGACATCCCTAAGGCAAATATAGAATCAATTATTGCCCAAATGGATTTGGGGAGATGGTGTTTGTTAATTCCCAGTTTGTGGGGTAAAAGTAATACACTGAACATAAATGTACTTTCTAGAATTTTGTATGTCCTAGGGGGTCTCTCTATTTCTATGCCTCAAACTTGCTTTGAGAAATTCAATAATATTTTCAGAACGTTCCTTTGGGACTCAGATAAAAAACCTAGCCTGGCCCTGAACAAAATTACTGCTCCCTCTGTCACTGGGAGGATTTCATTTCCCCAGTTTGGAAAATTGTCCTATCTCCTTTCTGTTAAGCCAAGCATCTTTGTGGCTGTTAGATAAGACCCCACCTTGGATTCCGATTGAATGAGAATTGGTACACCCTCTCCCACTGTCAGGCATCATAGGATGAAATGATTATAGATCTGATGGCTCCAGAGCTCCCGCAATAGCAGCTGTGAGGCAAGCTTGGATAGAGTTGGTTAGAAAATTCTTCTCCCATCCATTCTTCTGTGTAGAAGTGGCTCTAGAGAGCAATCCTATCCTTAAACTTGGTGGCAAAACCTTGATGCGGAGGGATTGGATGGACAGCGGAACGATGACTATATCACAGCTAGTTGACAATGATACATTTAAACCATTTGTAGATCTTCAGCAAGACTTTGGCTTGCCCTTCTCTAGAGCATGGAAATATCCCCAATGAAAGCTCTTGCGTATGAATGTATTTGGATGGGATGCATTGGGAACTCCAGAACTTCTGGAACTTTTATTATTTTGGAGGAAACTCCCTAGGTTTACTTGGCCAGTGGTATTCTTTGATGATTTTCTGGCCCCCCAAAACTGCCAAAGACTGATAATTTGAGAGTTGCTTGGAGTAGAGATTTGGATACATGGCTCTCTCTGACCCAACGCGATGCAATTGTAGCTAATGTTAAAAAAAGCAACCATAGACCTGAGACTATGGCTTATTCACCAAAAGACACTCTTTTGAATATACTGGTCCCCACATAGACTAATGGTAATGGGCCTCATTAATGCTGACAGATGTTGGAAATGTAACTCGTTGGTACCCCATTGGCTCATACATTCTGTATCAAGAATTTCTGGTATGAGGTGGGCTAAGGGACTAATTTGATATAGGATGCTAAGTTGGAGCCCTCCTCCTCCTTAAGTTTCATTCTTGGATATATTCCCGATACCTGGAGGCTACCTGGTAACAAGGCAGCCTGGTTCCAATGTGCACTTTTCATTGTTAAAAAATTAATCCTGCAAAAATGGAAAAGTTGATCCCTATCAAATATTGATGCCTGGCTCAGTGACATGGATGACCTCACAGCTAATGAATGACTGGCATTCCGCACAAAGGGAATGCTCAAAAAATTCAAAGCAATTTGGGCTGACTTTGTACAGGTTTATGATTAATGTAGACCCTGAAGATTGATATGTCACTTCCCTTCCTCTCCCTTTATCCTAACCCTCTTTATTTACTTTGCATATTTTAAGAAATCTGGTATTTTGGTGTATGGAAAAAATAATAAAAATGTTAAATAATAATGAAAAGAAACATAGTGATAACCAGTCTGAGGCCCCCCTTAATTACATCCTTTTCTCATCTATACCCCCATTCCTTGCACTACCCTATATGTTCTGTATCTTGCTGGATCCTATGTATTGCCATAAGGAATATGTCCTAGATTCCAAAAATCCAGTGTCTTGTCACTGAAAGTCCTGCAGTGACTTGAAGCAAGTTGAGAAAAGAATACATGGAACATAGTAGGGAGAACAATCCTAACTGGTGGGGAGGGTTGCTGATAAGGAACAAACTAATTTAACAGGACTTTCTTCTCTGCTCATTGATTCTCTCCAGGGCAGATCCAAACAGGATTCTTCAATGGATCCACCCTGCAATCTGATTACATGCTTCTCACACCAATGTTGGCACACAGGGCAGGAAAAGTGGCTCTTCCATCCCTCTCTGTCATTAGCTGCTGCTTCCATCTACTCTCTGCAGTTGAGATCAGTTATTCTGCCCTCCCAGCTAAGGGTTCTCCGTAACGTTTCTCTTGGGAGCCCTCGTTTCTTAATTCCAGTTGGTTGTTGAGTTTAGTGAGTACTGTGACTGCCTTTTCTATTCTTTATATCCCTTCTTTTGTGAGGTCTCAATTGACTAGCATGGTGCTGTCCAGGTAGGTGAACTGTTCTATTCTCTTGATGTCTTTGCTCTCTAATATGATGTTACTGCTTGATGTCTTGGTTTCAGGGTTGTTTGTTTTCTGCAAGCTGAACCAGAAGAAAAAAATACAGTTTCAGGCAGCAAGGTGTACCAATAACCCAAGCAAGTGAGAAGCAGAAAACACCCTGTCTTGGGGTTCCTTGTAGCCCTGGCTGCAAATACTGATCTCTTCCCAAGGGCCCCCAGCCTCCTGTGTTTCCTAAGCAGACTAATTATATCACACCTGTAAGAGGGGAGGAGGATACTGTACTGAGATAACAAATCCTTGTTGACCTGCCACTGCACCGTTTCATGTTCCTATGCTCAGACAGCGTGTTAGCCTTCCTAGTAATGATTAGACTTTGCTACAGAACATACTGAGACCTTTCCAGAGAGTTTCATAGTGTAGCCTTATAAAATCATAGAATTATAGGACTGGAAGCGGCCTTGTGAGGTCATCTAGACCAGTCCCCTGCACTCAAGGCAGGACTAAGTATTATCTAGACCATCCCTGACATGGTTTGTTGACCCTGCTCATAAAAATCCCCAATGATGGAGATTCCACAACTTCCCTAGGCAATTTATTCCAGTGCTTAATCACTGTGATATTTTGGAATTTTGTCCTAATATGTCCAACCTAAACTGCAGTGGCTGCAATTTAAGCCCATTGCTTCTTGTTCTATCCTCAGAGATGTCCTTAAGAAGAACAGTTTTTCTCCCTCCTCCTTATAACAACTTTTTATGTCCTTGAAAACTGTTATCATGTTCCCTCTCAGTCTTCTCTTCTTCAGACTCAACAAACCCAATTTTTCCAATCTTCCCTCATAACTCATGTTTTCTAGACCTTTAATATTTTTGTTGCTCTTCTCAGGAATTTCTTCAATTTGTTCACATCGTTCTTGAAATGTGGTGCCCAGAACTGGACACAATACTCCAGTTGAGGCCTAATCAGTGCGGAGTAGAGCGGAAGAAACAACGAGGAGTCTTTGTGGCACTTCTTGTGTCTTGCTTATAATAATCCTGCTAATACATCCCAGAATGATGTTTGCTTTTTTTGCAACAGCGTTACACTGTTGACTCATATTTAGCTTGTGATCCACTATGATCCCCAGATCCCTTTCCCCAGTACTCCTTTCTAGGCTATTTCCCACTTTGTATGTGTGCAGCTGATGTCTTCTTCCTAAGTGGAGTACTTTGCATATGTTCTTATTGAATTTCATCCTATTTACTTCAGACCATTTCTCCAGTTTGCCCAGATCATTTTGAATTTTAATCCTATCCTCCAAAATACTTGCAATCCCTCCCAGCTGGGAATTGTCTGCAAAAAGTGTACTCTCTATGCCCTTATCTAAATTATTAATGAAGATGCTGAACAGAACCGGACCTAGAACTGATCCCTTCGGGACCCCACTCATTATACCCTTCCAGAATGACTGTGAACCACTGATAACAACTCTCCGGGAATGATTTTCCAACCAGTTATGCACTAACTTATAGTAGTTCCATCTAGGTTGTATTTCCCTAGATTGTTTCTGAGAAGTTGATGCGAGACTGTATCAAAAGCATTACTAAAGGCTTATCTGATAGAGTTGTTAGAATCGGTGGAAGTTACTGGGTTTAGTAGTCTCTGGGGTACTGTACGTTTAAATCCATATAGTTTCCACTGATTGCTACTTTCTGTTCATCAAATGCAGATGTTTGATTGTAACTATTGTTAAAGCATCTGACTGTGTTGCTGGAGTGGTTTCAGAATAAGACTCGGAGCTGTGTGTAAGGATGAGGTAGAGCTCAGGCCACTGGTGAAGAATTTAACCTTACATAATGCTTACTGTGCGCCAAGTGGCAGCTAGAGACATGCCTTTCCAACAAGGGTGGTCAGTTCAGCTAACGTCTCTGCAGCACCAACAAGGTAGCCAGCTCAGCTGACTTCTCATCACTAATAACAGAGGGCCAGCGATTGGAGCTTCTGAGTGAATAGATGCAGCTAGGCCTGCAAATGGCGTTCTGCATTCCTTTTGACACTTTAGCCCTCTAATACAGCTAGGAACTCGGCCAGGGATCTGCTCCGGATAAGCTCTGGGGAAGGAGCCCTGACTTGACAGATGCACTCAGAACTGTTACTGTTTGGCCTTCACCTCCGATAATTACTCAATGTTCAGCCAAGCCTGAGGCAGAGCATCGACCAAAATGTTTTTATGCGACAGCTGAGGCCAGCAGAACCTCTATAACTGTCCCCCTCTGACCTTGGGCAAGGCCCTGCTCAGCCTCTCCGCTTCATTTAACCTCTCTGTTCCAGCTTCCTATTTGGTGAAATGGGAATAAAAATATTTCTGGGCTTCACAAAGAGCCAGGACTAATCCGTTAAATGTCTGTACAGCCCTAGGAGGAGAAGAACTATTGGTGCAAGGGGTAAGTTACCCTTGTCCTATGCCCTAACAATGTCCTTTGGAAAGCACCTTGCAATTGACTGATGAAAAACACTATATGGGGGCTGGGGTTTATTGTTAAACAAACCCACCCTGACCTCCTTTCTATCCCTGTAAATTGCAACAACCCAATCAATCAACCATTATCTTGTATAGCTCTTTCCATACTTGTTATTCCCAAAGCACTTTACAGAGGTGAATTAGAAATAATAGCAGAGGGAGAGAGAAACTTGAGGAAACAGAGGAGGGGCGGAGTTTAGGAAGTGGGATGGGGCAACAGTGTTCGGTTTTGTGTGAGTAGAAAATTGTCAACCCTAGCCGTGAGGCCTACAAAAAAACCTTTACAACAGTTAGGCAGTGGATGTGCTGAATCCACAACCTGTCACCTTGACCAGCATGGTCTCATTGTTTCTTTAGCCCCTTGTATTCCAAAATAATTATCCATACACATATTGGAACCAGCCTAACAAAATGAGTTTTAATTCACACCTTATGTTATCGTGAAAGTTTGAGTGTTTAAACCTGCTTGAAACTACAACACTGTGCTGGTAAAGGCCAGTGCACCCATTATGTATTTGCTCCCCTAATCTCTGGTTCTATGCTAGCTCAGTAGGGTGCCACAGCTTTGCAAGTACTGTCATCCCTAAGGCCTTCCAAAGGAGCTAGTGCTGAACCCCTGTTTATATCTTTTGGGAGGAAGGAGAGCAAAACACATTGCTCTGCATTATTGGTGAGTAGATGATTATTGAGCCGGAATGCCCTTTACCTCTTTCCCTTTTATGTGTAGTCAGTACTGGTCTAATAGAAGTGCTCACAACAGGAACAGTAGAGTCATCATCAGCAGTGCAAATCCCCCCACATTACCTACCAATACACTCAGACTTTAACTCTAAGATGCACACCTCCAAGCAAGGTCGGTAGCTCAGTCTATGGCCTGTTCAGGCCTTTGCTTCTCTGCCGTGATTGCTAACAAGGTGTGCATTCTGAGTGTCTTTTTTATTGGGACACTGACATACTGGGGACTGGATTGAGACAGACTCATTTTACACAAGCTACTAGATGGCAATAATTTTCACTCCCTACTGATCTGGCCCCGATTTGTACAGGGTGAAAGGTATTGTGTCTTATTATCCAGTCTGCCACCAGATTATCCTGATAGTGAAGTCTGAGCTCCTTGTTTGCTGGACTTAATGTGTGGGTGCTGGGTGATGTTGATGGACTGTGATATGCTGGAGGTCAGACTAGATGATCTGGTGGTCCCTTCTGGCCTTAAATTCTATGGCTATATCTACACTGCCATAAAACACCTGCAGCTGGTGTCAGCTGATTTGGCCTCATGGGGCTCATGCTGTAGGGCTATACAATTGCAGTGTAGACATTCGGGCTGAGGCTGGAGCCTGCAGTCTGGGATCCTGTGAGTGGAGTGGGTCTCAAAGCTCGGGCTCCAGCCTGAGCCAGAACATCTACACTGCAATTTTATAGCCCTGCAGCCCTAGTTAGCTGACACAGGCCAGTCATGGGTGTTTTATTACAGTGTAGACATACACTATGACCCCAGGCTGGAACCCACTTGCAGCTTGTCTACAGAATGTGCCAATAAGAAACTAAAATAATCCTTTGCCGTCCTCTAGTGGTTCAATTAAGAAATGTAATTAACATTCAGTTGTAGCAGGCAATATTACTCATCTTCTACTATCACAGCACTATTTATTACAATAAACCTGCAGCCTCTACCCTCTACTCCAAGTAGCTGAAGAAATCACTGTGACCCAGCCATGTTCTCTTTGCCACAGGTCATGGTGTGCAGGATCTAAGAGGGCGGAAAAGAAGGAGAACACTGGATATTATTATTTTCCTTTCCTCTGCTGGTGGAACAGCAGCAAAGGCATTTTAATGAGGGACATTAATGGTGTCGGGGGGAGCTGTCAGATGGAAAGCTGAGGCACTGGGACAGGCTGCAAAAGAGGTTTTGCAGACCTAGGTCCTTACAGAGAAAGGATGGCCCAGTGGCAAGGGCGCTAGGCTAGAATTTAGGACAGTAGGTTTAAAATCTCTGCTCTGCCACAAATGCCCTGTGTGACCTTCGGCAAGTAGCTTAGGTCCAGATCCTCAAAGGTGCCTAACTCCCATTGAAAGCAAATACAAGTGGGAATCTGGGCCTTCGTCTCTCTCTGTCTCTGTTCCCCATCTGTACAATGGGGAGAATAGCACTGCCCTGCCTTGCAGTGTATAAATAGATGAAAGAGTGGGAGGTAATGAGGAGTCATGGATGATTTCTAACCATCTTTGGGGTGGGCCTTAGCAGAGCACAGAAAAGTTGATGTGTAGAGACAGGTGATTTTTTAAAAAATAAAAACCTCCCCCCCGCTCCCTCCACCCCAAAACATGGCCTCGTTCCAAAACAAAAAATTATCATTTTTAAAAATAACTGTTTTTTTGTTTAATGCAGAAAGAAAACATTTCCTTTCTACCTTGAGGAATCCAGGGTATGGGATGGGGAGGATTTTTTTTTCTATTAGCTCCCCCCTCCTCTGAATTTTTGAGGCCCTCCTGCCTCATGGGCTCTCAGTGCCTGGGCTCCGACTCTAGGTCGAACATCTACATTACAATTTTGTAGTCCTGCAGCCCAAGATCCAGGAGTCCAAGTCACCTGACCCGGGCCAGCTGCGGCTGTGCCACAGGTCTTTGATCGCAGTGTAGACAGTCTCCTAGTGTTCTGACTCTCACAGTCAGAGTTGACCCCTAGTGACTCCCCTCTCCCATGTAGACAAGCCTTTGGTCCCATCTGTTTTACTGTGAGACAGGAGAATAATTTCCTTACAGGAGGCCTGTGCCTGCTGGCCTGGAAATCACTGTACTCAGGGCAGGCAACTGTGCTCCTTCCTTACACCCCTGTGCGAGGGTAAATCGCAAACTGTGGAAGGGGGCAGTCTGCTCCGTTCAGATGTGAATGTTTCACGTGTTGTAGGGGTGGAATGTTGGGGGGAGGGGCACAAAGATTCAGTGGTAGTTGGGGGTCTGTAGGGTGGAATTTTGGGGGGGGCATGGTTCTATAGCAGTTGAGGGGGCTGTGGAGTGGAACATTGAGGGGTATGGTTCTATAGCAGTTGGGGGGGGCTGTGGAGTGGAATATTGAGGGGTATGGTTCTATAGAAGTTGGGGGGGTCTGTGGAGTGGAATATTGAGGGGTATGGTTCTATAGCAGTTGGGGGGGATTGTGGGGTGGAATATTGAGGGGTATGGTTCTATAGAAGTTGGGTGGGGCTGTGGAGTGGAATATTGAGGGGTATGGTTCTATAGAAGTTGGGGGGTCTGTGG
>ML677326.1:5242822-5334575 GCA_007922305.1 Dermatemys mawii
TCTATAGCAGTTGGGGGGTCTGTGGAGTGGAATATTGAGGGGTATGGTTCTATAGCATTTGGGGGGGCTGTGGAGTGGAATATTGAGGGGTATGGCTCTATAGCAGTTGGGGGGGCTGTGGAGTGGAATATTGAGGGGTATGGCTCTATAGCAGTTGCGGGGGCTGTGGAGTGGAATATTGAGGGGTATGGTTCTATAGCAGTTGCGGGGGGCTGTGGGGTGGAATGTTGCAGGGGTGGGGGAGGGCTGGGCATGATTCCAGAGCTGTTGGGAGGGGGCTATAGGGTGGAATGTCATGGGGAGGCCCAAACATTCCACAGCAGTTGTGGGGAGTGTCCCATGGCTCTGTAACCCCCTCCTGTTCACTCCCCCAGTACTGGGTTGTTGAAGAGTGTGTAAAAAGCCACAAGGCAGACTTAGCCCACTTTGAGGCTCCTCAATGTGCTCTTCATTGCATGGACAGGACCTTGGGGGCCCTCATTGTTCTTTGGCAACTGGAGGGTGGAATGTTGGGGACCTCATAGTTCTATGACAGTTGACAGGGCTGTGGGATGGAATGTTGGTTATGGAGTGGGTTCCATGGCAGTTGGGAATGGGCTGTTGGGTGGAATGTTGTGGGGGCCGTGGTTCTATGGCAGTTGGGAGGCAGTGGGGTAGAATGCTGAGGGAGGGGGGCCCCGGTACTTGGGCTGTTTGGAGGGCTGTGGGGTGCAATGCTGAAGATGAGGAGTATGGTTCCATAGCAGTTGGAGGTTGTGGGGTGGAATGTTTGGGGTCCAGAGTCTCCAGGCAGTTAGGATGTACCTGTGGGGTCGAATGTTGGGGGTTCATGATTCTGTGATAGTTGATGATCTGTGGGATGGTATGTTGGGGAGATTATGGCTCAATTTGCAAAATGCACAATATTTCAGTATATTGGATGCATCCTTAGGTTTTTTTTTTCCAGCTAAAATTAACTGAGAAAGCTCAAAACTATGCACATTTAATACCCCATTTGGAAGATGCAGATTCTTACACTTTGGCATCGTTTCAGCACCACAAAACCATATATATGATCTATGAACATATTAATGATGTTGACACCTCAATGGATGACATCATTATCTGGGGCTCAACAAAAGAAGAGCAGGATTGTAGGCTTCAAGAAGTCCTGAATATAACTAGAGCTGCAAACTTCAAACTAAATAGGGAGAAATGTGTTTTAGGGGTTACAGAACTGACTTATGTTGGGGACATTATTTCCAGTGAAGACATAAAACCTGGTAAGAGGAAGATTTCAGCCAGTGAAATGATGCCATGTCCCCAGTCAAAGAAAGATTTCCAACGGTTCCTGGGAATGGTTAATTACCTTGAAAAATTCATATCTGATCTATCTATCAAAGCAGCGGCTTTGAGAGAAAACTCCTTCAGAATAAAAATGAGTGGTGTTGGTGTAGGAGGAATCAGGGTAAGGTTTGAAAGAATAACTGATACAATAGCTAGTGTTGAAGTTCTCTGCACCAGGAAGGCCTGTTAAAATCTCAGCACACGCTTCACAGCCTGGGTTAGATGCAGTGATCTTATAGGAGCACAAGGATTGTTGGCAACCAGTGGCATGTGCATCAAAATCACTCACTGAGGCAGAAACCAGATACACACAGATTGAGAAGACGCTTTTAGGAATATCGTTTGCCTGTGAGAGATTCAATCAATATATTTATGGCCAGACAGTGGAAGTCAAAATGGACCACAAGCCCCTGATATGGTTATTTAGCAAACTGCTAAATGACTGTACTTTATGGTTTCAAAGAATGGTGATAAAGCTGCAAAAATATGATTTGGTTGTGACCTAAATGCCTGATAAAGTCAGATTTGCTGCAGATGCACTTTCCAGAGCAGTGTCTACCACTACGAAACCAGAGAAGACTTCAGAGATAAAGATGTAAGCCTATGTAGATATGATTGTAAAGTCAATTCCCATAGCTAACAGGAAACTGTAACAAATAAGAGAGGAAATGGAGAAGATGAATCGGGGATCCTTAGAGACAGTGGCTCCAAAACCGGTGGGGGTGGGACTGGAGAGGGGGCCATGGCCCATCCACTTTTCACCACGGTGGACCCCTTCCCCTCCCCTTCCTCCTGTGTCCCCTCCCGGGCTTCCCGCCCAGGGCAGATGGAGGTGGAGGGTCTGTGCTGGTTCCCCACAGCTGCCTGCACGGTGCTTACCCCAAACTGGTTCCGGCCAAGGGGCAGGGCCTTGGAGCTACAGCCTGGCCATGGTAAGAGATGTGTGGGCAGCTGTGGGGAGCTACAGTGGACCCTCTACCTGCCTGTGGTGCCGGGGCCCTGAGCAGCTCCCAGCCCATGTCCCTACCCCCTGAGCCTTTCACCCAGTGCAGATGGAGGATTCACGCTGTGGCTCCCCATACCTGACCACGCAGCTCTTACCATGGCCTACCTGCGTCTCCAAGGCCCCAGCCCCTGGCCTGAGCCAGGTCAGGGTCAGAGCTGGCAGGTAGCTGTGGGGAGCCTGGGTCCTTCCACTTGCCCTGGGCGGAAGGCCAGAGTGGGAATAGGCAGGGGGCTGCTTTCAGCCCCCGGGTGGCAGAGGTGGGCTCCCCAATCCTGCTCTGGCTTCCGGCTTGGCTGGAGTAGGGCCTCTGGTGGAAGAGAAGTGGTGGGGGCGGGTCCTTGGGGGGAAGAGGAGAGGTGGGGGTGGGGGTAGGGCCCTCTAGTCCCCCCCACTTTTGGGAAGTCTCTGCCGCCCTTGCTTAGAGAAGTGATAATGAAAGAGTGGCCTGAAGAAATAAGCAGTTGCTCTTCCAGTATAAGAGACTATTGGAACTGCAGACAAACTTACTATGATAGATGGGATGATTTTCAAGGGCAGTAAGACTGTAATTCCAATGAGCCTCTGAAAAGAAATTCTGCAGAAAATCCACGAGGGTTTTTTAGGAATTGAGAAGTGCAAATGACAAGCACAACACTAGGAAAGAGGGTGGGATATAAGAAGTGTCACCTCTTCCCCACGAGAGAGAACTGTGAGGTGATCCAGAAAGGAGCAGATGACTGGAGCTGAGCAAGAATGACATGGTGCTCCCAGCAGAGAGGGAGTCTTGGTTGGGAAGTAGGTCTAGCAATAGGTAGGGGAATAAGGTGCTGTGGCAGGGCAGGGGTAAAACCCCTAGGATGCCTTGCCTCTACAGGTTAAACCCTGCTTGCTGGCAGGAGGGCCAGGAGCAGGGGCTTGCAGTAGCCGGCAGGGAGCCCAGCTGGAAGCTCTAATGAGGGCTAGCTCACAGCGCCAGGCTGGGCTAAATGGCCGTAGCTGAGGCTGGGAGCTGAGAAGGCTAAAAAAAAGCCCTTACTCATACCTCAGTTGAGGAGGCCAGGCAGGGAACAGGAGGCTGCTACACTGTCTTCTTGCTGCAAGCAAGGTGCCTCAGGGGCCTGGAGACCCAGGAACCAAGACAGTGGGGTAACTGTTGGGGGATTGGGTGAAACACCGAGAGCTGGTGTGAAAATCTTTATTGTGACCAGCCAGAACACAGGACCTGTGTGGACCCTGTGACAGGTGCCCGTGGAAGGGTAATTACAGGCTGGACTCTAAGTGGTGCTGGTGAGCTCTGCACCAAGGGAGGGAGCGTGATTTAACCTGGAAGTGAAGGGGGTGGCCTAAGACAAATGAAGAAGTGTAGGCTTGGGACCTTGAGTGGGCACTGCATAATGTTTAGGAGTCCCAGGCTGGCTTGCAGAGAGTGAAAAGAAGCCTCCCAGCTCTTTAGTTTCCTGTCTTAGGGGAGGGAATTGTTGTGCAGACACTTGAGGTGAGGGGCTGTGGCCTCATAGAGGGGTGAAGGACTGTTGGGGGACTCTGCAGGAGTAGGTGTGGCTCAGAGAGGGCCAAAAGTGGCTTGTTAAAGCCCTGTCTTGTTTGAGAACCTTGCTACCCCAGAAAGGGGGATACTACTACTTTAGGTGGAGGGTTGAATTGCCCTATCCCCGGAGGGAGAATGTGGACTGGTAATGACACAGCTACACCTAATGTTGAGTTAGCGAAGGTTCCTGTCACACAACTTAGGCAGACAACACAAAGACATGGGACACTCGGCAGAAAACTGTACTTTAGATCCTTGATCTTATATAGAATAAAATGATGGGCTGGGCTTGCAGGGTGCAGAGAAAAGTGAGCTTTGAGGAAGGATTTCAGAACAGGAGG
The DNA here is from genome assembly GCA_007922305.1 of Dermatemys mawii. Taxonomy (NCBI): domain Eukaryota; kingdom Metazoa; phylum Chordata; order Testudines; family Dermatemydidae; genus Dermatemys; species Dermatemys mawii. The sequence continues at coordinate 5,247,021 of ML677326.1, forward strand.
GATGGGTGCCTGCCTGGTACATTGGGGAGAGGGGGGAGCTCCCAGCAGCATGGAAGAAAGCAGGTGGGGTAGAGTGAAAGGAGGTTTGATGGGAATTGCTGGCTGAGCCAAAAGGGGAAGAGATGAGACTGGGCCTGGAGAGATAGCTGGGGGCAGAGCTGTGTAGTGAGGTATTTCAAAAACAATATAAAGCCACCAAAGAAGTGAAGCAAAAAATCGGCCGAATCTTTGGTCTGAATCCCAGATAGCTCTGGCTAAGAGGCCTAGTGGAAGGTGAAAACGTCACACTGGACCCAGCCTAAGACACAACTTGCACAGGATATTGTTATTTAGAATCCAAAGAGCCTCATTTCCCCTGTCTTCCTTCCTATACACAGGAGATGTCCTTTCTCGGTACAGGATTTCCTGGAACAACTGATGCAGCTGTCTCAACAACACCACCAACACAAGAACTATATTAAAGGGAGTAGAAAGTAGAGATGGGAGCGATGGAGCCCCAGGTCACGCACAGAGAGTGCTGCCATACATTCCCCTTAATCAGACTTCAGATCCAGCCCTTTCTTTCAGCTCAACATAAACAAACCAGTTCATATGGAATAAATGTCAACGCCACAGATCCGTTTGTTTAGCAGCAATTTTTTGGGACGGGCGTGTAGTGGAGGGAGCAGCTGCCAGGCCTGGAGCATGGAGATAGGGAGATTGATTAAATGTCTGAAAATGTCATTTCACCCCAAAGGCTCGGGAGAAGCAATTAATAAGCCCCACTGATGCGTGCCGTGTGCACTGCTGCTCTCTAACTCCACTTCGGATACAAATGCTCAGGGTGAGTGCATTTCACATTGACTCCTGGAAATCAATGGCACATGCTCAGGTTTGCTAGTGGGTCTGAGACGTGTGCCCTGCCCTGTCCTTAGAGGTGATTACCTTAGATCTGTGTTCCTTGCCTGCCTTTTCCTGGGCAAACAGGCTTGGTTTGTTTCTGGTCCCAGAATAAATTTAATCTGGATAGCTTCATTTGCTGTAGTCTTGAATTAGCATATAAATAGTTATTTTCTTCCAGATCACAGGGTGAATATTTCCTGCCTAATGTGCCACCCTCTCTCTTTATTTTCTAATTGTAAAAAGGCTGTTCACCCATTTTCCACTGATTCCCTTTGAACAGTAATTTCTTCTCTACAGCAAATATGAACTCTTGACACCTAAGTGATGCATTGCAGCTGGAATGTGTTCTGATTCAAGGGGAATGAAGATAGCTCTGTGAAAGAGATGCATTTCAGAAGGAAGATGTCTTGGGTAGCCTGTCCCTTTTAAGGAGAATCTGGGCCCAGGCTACCCACAAGGAGATCATTTAAAGGGATGGCCCATCTAGGCAGTTTATTGAATGAGCACCTGGGCCCGATGAAAGGCCATCAGGGCTCAGTCGCAGGGAGGTGCTCCTAGAGAAAAACGTTATTTGAGATCCTAGTAGGAGAAGGACTGGAGCCTGTCAACCTCTCCAAGCTGACAGGTAAAAGGAATGAATACAAAGGGGGAAAAGCTTCCTGAGGCCTACATCTGGCCTGAAGCATAATCCCATAATCTGGGAGGAGAGCTGGGGGACTCCTGGATTAAGGAGAGGAAGACTCCTTGATAAACTAGCTCCATGAGGAGGGTTGGGGACACCTGAACTTTGCAGAGGTTGCTTGTCAGCATAAGTCCAGGGCTGAAGAAGTGTTGTATCTGAGGGGCTAGTGAGGATGGATTTTCTTTGCCACTCTGGAAAATGAGCAAATAAATGAGACCATTTGCACTTTATTCTCAGTCTCTGGATCTGAGCAAATCATTACAAGACCACAAGGAGAAAAAGAAGGCATCCAGCTGGTAAAGCCACACTGTGCCACAAAGGGATGCGCTCAAAGGTGCTACCCTGTGACAAGCGGTACTACAAGTGGAATTCTGAGATTCCTCCTTGTTGGGAGAGATGCCCAAGCAGCATGGTGCAGATGTCTTTCTTGGCTGTGATAGATTTACCCTCTTACATCAGCATATGGAGGGGCAGTTCCAGCTTCAGTTTTTGGGAGTGCCCCAAAACAGGAGAGGCTTGTGGAGGATGTTCCATGAGAGGTGAGTATTGATAGCCATTGACACTGAAAGGGACAAAGGCACCAGGCTGGACTAACTGAATGAATTGACTAAGAAGAAGTGAGGCATGCGGGATGGGTTTGCCCCTATAATAACAAAGATGATAAAGATGGCCTGGTTGCACTGAGGACTAGAGGAACTGAGTGGAGCTAAGTGGTTCAAGACACCGGGCCACAAACTGCTGAGGCTCGGCTTATTGTGATGTCAGAAGAAAGGACTGAGGGGATCTCGTTTAGGCAAGGAAGGATGATGCCCCAGAGACAGACTGTTTTGGTTGTGGGAAGAACTGGCACATAGAAAGGTGTTGCCCTGCTAAGAATTTCAATGTTGGGCAAATGGACTGTAATTATGAGGAAGCTAGAGTCTACAAGAATAGATAAATAGAGTTTAGTCCAAGGAATGGACTAGGGGTGTAAAATTAAAAGTGGGAGGACGGCCATGGGTTTCACTCTTCCCATTGGCTGGGGAAGATACCCTGACACCACTTTCAGCCCCAGAGGGTGAGAGGTTGGGGAACTCAAATAATCTGGTAAAGGAAGTAGATCAGACCCAAGACCCAAAGCTATTCTGCTCAAGAGCAGTTCAAGCAACTGCCCTGGGGAATAACAAGATCTGGGGTAGAGCATGCCAGAAAAAAGATAGTCCTTTAATCATGAGATCTGGAAGGCCAGGGAAATGCTAGCAACAAGAACTGTGATGTGGCTATCAATACAATTCAGTACACTGCAGGTTTGGAGCCTTTCTACCAGGGGTTGGATGGTTTGACAAAGCCAGAAGGCCCAAATCCAAGAAATGAGGTGGAGGGGCTGACCACACAGTGGGAATGAACCTGGCAAATAGAAGCAGTCCTTGAAAGGACAAAGCAGACACGGGAAAATGAATATGCGAGGCTGGTCAATGAGATTAAGATGCCTCTACCTGGTGAAGGAAACGCTTCATGCTTAGGGAAAGGTGTAATTTGAGCAAGCAGATAAGTTGGCATATGGTGACCTGAGAGTTATTGCAGGAAACGATGTGCCAGAACTGAGCTGCTCTCTTCTGTCCTCTGAACCAAACAGGCCCAACCTCTTCTTAGCATATGCACAATGTGCCTCAAGTGGCATGTGACCAGGATTCATCACTGAATTTGGTCCATGGCTGGATCCTTAGCTTTCCTGGCTTGGGCCAGATACTGCTGATTCATGCCCCAAAGGCCCAGCCTAAAACACTGGATTCCAACACTCTGAGGAAGTTGAGATCCGCATCTAGACCTGATCTCCACCGCTCTTCGATATAAGGGGCCAAACCCAAACTACAAATCTAAATATCCCCAGAATTTGGGAAATTTTGGATCTTGGTCTGAACTTTGTGCCTGGGGCCTATCTCTCCTCTACACTGCCCCACACTTCTATACGTAGTGTTTAGGCTTCTGGAGGAATTCTCAGCATGAACTAAGATGGCTGAACCTTGTGGGGTTTGCTGCCACAGATCCTTATTCTGTATGGGGAGAACTGGCAAAATCCCAGTAATAGACTGGGGGTGGGAAATGTCTTACCTGCAAAACCAAAAGAAAGCTGTTATTTAGATGCCAAACACCTGGGTGAATCTTAAGGCTTCCGTTTGGGCTAAAGAGAGACAAGTTAGGCTCTCTTCTAAGCAGCTATCATATTGTTTAGCAACTGGTTCAGATGACACAGTCACAGCCTGGGTGCAGCCTGTTGATCCCACACTCGGTGCTACAACTACACGGTGTTTGGTAAACAGGAGGTTGATATTCTTAGCTTTCCTGTCATCAAGCCTAATAGTAGCTGTACAATGACAAGTCCCCTTGGCTGCTCCTGGCAGTTTCAGTATGGAAAGATACAGTGTTGATGTCATACTGTTAATTTCTTCAGTCTCAAAGCTGCAGGTGGGCATTCCTAGAGGTCCTCTGCCAGACTTGATTAACACTTCATTTTCCATTCCACCCCAGCCTCTGAATCCCTACTCAAGCCTGGGAAAAACAGAATTGGAACTAAGCTGGCACAGAGAAACAAACCAATCCTGAAATCACTCTAGCCAGTGTTAGCATAAAACATAGAATGATGCTGGAAGTCTCCATTAGATTGAAATAGAGGATATGTACATCACAGACTGACCCACTATTCACAAGAGGAAGGAGAATATCTTCCGTGAGCTGCTGGGGTCTTCCTGTTCCTCACCGTCCCTCCTGTAAAATTGGGTAGGGGAAGAAGAAGCCAACACCAAAAACTCCTCTTAGCTTCAGAATGAAGTGCTACCTGCCTCCTTCAGTAGCCCTAATTGATTATTTTTCCCCAAGAAGTGGAGATGTGGTGAAGGCAGCCAGTCACTGCAGTCTTCCACTGGGCATGGCTGGACCTTCTCCATCATCACCAGAGTGGCTCTAGCTGTAGTCCAAATTGCCTTCCTCCAGAGGAAATCATGAGAGTTGACAATGCTCAGACCCATAGACAAGTGTGGAGGCAGATTACCCCATGCTGCCCCCCTTGCCATCAATGGGAAGAGGGGATTAATTCCTCCCAACAAGGGCTGGAAGTTGAGCCCAAGAAAAGGCTGTTGTGGAAGAGGACAGATCCTGTGAAGAAGTGCTGTGCCTGGCAGGAGTCGGGTGGAGGACTGGGTTTGTTTCCTTTTGGATTCTAATTGGATGGGGTGGACTTTCACAACTTACTTGGAAAGCAAACTCAGCTCAGAGCTGGTAGTCGACCATTTGAAAGAGGGGAAACTGAGGCAGTGGATGGTCCCAAAGCCAAACTGGGTAAGTCCCTGGTCCATGGGTTGAATACTTCTCTTTCACTAAGAGTGGGTCTGGCGTGTGTAGTCTCCTACCTTCCCCCCTCCCCTACAGCAATAGGGTTCACATAAGCCAGACCTTAAAGTACAGCCCAACCTGCAGAGTTTTGTCTAGACTTCCTTGATGATGACAATTATCCTGATTGTTGTGACTTCCATTTCTGTTTGCTCTGGCTACCATCACAACCAACAAAGCATGGGGGTGACAGGACCCTTTGGAGAGAGCTCTGCCCAGCACTCTCAACAATGGGCTATCGATCTGAAGGGAAGAGGCTCTGAATAGATTATTTTAGTCACGTCTGAGGTGTGTATTGGCATCATTGTGAGCCAGACAGATCCATTTGGCAGAACTGCAGGAAACACCTGCAGTCTGGGTTAGGTGTTTTGCTGTTTGTGTTTATGTGATATGGATACCTGCCCCCTTTCTCTCTCTGTGTTTAATTAAGTGATCTTTTGGAAGCTGCAGGCTAATAACTGGAGTAGAAGTATATTTATGTCAGTCAGCCTTTACCACAACACACAGAGAAACAAAGGACTCAATTCTCTTCTCACTTACGGACAGATCCAAAGCCCACTGAAGCCAGTGGGAATTAGTGTAAATTGGAAGTAACTGCATAACACGCTAATGTGATTACATAGGTAAAAAGAGAATGGGCTGGATTCTGCCACCCTTGTGTTGAATAAATACTTTACTTTTGGAGTAGTCCCATTAAAATCAATGGAGTAAGAGGCTACTGAAGGAGTAAAGGTGGCAGAATCCAGCTCTGTGTAAGTTAGAGGTGAATTGGGACCAAACTGTTAAGTGATTAAAAGAACAAAGTATAAACCAAGAGTGCACATTAGTTTATTCCCTACAAATTTCAAAGCACATCGGGTCCCAAAGGACATTCATCTGCTGCCTTCCTGATCAATGCAGTATTAGATAATGACCCAAAATACTGAGACGCCTGGCTTGCTTTCTTCTTACTCTTCCCAGTACGTGCGTTAGATTTCTCACAGCATGAAGTCCTGATTCTTTTGTTCTAGCTCACTGGATCATTAATGCTGATTTTCAATGAGTCTTGGGGCACTGGGGAAGTTCCAGAAATCTGGCAGAAAGCCAATGTTGTGCCAATCTTTAGAAAGGGTAAATGGGACAATCCAGGTAATTATGGGCCTGTCTGTCTCACACTGATCCTGGACAAGATAGTGCTGTGGCTGATATGGGAATTGATTAATAAAGAATTAAAAGGAGGATAATGTAATTAATGCCAATCAATGTGGGTTTATGGAAAATAGATCCTGTCAAACTAACTTGCTTCTTTTTTATGCGATTAGAAGTTTGATTGATAAAGGTAATAGGGTTGATGTAACAGACTGAGACTTCTGTAAGTCTTGGTTGACTTGGTACCATGCAACAATTTGGATTAAAAAGCCAGAAAGATATAATATTAACATGGCCCACGTTAAATGTATTAAAAGCTGCCCAACAGATAGGTCTCAAAACGTAATTGTAAACAGGGAAATATCACTGAATGGGTGTGTTTCTAGTGAGATCCCTATGTTGTTTGACTTTTTTTAATGACCTGGAAGAAAACAAAAAAATTATCACTGATAGAAGTTGCAGATGACACAAAAATTGGGGAGTGGTAAATAACGAAGAGGACAAGACACTGATACAGCGATCACTTGGGAAGCTGGGTGCAAGCAAACAATAAGCATTTTAATATGGCTAAACGTATACACCTAGGAACAAATAATGCAGGCCATTCTTACAGGACGGGAGGCTATCCAGGGAAGCAGTGCCTCTGAAAAAGATATGGGGGGGTTGTGGTGATAATCAGCTGAATATAAGCTTCCAGTACAAACTATGGGCAAAAGGGCTAGTGCAATTCTGAGATGCAAATACAAGGGGCTCTCAAGTAGGTGTAGAGAAGTTATTTTACCTCTGCATTTGGCACTGGTGCTACCACTGCTAGATTATCGTGTCCAGTTCTGGTGTCTGCAGTTGATAAATTGTCATGAGTTCAGAGAAGAACCACACGAGCTAAGTATTATTATCTGGTGCACTTGGCATTGCAATGAACTAGCAGACTTTCCAGGATGCTGACAGAGTTGGGGTAGGAGTGAAAGGGTTAATGGGGACACTGAAACCACTCTCTTGCTCCTGTGGAAAGTGGCTGCACATCTTCAGTGAGAAGCAATCCCTCTAGACTCCCAAGTAGGATGCCCCTAGGGTTTGAAGTGGGGTTTGCACACTGTACAACTAGTAGGCAGTACCCAAGGGCTAGAAACTATCCACAGCATCCCTGTCCTCTGCGCCTTTGTTCCTTCACTCTCTTCTCACAGGTGTTCAGTCATTTCTTGGCCTTTGCTACCTTAGTCATGTGCATTGTAGTGAACCTGTGGTGATGCAGAAGTGGAACTGGTTCCATGGGAACATACAGTCCAGATTCGCACCCCTCTCCCCGCAAGTTTCGCATTGATCAAAGTGCCTGGTTTGTCCTCAAAAGCATGGAGATTTCTGACAAAAATGAATCGTCTCTGGGCTCAATTCACCATTTGACCCCAGGTTCAGGTCACAAGTGTCCCAGCCTCAGCAAACTCTTCTGACAACCTGGTCTGCATTCAGGGTTTGTAATGAAAGCTGACCCTCGTGAGTTTCACCTGGTTTGGATTAGGTTAAGTGGCAACCACTCTAACTGTAGCCATTAGTTATAACCACCAGAGCCAAACCTTTATATCGGTTTAGTTATCAAATACTGTAATTAAAAGAACTAATTTATTGCTTTTTTACTCTCCCTTAACCCATCCACTGTCTCACTTTCTTGGCATTTGGGACAAAATTAAGCTCTTGTCTATTCCATGTACATAAGGAATGACTATACTCATTCAGACCAGTGGTCCAGCTAGTATAGAAACCTTTCTCTGACAGGTGGCCGGTACCAGCTGCTTCCAAGGAAAATGCAGGAACCCTGTAATAGAAAACTATGAAATAACTTACCCAAAGGGTACATTCCTCCTTTGCCTCCATTTGTTAGTGGCTGGCTCATACCCTGCAGCATGAGCATTTATATCCCTTGTAACTCCATCGCCTCCCACCTAACGTATCTCTGGGTGTTCTCATTATACATATTGCACACAGAAGTCCTTTCAGCGAATGCTGAGATTGAGAAATCAAGCACTCACAAGTTAGGAAATGCCAGAATTAAGGCTGCTCATGCAACTTGAATTCACCTCTCTTGTGTGTATGCGTTATAATAGTCTTTAATTACATGGTCACGTGCTATTTTTTCTACAGGACACCTGGCTCTAGGCCTTATTTACTGCACACTATTCAAACCCTGTGGTGAAGAGGGAAATATTAATTTCCTTATGGGTTTTCTACAGTACTCATTGCTAAAAGCTGTGTCACATCCAGAAACTGTAATTAATTTATTTTCACAACATCGCTGTGAGGCACAGAGAGATTAAAGTCAAAAGTGTACCTGATTTTGGTGCCCAATTTGAGATGCCTAGGGCCTGATTTTTCAGAGTACTTAGCATTCTGTAACACTTTAGATGCTCAAAGCTTGGCTCCCATTGACTTTGGGTAGAGCTGTGAGTGTTTAGTCTTTCTGCAAAACAGATCCCAGAGTCTGAAGTGGGGCACCCAGAAAACGAGGAACACATGATTAGTGACCCCCTGTGAAAAGTGTTGTTTAAACAACCTGCCCAGTATCACACAGGAACTCTGTGGCAGAGGCAGGGCTATAATCCAGGGCACTATTCAGCTACCTTACCCATGAGACCACCCTTTCTCTTCCAGCAGCTCCCGTGTCATTAGCTGCACATCTTCCGGCTTCTGCAGCAAATGGAGCAGGGGTGCTACAGACAACAGCATCCTTCACGGTGCAACCCTGTTACATCCCCAGCTCAAGTCCTGTGGAAAAAATAGTAGGTGATTACACAATTAAAGACTATATCATAATGCATACACACAAGGCAGCTAAAATAAGGTTGCGTAGTCAACCTGAATTCTGAAATGTCCTAACGTTTGAGAGCTTGACTTTACAACCCTAAGGATCTTTTAACACAGGTTTTTTCTGGTGCCTGTAATTTCCTAGGTTTTCAAAAAAGCAAACAGAACACACAGATGTTCCATCATGTGGAATCACACTGACCCTTACATGGGTCATTAGCAGGGGTCTACCACACAGACCTCTGCCACTTGAGCTAAGAGAGTAACTCAGAGCAGTAACAATAATACCTATGCATAGTGACAGTTTTAGAGCAGCAGCGTGCTAGTCTGTGTCCGTAAAAAGAACAGGAGTACTTGTGGCACCTTAGAGACTAACACATTCATTTCAGCATAAGCTTTCGTAGGCTATAGCCCACTTCATCAGATGATAGTTTCTTAGAATTGGTATGGCAACTTCCACCTTTTCATGTTTTCTGTGGGTATATATATATCTTACTACTCTGTGTTCCATTCTATGCATCCGATGAAGTGGGTTATAGCCTACGAAAGCTTATGCTGAAACAAATTTGTTAGTCTCCGAGGTTCCACAAATACTCCTGTTCTTTTTAATATATGTCTCTTATAGCTCTTTTCACCAGGCACTAGAGGGCGATGAGAGACACACACTGGATTTCATAGCTATTTGCTGACTGAAGAGGAGCATAGAGACTTTGGAATCTGGGGTTCAGTTCCAGCTTCTGGAGGGGTGTGTGTTCTCGAGGGCATAGACCTCTAAAGCCTGCCCTTGTGCTAGTTCTGTCTCCCTGCCCGCCCCCCCAATTCTGATATTGTTACCCAGCCAGTCCCAGTCTCTCACTCGGGGCATCTCATCCAAGTAATTGCAGTCAATCCATGTTAAAACAAAGGGAGCTCTCTTTTAATCTGCTCTAATGAATAAAGCATTTCTCTGTATTCTGAAGCCACCAGGAATTGGAATTTATTAGTTTATATGGTTCTGAGCATGTTGTCAGTTTAAAAAGGAACTTACAGAAATATGAGACTGCAGTTCTGGTGGAAGGAAATGTATTCAGTTGAATTTGTACCTTTCCGTCTATTCTGTTGCCCCAGGATAGCTTCTAATTGCATCTTAACATGACACCAATGTTTTTTTGGCAACAAGCTTTCCTGCTGGGCTGTTGCTAAGGTGTTGTTCATGCTGTAAGGTTGCTGGGAGCAGTGGTACACGTTAAAATGAGAAGACTTGGAGAGCGATTGTTTGAAAAATCTACAGACAGGAAAACACCGTAAATATTTACTGAGAGTGCAGCCTATAAGATGTAAATACAGGGCTCAAAAAAGAGTTAGGCTGCCAGAGTTGGACTAGAGTCAGGCGGCCCAAGTGCTGGGACAAGTCATTGTGAGCCTCCCCGAGTGCCAGGTTGAGCTGCTGGTCTCCCCCAGATGGGGCAGGCCGCCTGCCTCCCTCAGCGCTGGGCCAAGCCGTTGGCCACCCTGAGTGCTGGGCTGGCCCCAGCACTGCGTCGAGCTGCCGGCCCCGCCGGACCCTGAGTGCTTGCCTGGGCCGAGCCTTGCCAGAATCGGGCCACGCTGAGTTGCCCGCCCCGTAGCGCCAGCTCCTCCTGTCCCTGAAGGTCCCCTCATACTGAGCCACTGGCCCCAGCGCCTGGCCAAACCTCCCCAGTCCACCGGCTCCTGGCTCTCTGTGTCCCTCCTCACTCCCCGGTCCCGAGAAGGAGGTACGCAGTGAGCAGCGGGGACCTGAGTGTGTTTGTGTGCAGTGGAGGAGGCGGTGGAGGTCTTGGGGAAGGGTCAGGGGCACTGCGGCCTAGGTGTCTGGCGGTGGGTTGGCAGCAGCGCCAGGGAAGGCAAAGCTTTCCCTGGCCTATTATATGGATGCAACCCCATGCTCCTTAGCCTCTGATTGCCAGAAACTGGGAGTGGACGACAGGGGATGGATCATTCAGTGATTGCCTGGTCTGTTCATTCCCTCTGAAGGATCTGGCAGTGGCTACTGTCAGAAGACAGGATACTGGGCTAGGTGGACCCAGTATGATTGTTCTTATGTAAATTCAAGGGATCCCATTGCTTTTATGTAACGTTAGCGCCTTCGTGACCAAAATGGAGTCTGCTTGGCAGGCAGCTCTCGCTCAAAGACGCGTGCAGGAACTCAGCAAGGAAAGTGCCTTCCATCCCAGGGCACATGTTCCCAACCCCCTGGAGTGAACACACCCCCCCCGGAAGAGTACAATGCATATAGGAAAGGGAAACGTTTATTTACAGAGGGATGAAAGGAGAAAAACAACAGAGGGAAGAGAAGGGGAGCCGTAAAACAGGGTTGCATTCAAATTATGGCCCCACAGGCCTGAAAGGGAAGACACTGAGCAATGTGTCTGCACACAGAGTTCAAGAGTCCCAGGCAAAGAGCAGCGGCAGATGGTGGAGCAGTGGAGCGGCACTTCTGGGCAGTGGCTGCAGAGCTTTTGGGTGCAAAAAGCCACATTCCTGGATCTGTGAGCTGATCTCGCCACAGCCCTTCAGCATGGGGACGCCAGAATGAGAGCTGAACTGACATGGGACATGGGACATCATGCTGGAGTTGGAAAATCCACTCTGGGGGGCGTTGTCATGCAAGCCTGCAGGTATTGCTGACTGGGCCATGGATGGTCAGCTTAGTAGTGAAGGAGAAAGTTTGGCCTGCCGGATAGAGCTGGGTCCAGGGTGGGCAGAGTCTAGGAAACAAGGCTCAGTATAGGAAGGGCAGAAGCCCAATGCCAGAGCCAGAGGGAGTAAACCAGTTGTAAGCCAGAGGCGGAGGGATCAGTACTAGAGAGACAGAAGCCAGAAGCGGAGTCGTAAGCCAGAGGCAGAGCAGGGGGTCGAAGCCACAAGTCTGCAGCCAGAGAGGGGCTGGAGCAGATCAGGACCAGGGACTGGAAGATTGGAGCAGGGCTGGAGCAAAGGGGAGACTAAACAGGAGCAGCGGTGGAGCCGGTGGGAGCAGGGACTGGAACAAGTGTGAGCACAGCTGCCGGGTAGTGTGTGCTGAGCAGCTGCTGACCTACTGTGTGGGCTCTGTTTTAAGGCAGAGCAGCTGGGCTCACTGGTTGCCTAGCAAGTGTAGTTAGTCAGGGAGCAGGCCAGCAGTTGCTGTTCCTAGCTGGTCTGGTCCCTGACAGCAGGGCCATGAATCGCCTCCTGCTACGCAGGACTGTGACTCTGTGCAATGTGCAAGACACACTGGAGGGATTTGCAGCAGTGGGGTTCCTGAACTGCGGTGGGTCGATGGGAGACTCATGTCCCTGGTAACTGGTAATCTTTATTTGCCTGGAAAACCCATGCCCATCTTTAGTGATCTATTAAAGTTAATAACTGTTATCACCCAACATTTAAATAGCACCTCTAATTCTCAAAGCTCCAAAAGCACTTCAAGAAGCACAATCTGTGTCAGAGTGTAAACAACACTACTACCATTTACACCGCCACGCGATTTGCCTTTACTGTGCTATCTGCACTATTTCTTATATCTGGAGTGGGACCCCTCAAAAACACCTCAGATAAGGAAGGTTTACCAGGCTGTGGTATTAACTGGTAAGAGTCTAGGGGAGGAGTGGTTGGAAAGTGACATGGAAGAACTCTTGGAACCAGTGCAGGGACACCACATTCAACAGGGCTGGTGAGGAGGTTGGTTCTAGTGCCAGCACATCAGCAGATTTGAGGGATGCAGGGCCAGTCTTGGGGGAAGCTGCGGAGTTCAGGCGATGGATAACCAGGGGATGGGTCAAAGCTTCGGCAGTGAGGAAAAGACAGATTTTGAAGGTATCATGTTATGGAGGAAGAATGGGCAGGAAGCAGCAAGAGTCTGCACTATTAATAGGATGACAAGACAGCAACTGTGAAAAATCAGGATAGGGGATGAGGGTAATAGGCATCTATATAAAATAAAGCCCCAAATAGTGGGAGTGTCCCTGTAAAAGCAGGACCTCTGGTCGCCCTAACTATTAATCAGAAAACAGCCAGGCAAAGGTGATTCAAATGCTGCCCGGATTTGATTCCTTTGTGCTTCTGAATCGCGCAGCTTCACTCTGATATTTTTCTCTTTCTCTGCTTCGTGTCTTCATTTGAGGCCAAATTCAATAAAATACCTGGCGCCTCCCACACCCACTTTGCACAAGCCTGGACAAATCTGTTTGCAAATGGATGTGGAAGCAAAGGCATTTATTAAAAATAACAGTTCAGTAGCTGATGGGACTTGTAACCATTTAACTGACGTGTTCTGATTCATCCCAGTCCAACCAAACGAGCCAGGGAATGGCTTAGAGCAGGTGCTGGCCGCCTCACCTGTTCCCTATTTTTAAAACCAAACTGTGAAGCTTCCCGTGGGAGAGGAGATCTGGTGCTGAAAGGGAACCTAGAGGCCAGGGGTTTTCTCTGTGACGAGATGGGAACCTAATCTCTGTCTCCAGGATACCTGTTGGGTCGTTCTTACAGTAAGGACAAAAGTGGTAAGAGCTCGTTGCTCCCAGGTCGGAGCAACCTCTCCTTGCTGATCCCCCTGTTTGCCTGGCTTGGTGCCTTCCAAACCAGAATCCTTTCCCTAAGAGGCTGGTCCTCTGCTCTTCCCTTTCTGACGATGGGCTGCCCACTTTCCCCTGCTCATCACAAAGGGAAGTGTTTTCTGCAGGAGAAACTCTTGTGCTGTGGTGACGTTTTCCAAGCTGGAAATAATTGATGAGCTAGTAAAACTGTCCTGCACCCCTGCCTGCAGGATGTGGGAGTGCCCTGGCAAACTCAAAACTCAACTTCCTGCTTTCTCATGGCTGGTTCATGGCTCTTGCCCACACCTAGAGGATTAGCTCCATGGACATGAAAAGGCAGCTGGCCCACCCTCTGCTCCAGGGATGGTCTTCCAGGACTCAAACTCTTTTCCAGATGCTTTTATGTGCACCTGGCTCCTTCTCCTCCCTGCTCTTCTGGGATGGGTCCCAGGAGCATGAAACATCTGTCATCAGCTTTTTCATGCCGCCACCATTTTGTTCCTGCCTGTCCCTAGGGCTAGGCTTTCTGAACAAGTCCTTGGCCAGCTGTTCTCTCATGTGGTTTGCCCTGTGCACATGCCTGCATGCTAGGGGTGGGAATGGGGCTCCAGGGCGCAGAGGGTCCAAACTTTGAGTCCATGAGACTAGACTTGTCTACAGGCATCCGTTCATCTACAGGGGACGAGGAGCAAGCTGGCTTGTCAGCTGGAGCTGGGGCTTCAGGTCCGAACTTGGCTCTGGGATGAGTCAGGGCTCTGGATACTGGAGTAGAGAGGCTGACAGTGGGGAGATGTCGTGCTTGATCTCTTGTCATGCAGAAGGAATTGGAAAGAGGGTGGCAGACGTGGACAGGAAGTTGGGATTCTTGCGTCAGAGGCGAGAGCTGGCCAGCTGGGAGGCAGACTGGCGCCAGTCATTGCCCTTCTCTCCAGTGGTCTGGGTGTGGGATCCTGGAGCTCAGGATTTCATTCATCTCCTCACAGAGGAAGCGGGTTGATTCATTTCCTTCTTTCATCCCTCTGGGGGCGGGAGACTACAGTAGAGACCCTTCTCTTTCCATAGTGCTCTGATGTTCTACCAGCGCAACCCGCTGTTCTAATCCTCAAGCCTATTGGACCCTATTGGACCCCTCACCCGGCTGATCAGAGGGCGGGTGCCAGGCAATACCAGACAGTAGGGAAAGCCCTTCTCAGCGTGGGGAGGGAGGTGACAGAGAAAGGGCTAGACAGTCATAGCTCAAGCCGTAAAATTCCACACTAGATGATGACACAGTGGGGGAGTGGGGGTGTGACATCAACATGGGAAATCTGCTGGTGGCCAGCAGGGTTCTGCATTCATGCATGGGGAAGAAGGTAATGAGCCATAGATCTCTGCAAACAATAAGCAGGTGGAAAATCCAGACCTTGAAAGAGATGTGGGTGTTGGGGAGGTGCAGGACTGTGGAGGCAGAGTGGGGCAATGCTGAGCCATGGCCCAATAAACCCTGTGGGATGCAGCGTCCAAGTAGCAGGGGTCCAGTGGGTCCAATAGGGGCAGGGAGGGGGCGGAGTTGGGGTGGGGGCGGAGTTGGGGTGGGGGCTGTGGGGTGCGAGCACCCACTGGTGCCAGAGAAAGTTAGCGCCTATGAGTACATGCCTACTATCCATTTTCCAAAGCTCCCTGGAAGTTACAGCGGTAGAAGTGGGATGATTTTTAAGCACCATACACATCAATATAATACTGTAACATTAAAGGGTTGACATTAAAGCTATAAAGCCAGTGATTGAAGCCAACACTTACTCAAATGTGCCTCACTAAATGCAGGTGTCTGAGCTAAATCCATGATTCTTCATGCCTACTCGCTGTATATAATCTCGTCACAAAACAGAAGGCATGTCTGTGCAGGTATTAAGACTTGGGTAGTTTATTTTACTTTCCTAAATTCCCCTTGCCATTGGATACAGGATACTTCTTCACTTCCTGTCTTAACTGTTGTTTGCATTATTCAACAGCTGCCACACTCCATCTCAGAGGTGGCTGCATTTCAGTGGTGGATGAAATGGTTGCTAGTTCAACCCAGCCCAGTAAGGGGCTGTGTCACTGCCTGGCTGTAACTGTGGGTACTTCTATGCCATGAAGCTGTGTCCTAGAGCCCTGATACCAGCAGCCTGCTCACAGCCCAATGGCCTCTCACCAGCCTGGTTACTCCATGCAGGGGAACCCCAACAGCCCTGAGTTTCCTCCAAACCATCTCCCCAGGTCTCTCTGGACCCTCATAGACGCTTACGCATTTGCTGCTCCTTTGAAGAGACAACACCAGCCTGGTAGTTTGGCTGAGGATTTTTCTCGTCAGTTTGAAACACTGCACCGAGATGGTTGTCTAATCAAAGCAGAGTAAGCTGATCACCAGAAACCAGACATTTAGGTGATACCAGGTAGGAAGAATTAGGGTAGAAATGGTCACAAACAAAAGTAAAAATATTCTTCAAAGACTAAAACCTAATAACCCACTAGAGTTTTTTGTACAATGCACTTTTCTCACCCCGTCATTCCTCTAGCATGGCAGGCCAGTTCTTAGCCAGGGTCCAGCACATGCAGCCCAAAGTGCAGGATTTCTTCATCTCCTCATATGAAGGATGCCAAAAGGGCTTTTTCTCTCTGCTTATATCTTCCAAAGTTCAATGACCATGCTTCAGGAGGCAGGGAGGTTTCCCTGGAGCGGCCACTTCCGTCTCTTGGCGAGAGTATTGAGTGGCCCCCTTCCACTCTTTGTCTACCTTGTATGTCAATGTAATTTTGTTGTCTCTCCTGGCTCAATTCACACTGGAGACACATTCAAGCAGGGAGAGCCACATTTCTTTATCTAGGATGGAGCGAGTTAAGCCCTGTCTGCCAACCCCCTTTTAAGAACCTATATCCAGCATATATTTACGATTCTATGTATATCAGCCGTACATACACCATGCAATAATAACACCAGCTGGTGGCCAGTTTGCATGTGATACCTTACATGGCACATTTTAGAGACAGATTATGACAGCAGTGAGGTGGGGTACACTGAGCTGGTCAGACCAGTTGAGGATTGCTGCTACCACCGGGGAAGCTTTCTGGCAATGGAGAGATCTTAGTGTCACAATTGCACACTAGCTGACTCCTTCCCCTCTTAGAATCATACAAGATTTGGAAGAGACCTCACGAGGTATCTAGTCCAACCCCTGCTCAAAGCAGGACCAATCCCCAACTAAATCATCCCAGCCAGGGCTTTGTCAAGCTGGGCCTTAAAAACCTCTAAGAATGGAGATTCCACCGCCTCCCTAGGTAACCCATTCCAGTACTTCACCACCCTCTGAGTGAAATAGTGTTTCCTAATATTCAGCCTATACCTCCCCCACTGCAACTTGAGACCATTGCTCCTTGTCCTTTTGTCCGCCACCACTGAGAACAGCCGAGCTCCATCCTCTTTTGAACCCCCCTTCAGGTAGTTGAAGGCTGCTATCAAATCCCCCCCGCCCCACTCTGGATGCA
This sequence comes from Dermatemys mawii, assembly GCA_007922305.1. Lineage (NCBI taxonomy): Eukaryota > Metazoa > Chordata > Testudines > Dermatemydidae > Dermatemys > Dermatemys mawii. The sequence continues at coordinate 5,263,914 of ML677326.1, forward strand.
ATACTCCAGATGTGGCCTCACCAGTGCCCAATAGAGGGGAATAATCACTTCCCTTGATCTGCTGGCAATATTCCTACTAATGCAGCCCAATATGCCGTTAGCCTTCTTGGCAACAAGGGTACACTGTTGACTCATATCCAGCTTCTCATCCACTGTAATCCCCAGGTCCTTTTCTGCAGAACTGCTGCTTAGCCAGTTGGTACCCAGCCTGTAGCGGTGCATGGGATTCTTCTGTCCTAAGAGCAGGACTCTGCACTTGTCCTTGTTGAACCCCATCAGATTTCTTTTGGCTCAGTCATCCAATTTGTCCGCTTGACAAGAATCTGCTTGTCCGCTGGCATCGTGAGGCCCTAGAGAACGTTGCTAGCTGCCAGCCACATGTCAGGATGGGGGCTTGGGAACTGGGATAAGGGCAGGAGTTCTATGCATAGAGGGCAGCATGGAAAAACATATGAAGAGTGGGGAGACAGTGTGGATAGGGAACCAGCCCAGGTGCTGAGAGGCCTGGGTTCTATGCTTGCCTTGGCTACTGCTCTGCTGTATGACTTGGGCAAGTTGCTTCCCCTATTTATCCCTCTATTTTTCCTCCTACCCTTTGTCTGTGTAAAGTGTAAATAGCGACTATCTTACTATGTGCATATACAGTATCTAGCCCAATCTGGCCTCAACCTTGCTGGTGTCTTTGGGTGCTGCTATAATGTACATGATGTTAGCACTGAGGAGCTGAAAGAACGGTTGATGATATGAATTGCCGGACATGGCTTGTTATGTTGTACTTGATGCAATCAAAACGGTTGGAAATATAATTTAAAATGCCGCTCAGATAGGCGGTGTAGCACGATTTAGATTTTTCTAAACACAAAATGTCCCAGAAAATTTAGCCTTCCATGGTAGCATCACATCCTTTCTAACAAAACTCTACAGTTCCCAGCATGGATATGATCCGCAGTGACGACATTCAGCTTTGATAAGAGACTCTCTCAGTTCTCTCTCTTCTTCTCCAACAAAGAACACTTCTGCCAGATCTTGGCATGGGTCAGAAAGTATTAGGGATGGTGAAACTTTATTAATCCCGGTGAAGCCTACTCGCTTTGAATGAAGGACCACAGAGACTGAGGTGCCTTGGGAGAGCAGAAATCCTAAATGAAGATCAAAGGTTTAGCAGCCACTTTATAAAAAGAAATCTTGCTCAATAAATCTACTTTAGTTGCAGCAGTAATAGTGATTGATGGAGATGGTGCTCTTCATCCAACCATACAGAGCTGGGAATAAAATTAGACTCCCAGTTCTCAGCTTGAGCCACTGCCGCAGTCTGTCTCCATATGCACCGTTTGGAAACATCTGTCCTCTTCTAGATGCTCGCAAACAGCTCTGTGCAGGGCAAGTGAACAAAGGAGGAAAGGGGGAGGGGGGAAGATGTGCAGGTTTTGAGGAGCCAGAGGGAATTTTGACTCCCGTAATGCCAAGTTCAGCTGAAGGCAGCTTTGTACTGTACCTGATGGCGTGTTGGCAACAGCTACGCTCACCGCAGGGACTGCCTGCTGCCTCTGCAGATGCATCTGCTACAACTGAACTTTACATCTCTATCGGAGGCTTTGTTGGTGCATTTAGCAGAATAAGGCATTTGATTTCCAGCTGTCAGACCCCATGGGGTCGCCACTGCCAGCTTCCCTGAGCCTCCTGCTCTGGAGGAAGCACGTTGCCGTTCCAATTAGCCAGGGCTGGCCTGGATTTCTGGCAACATGAACCTGCCCCGAAAGGCTGAGATTTATACCAGCTGGTTCCACGGAGACAGCCATCCGTGGTTTCACAGGCGGTGATCAACACCAGCCTAGTTAGCAGCTCAGCTGAAAGGCGCTTCCCCGGTTGCATTCTGCCTAACTCAGCCATAAGCAGGCAGAACGGCCACCTGTCTGGGGCTCGAGCCCTCAATGCACCCCGCCTCCTAACAAGTCCCATATTAGCCATAATGACTGACCCTAGGCCAGAGAAGGGCATCAGTGTCAGAGCTGGGAACAGAATTTGGGAATTCCTGGCTCCCAGACATGAGTCCTGATCACTATGTAACACGCCTTCCTGTTGCCCACCCTGTGCACCACTTGAATTCTTCAGTGGATTTCAGGCGAGTGCACAGAAATACAAATTTGGCTGCTTTTGGAGGGGCACTTTCTGTGCCCCCCGCAGCTGGAGGAGCTGGCCCTCCCTCCCGTCTCCCACCGCCCCGGGCCAAAGGAGCTTGCTCTCCCCTGGCAGCTGGAAGAACTGGCTCCCTGCCCCCATCCAGAGTCGGAGGAGCTCGCTATCCCTGCCCAGAGGAGTTATGCCCCGGCCCTGCTGATTGGGAGACGCGGGGTTTTGTCTCTGCTTGTCCTGCCTCGCGCACGCCCCTGGATTTTCCAAGGTGATCTCCCAGTGTGACTCAGAAGTGTATGACTTGAGAGGGAGAGGGGAGCGCCGTCAGATGGGAAACGGAGCCAACATGAACATCTGGCTGGCCTGCCTTGCCAAGTCTGACACCTAGAATAAATCAAAGCATCTTCCTTCCTGCACAGGAAACCTCAAAGGAACTTCCCGGTGGCATTTTCATAACTGCTCCTAGGGAACACGTCTTCTATCCTCTCCAGTAGAAGCTGTGTTTCCTCTGGGAAGTTCACACGATTAAAGTTCTTTTTTTAGACACACACCGTTAGAACAATTCCGGCCGAAGGCTGGGAACGGGGATGCTGGTTCCATCACCCTACTGGGTACAGTCAGGGTTGGATTTGTGCATCTGGCACTAATTAGGCTTCAATAGCCAAAAATTTGAAACTGATTACACCACTGACTGCCTGGGGGTAGGAAGAAATTTCCTGCTGTGGGCAGCTTATTCCATAATTATCAATGATGAGATTTCCTTTATCTTCTGGATTCTGGTATTAGCTATTGTCAGATAGGATACCAAGTTACATGGACTCCTGGTCTGATCTGGCAACTAACGTTCCTATGTTCACTGCTTTCTGACTCCCTCTTTCCGAGCTCAGTAGTATCTGATATGTACAGTTGCCCTGAGGCACCAGTTGAGATGCAGGCGTAGGAGCGTGTGTTGAAATATGACCATATATTTGGAGACCAGAGGCAAGATGTACATTAAGAAACTTCATAAGGGTACAACTTTACTTAATATACTTCACCCAAACAAATCTTTTTTGTTTTGTTTGTAAAGAGGACAGTCTAGTAACTTACATTCATATGTGTGTGTGTGTGTGTGGGGGAGGTGCTTGCCCCACACAAGGCCTGGAGGGGTTAAAGTGGCTAGGCAGGCCAATTAACTGCCCAGGCTACATCTGAAGAAGGAGGGGGGCGGGGGAGGCCACTAACTGGAAATGGGCTCAGCTGGGCAGGAAGAGAAGGGCCTGTGTAAAGCCCAAGAGCTGTGAGCAGCGAGGGACTGCAAGAAAGCAGTCTACAGTCTCTCCCTGGGAGGAAGGAGCTTGGGCTGGCAAACCTAGAAAGAGGGGGAAGCCAGGTATGTAGAAAAAAGCCCAGGGAAACAGCAGCCAGGGGTAACACCGTACAGACTGTGGCTGCTTGTTATAGGGTCCATGGGCTGGAACCTCGTGTAGAAGGTGGGCCTGGGTTCCCCTACCAGGCACTGGGAAGCACTGCAGGGTGATCTGGAAGGACTTTGATTTCCCTGGAAGGGGAGAATCTTCATGACCTGGCTGGAGGGTCAAGCCACGAACGGGAAAGCTGCACCTCCAGGAGCGAGAGGGGGCCGCAGGGTGGAAAAGATGATGGGTAGAGACATCGCCAGAGGAAGGCAGTGCCTGGCCAGAGCTAATCCCCAGAGCTGCCAGGAGGAGGTGCTACCTGTATTGAGTGGATCGCATGACAATGGGGAAATAATTGTTGATGAGGTAGGGTTGTCTACTAGTTAAAACTGAAAGATGGGGAACAAGGACTCCTGGGTTCTGTTTCTGCCTCAGCCACTGACTTGTTGTGAGTCCTTGGGCAAGTCACTTCATCTCTCTGTCTCCCCTCTTACCCTTTGTCTTTTCTATTTGAATTGTGAGCTCTTGGAGCCAGTCTCTTACTGTGTATTTATACAGTGTCTTGCATGACAGGGTGAGGCTTTGATCTCAGCTGGGGCCTCTAATACAAAATAATACAAAAAATTAATAATTCCCACTTGTTTTCTGCCACTGGGCACATCACTTAATCTCCCTATGCCTCTGTTCGGCCCCAGTTCACAACAATCTTTACTAGAACAGTGTGAATAAGAACATAAAAATGGCAATGCTGGGTTAGACCAAAGGTCCATCTAGCCCAATATCATGTCTTCCGACAGTGACCGGTGCCAGGTGCTTCAGAGGGAATTAACAGAACAGGTAATCCTCAAATGATTCAGTGAACACTTTTTGGACAGATTTTGCCTAACTTTCCCTGGATGTGTCTTGTGTGAGCCGCTTACAAATTCTCTCAAACGTATTTCCTGAGTAAATGATCGCTCAGATGAGTTCTTGGCCAAGAGTTTGCTGGGGCTCTTTGTATCCAAATGTGGGCTACATCGGTAAATTTTGATTGGACACAGAGGCCATGTGTTGTTGCTGGTGTTTTGGTTCTCTGGCTGGATGAATGTAACTCTTTGGTTCAGGATTATGGTGCAAGGTTTTTTTAGGTTTCCACAAATATTCTCTTAAAATTCAGGATTTCCACCAACATTCCTGCTAGTGAACTCACTTGCCAAAATATTCACACAGACAGGGGCAAGAAGATGGATGAAGCGAATCCAAGTGATTATTTTCAAGCAAATAGTCAGAGAGAACTTTCTGCAATGTTCCCTCTGTTAAATAAGGGTGGTAGGAGGCTTCATCTGCGAAACATGTAGACGTCCAGAGTGAAAAGCGAGACAGAATTACCTATTAATTAGGACAAGACTTTTTTCCTTTTCCTGTCTGACCTGACATCATAATTATATCTTCAATTTGTAATTATCTTAAGAGCAGCTTTCATCTTCCAGTTGCTTGAAATGAGGGTGCTCCAAACACCTCTCTCCTACAAGCAGTAATAGCAGGGATTAAAGGAGGTCACAAAGACGGGGGGCTCCTGCCACCAACGAATTTGCTCTCATTTCAAAACATGTTCCTATTCGTATCTTGCCATTACAGCAATTAATTATTGAAAATGATTTATTACTTGTCCAAAGCCCTTGCTAAAGATACTGGACTGACATCAGATTTTTTCATATTGAGGACAATATGCAGCCATCAGACAGGAATGACTTCTGCTTGATCCTGTCCTGGCTACGACTTCCCTAAAATGTCACAAACATGAAATATAAGAAGTGACAAAGAGTCCTGTGGCACCTTAAAGACTAACTAAAGTATTAGCGCATACGCTTTCGTGGGCTAATACCCACTTCGTCGGATGCATCCAACGAAGTGGGTATTAGCCCACGAAAGCTTATGCTCTAATACTTTAGTTAGTCTTTAAGGTGCCACAGGACTCTTTGATACCTCTGCAATCCCAGACTAACACGGCTACCCCTCTGATTCATGAAATATAAGAGCACCTTTGAAGTCAGGACTGTGCCCTGTTTAGAAATTAGTAGAACTTTAGCTTTCTAACTCTTGCACTGCCATTCCTCGACTGATCATCTCAGCTGTATATTAGTTCACAATAGTTTAGCTCCAGCAAAGCAGTTTCTATGGGAAGCCAACATGGTAATTACATGCTGGATGTGAGATGGCAGGCCCCTTACAGCTGAAAGGCCTTAGGCTGTGGGAGAAAAGGAGAGTGCTTTACAAACGAACACCTTATTTTGCATAGTTTTAATGGAGGCCTCAGTGATGGCTGCAATATTTGATTGTCTGTTGTGAAGCCCATGAGTGGAAGTTTGCTCTTCAGAACCTTCTGGCCTGGTGTCATATGCAAGCCTGCTCTTCTGGGATCTCCAGCCCTGGCTCCCAGTGCTGTACAGTGCTGCACTCCCCTTTTGCCGTGCTACAATCAGAGATGTCATTATCAGTAATGCTTGATATTCACCCCGTGACCCACCTCCTTGAGCCAGTGTGGCCGTTCCTCCATTCCTAGAGAATAGATCTAGCCTAAGCTTCCTCCATGCCTCCTCTACGAACTAGAGGGGCGACCTCTCTGAGCAGCAGGGACCTTAGTCTACGTGGCCCACTGAGTTTTTGGCCTTTCTGCTGAGCTTGCTAACAAAGGGGCAGGCTATTGCCAAGTAGATCCTGGTGCTTTGTGATGGGGATGTCTCTCCATATGTGCTGGGCTAAGCCCCCACACCTCACTTCACCCAGGGCACAGACCAGATCAGAATTTTGCTTCACTGCTCATTTGAGAGATAAACATGGCTTTGTATATCTGCTGTTCTTAGCCTTGTAACTTGGCTGGTGTTTCACCAGTTCAGCACTTTTTACCTTGCAGCGGGCCATGGGGAAAGAGAACATCCTGGCAATGTAAAAGTCTTCCCCAGAGTGGCTATGGTGGCACACGTTTGCTGTCTCCCCTTAGCCCAAGGGACATGCTCTGGAACACACACAGGAGAGACTCCATCTGGACCTTACGTCCGAACTTCAGCCAACATCTGGGACAACTGGTGTTTGTTCTTTGGCTACTCTGGGAATTCTCAAGCTGCCTACAACAGAGACTGGTCTTTAACCCTCAAATCTTGGGGGGAGTTTAAAGTGGCTGCTTCCTGCTGGCATGTGCCACCCATCTAGAATGCTCCTCTTGCTGCCTGCTCCTGGCAGGTCGGTCCATGGACCAAAGCCTTCCGTGTGGCTTTGAACATACACCTACCTCTCTAACTCCTCATGTGCTCTGTGATCTTCCTGTCTGGCTTCCCTTACTCCTTCTCACCACCCCTTTCCAGCTCCTTTGCCCCTCCTGGCAGCCCCCACTATCCTCCCAGCTGCCCTGAAACCTCCACCTGGCTCACCTAATCTCCTTCCTGGTCAGCTCTCCTGCTCCCAGCCAGGGTTGTATGCGGCATGCTAGCCTCCATCCGGCCAGGTTCTCCCAGCCAGAGCCGACTAGCGCAAGGCTGGAGAGCAGACAGGGACCCAAAACAAAAGGCTGGATTTTAACAGCCACAGCACTTTAGGTTGGAAAGGCTAGAACCCAGGTATGTGGCTTGCGGCTGCAGAGGAGTCCAAGTTTCTTCATGAGCAACAGTCAGCCCTTGGATTTACTCCTCACTGTTCAAGCACTCGGAGAGAGACAGAGGCAAAACATGTAATGGAGGGTTGCCACCTTTCTAATTGTTGATAACCAGACTCCCGAGGCCCCACCTCTGTTCCGCTTCTCCTTTAACCCCCACCCCCCCTCCACCTCCCCCCCACAAGGCCCCATCCCTGGTAGGAAGTGGCCCTGGCTGAGCAGAGGCTGACAAGGCTTAATGACCTGGCCCCTCCCTCTGTCCTGCAGTAACCAGACTTTCGATTCAGGTGCCATTTAGGGTTGCCAGGTTCCCTTTTCGACCGGATTTTCCAGTCGAAAACCAGGCACTTGGCCACTCTAAACGGCACTTGGACACAGCATCCAGAAACCGGACTGTCCGGATAAAACCCGGACGAGTGGCAAGTCTAGTGCAATATTCCAGCGTTATTCCTTTCCCTGCATGTGTTGTACTCTCACCAAATACTTCCCGGGCCAGAGTTCTCCAAGTTCCTAGCCACTGATCTGTACATAAGCCGGCTGTAATGCCCCTTGCGGGGAGGCTGTCCTAATACCCACTGCCTCCTTCCAGTCACACAGACACATGCGTACTTAGGACAGCCGGGGTGTGTTTACACACAGTTTAACCAGCTATTAGTTCTGTTTATAACCCTTCTTAGATGTAGCTAAAAATACATCCACAGGATCCAAACAAACCTTGATCCAGCCCCACTCTTCAGCCCAAACGGGCTAAAAATAAAGTGACAAGCTGTCGTGTGGTAACACAAGTTGCTGATCTGAGCTCCTCTGCAGGACATGTGATTGCCGCTTCCTGCCCATCTGCACAATGTTGTCTGGCTCCCACCCATCTGCCTAAGTAGCAGGTGGCACACTGGGCTCCTGATCGGATGCCTTGATTTTCCTTTCCAGGGCAGACACCCTTATCTAAATCACACCTTCCAAAGACCCATGCTGGATAAACTACTGCAGTGTTTCTCCAGGTCACTGCTTCAGACAGCTCTCAGGGGTCAGCAGTTCAAATCCAGCTCCAGGATGATGGTGACCCGAAGTCCTTGGTATCTGACGCCTGCAGAGTGGCCTGGGTGAAATGTGTGTGTTGTGCCTCTTTTATTGCTGGAGTGCAAATGGACCCACCAGTAACAAGCACCATTGTTGGCTGTCTCAGTGGAGAGACCAAGGGCTGAGCTGGCATGAAACTAAGTTGCTGGCATTGCTTCCCTGGAAGGCACAGCAAGCATCTGGGGTAGTGAGTGGAGGGGAGTTTTCTATCACTGCCTAAGCTTCCTCCATGCCCCCTCTACAAATGAGAGGGGCCACCTCTCTGAGCAGCAGGGACCTCACCAGCCCTATACTTGCTTCTGAAATGACTTAGGAAATGGATATTAAATGGAAATAAACATCCTAGTAGCTAGAAGGCAGGTCCGCTGATCATTCAGGGTTGCCTTTGTTCATTTCCGGCCCTGCCACAAATGTCCTGTGTGACCTTGGGAAGTCACATGAGCTCTGTGCCTCAGTTCCTCATCTGTGAATTGGGGACTAATACTTCCTTTCTCCCTTGCCTGTGCAGACTCTAAGCTCTTCAGGGCAGGTGCTGCCTCTCATTGGATTGTGTACAATGCCTCGCACAATGCGGGGCCCTGATTTCAGACTGAGAACGCTAGGTGCTGCTGTAATACTATTAATACTAAAGAGGGCTTGAATTCCCATCCCTTGCCCTGATGGGCCCGCGCTACGGTGAAGCAAGCCAGAGAATATTGTGTTTGACCTTTCCACCTCTCTGCTGCTGATTCCTTTCTTGACCCATCAGAAAGTGCCCCGAATAATCTCTTAGCACAGGCAATGAATATCCCACATGCTCCGAGCGACCCTGCCAAACTCTGTGTTGCCCCAACCTCTTATTGTCGAGAGCAGCCTTCTAGGCAGAGTCACTTCTTGAATTATCAGCTGGCTTAAGTGGCCGATAAAGCACTTAGCTCAAGGGAGGCAATTGAGATTTACATGCAGGAGCCCACAACCAGCTTCCTGGGCTTTCTTCCTGTTTGGATTGAAATGAAATGGAGCAAGCACAATAACTTCATCCTGGCAGCTGAGGGCTGGGCCCCGGACGGTGGAAACAGCTCTGCTGAGGCTGCAGCTCATGCACAATGTATGCTTTGTGGGGCTGTACTGAGAACTTGTGGGACAAAGAGGCTGCCTCTCTGCATGGCGGAAACTGGCAGAGTTCTACAGAGCCCGTCCTTTTCCTCCCACGAGCCGTTTGGCATGGCCAGCCCCAGTGGCTGTATAACATTGTTGGCTAAGTGGCCCAATCAGCAATGTGTGATTAATCTCTCGTGCCCGCGGTTAGGGAATTGACAGCGGTTCAGGGCGCTCTGTGCAGTGGGTGTGCTCCGTCTGCTAAGCACAGTTCCTGTTCTCCTGACTAGTAACAACTGGGCATTTTGATTAACCATGGCTGTCGGGTTAAAATAAGAGCCAACTTGGACTTCTGCCCATTCCTCTTTTGGAGCTTGAAGCTTTTCTGGGCAAGTTTGGGTCCCTCTCTCTAGCCTAATTCCTCTCCCCTGCAGTGAGATCTGGCCTTTGGGACTTTCCTGCCAATAATATTTAGCACTTGAATTACATTTTTCCGTCCACAGCTCGCCAAAGGCAGGTGAGATTCATTGATCCCATTCTTCCAGTAAGGAGGTGGGGCTCAGAGTGATGAAGTGACCTGCCCATGGTTACATGTTGAGTCAGTAGCACAGCTAGAAATAGAACCCAAGCATCTGGCCTCCCAGTCTGGTGTCCTATCTGCTGCCCCTTGGAAATCCCTTATTTTGGCCTAATCGGAGAGAGAGAAGCCTCCCATGCAGGGTCCAGGAAGGAAGGGAGCAGAGCACCTATTGAGAGGTGATTTGCCCACCCTGTTGCTATTGAAACTGGCTTCCTAGCACTGATGGCCCCTCGCCTCTCAGCCTCCTTTGCAGTGTTAACTTTGTTGTCCAGGGAGCACATTTTAGAAGGAAATCTATACAGAGAGAATTGCTCAGAACCTTTACAGGCAGCAGGCAGGTGAGAGAGGGCAAGCTGCTGGGAGACCAGAAACCCCACTCAGCTTGGGCTTTTCTGGCAGGGTTCTCACTTCTCGTTCTGAAATACACCCCTGTGTCTGGACTGGGACTTTTGTAACTGGACTTCACTATTCACCACCTGTTGGGTTGAGGACTGTTTGCACCACAGGGATGAGCTTGTCTTTCCAAAGGTACATGGGGACAGATTTGCTGTACATTGCCTAGCATGCAAGTACTATGACACAGTCTGATATAAAGCCAATGGCTGGCCCTTTGTGTTTGGTGAGAAATCATACGACTGGAAGGGATCTCGAGAAGTCGTCTAATCCAGTCTCCTGCATTCATGGCAGGACTAAGTATTACCTAGACCATTCCTGACAGGTGTTTGTCTAACCTGCTCTTAAAAATCCCCAATGATGGAGATTCCACAGCCTCCCTCTGCAATTTATTCCAGTGCTTAACCATCCTGACAGTTATGAAGTTTTTCCTAATGTCCAACCTAAACCACTCTTGCTGCAATTTAAGCTCATTGCTTCTTGTACTATCCTCAGTGGTTAAGGAGAACAGTTTTTCTCCCTTCTCCTTGTAACAACCCTTTATGTACTTGAAAACTGATATCATGTTCCCTCTCAGTCCTCTCTTCTCTATACTAAATAAACAGAACAAATATCAGTCTCATAGGTCATGTTTTTTAGATTTTTAATCCTTTTTGTTGCTCCTCTCTGATCTTTCTCCAACTTGTCCACGTCTTTCTTGAAATGTGGTACCCAGACCTGGACATAATACTTCAGCTAAGGCCTTATCAGTGCAGAGTAGAACAGAAGAATTATTTCCTGTCGTGCTTACCACACTCCTGCTAATACATCCCAGAATGTCTACTTTTTTTGCAACAGTGTTACACTGTTGTCTCAGAGTTAGCTTGTGATCCAAACCCCCAGATCCCTTTCCACAGCACTCCTTTCTACGCAGTCATTTCCCATTTTGAATGTATGCAACTGATTGATCCTTCCTCAGTGGTGTACTTTGCATTTCTCCTTATTGAATTTTATCCTCTTTACTTAGACCATTTCTCCAGTTTGTCAAGATCATTTTGAATTTTAATCCTATCCTCCAAAGCACTTGTAACCCCACCCAGCTTGATATTGTCCACAAACTTTATAAGTGTACATAAGAACGGCCATACTGGATCAGACCAAAGATCCATCTAGTCTGGTATCCTGTCTTCCAACAGCAACCAATGCCAGGTGCAATCAGAACAGGCAATCAACAAGTGATCCATCCCCTGCTGCCTGCTCCCAGCCTCTGGCAAACAGAGGCTAGGGACACCATCCCTGCTACTCTCTGTGCCATTATCTAATGACTGATCACAATATTGAGGTGTATCCAGGACCAATCCCTGTGGGACCCCACTCAATATACCCTTCCAGCTTGACTGTGAACCACTGATAACTACTCTCCAGGGATGGGTTTTCCAACCAGTTACACATTCACTTTATAATACAGCTATGTGGTATTTCACTAGTTTGTTTATGAGGTCATGTGAGACACTATCAAAAGCTTTACTAAAGTCAAGATATAGTACTACCACTTCCTCCTACCCACAAGGCTTGTTACCCTGTCAAAGAAAGCTATTAGGTTGCTGATTATTACTTATCACCTTTTTGATAAGTTGATTGCTTGATTATTTGCTCTATTATTTTTCTGGGTACTAAATTAAACTGGCTGGTCTGTAATTCCCTGGATTGTCCTTATTCCTCTTTTTATAGATGGGCACTATATTTTCACTTTTCCAGTCCTCTGGAATCTCTCCCATCTCCCATGACTTTACAAAGATAATCGTTACTGGCTCCGATATCTCCTCAGTCAGCTCCTTGAGTGTTCTAGGATGCATTTCATCAGGCCCTGGCAACTTGAAGGCATCTAACTTGTCTAAGTAATTTTTAACTTGTTCTTTCCCTATTTTAACCTCAGATCCTACCTGATTTTCACTGGCATTCATTGTATTAGATTGGGTTCTGTGCAGGCTAGCCCCAGAAATAATTACCCTAGGGTTCCAAGTGGGCTGTTGCCACACCTAGCTAGGTTAAAATATTGACAGACCCTATGTAAAATGTCACCTTCCTCCTAATTCCGTGCTCCCTGGTTCTCTCTGAGTCAGATCTGTTTATGAGACAATCCAATTGCTGATAAATCCAGGTTACATATACCGGCCTAGACTAAGTGATGACAAAGTCTGGGGAAAGGGAGAAGCTTCTGTGACTTCTACACCAGCTCTTGAATGCTCCCCTCTGAATGGATGAGACATGACAAGCTGCCAGGCCAAATCTTACTCCAAACCTTCCCAGTTCCTGGGAGCAGGGCCTCCCTCTACGACACAGCAGTTGCACTCCAACTCCCATGTGACCTTGTTAGCAGCAGGTTGCCAAAATGCTTTAAGAGACCCCGTTGAGTCGATTACACCTGATCACTGGCCTCCCTTATGTAATGAGAGTGCTTGGGAGAGACTGTACTTTAATTGCCAGCACAAGTTGCATGTCCTGGGTCAGGTTCTGAAGGCAAGTGCCCCATCACGTACAAAGACAGTGTAATATTTATTAGCCCCAGGGGCTACTACCCCTGAATAGATCTTTAATGGCTCCCAGTAGAACAGATTACTGTTGTACCAATGAAAAAGGTCCACAGTGATTAACTATTTTACAGGAACTTGAGTCAACTCTTGCCTCTTTAAAACCTTCCTCTTCATAAATAGGTTTGCCTGATAAGAGTAATAACTTCCACTGATATAACCCGTTTCAACCAAAACACTTTATCGATTCACAGATTCCAAGGCCAGAAGGGACCATTGTGGTCCTCTCGTCTGATCTCCTGTATGACACAGGCCAGAGAACTTCCCCAAAATAATCCTTTTTGATGAAGACTTGTTTGAAACCAAAAATGTCTCTAAGATTTCACTGAAATTATTTGACTTGACCAACTCTGTCCAGTGCCAACTCAAAAGGCAGAATCCCACAAACTGAACTACCAACACCATTTCATACGGGACGCTGGGGTTTGCCAGGATGGCGCCAGCCAAAGCCACGTGCAGGCTTACTAATTCCGTTTATCTTATAATAGCAGCTAACGAGCAATCCAGCACAAGCACACAGCACACGTCACAGCTGCGTTGGTCATTGTTTAACTTTTATAGAGTGCTTTTCATCTTGTTAAATGTTTCCCTCTCTGAGTGTTAAAGTGGGAGAACAGATCAATATCTCTCAAACCTCTCCCATAAAGATACACTTGATTTGCCTTCATACGCAGGCATTCTATTCACCTGTCCTGCCTACTGCCATTAAAATAATGCTGCAGGTAAAGAGCAATTGAAGGTTATTATTAGGGCTATGAAGCAATTAAAAAAATTAATCGCACTGTTAAACAATAATAGAATACCATTTATTAAAGTATTTTAGATGTTTCTACATTTTCAAATATATTGATTTTAATTACACCATAGAATACAAAGTGTACAGTGCTCACTTTATATTTATTTTTGATTACAAATATTTGCACTGTAAAAAAAACAGAAATAGTATTTTTCAATTTAGCTAATATAAATACTGTAGTGCAATCTCTTTATTATGAAAGTTGAACTTACAAATGTAGAATTATGTTCAAAAGAACCTGCATTCAAAAATAAAACAATGTAAAATTTAGACTCTGCAAGTCCACTTAGTCCTACTTCTTGTTAAGCCAGTTGCTCAGACGAGCAAGTTTGTTTACATTTGAAGGAGATAATGCTTCCCGGTTCTTGTTTACAATGTCACCTGAAAGTGAGAACAGGTGTTGTCATGGCACTGTTGTAGCTGGACTCGCAATATATTTATGTGCCAGATGTGCTAACAATTCATATGTCCCTTCATGCTTCAACAACCATTCCAGAGGACACACATCCATGCTGATGACGGATTCTACTCAATAAAAATCTAAAGCTGTGTGGACCGACAGATGTTCGTTTTCATCATCTGAGTCAGATGACACCAGCAGAAAGTTGATTTTCTTTTTCGGTGGTTCGGGTTCTGTAGTTTCCGCATCGGAGTGTTGCTCTTTTAAGACTTCTGAAAGAATGCTCCACACCTCATCCCTCTCAGATTTTGGAAGGCACTTCAGATTCTTAAACCTTGGGTTGAGTGCTGTAGCTATCTTTAGAAATCTCACATTGGTACCTTCTTTGCGTTTTGTCAAATCTGCAGTGGGAAAGTGTTCTTAAAATGAACAACATGTGCTCGGTCATGATCCGAGATTGCTATCACATGAAATATATGGCAGAATGTGGGTAAAACAGAGCATGGGACATACAATTCTCTCCAAAGGAGTTCAGTCACAAATTTAATTAATGCATTATTTTTTTAACGAACACCATCAGCATGGAAATGTGTCCACTGGAATGATGGCTGAAGCATGAAGGGGCATATGAATGTTTAGCATATTTGGCACATAGATACCTTGCAATGCTGGCTACAAAAGTGCCATGAAAATGCCTGTTCTCATTTTCTGGTGACATTGTAAATAAGACGCAGGCAACATTATCTCCTGTAAATGTAAACAAACTTGTTTGTCTGAGCAATTGGCTTAACAAGACGTAGGACTGAGTGGACTTGCAGGCTCTAAATTTTACATTGTTTTATTTTTGAATGCAAGTTCTTTTGAACATAATTCTACATTTGTAAGTTTCACTTTCAAGTGCACACACCCTGGGTCAAGGGCCAAGACCCGCGTCTTCCTCCAATGAATTGCAGCTTGTAAAATTAAGCTTTTATTTCAACACTCTGTACAACTTGTGTTTGAATTTAAAACGCAGGTGTATTTTACACAGGTGTAATGCCATTAATTGCAGTAGAGTTACTCCTGATTTGCACTGGGCATGAGATCAGAGTCAGGCCCAAAGATTTTAAAGGCTTCAGAGAGCCACCAAAACTCACTTCTCGCTAGAATCCAAAGAAGGGCCAATTCCAGTCACACCAGGCTGCATCTCCCTACAGTGCTGGATACCTTGTGTCACCATGTTTTTAAGGCAGTGGAACTTCATAGGACTAGTTCCAGGTGTGTGCTCCTGATCCCGCAAAGCATGTATGCCTGTGCCTAACTAGAAGCACATGACAGTGATTCAATGAGACTGCCCCTGTGCTTAAAGTTAGGCACATGCTTAAGAACCTTGTTGAATTGGACCCATTAGGATTTAAAATTTGAGGAGTTAAACTTCTGCCTGGGGGTAGGGGGAGGAGGAAAGAGCATTAAACTATTGGAACCAAAGTAGTGCTATTATGCAGCCCTTCTTACTGCAAAGTCTCACACCACAGATGTGTAGATGGGACCAAAGTCAGTGTAAGCACTGTCTGAGTGTAAAACATTATCCAGCACTTGTGGCCAGCCAAACTGACAAAGGCTCTCTCAGATCATATATGCAGCTTAAGGAAGACGGTGGGTTTGATTCTCTGTTCATCTGCACTTTTACCAAGGGCTGTGGTAGATTCTCTATCCCTGACAATTTTAAAATCAAGACTGGATATTTTTCTATAAGCTCTGCTCTAGGGATTATTTTAGGGGGAGTTCTTCTATGGCTAGTGTTATATAAGATGGAGGTCAGACTTTATTATCACAGTGGTCCCTTCTGGCTTTGGAATCCATGAATCTATGAAATCTGGAGTAACGTCACTGACTTTAAAGAGTCATATTGACATAAAACCAGTGTGTGATCAGAAATAAGCCAGTATCTTCTGTTTTTCTTTTGTATCTTATCTACTTCCAATACATTTGAAATTCAGTTTTTTATTTGGGTCTTGCTGCACGTAGTCTTTGATTTCTCAAAGTGGGAGAAAATCTCCTCAAGATAAATATGATTAATTGGTCCTGTGTAGTCAGTAATTGTGGCTGCCAGAGTGGCAGCCCATATACTGTATAAGTTCTGTTTAACACTGTGTGTGTGTGTGTAAATGTACCATACAGGAGGAAGGTAGAGAATTTGAGCACTTTTAACAAAGAAAATGTACTGTTAGAACTAAAAATATGTCTTCCTTGTGGCTATGTCTAACATTTCATCTCCGTTTCCATTCCAAACTATTAATAAACGAATCCCATGTAAGACAAAATGGAATTTCCGACACAGCTTTCTGTCTAGTATCTTACAATATATTGCACTTCAACTTGGCTTTATTTTTTAAAAATCTCACTGAGATCTAAAATAGAGACAGGTATAAGAAGCCCTCCATACTTGTACCACTGGGATAATACCCATAACATTGCGTAGCCAAGGACTAATTAGCTGCAATGTTTTGAAAACATGGAATGCTAAACAAGTGCTAAGTATTATTATTCAGTAAGTAATTATCCTATGTTATTAAAACCTATTCTTCTTCCACTCCCTCTAACCTACTTCTCTAGGCTCCAGATCATCCTCCTAAAACCTGTTTGCTAAGGCACCATCCTCTCTTTGAAGGCCTGGTCTATACCTAAAACTTAAGTTGACCTAGTTGCATCGCTCAGGACTGTGAAACATTTCACTCCTTCTGCAACTTAGCTTAGGCAACCTAACCCCTGTGGTAGATGCAGCTGGGCGACAGAAGAATTCTTCCATCAGCCTAACTACCATATCTCCAAGGGATGGATTTACTGCAGTAACCGAATAACCTTCTCCGTTGCTGTAGTAAGTATCTACACTTCAGCTGCATAGTTACAGCTGTTCCACTGTCGCATTTGTAACGTAGTCATATCCGTCATTCAAATCCCTCCTAAAATCCCATGAGTTTGTTGCCTACATGAAGCGAGTCAATATAAATAAATAATATATCTTTTAAAGAACCATCAAATTGTGCATTGGCAGACCATGAGTTAATAACTCCATAAACACTCTCTCTAGATAATTATAGTTACTCTGGCCCTCATCCCCAGAGTATCTGAGAACCTCCTGCCTATTTCAAAATAGAAATAACAGCAATCTCTTGCTTGGTTTCCAGCCTGTAGGTGAAATAGCTTCATTAGTTCCTAGGTCTGAGAGATGAATTTTAAATGCAGCAAGGCCTGGGGTCATTCCTATCTCTTCAAGTAGTCTATAATCAGGGCCCAGCTCCTGTTTGCTGTGCTCATGAGTCCCTCCTCACTGGCTGACAGCCTCATTGTCCTGGTGGAAGGTAGCTGTCCTAGGTGGTCGTGGTTACGGAGGGAGAGTCGATCTCTCTGGTAATCCCATGGAAGGCTTTGAATATCAGGGCAGAGATACGGAATTGGACCCTGTATTCAGTAGGGAACCACTGCAGAGATCAAAGTACCAGGGTGATGTGTTCAAGGTGACCCATGCTGCTAAGCAGACCAGCTGCTGAGTTTTGAATCAGTTGGAGATTTTTCAGCCTGTGTGATTTCCTTCCAAGATACAGTGACTTGCAATTATCATGCCTGGAAGATAAAAATCCTGTCGGAAACTGCAGTCAGGTCCAAGGCAGATAGGATGAGGTCTCATATTCTGGTCAGACATCGATGGAAATGAGCCTTTTTTCCCTACCATTGCTGTTCAGGCATCCAGTGGAAATGAGGAGTCTAGAAGGGTTTGAAGACTGCAGAATGACTCCATGATTTGAGAGCTCTGGACAGTAGAGAATTCTACAGAGCAGGAAAATTCTTCAAAGTATGTGTCTGTTTTCATCTTTCTCTCATTGTGTTCTTTCCAAAAGAGATTGTAAGCTCAAGGCAGGGTCTCCAGGGCCGGCCTACAACATTTTGGCACCTAAGGTGGGGAGCTCAAATGACACCCTCTTGCTTGGGCCAAAACTTTGAAAGATCTCTTGTGCTCTCCTTCCTCCAGCCCAGCATTCCCCCATCTCTGTGCATCTAGAGCAGGGGTAGGCAAACTTTTTGGCCTGAGGGCCACATCAGGTTTGCAAAATTATATGGAGGGCCAGGTAGGGAAGGCCCCACCCCCAATCCAGCTCCCTGCCACTTCCCGCCCCCTGACTGCCCTCTCAGAATCCTGGACCCGTCCACCCCCCAGACCTTGTCCCCTGACTGCCCCTTCCAGAGACCCCTAACCACCCCCCAGGACCCCACCCCCTACCCAATTCCCCTGCTCCCTGTCCTCTGACTGCACCGACCCCTATCCACCCTCCCCTCCCCCCCGCTAACCACCACCCCAGAACCCGACCCCATCCAACCCACCCTACTCCCTCACTGCCCTCTCCAGAGCCCACCCCAACCACCACCCTGGAACCCCACTCCCTATCCCCCCCTTACCATAGCTGCTTGGCACAGCCCTGGGGGACAGGGGGAGCACGCAGCCCCAGCCTCCAGAGTGCTGCCTGCTTGGCACAGCTCCAGAGGAGGGGAGAAGCGTGCAGCCCCATCCCCGGAGTGCTGTCTGCATGGCGCAGCTCTGGTGGAGGGGGGGCGTGCAGCCCCACTCCCCTGGAGCGTTGTCTGTGTGCTGCAGCTCCGGTGGGGGGCGACGTGCAGCCCCAGCCCCCCAAAGCACTGTCCACGCGGCTCCTGGGTAGGGGCGGCGTGGAGCCCCAGCCCCCTGAGCGCTGTTTGCGCTCACCAGTCTCACTGCTCTTGGCTGGGAGTGTGGGGCCCACCACGGTTCACCGCACTTGGACTGACCCCCCGAGCCGGGGCCGTGGGACCACTGGCACCGTGCCCCCCGGACCAAGCTCGCGGGCCAGATAAAAATGGCCGGCGGGCCATAGTTTGCCCACCTCGATCTAGAGCAGAGAGAATACAGATGCACCAGCAGCAGACACAATTTTCTACACTCTGGGTCCTAGTGGCGTTCCCCTCCCCCATAGTCTGGCACCTGAAGTGGCCACCTCAGTTTGCCTCATTGTAAGGCCAGGCTTGAGGACCCCTGTCTCTGTTTGCTCTGTAAAACCTAGCACACTGCTGGGCATGGTATAAATAAATGATTGTAATACAGTAACTCTTCATTTAAAGTCGTCCTGGTTAACGTTGTTTCATTGTTACATTGCTAATCAATTAGGGAACGTGATCGTTTAAAGTTGTGCAATGCTCCCTTCTAACGTCATCAGCTGCTCAGCAGGCTATCAGTTGCCAGCAGTTCAATTGCCTAGCAGTCTATCAATTGCCGGCAGTTCAATTGGTAGTTCATGTGTCCCTTCTCCCACTGCAATGTGCTGCTTCTGCGCTCTGCCTTAGAGCTGCTCCCTGAGACTTCTGCTTGCTGAGGTGGGGGGAAGGGGAAGAAGAGGGGGGCTAATGTCAGGGTGTCCCCCTCCCCTCTGCTCCTGCACTCCGCTTACCCCATCTTCCATAGAGCAGCAGAAGGGACACACAACAGAGAGCAGCTGCAACTGCTGGTTTGCTGATCAATTAACCAGGCAGTGAGTGTACTTTTGACCCCACTTGATACCTAATTGAAATGTGCAGCTCTAGCTCTAGCTCTAGCTCTAGCTCTCTGTCTCTCAGTGTGTGTTTCTGCCCTCCCTTCTTTCCTGTTTAAAACTTATACTGTTTGTGTGTGTATATTTGTATATATATGTGTATATATATATGTATATATATATGTATATATATATTTTGTGACGGAGTCAGACCAGAAGGATATAGGAGAGTGCTGGAAGGCAGGTACATTAGTCTCAGGGTGTGCAGGTTCCTGTTCCCTGGATAGCCAAACAAAGGCTACTCCAGGACAATCAAGACACCTGGGGCCAATTAAGAATCTTCTAGAAAGGAGTAGAAACAACTAGCCTAATTGGGACACCTGAAGCCAATCAGGGACTGGCTGAATCCAGATAAAGACCTCCCAGTTAGTCAGGTGGGTTGTGGGTGTCAGGAGCTGTGGAAGGAAGTTATGCTGTTGGTGAGACTGAGTGGTGGACAACTTATCATACAGAAGGAAGGAGGCCCTGAGGTAGGGGTGAAGTGGAGTTTGAAGAAGCGGGGACTGCTGTGGGGAAGTAGCCCAGGGAATTGTATTGTGTTTTGTGGATAAAAGGTCAGCCATCTTAGCTGATACTATTAGGGTCCCTGGGCTGGAGCCCAGAGTAGAGGGTGGGCCTGGGCTCCCCCCTTTCTGCCTCCCCTAATTAGTCTCTGAGATAGGGAGACAATAGAGACTGTGCCAGGAAGGATAGCTTCTCCTCACTGGTTTGTGATGAAAATGGCTCAATAGACTGTGACCTTGTCTCCAGAGAGAGAAGGGCTCCATGGAGGGTCACAGTGAGCCACTGAGGCTAGTAAAAATCCGCCAGGAAACGCAGGATCCACGAAGATAAGGACAGAGCTTTGTCACAATTTATATAGTCTTTTGTCTGGTGAAAAAAAATTCCCTGGAAACCCTCCGTATTTACATTAATTCTTATGGGAAAATTGGATTCGTTTATCATCGTTTCGCTTAACGTCACATTTTTCAGGAACATAACTTCAATGTTAAGTGAGGAGTTCCTATAATTGAGTGTTTTCTAGCTGTACTATCACTGATCATTAGAAGGTGCTATTTAGATGACTTTCCAAATTCTCCAGCTGAGGGTACAGGAAGTTACATCGTGTGCTCCATTGTGCCGTTCTTTAGAGAAGCTGAGCACACCCCTTTCAAGTTGGTTCTCTCTGTGTCTGAGTCTATGACTGGCATTGTTTCTTAGGTGCAGAACTGCTACGTACAGGATATACCCCCTCAAGCAAACAAAAAAACAACATTGCATGATGTGAAAACATCATAACAGTGACACTTTGTTTCTGTCCTTTCTTGAGTGGTTCAGGCTTGGAGTTGTGGGACTCCAAGACTGTGTAGAGCTACCCTTGCCTGGAAGGCCCCTGGATCTCTGAAGGTAGAGAGAGTAAGGCCTTGTCTACACTAGTGGCTGGATCGACACGTAGAGATTGATCTATTGGGGATCGATTTATCGTGTCTCATCAGGACGTGATAAATCGATCCCCAGAGGCACTCCCATTGACTCCGGAACTCCAGCTCGCCAAAAGGCGCAAGGCAGAGTCGACAGGGGAGCCTGCTGTTGACCGCGGCTGCCTTGAAGACAGCAGGTAAGTCGACCTAAGATGCGTTGACTTCAGCTATGGTATTCATGTAGCTGAAGTTGTGTATCTTAGGTCGACCCTCCCCGCTAGAGTAGACCAGGACTAAATGGGGAAATGTTTGGGGGAGAATTCTTGGGTCTCCAAGCACAGCAGGATGGATCCCAGCTCTGGGGGCACAAGATTAGCATGGGGTTAGTTCCCAGCCTGATTCTGTTGGAGGCCTCTGTAGTAGGTGCTCTTCAAACCTCTGTGGTGATTAAAGTGTACATTTTAAAAATAGGCACAAACGATCCCAGAGATCAGAACTAGTGGCTCCCTGTGCTTCCGGCCTGCCTGAAAGCCCCAACAAAATCTTTTCTCATCCGCCCCTGAAAAGAAAACCCACACAAGTTCTTTGCTATTCAGACCAAACACAATGCCAGTTACTCATTCGAGCCTCCTGAATGCTTTCTTCACTCCCAGCTCATCAGACTGAGCCAACAGAGCAAATAGCAGGGCTGCTGGTTCTAGGTGGGAAGGAAATTAAAGCTGTCAGGGATAGCGTTTTCTAGAACAGAAATAATCGAGGCTCACCTTGTTTTTTCATAATTGTAAACTGTAGTTAATATGCAAGAGTGACTGTGAGGACATCCTGGAGTTCTCTATTTAGTTTCCTTTTGTGGCTTCCATTAAAAGTTTGGCTCAGTTTATAAGTCAGAGTCCAGATGTTTCTTAGCGTCAGGGTGCTCCAAGCTTTCTACTTCAAGTGAAGACAGACAAGCTAGCACAGAGGCCATTTATCTGAACCCTCCTAAACACCAGGGAGTGGAATAAAATGGGTTCCAGTTCTGAAGCATGAGATCTGAAACTGTCCACTGCTTCAAATATCTCAGTACTGTATGTTGCCATCATCCGTATGGGAGCAAGGATGGTTTTATGGTTAAATCACAGGACTGGAAACTAGTTTCTTCAGGCTAATTCACTGGATGACTTTTGTCAAGTCACTTAGCTGTTCCTCAGTTTCCCCATCCCTAAAATAGGCATGTTATTACTCCCGTACCTCACAGGGATGCTGTAGGGCTTAATGTTTTACTATTAGCAAAGTGCAGTGAACTCCTCTGAGGGATGAGAATCTAGACTCAGAATGTAGCAAGCTATTTTCATCCCCCTGATCCAGGAGGGAAAAGAGAACACAGCTATCTTAACCATTCAAAAGGCCTGAAGTTGGGGAATTGAGGGTGCTCTGCACTGCCCACCATAGTGTAGAATCAGCCCCTAAACCTGCTTGAGACCAGTTTTGTAAAAAAACATCCAGGCTGCCTGGAGCCAGCAGTTATAAAACTGGTTCAGCTGATCTGGTCATCAAACCAGCCAGACTTCCACGAAAAATTTTCCATGGAGAAGACCAAGTCTTGAACAGCAGAAATGGGCAGTACAAACGGAGTTGCTTTAATTACCACTGAGCACCATAGCATGGCAGTTTATATTACAGTCATGTCCTGTTGCGCTGCGGGATGGTACATACACAGAGCAAGGGACAGTCCCTGCCACAAAGACCTGACAGTATAGACAAGACAGACAGTGGGTGGGAGGAGATATAGAGGTGACACAGCTTGCCCAGTATCATGCAGGACAGAGCAAAGACTAGAGCCCAAGTTTCCTAAATCCCAATACTGTGTCCTCTTGACCATGCTGGCTGCCTTCCTATGCACTGTGATCTAAAGTCCCTTCCTTGCAAAACTCATGATATGAAGCAGACTTGAAGAGTCATGTGAAGTTCGAAAGCTTGTCTCTTCCACTAACAGAAGCTGGTCCAATAAAAGATATTATCTCACCCCACTTCTCTCTCTAATAGCTTGGGATCAACACAGCTACAACAACATTGCAAACAATCTGAATAATGCCCGGAGAGGCCAGATGATGTGGCTCAAATAAGAACTGATCCAAACTTTCACTCATCTGGGTGCTGAACCCAAACGAAACCTTTTATGACTTCACAAACAGTTCAGGTTTTTTAATTTTTTCCTTGCAGAGGCAAGAACAGGGAGAGGCATCTCCACAGTTTGCTGCATTTCCTGGCTAAATCCAGAAAGTCCTGGAGATGTCTCAAAAATCCTTGATTTCTAGCCCAGAGGGGCCTGGAGAGGGAAGGAGTATGGGCTTGTGGTTGTCACAGGGAATGGAAAGGATTTGGGTTGTAATCCAGACTCTGCCCCAGATTTGCTGTGGGATTAAGCTGCTGGCCCTTGGTGTCTCAGTTTTAGTTGTAAAATGGGAATTAAATACTTGCTCACTTTTCTAAACCTTTTCGTGTCCTCAGATTAAAGGTGTATACACAGAAATGCAAAGCATTAGTATTAGAAGGTTTGTGACACCTATCAAAGTTCTGCCCTTCTAAAGGCTGACCCATTACTACAGTACGGACATTTTTGGGGGCCGGGATCACTATATAAGGTCTCATGCTACGATGACACTGGCTGATTGATAATTCCATTTCATCATTAAGAAATTCCCTGAAAGCAACCATCCCAGCTCTGAGCTAGCTTTCCTGTTTGATCTGCTGCCTTTGCCAGGCACCGTCTTGCTGCCCTGTCTATTATGATGGCTAATTGGAGGTGTGCCTAAGACTTAAAAAGCAGCAGCTTGCTATTTAGATATTGTGCTTTTAAATCTCATTTTAGCAAACACTGCAGGGA
The DNA here is from genome assembly GCA_007922305.1 of Dermatemys mawii. Taxonomy (NCBI): domain Eukaryota; kingdom Metazoa; phylum Chordata; order Testudines; family Dermatemydidae; genus Dermatemys; species Dermatemys mawii. The sequence continues at coordinate 5,287,828 of ML677326.1, forward strand.
TTTGAATTTCGTGCCTACGAGCGTGGATCATGCTAGCAGGGTTGGTCATGCCAGGAAATTCTTTGCATTTTCTTGGGAAATTTGTAACTCTGATCCTCCTCTTGGTATCTGCTCTGACATTGCCTTTGTTTGTAGTGGCTGCCTGAGAAATGGGTTATTGCAGTCCCTTGCCTTGCAGCTTGCGTGAAGCTGGTTATTTTTAAAGTGAATGTGGTATTTGCACAACCTGCTGAACTAACATCCCTGCAAACTGGAGCCTTTTCTATCCACAACAGTCAAAATCCAAGTTTCCTTTCATTGCTCTGTTAATTGGCTTCATACTCTCAACTGGACGATCACTAATGGCAGGGCAGGGTTTGAACTACCAACCTAGGCCTTCAGCCAAAGCTCACCGGCCTTGATGCAAAGAATCCCATTAGGCAACGAGAGAGATGAAAGACTCCATAGCTCATTCCCCATCCCCTAAGCAAGAGGTTGCCCAGTGCTATCTTGGTGCAGACAACACATAAGTGTAGACATTTGTCTTGCAAACAACTTTCCCTCTCATTCACAAACACACAATATCCCTGTGACAAAGGCAACAATTGCCTTTGCCTGGGAGTAGTGGTAGATACACTGGAGGGTAGGGATAGGATACAGAGGAACCTAGATAAATTGGAGGATTGGGCCAAAAGAAATCTGATGAGGTTCAACAAGGACAAATGCAGAGTCCTGCATTTAGGAAGGAAGTGGGCTTCATGTCACGTGTCTGAACTGAATAAAAACAAGAGATAGTGAGAACTTCAGAGAGAGGAGCTAAGGGAGAGAGAAAAGCAGCGGGAGGGTTGGGGACTCTTATCTGGTGCCGACACTTCAAAGGTTTTCTTGACTATATTTGAGAGGCAGAGAACACACCCAGGCACTCTTCACTGAGGACAATTAAAGACAGCAGTTCTGCTGAATGAAGAAGGGGACTCAGCCAGGCTTGGTTGAAAATGCTGAAAAGAACTTTGGGTGAGATAGAACTTCTTTAGCCAGGAGATTAGCTTGTTAGTTTAGCCTCTAGAGAGCATGTTGCAATTTTGTTTGCTAGGAAACCATTTGTTTACTCACCATTAATCGAATCTTTGATAATAAACATAATCTGGTTTTCACTATAACTCTATCTCAGTGCTGTGGGGATAAGCCAGGTGCCAGTCCTGAGTGAAAGCTCACCAGCTGGTGTTTACTGTTCCTTTGGAAACATCAGGCCTGATCATTCAAAGAGCATTCACTGGATCGAGGGCTGGACCCAGCAGGGAATGCTCTGATGATTCTTGGTTTGTGTATGCCAATCATTACCTATAAAGAGAGAGGGTGGCCTGGAGGCTGTGCTTGTGTTGCAAGAGGCTGATGGTTTCATGGAGCCGATCCACAGTAGACACCGACAAGGCTGCTTCAGGCTAATGGGAGGTGGTGGTGAGGTGCCACATGACCCTACTTACCCCATGGACGTCACACTTGTCCACACGGTGCACTCGTCTGCACCAGAGGGGTGTAGATTATAGTGTACACCAACTGGCGCATGTGAACTCTGCTGGCATGCACTGAAAATTCCCTAGCACCTCTTCATGCGGGACTGTTTGAAACAGGACCACATTAATGTGCAGTAGGAACTTCTAGTGCATGCCAACCATGCCTACATGGTCCAGTTAGTGTGTGACACACTCGTGCACACTAGAGCTTACACTTCTTTGGTATGGCGAAACCCTTAATTACAAAAGGATTGATATCAGCCATCACTCCCAGCGGAGCTGTGTTTAATGGGGTCCGTCCCTCCAGGCCTTCACCACTAGAGTGTCTCCCTGCTTCCCGTTACCTACAAGAGAAGTGTTCTGTCTCTCCTTTGCCTGCCACCAAGAAGCAGATTTCGAGTTTATCTAATGAACGAGACTGACAATGAGGCTATGATGGGAATGCCTGAGCAACGGGGTGAGTGTTACATGTATCTCTCAACACAGTAAGGTTAGTAGTGGGTCTTTTTCTTAGGGTCCTTTCTCCATCTTGATTATCAAGACAATTTTTTTTTGTCCTGCTGATAATAGCTCATCTTCATTAAATAGCCTCTTAGAGTTGGTATGGCAACTTCTACCATTTCATGTTCTCTGTGGGTATATATATCTTCCTACTCTGTGTTCCATTCTATGCATCCGATGAAGTGGGCTGTAGCCTATGAAAGCTTATGCTTAAATAAATGTGTTAGTCTCTAAGGTGCCACAAGTACTCCTGATCTTTTTGCAGCTGTTGAGGCTTGAACTTTTTCTCTTGACAGCACCCTTTTCTGCAGATCGATTCAAGTAATGTTGGCAAGCGTTTACCTGCAATTATCTTGTGTTCTATCATTTCATTGTTGAGGTGGGAGAGATGCTGCAGATTCCAGAGGCTGGGTGTGCAAAGAGCTATTGCAGATTGCCCTCTCCTGTTTAATCTCTTGCTCCTGATGCTGTTGCCAGCAATTACTGGCATCCCACTGACATGGATTTACAAACTCTGAAATTCCTTCAAAACAAGGAGAGGCCAGAACTTGGAAGCTATCCTGCTGCAAACAGAGTTATCCTGAAGAGGACTTGGGTGATGAATGACAACTAGAGAGAGAGTTCCAACGTGAGCCTGCATCTTTCTGCCAGATTGTGGGGAATATTGGGCCATTGCTGCTTTACAAACCTCAGAGGAAATGCTGCATCTTTTGTATAGTTAGGAGGAAATTGGAACTAGCATTCCTCTGCAGTCCAAGCTAGTGAAAGAAGCTCCAGTTCTTTGGGCGAGGAGGTGATGGAATGTCACTCCATTAACTGTGGTTCGCACATTCTGGAGCAGCAGGATAGGGTGGCTCTAGAACCAGTTCTGGTTATTGAAATGGAATGAAATTTCAAAATGTATAGATGGGTTTGGTTTACTTGACTTCTAAAGTCTATGTGCTTATCAAAGAAGGGAGGATCTTGTGGTTAAAGCACAGAATCTGTTCCTGACACTGTGTCCTTGGGCATATCATTTAACCTCTATGCCTCAGTTTCCCATCAGTCGTATAGAAATATAAATGTACATACTAAACCTTATAAGTATAACTCAGTAATGCTTGTAAGGTGCTTTGAAGATTATCAGATGGAAGGGTCTATAGGAGTACAAAGAGTTCTAGTGCTTGTGAGCCACAAGCAAAGCATCCTCTATTAACATCAAAGTGAGAGCTCCATCATTAGACCCTATCACTTCTAAATATGTAGACGTCTTCACTCGGAGTAATGAGATCAAAATAAATTCAACCATGTTATCATTTACATTTATGTGATAGGACTCAGAACACGGGCATTACCGGCCAGCACACATTTGGGTAGTAGTGACAAAACTGATGTGAGTTGTTAGGAGAAAGTTTTGTTACAAAAAACAAAATATCAACATTTGCAACTGGAGCAGCTGGGTTTGCATCAAAATATGCAAAACAAATCTTAAATTCAAAAAGTGAATTCTTTGCTTAAAAACGTTTGAGCAAAAATAATCCCATTTTTTGCTGAAAAATACATCCTGTTTTTTAAGTAAGAAAACCTGAAAATCTTCACATGAAGTCAGATGGAGGGGGGGGGGGAATTGGTAAGAGAGCTGGAGAAGAGGAACATAAGGTCGTGAAAGCAATAAGCAAGCTCCATGAGATAGAAGAGAAAGGAGACAGAATGTTTTTTAGAGAGGCAAGTCAGATACCATGGGGATGGGCATGAAATAAGGACAGAGAGAAGAGACGTGGGATGAAGAGAAATGTGGTTTTTTTTCCTTTCAAAGGCAGAGCAAAGCGAGTCAGGGATGGAGAAGAGGAAACCGAGCCAGGGACAATAGGAAGCAAAAAAGGAGGGGTGTCGAGGCCAAAGGCTGTACAGTTCAAGGCAGACAGTAAAAGAGACTCCCTCAAAATTAGAAACTGGAACAAAGGAGGAAAAGAACTGTCATTTCCCTCCACATCTTCCAAGATATGATCAGCTCCTGTCTGACCATAGCTTCTTTTTGCTCTCCCCCGCCCCCTCCAGCAGGAAGTGTCTTCAATCCAATTTGTGACATGTGAAGGAAAGAATTCTTGCCAGACCAACAGAAGTGAAGCAACCGGAACTCAACTGTCAATGGAGAATCTAAAGACAAACTGGTTTGTACAGCACGAAGCGTGAGTGGACAATATCTTTGCAGATATTATGCACTATGTATTATGTTTTATGCTTTAGATGCCAGCCAGAAGAAACATGCAACATAAAAGATTAGCATCTATCACTCGATTGCAACCAGGGTGACACAGCCAAGTCATGTGTGGCCAGACCTCATTGTCAGAGCCAGAGTTTACAGTCAGGAGACAGGGGACAAGAGTCAGCTGGGTCAGGATACCAGGGTGTCAGAGGCAGGAGACAAACTGGAGGTCATAACCAAGAAGTCAGATGCGAGGAGTGAAGCCGGGGGAGCAGGGAGCACACAGGCCAGAACAGAGTAGAGCCCAATTGCTCAGACAGCTTTGAGGGCCTGCTGCTCGCTATAGTAGGGCCAGTGGGCCAATCTGCGGCTCTGGAACTCCTCCAACTGGACCTCAGGGGAGGCGTCTCATACGGGGGCTGGGCTTTCTAGGTCTTATATAAGTTATTGCCAGCAGGCTACTAGGTGGAGAGTTGGATCATAGGTGCTTCCCCTGACTCTTGTGGGCCTGAGTCCTTCCCACACCCCAAATCCTTCATCCCCAGCTCTGTTAGATTGCAGGCATCAACAATTTTCTTCAACTGGGTCCCCAGGAAAAAAGTTTGAAAATCACTGCCATGGGGTGTAAACCAGGTAGGTATTATTTTCTGTAATTTAAGGACAAGAAAACTTTTTAACTAGTTCAGCAGGAATCAAACAACTGATGCGTGATGGCTCTGTTCAAGGCTTTGAAATTTACTTCTTGTGTTAAGAAAAAAACAATAGTCTTTAGAAAGAGAGATTCTGATCAGTTTTGTAGACTTGTTATGCCTCTTTCTCTTTGCATGAACTGCAGGTAGCCACTGTTATGTTGCCAGGTCACGTTTACACGTGGAAGTATATAGCTATATCTGCAAAGTGTTTCTAGTGTGGATGCAGCAGTTGACGTGAGATGCTCTCCCATCAACATGGAATAGCTCTAAACAATAGACTGGCTCCCAATCAGGAAAACTGATTTAGCAGGGGAGAAGTTGCCTTGGCAACGAAGTCACATGGTAGGGGTCTGTGATCATCTGAGGAAGCTGAGCAGAACATCACCTGACAAAAGGGGCAAAAAGTTATAAAAAGGGCAGGAGTTGCTTATTTGGGGGCCATTTTTCTCCAGCTCATGATGAGGGAGAGGCAGCCCAGCCTGAAGCAGCAGGGGACACTGCCTACCTTCCTGGACACAGGGACTTGCAAGGGAAGGGTGAGCTAGTGAGGGGCATTGTGATTCGGGTGTCTCTTGCTTTCTAAGTGATCTGCACTCTCTTGTGTGCTTTATCTGTAGAGCCAATAATGAGTTAGACTCTGGGCAGAGTGTTGGTCTGTGTTACCTCTTCCCAGCTACGAAGTGCCTCTGCAGAGAGTTAAACGCTGACCCAGAAGGCTCCCACCTTGGAATGGAGTTCTGCAAAACCATGTGTCTTAGCTTTGGGGGAGTCTGACGCTCCAGCACTGAGCCCAGGGGCAGGGCAGCTGGACAGTGAGTTCCAGTTCTCAGGAGGGGTGCCAGACCCGGGATCTGTGCCTGGGAGCATGCCTAGGGACCCCAAAGACCGGGGCAGTGGCTTGGTTCTGTTCTGGCTCTGGAGGCTTAAAACACCCGGGGATCCAGAGGTTTGATTCCCCTCACAGAAATCTGGGAAGCCACCAGCAGAGTGGGCCTGGCTGGATCTGTGATAAGCATATACCAGCAAAACCGTGCTTTTGTCAGTATAGCTTATGCCAGTCGCCTCTCTCCCCCTTGAGCGAAATAAGCTACACGGGCTAACGCATAGTTTTGATAGTATCAATGTGTCTACACTAGGGGCTTTTGCCAACACAGCTATGCCAGTCATCACAAACCACACCCCATCACGCTCCCGACTGACACGCTTGTGCTGGCAAAAGTCTGTAGTGTAGACCTGGCCCTAATTACTTTGGCTGGATCACAATTGCCACTTCAATCCTTTGAATGAGTGACATTGTTGGTGGGCAAATTTCCATTAGCCAAGAAAATGTATTGGCCATTCAGCAGGTCTTCACTCACTAAGGAGTGTAGTTCTAAAGAAATATTCAAAATGAATGTAACCAGCCCGGTTCTGATCTCCTACACTGATGTAAATCAAGAGTAATTCCACTGACGTCAGAGTTACATTGGTGTAAAGCAAGCGTGAGATCACAAGTGTACTCAGTGGGTTTAGATTCTCTTCTCACACTGGTGGTACATCAGTATAAGTCTATTGACTTAAATGGAGTTACTCTAGACTCACGTTGGAGAATCCAGTCTTGCCACTTACTTCAATTGCAGCAGGATCATGTCCGAGATAATGAATACTGAAGGGGCTTTAGAAATCTTATTCATTTTCAGCAGCTGAGCTCTTAGTTTCCTTGTTGCCATTCATACAGCGTGGCCATTTGGATCATTCTGTTTCTCCCTCATTCACTAACACAAAGGCAGTAAGTGTTTGGTTTTCTACCCCTGCCAGGGAATGTTTTTAAAAAGCCACAACTGCAATCCTATTCCTATTAGACTTAGTAAAATTTTTGTCCAAAACCACTTAGAAAGCATCCCTGTAATCAGACCAGATCCACTGTTGTTGGTGAAATATTTCACAAGTGAGGCATGAAGACTGATGTGTCACTAGTGTGAGAAGAGAATCTGACCCTCATGCCTCACTACTTCACCACTAGTACAGAGGTCTTTGCGTTTTCTGCTGCTGACTTGAGGGGTGGAACTAGTCACGGTCAGTAGTTATGTAACCTTTTGTGATGCTGTAGCACAGTGGTTTTCAAACTTTTTTTCCTCACAACCCAACTGAATAAAAACACTTATCTCCATGACCTGAAACAGTAATAGCTTCTGACTAAAGTTTTCATAATATTACAATAAAGGGCAATACATGCTAGTTTTAACCACTTCCCTTAAAGTAATAACTAAAATTAGACATTGTTACTTGTAAAACATTTTTAAATACAGTATAATTACAGTAAAAAGGCCATTTAGGTTGAATTTCACTTACTTAATGTGATGAGGTGGGCCTGCTGGTTGTTCATGATCTCGTTCCAATCAAGTGCACTTTTGAGTCAGCTTCTTTCTTTCGTTTTTAATCTTGTCAGAGTTGAAAATCTCAGCTTGTTGTGAATCATAGCGACAACAGAACGCTAATCTTACTTAACAGCGGATATTCTTTGAAAACACTTATCCAAAACGATGACCAATTCAATAACCAGTAGTGTGGTTTGAGTGTGCTATCACAGCTGAGTTGCAGCAGCTCTTTTTCTAGCCTAGGCATCAAGTTTAGCTTTTGAAAATCCTGACTCAATAATGGAGCCAAAGGATCTTCATTCAATACTTTTCCTTCAAATTTTCAACCTCCTTTGTAGGAAAGTAGCAACTATAATGATCAGACAGAGCAGCGAGATGTAACTCTATGATACTCCTCATTTCATTCCCTTTTTTTTCACTGATGCTGTTCTCAGTTTGTTCTCAGTGTGGTGTAACAGTGTTGGAAACATGTGGTAGCTCGGAAGATTACTTCTCAGTTGTGCTCACTACAGTGCTAATCATTTTTGGACTACTTGTATCTGTTCACAGTGTGGAAAGAAATCATTGCCTCTTCCTTATAACTTCAAATTAGTTTAAAATTGAGAAAATGTCAGCTAGATATGACAACTTTATTAACCAGCTGTCATCATCAAACAAATTTACCAAGTTAGATTGTTTCTCTACCAGAAAGATGTGAATCTCATTCCTCGTGCACCCTTGTAAGCACCCTGCCCTGAGACAGTAAATGAGTATACTCCCCTCCCATTTCTGAGCATAACACTTCAAAAAGCCTGATGTTCAGTGCGCTTCCATTAATGAAATTAACAGTTTTCACTACTTCTTTCAGTATTGCCATAAGATCTGGGGAAATACCCCAGAGTTTCGCGGTGAATGAAACAGTGATTCCAAACAACACCATTACCAGCTGCCTCAGTTACTTTTTTCACAACTCCGCTATTCCTACCTCTCATATTTGCTGCACCATCACTTGTAATCCCATTGCAATTAGACCAATCCAATTTGTATTTTCCAACTACGCAGTCATGTCGTGCTTCGAATATCTGTGCTCCTGTTGTATTGGTTGGTAAAGTCAGACAGGACAGCAAATCTTCAAAGAAGTCAACTTGTGAAACATACCTCACATAAACTAACAGCGTTGCATAATTTGAAATAACAGTACTCTTGTCAGGCTGGATAGCAAAATCTCCAGCTGACTGTAACTGAATAATATTTGGGCTTCCAAATGCTCTGCAATATCACATATTCGTCAAGACGTGTTATCACTGAGAGGAATACTTCTTACTATTTCAGCAGACTTCTTGTCGAAAATTGTACGCATCATATCCAGAGATGCTGGAAGAATAAGTTTTTTGGCAACCGTATGGGCCTTTTTCTCTTTTGCCACATGGAATACAACCAAATATAATGCCAGTTGTGCCTTTTTCACTTTGATGATTTTACTATTCGAAGTAGTACATCGACTAAGAACTCACACTCATAACTTTAATTCCCGTTGCTTCCTTTGAAAATGTGCAAGAGACTTATCAGTGAGTTCCCCGTGTTTTCTTTCTAAATGTCGTTTTCACTTGGATGATTTTAAACTTTCGTTTGCAAGCACCTCGCTTCAGATAACGCCCTGTGGCTAGGAGCTCGGTGTGCATTAGCACAGTTGATGAAATCCTATTTCAAAAGAGTATTACTATGCTGCTTTGTCCACGATTTGGTTTTCTTTTTAGCGGGTGGTTCAGATGAGCTCTACATGGCAGAAGTCTGTCCATTATTACTAGAACTTTCTGTTGCAGATGACGTACGTACACTTTTCATTTTCAGATGTAGATGGATTTGATGACGTTAGTTAAGCTTCGCAACTCAAGTCTCCACAGCATTAACAAAATGGACTGTGTGCGGAAAGCAGTCTCGTTAAGTGATTACATTCCAAACAGCTGTGTTGTATGCGCATGTAGTGCATAGTGCATAAGAAACTCTCTGCGAACAAAGAAGTCTGGCCAAAAATGAGTAAAACGTCCGACATTTAAATTATTGTTATGTTATTTTAAGCCTGTAATGAAAGACATTTTAAGAGATCAGAACATTTTAAATTTGCAGGTGACCTAGTGCCTAATATTCTGCATTCCAGTACTGGGTTGCAACCCCTACTTTGAAAACCACTGCTGTGGCAGACCAACTTGTGAGTGTGCCCACGACTACCTTCTGCAGTAATGGAATATTTTGCATATGCTTGTGTACTGTCTGTTCGCCCCTTTGCTGGCTCGTTGAGGTGGGTCTATACTTAAAACTTAGTTCAACACAGCAATGGTATTCAGGGATGCGAAAAATCCACCTCCTTGAGCACGATAGCTATGCTGAGAATCAAAGAATATCAGGTTTGGAAGGGACCTCAGGAGGTCATCTAGTCCAATCCCCTGCTCAAAGCAGGACCAACCCCAACAAAATCATCCCAGCCAGGGCTTTGTCAAGCCTGACCTTAAAAACCTCTAAGGAAGGAGATTCCACCACCTCCCTAGGTAACCCATTCCAGTGCTTCAGCACCCTTCTAGTGAAAAAGCTTTTCCTAATATCCAACCCAAACCTCCCCCTCTGCAACTTGAGACCATTACTCCTTGTTCTGTCATCTGCTGCCACTGAGAACAATCTAGATCCATTCTCATTGGAACCCCCTTTCAGGTAGCTGAAAGCAGCTATCAAATCCCCCCTCATTCTTCTCTTCTGCAGACTAAACAATCCCCGTTCCCTCAGCCTCTCCTCGTAAGTCATGTGCTCCAGCCCCCTAATAATTTTTGTTGCCCTCCGCTGGACTCTTTCCACTTTTCTCACATCCTTCTTGTAGTGTGGAGTCGAAAATTGTACATCTGGAGTACCAGATGAGGCCTCACCAATGCCGAATAGAGAGGAATGATCACATCCCTTGATCTGCTGAAAATGCCCCTATTTATACAACCCAAAATGCTGTTAGCCTTCTTGGTAACAAGGGCACACTGTTGACTCATATCCAGCTTCTCATCCACTGTAACCTGTAGGTCCTTTTCTGCATAACTGCTGCCTAGCCATTCAGTCCCTATTGCATGCGATGCATGGGATTCTTCCGTCTTAAGTGCAGGACTCTGAGCTAGCCCTCCAGTGTGGATGCAGCTACAGTGATGGAAGAATGCTTCCATCAGTCTAGCTACTGTTGCTCGAGGAGGTGGAGTTCCTAAAGCAATGGAAGAACCTCTCTATTGCTGTCGTCTGTCCCTACACTAGAGGGTCACAGTTTCATGGCAATAGCATCCAAGGTGTAGACCTGGGTTTAGTCGCACATGTGGTTTGTTCAGTAGCATTCTGTGCCTTATTGAAACAGAAGCATAGTAAAGGCTTTTACTACTCAGAAAGTTATAACTAGAGCTGGGTGAAATTCTTCAACTGAAACTTTTTCTCCAAAAAACATACAACTAGGCTGAATTCCTGTCAATTTCACCACGTCAATTTCACCACATCATTTTGGTGGTGGTGAAAGAACAATATTTTTTTAAACAAAAATGTGAAATGTTTCATTTTGACTTTTTGATTCAAAATGCTTGCTTTGCATAGAAATTTCCTTTAATTTAATTTAAACAACATTCAGAAGGTTAAAAAATGCTCAAAAATTAAATGTTTTGTTTTGGGTCAAACAAAACATTTTGTTCAACCTCAAACTTTTGAATTTTCAATTCACTAACAATTTGAGAAAAAATTGTTTTCATTTCAACTTGAAACAATTTCCCTCCCTGATTTTAATGTGAGCCAAAAAAATCCTCTATTCACCCACCCATAACCAAGAGATCTCTCCCCTAAGCGTAGAGGAATTAATCCTTGTGTCATGAAGAGATTCCTATTCAAGTATTTAAATTCTGCCTGCTTAGATTCCTCTTTGCCATTTCAATTGCATGTGGGCTTCTTCACTTCTTGTCCTAAACACTTATACAATATTGCTGTGCTCTATGAAACAGCAACATTGTTTCACCTCATTATTTGTACAAGTGATGGATGAAGTTTGTGCTACAGAAATGAAAGTTCTTTGTATGTGTCATTGGGATAATGTTACTTTATGATGCAAATATAACATTATTTTAAAGTGTATGTTGGGTCCCCCCCTAGTGGCTGGCTACTCAGAAGATAATAACCTGCTACTGGTGCCAGCTAATGGAGTTATCACTTACAGTGGTAAGTCTGTGCTGAAAGTCAAGCATTCAGACCCTGACAATAACTCATGGCACAAACCATTACAAAAATGCACTGTGGCCAATATATAACTGTAACTTTGTAACTAGGCTGCAATATAGACCTGGATCATATGAGAGAACTCAGCACCTCCATTCTCACTTTTCTTTGGGAGTTGAGGGAAATCTGCCCATCATCAGAGTATTATCTCTATGAGCAATCCATGGAAATTTTTCTTTCTTACTCGCTTTAAATAGTTTGTGTAAGATTTAAATTTGTTCTGCCCTATAGTTGAGTTTAAAAAAATTAAAATCAATATCAAATATTAAAATTTATATCTTTTAAAAATCTCAGGTAAGTACAGCTGCTTGGAAAAACAGAAAAAAATGTTTGCAATTATTTGTGTGTAAATATTCAATTTTTCACTGAAATTTAATTTCAATGGAAATTTTCTAGCCAGTTCACCTGCTTAAGTCTTGAATAAATTCTTCACCACTTGAGCAGTGAAAGCTGAACTAGTCAGCACTATATGAACATGGATTTCTGTCTAAGCAAAAATGTGGTAATAATAATCTCCCCAAATGCAATGTCTTACATTTTTCTTTTCTGCTAGAAGTATCTGTATATTCAGTCCAAATGAAATGGGTGAGATTCATGGTAATTCTTTTCCTATGTGTTTTTATTTGGGGGGGTATACATTTAATTTGAGCTTCTATTATGGTGTTTTTTAAAAGTTTCCATGCACTTTTGGGAGTATTTTTTAATTTCCATTTAACTATCTTGCTCATTTTTGTGTAGTTCCCCTATCTGAAGTTAAATGCTATGGTGGTGGGACCTAGCTTATAAACTTGGCAGGTACTCTGTCCTGGCAACTCTGGGTGACTCTAAATGACCTTGTATATTCCTTGATGTTGAACTATTTGACTTGTGAGACTTCAAGCTTCACTAATTGGAGTGTTCTGAAATGATGAAAACCCAGTCATCATGAATGTGCATTTGTAAGAAGAAAAAAGGTAGAAAAGTTAGAATGTGCAAAGGTGCGTTTAATTCCCAGCTCTGCACAGGGTTTCCTTTATGACTGTGGGCAACTCACTGAGGATATGTCTGTACTGCCCACTAAGTCCATATGTGTGGGATTTGGTCTTGTGAAATCAGTGTTTCCAGGCCATTGCTTGAACCTCCACACTGCATTGTAAACCTGGGCTTACAGTTGCTGGACACAGGTCTCCCAGCCAGGCTAACACATCCATACTGCACTTCTGATCTGACAGGAATCTGTGACTTGAACTGCATCCACACTGCAAAGTGGCAGGGCTTGGAACCGAGACACGGTGGGACTTGGGCTCCAACCCACCTCCTAGCAGGGAGTGCTTGGTCCCTGGTGCTTGCTGACCCAAGTCAAACTGATTTGGGTGTGGATGGAAGAGGGGCTTGGGCTCAAACCTGAGTTAAAGCCCGAGCTTACTATAGGTACATCCTTAATCACCCTGTGCTTTATTCCCCATCTCTATATTGGGATAATATTTATTGGCTCCCACCCTTTGGCTTGTCTGTTTAGATCATATGCCATGCAGGGACTGTCACTTCTGTGTTTGTTCAGTACCTAGCGCAGCAGGGCCTTTGCCAGTAGATGCTACTGTCTTGCAAATACATAACGATGGTGACTGTAATAACACTGAATGGATTTTCTTTAATCTTGGTTTCCTTTATAATACTCGAGAAGCTCTACAAACCAAGCCCAGTTTCTGGATGTAAAGACCCATGGACTAGATTTAGAACCTGGGTCTGCAGAACTGGAAACAGTTGATGGTGCCGCAGCACTACTGGGAAGCAGTGTTGAGCCGTACCTAGAGAGCACTGTGGAGAATAAGCATCATAGGAAGTACCACCCAAGACAGCCAGAGTGACAGTACCCTGCGGATCTCTGATTGGCCAAGCACCCTATTTAACCCCAGCAGTTGGCCCAGGAAGTTGTCTAGGCAACCACACAGACTTTGATCTGCTGTGACTCCAGATTTTACCTTGTCTTCTGGTCTCAGCCCGACTCTTGCCTCCTGATTCCTGCCTGGAACCATCTCTGATCTCCGGTCTCTGACTCTGAACCTGATTCCACCCTGCTACTGCCTCTGATCTCTGCTCTCTGACCCCAGCCTGACTCCGACTCTTGCTTACAGACTCTGGCTTCTGTGATTCCTGCGACTACTGTCCCTGATGTGCAGATCGCAGCTTAGCTGTGACCACTAGGCAAGACCGCCTGTGCCCTAGGCGCATAGACTGGCTTTACCAGAGCACACTGTTTCTGACTGGAACGTTTGGAGAGATTATGTTTTACGTCACCATGCCACCAACTCCTATGTGGCTCAACAGATGTCACTCAGACCTGGGGAGAAAGAACTGAAATTTATGAGCAACTGATGCCCAATGGAATTGGGAAATTAGGAGTTGGAAGAGGAGGTGAAATTCAGCCAAGGCTACAGTGGGTGCCGTGTTCTGTAACAGACATTGCCTACAGCAATGTTTCCATGTACTGAAGACAGTGTGAGTCCTATATGGACAGCTGATTGCATGCTATGTCTGGCATTTCGGGTTGCAGATTTGTGTCAGTGCTTAGACTTTCAATATCATTTAATCTGGACTTGAACCTTAGCTCTGATTTGGCCCCAAAACCTGAAACTCTAGTTTAAATCTAATCCAGACCCAAACACAGCCTCTGCTATCTGCCACTGCTTAAACAAGCAGTTGTTACTAATAGAGCATTGAGCACTATTTCCCATTTCCCATCCCTTTGCAACTGATTCCACTTGGACCAACAGTGGGATTTGAACCTGGCCTTACACAGCTGCAATATGAGCAATTAGATGCCAATAGACCTTTGAGGATCTGGACCTAAGCTCCCTAGATGGTAACTGTAGTAGACTCCTTCACCTCTTATGTGGACCAGCCCCACTGGAGGAGACAAAGGTCCATCCCCACTTTCATAGAATGCTATCATTATGTGGCAAAAAATGCCCTTCCCTCCAAGCCCTCCCCTATTTAGCAGCTGTTGAAGTTTGTAATTTCTTGGTCTTTGGGCTATGATCAAAGACCGAATCAGTTTCAGGTCTATAGCTATCCTGGCAGGAAGGGATTTCTGATTTACATGATTTCCAGCACTTTATTCTACTCTATCCATGTGTTCCAGGCTTCACTTCAGCCTTATGTGCCTCTTCTACCTCAATGTTTGCTGAAAGAAACCAGCCTCATTCATTTGGTTCCCTGCCTCAGTTCACTCAGCAAACATTTGGCAGACACTGAAAGGCATCTACGTGGCAAAGCGTGGGTGAGAAAGGTCTGTCCCACCTCCGGCTTGAGCAGTAAACACAACGCTTCCTGAACATCTCAGAAGACTGTGACTGTTTGTCACGTCAGTAGTAGAAAAACAGTGGAGATGATGTTAAAGGAAATAGTGTGGCTAGCCCAGCAGGAACAGTCACGTCCTGGTCCCTCTGCTTCCTTGTCCTCCGCTAACTTGGCACCGTCTTTGCAAGAGGAGCTGGCAGATGTGAGTGCTAGCCCTGCCATTGCGCTGACAGGCTGAGTGCCATCGTGTACAGCACAAAGACAACCCTGAAGACCAAGCTAGTCAAGTATTTGTTACAGTGTGACAAAAGCACTCTCCCCCATGACAAGGGTTAGGGCTCTATCTGGCTTTACAAACATCTTTCCTACCATAAAATAAAGCACGGAGTAAAGGAAAAAGCTTCTTGGTCAATGACTGGGCACCATAAATGGGCTATATCACCTCAGGACTTAATTACTTTAAAACTAGGATGAACTTGACTCCAGCGTGCTGTTCAGATGTGGGGGAGAGCAGCTTTGAGAAGTTACGCAGCAGAAGTTCAACTCAGGTAATGACATGCTGCCTACAGTAGATCCTCTCGACCAGCCCATATAAAATCGTTCTTTCCTTTCCCTCCTTCCAAAAATGCAGCACTTAAAGCACTTTGAAACCATAAAGTGCTCTATAGATGCTGACTCATTTCTCCTTATGACACCCCCAGGAGGCAGTGGGGAAGGTATTTTTATTGAAAACGCCGTGGTTGGCACGATGGGCTATTATGTTTATTCATTTGGTGGCAGTCTTCTCTGAGTCACTCCTGGACTCATGCCGCAGGGCTGTGCTGAGGATGCTGAGCTTCAGATGGGACCTAACCTTGGGGCCATTTCCTAAGAAAATTCCAACCAGGTAATTGCATTCTGACAGCTTAAGTTCCACCTGCAGGTTCAAGTGGATATTTTGTATCACTCCTTCCCCTAAAAGGATGCATAATGTTGTGAGTTTAGCTGCTGCCTTTTCACCCCAGAGGTGGCTGAATTTCAGCGGCGGGTGAAGTAATCCCTATATACAATATGTAGCACATTTAAGTTGAAGTGTTTTGAGATAACAAGTGTTATATTCTATATATGTTTTTATTATGGTCCACATTAAAGGATGCTACATCTTGATGGAGGGTGAATATATTATAAATGGGGTATGGTTTTGTGTACCTTGAGATCTTGTTTATCTTGGGCTGAGAGATACTGTGTATACTACATTTAAGGCACTTTTCTAGGATAATGCAGTTACTATTTATACAACAGTGACCTGGCTTGCATTAGTAGGAGCATTGCCAGCAGATTGAGGGGAGTGATCATTCCCCTCTGTTTGGCACTGGTGAGGCCACAGCTGGAATACTGCGTCCAGTTTTGGGCCCCCCATTACATAGACAAATTGGAGAGAGCCCAGCAGAGGGCAAAGAAAATGATTAGGGGGCTGGAGCACATGACTTATGAGGAGAGGCTGAGGGAATTGGGCTTATTTAGTCTGAAGAAGAGAAGAGTGAGGGGGGATTTGATAGCTGCTTTCAACTACCTGAAGGGAAGTTCCAAAGAGGATGGAGCTGGCTGTTGTAAGTGGTGGCAGATGACAGAACAAGGAGCAATGGTCTTAAGTTGCAGCGGGGGAGGTCTAGGTTGGATATTAGGAAAAGCTATTTCTGTATGTGGGTGGTGAAGCACTGGAATGGGTTCCTTAGGGACGTGATGGACTCTCCTTAGAGGTTTTTAAGGCCCAGCTTGACAAAGCCTTGGCTGGGATGATTTAATTGGGGTTGGTTCTGCTTTGAGCAGAGATTTGGACTAGATGACCTCCTGAGAGAGACATTTAGTAAAGTAAATAGGGTCATGTGGAGGAATTACTGGGCATACAAACTTCTTCATGTGCTCTAGCCTCCTAACATCATCAAATGCTTCCATTTCTTTAGTAGTCTTTACATACTTTTTGAAACAAGGTGATCATTTCAGCTTAATTTGGCTTTCCAATTTCTGAACAGACCTGAGTGGTGGTGACATTCAGGTAGGGAATGAAGACGGTTTCTGTACTGAATTTGCTGTTCTCTTCTACGATTGAACATCAGACTCGTGTTCACAGATTGCTTTTGGAGTGTCTCTTACAGCTCCAATGCATCCGACGAAGTGGGTATTAGCCCACGAAAGCTCATGCTCTGAAAAAAATTTCAGTTAGTCTTTAAGGTGCCACAGGACTCTTTGTCACTTCTTACAGCTCCAATTATCATGAGAACTGCAGAAACAGCACAACCTCAGTCTTAGCAAGATTACCGGGAGCAGTACATGACCAGACAGGTAATGGATATTCAAATTTTGGGCAAATTATTAAGTAGTGTGTTGTTTTCAATGTGTTAAGGTGTGAACCCCTGTTGATACTGGCAATACATTATAAAAGATTATAGCCTATAGAGCTAGCTTAAGCTATTTTATGTAACAGCTATGCAAGAAAACTACAGGCCTACGTCCTGTAAGATATTTAGCTTAAGTAGGTAGCTTCAGGCTTTGAGGTCTATTTTCTTAGCATATGCGCAACGTGCCTCAGGTGGCACGTGACCAGGATTCATCACCGAATTTTGTCCCCTGGTTGGATCATTAGCTTCCCCAGCCTGGGCCAGGTATTGATGGGGAGCACAACATGAACGCTGATCCATGTCCTCCCTTTGAGGTCTATGAGCCTTAGCATAAGCGAGTTACCCAACAGTGGTAGACACCTTTCCAAGTTGTGATCCAAACTTTAGTTCTGTGTCCAAGGTCACTCCAAAGTATACCCGATTCCTCTCAGTCGCGGTATCTTCTCCAGCTATGTCAATTTTGAAGTTGAACCTCCTACAAGTTGTGATAAAGTAGGTGGACTTTATTTTTGCTGGATTCAGCTGGAATTGATGTTCCTTTGCCCATCTAGTTATAATGTCCAAGTCTTCATTCAATTTATTATCTGGAACATTTATTTCATGATCCATGATACAAAGCATAATATTGTCTGCATATGGATGTACAGATGATTTCAAGCAGCCTGCCTGTTCACAGGAGCACAGCAGGAAGGGGATTTAAAGCTGAGCTCTGAGGAACTCCTACCCTGACTGGCCTTGTCTTCAAGAAAGTAGCATTTAGTCTTACCGTTATTTTCCTATACTATAGGAAATCTGACTTTCCCACTGATTCCCATCTCACTGAATTTCACTAAGAGTTTATCATGCCAAACTCTATCAAATGCCACACTGAGATCTAATAAGCCTAAGTGAACAACATGGAAGATTGAGTTGGGCACTGTTATGCAACCTTAGGAAATGTATTCTAACAGCTCTTATAGATGCTTTTCAGCTTCAGATCACTTTATGCCCATAATAATGCCCATTATAGGAATATAAACTTTATTGTCTGTCTTTATGTTCTCTCTTAAATTAGAATTAGAGATCAGTTTAGGTAAGATTATGTGCGCACTCTCTCTCTCTCATACAAGAAAATGAGGCACAACCTTGCTTCAACCCTTCCCGACCCAAACATAATAGTACAGCGAAATCACTGCCGTTACTTATCCACTAGACCAGTGGTTTTTAGCCTGTGGTCTGTGGACCCCAAAGGTCCACAGACTATGTCTAAGATTTCCAAAAAGCTCCACAGTTCCATTTGGAATTTTTGAGGAGTCTGCAAACGAGAAAAGTTTGAAAACCACTGCCCTAGACCATCCCTTCTACCAGGGCTATCTCACAGTGACACCTTTGTCGTTGTGCACATATAGGCTCATTAACACAATCGTGTATGGCCTCCTTCTACAAACTCACCATGCACAGAGCTCCCTCTGACTTCTGCGCAGGGAATGCCCACTGAACAGGCCCTATTTTCTACCCTGAACATAGGGTCAACTCAGGACCCCAGCAATGTTTTTTTTTTTCACAATTTAAAAAAAAATACAGCCCACAGTGACTGTTAAAAACCAAAACATATGAGGAGGAAGGAGATCAGGCATCAGATTTGAGTGGCTTTTAAGGCACTTCAAATTAGTGATCTTTACAGGATTAGTTGTGTTCCTTTGGCTGTCACTGGCTGATCGACAAAAGCACAGAAAAAGCTTCCACAAAATACTTCTGCCTGAAAACCACCAGCCTCTGAGTTATGAAGATGGGCCTGGCCTGTGTCCCATTTTCTGTAGATCATGAGGCAGAGAAGTCACGTTACTGGCTGGTATCTAGTGGTTTTGTCGTCTGTGGTCCTCTGCCTTACCACAGCTGGGGTGCTAGCGTCAGCCTGAGGCGAGTCTGATCGGATCTGCTTTTCACCGGATTATGCAAGGCACCGTGTAATGCGCAACATGAGGAACTACAAGTAAATACGAACCAAACTGCCTTGTATAACACAAATGGGATTGCAACATCCGTGTGACAAAACCCAGCACGACTCATCGCTAAAGTGGAAACTTTTCCTTTAATGATAGTGGCTGACGGTTAGGGCTTCTAAGGGCTACTGCAATACAAATTATTATGAACTCACAGCTTGTGGAAAGACAAGGCACCATACAGAAGTAAGGACAGATACAGGAGATAGCCTTAGATTTAAACATGAAAAAAAATTAGTGCTCTTGGTCCACTGTGATCACACCACAGAAACCATCCCTACAATAGGCACTTCCTGGCCCTAGGCTGGCAGCCTCATTAGATAGGCCGGAATTGATTAAGCACAGAGATGGAGACACCTTCTCATGTTTAGAACCTGGTCCCTCACACTGTCTATGACTTACCTGCCCTGAATAGAGGACTTTGATCATCCACAGGACTATCAGTCCAGCAGTTTACTTACAAACAACTACCATATTTACTTCAGAGAGCTTGAACGGTACATTTCTGCCCATCAGTAATAATAATAATAAGTATGAGATTTCTCCCTCACTGTCTGAGTTCTAATCCCTGTGGAGTCCCCAGCAGATTGACTTGCAGTGGTAATGGCTGGGTGAGAATGGTCCATCACAAATGCAACACTGATTAGCTCTAGTTAAGTGCTAAATTATGTTATTGGAATTCAGAGGTTTGCAGCTTGCATGGCAAATAGTAAGCAGCTTAACAGCAGCTGGGACTGTTTTCTTAATATCTACAGACTGAAAGGCTGGGATATAGTTTAACGACTATCAGGAGTTTAGATATGACCAGGGCTGACACAGTGCAGAGATCTAAGCTGAACAATTTCTACATACTGTTTTAATTGCCTAAGTATGTGATCTTCAGGCTTTAAGAGAATGCTTCCGGATCAGAGTCCTAGCTGTTTTGAAGAGAGAGTACAGTTTCATGGCTTGAGCAGGGAACATTTATGGGAGATAATGCTGCCCTCTTCTTGTTTATGTCACCTGAAAGTGAGAACAGGCATGGCACTTTTGTAGCAGGCATTGCAAGGTATTTATGTGCCAGATATGCTAAACATTTGTATACCCCTTCATACTTCAGCCACCCTTCCAGAGGACATGCTTCCATGCTGATGACGCTCCTTAAAAAAAATCATGCGTTAATGAAATTTGTGAATGAACTCTTTGGGAGAGAATTGTACATCCCCTGCTCTGTGTTACCCGCATTCTGCCAAATATTTCATGTTATAGCAGTCCAGATGATGACCCAGCACATGTTGTTCATTTCAAGAACACTTTCACTGTAGATTTCAGAAAATGCAAAGAAGGCAACAATGTGAGATTTCTAAAGACAGCTACAGCACTCGACCCAAGGTTTAAGAATCTGAAGTGCCTTCCAAAATCTGAAAGGGACAAGATATGGAGCATGATTTCAGAAGTCTTAAAAGAGCAACACTCTGAAGTGGAACTAGGGAACCCGTCCAAAAACAAAAAAACCCCAACCTTCTGCTGGTGGCAACTGACTCAGATGATGAAAGTGAACACGCGCCGGTCCGCAGTGCTTTGGATCATTGTCGAGCAGAACCTGTCATCAGCATGGATGCATGTCCTCTGGCATGGTGGTTGAAGCATGAAGGAACATATGAATCTTTACTCCATCTGGCACGTAAATATCTTGTGACACCAGCTACTACACTTCCATGTGAATGCCTGTTCTTACTTTCAGGTGACATTGTAAATAAGAAGTGGGTAGCATTATCTCTCATAAATGTAAACAAACTTGTTTGTCTGAGTGATTGGCGGAACAAGAAGTAGGACTGAGTGGACTTGTAGGTTCTAAAGTTTTACATTGTTTTGTTTTTGAGTGCAGTTACTTTTTGTATATAATTCTACACGTATAAGTTCAACTTTCATGATAAAGAGATTGCACTACAGTACTTATAATGGGGGAACTGAAAAATACTATTTTTTGTTTTTTACAGTGCTAATATTTGTAATCAAAAATAAAGTGTCCACTGCACACTATATTCTGTGTTGTAATTGAAATCAGTAGATTTGAAAATGTAGAAAACATCCAAAAATATTTAAATAAATACTACTCTATTGTTTTTTACAGCGCGATTCATCGCGATTAATTTTTTTAATTGCATGATTAACCGCAATTAATCTTTTTAATAGCTTGACAGCCCTAGCAGACACTGATATTAGACCTATCAAACACAAGCCGTTTCCTGTAATGTTTTAGGTTATAACCTCACATATGTCTCTGGGCTCTAGGACATAACTTTGCCTGCTGTTTTACATCTGTCAGCAGAAACTCTAGGTGCAAAAGCCTGCAGCTACAGTAGAGCTTTCTGTGTCTGTGGCCTTGTCCATTGCGCGTTCTGTTGTTGAAAGGAAGAAGGGATTTATCACGTCTGATCAGAACAACTGTGTTTCAGGTAGGGTGACCAGATGGTAAGTGTGAAAAGTTGGGACAGTAGGTGTGGGGGTAATAAGAGCCTATATAAGAAAAAGAACCCAAAATCAGGAGTGCCCCTATAAAATCGGGACATCTGGTCACCCTAGTTTCAGGTTCAGTGTTGTGCTTTCTGCAGTCCCAACCAGCAGTACAGAGCGGCAGCGCTCCTGCCATCCACAATCCATGTTTGCAATTTTTCAGCATGCGACACACCTCTCTCCTGACCCCTGCAGCCTTTGCCCTGAAGCACAGGATTTAATCATGTCTACCACAGCAGCCAATCTTGCTTCCACTGAAGCAATGGAAGGATCTCCCACTGGCTTCAGTGGCAGACGGATTAGGCCATTAGGATGTGTGAACACGTTATGCATGGTCATTCATTTAGCCAACTCCCATACCATATTTATTTGTACGTCCAGCATTGATGCCTGCTGCAATGTGTGTGTCGTCACTGGACATGCTGAGAACCAGCATTTGCATGGCGAAGGTAGCATTCCTAGATGCTAAGCAGGCTGTTGTGCGCACAGCTGGGCACTCAACCCATTCGGCGTTTCCAGATACAGTGATTTTGTTCAGGCAATGGAAGTTTTGCAGTGATGCATTTACTGGGTTGGCTGGTTGTATCTACAGGTCCTTCTGCAGCTGCTGAGTCCAAACGGCAGCAAAAGAACTCAAAGGTCATAGTCTCATTTCTCAAGTGTCTCAAAAGAGGAAGTGCAGTGCATGCTGAAACTGTCACACAGGCAATAACCAAGACACTGGCTACAGCCGGAGTTTCTAATGGCCTGACTTCTAGTAGCGTGTCAGTATGCAAGTTAAGAGAAGGGTAATTATGAACAAGCCTTCAGGGTGCAAACTGATCTTGTGCAAGGATCAGAAGGGGACAGAAGTCTAATATGGAACCCAAGGTATCCATTCAAACCAGATCCATGATCCATTTGGTCCAGTGGACAGTACCAAAAGCTTCAGGGCAAGGTTCAAGAACACTCACAGTGAATAATTATGGAGTAACCTGCCCATAGGGGAAACTGCTGCCCAATCAGCAATAGATAGTGATTGGCTTATGCCCTGAAACATGAGGACCTTTATCCCTTGTTAAAATAATGTTTTATGCTATCAAATGTAATTGTCAATGTTCTCATTAGCTATATAAATATCTAACTCTACTAACATCTTATCTACAATGATTTATTGTGACAATGAGTTCCACAGGCTATTTGTGCTTTATTTAGAAAAAAATTCCCTTTACGAGTTATAAATCCCTTCCGGCTTCTGGAGCAAATGAGGCAGGCATCCTATAGACGACAGCCTCCTTCACTACACAGATTTGATTCGCCCCAGAGCAGGTTCATCCTGGGCACTGAATGAGGCAGAGGTTCCGTAGAAAAACCAAACTGTGATCGTGTAATTAAAGACTGTCTCCTAATACCTGAAATTGCAACATTAATGTTCTTTTAATGCAATTTTTTATGTAACTCATGGGAAAGCACCCACCCTTCCAGATGCTAAATTTGGGTGAATTTTCACAGGGCTGGCAAAAGGCACATCCCTGACACCAGGGCAGCCACCCCGGCTTACCTTCAAGTCCCTGTTCCAGAGAATAGGGGCACTAGAGCTTTTCAACCAAACAGCTGTAAAAAAATGTTTTAACAGGGACAAACAATGTATTTCTCCCTAATATTTTTTTCTGAAACAGCTGAGCAGTTTAAAGTGAAATTTACCAGAATAATTCAGTCTGAGACAGACACTCAGCTTTGAAAATTTCAGCCTGAGCAGTTTAACTTTGGCAATGTTATAAGAAACTGTAAACAGGGGTTTATAATGGGAAGTGTCAGGCAGCTCCATCTGCTAACCCTTCCCTCCCATGTATCCCAAAACAACCTGCAGAGAGCTTACCACCACCTGAACTCCAGCTTGGCCTTTTCAAACCAACAACCTGCCTAGGGTGACTGCAATTCCCATCAAGGAGCCCAGGAAAGCCTTCTGTTTAAAGGCTCCAGCGCATCTTCCCTTTCAGGTCCTTGTCTCCCAGAGTAGTTATGAATTAGTGTCACACTTTTCTTAGGGCAGCCCAGATTTGTAAGCCACTGTGTTTACCCCTCTGCCTTAGCAAGAGCGAGCTTCACTGGAGATTTGCTGGTGTGTCCGCTTGCTGCCACACCTGTCTGGCCGCTTCACCATCAAACTCCTTGAGACTCTGCCAGTCTAAGTCTTGCCTTGCAGGTAACAATCAGTGAACCCCAGTTCCCAGGGACATCTCTCTGCAGCTTTTGGTTGCTCTCATGGGATGCTCTCAGAAATTATTAAGTTCCCTGCCTCCAAAGAGATAGTGTGCTTGTCAGCTTGTTAGGTTAGCTGAAAACTCACTCTATGCTTCAGTATAACAACATGGAGATTAATAGTAAAACTAAGAATACGTTTGTTAATAAAGAACAGGGATTTAAGTGCTGCAAAGCAAGAGTCAGGGTCCATGTCTCGCATGCACACGGAAAATTGGAGATGGCCAATGTGTGCAGCAATTTTAGTTTGGATTCCAGGAAGATGTGCTTGTTCCTCCCAATTGGCTTTAGCTTTGCCACTAAAAAGCTTTTTGTGCTGCCACGTTGGCCTCCTATGGCTTTTCTTATCTTTTCTCTGCATCGGAATAACTTGATGTTGAGCCTCTAATGTTACATCCTTTAGGAACTGCCTGCCCCCTTACACTCCTTTTCTTCCTAATTGGGCTTTCCATGGGACCTTGCCTGCCATTTATCTAAGTCGGGTGAAATCCGCCTGTCTGAAGTCCATTGTCCTTGTTTTGCTGTTCTCATGTTCTCCTTTCTATAGGATCTTGAATTCTGTCAGATCATTATCGCTTCCTTCCTTGAACCTCCAAAGTTTTGAAGTTTCCTCTCTGTTTAGAACCTATGATCTGTGAACAGGTTCTAAATGTGGCAAAACAACTTCTCCGCGCTTGGACACAGACACCTTTAAAAATATTGTAAAGATTGGGATAACACTCAAAGTGAGAGCCCAATGACATCTGCCCTTACACAAGGGTGTCCAAAGGAGCTCAGACAGTCCCTTGCACCTCATCCAGTCTGGCACAGAAGGCAGATGTAATTTGGGTAGAGGCTGTCCGTGTGTAGGGGTGTAGCGGGGTGTTACCCGCGTCAGCCCTGAAGAGGCTGAAGCAGCCCAGCAGAGGGCTGCAACAGAGAAAGCATCTGAGGGCATAGCACCCACAGCTGTGGCTGGGTCAGTTAGGGCCCAGCTGGCCCTTATAAAAAGCTGTAGCCAGGAGCCCAGGAGCCTCTCTCCAGTCTGGCAGGGAGCAGGGCCTGGCTGCCTGTGTGACAGGGTACCAGAGGTGGAGCAGTGCTGCGGAAGGGACAGACTGAGCTGGGGAGCTCAGGCCTGGCAAGCTCCCAGGCTGCAGGCCTGATAACAAGGCCTAAAAGGTACTGGGGTTAGGCAGCAGAGGCTGGCCCCAAACCCCCTTGTCTGTGATGACTGACTCCTACACTGCAGTCTGTCCAAGGGTGCGGGGGCTTGATGATGACTGGCAGTAGCCCAGACTGAGACAAGGTGGGGATTAGAGGGTTGGGGGTTCCCCAGGAAGTGGAGACTCACAGACAGAGTGAGGGGGAACTGCCAGGGGGCAGCACCCAGGTAAGAGAGCACCGGCTCCGGGAGGGACATGGGGGCAGAGGACAGCGAGACACCAGCCTGCAGAGGGCGCTCCGGAGGCTGGAAGGGCTAATTCCTGGACAGCCAGCAGGAGGCGCCGCAGGGGTGAGTCGTCGCCCCGCTACAGGGGGTACTGGCTAGCACTGATACAATGCTCCAGAAGAGGTGTGGGTGTCTAGGTGGGATCATGGCCCTGTCCACCAACGCATCTTTAGCTGCTTGCTGAGAGTCAACTAGCCAGCTACAATGGATTAGTAAGTCCCATTGCTCCTCAAGGGGATGGATAGCGTCTTTCAAAAGCATAATGCATCCTGACATTGACATTCCAGCTGTGCACCTGTTCCCGTTATCCAGAACAGCTTTGCTGCTGAAGATGCATAATTTAGCCCTTGGTGATGGAGGTTTTTTTATTTGGGGCTACCAGGGCTTGCTCTAGCTTTTTTGCCGCCCCAACCACCAAAAGTGCAACAGCCCAAGCAAAAACCCAAAAGGCCGTGTAAGCCTCCCTCGTTCTCCTGCGCAGAGGGAGACCTCCTTGGGCCAGGCCGGACTGGAACCTGCAAGGCAGCCCAGAGTCCTGTAACAGCTCTGGGCAGTCAACCAGACCTGGTCAGGTTTCAGTCTGGACCTGGGTAGCTCAATTTGGCAACCCCGAAACAGAGTCTCTCGGCTGGCTGTGGCCTTGGCGGAGCCAACAACAAACGGTTGCAGGACAGGCTTTGGCTAGCCAGCAAACAGTCTTAAGAGCTGGCTGTAGCTTGGGTGGGGCTCAGGCGGCCAGCAAACAATACAATCTTAAGGGGTGCTCCTCTTCAGAGCCAGTGCCCCTTTGCTCAGGACAGAGGGTCCACCCTCCGGGGGTGGGTACCTCTGTCCTCCAGTTGTCGTCTGGCTCCTCCGGGTACTCAGAGGTGGGCACTCCCGGCCAGTCGGCATCACGCCCTTGAGCACAGCCCCTGCGGGGTTGGGTCTCCTCCAGGTTGCTGAAGACCAGGTGCAGCGTCCTTCTCCTCTTCTGGTTCTGCCCTGACTGGGCTGCAGGGCCGGCCTTTTATGGTTCCTGCCAGGCCCCTGTACTTCCGGAAGGGGGAATGGAGCGGCCTGGACTCCACCATCCAACGGGCGTGTACACTCCCCTCGCGCTCCCTCTCAGAGGGAGACCACTCGGGCTCACTACAGGCTGCCCCTTGAAATGTGCCGCCCCAAAAAAGGCTGGAATGCCGCGCCTTGAAATGTGCCGTCCCAAGCATGTGCTTCCTTTGTTGGTGCCTAGAGCCGGCCCTGGGGGCTACATGCTTGATGAGCAGGTATTTATTGCCTCTAACATTTTCCCTCTAAGCTGTGTAGTGAGTCTGCTCTTCGCTCTTCTCCCTTCAGTGTGTTCCCTCCCCCCGAGTCCCCACACATCTAACAGTGTCAAACTACACTTTCCTGTTAATGGAGGAGACTTTCCCAACCCCTTGAATTGCAGCATTTGACATGTGGCAAGGACCATGATGTCAAGAATGGTTGCCAAGGCAACAGAATGTCCGAGCGCATGCACCCTATAAAGAAACGCAGTTGTGGCTTCGGCCTAGCCTCTGGCTTAGTTTTGCACGAGCATGAACATCCCCTGAGGAGCTAAATGGGATCCAGAGCGTGGGTGAGATGCCTGGAGGCCAGCGTCAGCCGACTCTAAAGGGAGAACTGCTCCAAAAGCTGCACTGGACACAGGAAAATGATTTTTCTGACAGATAAGTGACTTCTGTATACAGGAGTAATTGGATCTCTGCCATGGTGGCACATCATCTTGGAAAAACGCAGTGACTGACAGAATTGGCATCTCAGTAGAACCAAAGCAGAAAGAGAAAAGGTGCAGAGAACAACACAAACTTAGTGCAGGCTGGGGGGAGGTTCTGTAAGAGTTTTTAAAGAACAGAGCTGTTCAGATGATCCTGTGAATGCACAGCTCCTCAAGAGAAGACCTGGGTGCTCTCAGCTCTCATAGATAGCAGTGGCCCTCAGCACCTCTCCAAGAAATACTTAGTTTCGTGCAAATTTGGTTCCATTAAATGGGAATACCCAATGGTACAGGAGAGACTAACTGGGTGTTCCTGAAGTCCCCATCACATTATGTAAGATTAAGAGGCCACTCAATAAAATTAAAAGGGCAACTCATTTCAAAAGGGTGAATGAGAACCATTTTGACTAAGTACGTTGTAAGGAATTGGCTACACTTTGCACCACGGCTCTCTCTGCAGGAGAGAGAGTCGAGCTGCTCAGCTGTGTGACATCAGCCTTATGCGGCTAATAACTAATGGGAATTCTTGGTTAGGGCAGAGCCTGTGCTTTTGCAGTAAGAAGGGTCTGAGTTCTCTCCCTGCTGTAGCCTTGAACTTCCAAGTGGCCATGATGGTGTACAGCAGGGGCCAGCAACCTTTCAGAAGTGGTGTGCCAAGTCTTCATTTATTCACTCTTAATTTAAGGTTTTGCGTGCCAGTAATACATTTTAATGTTTTTAGAAGGTCTCTTTTTATGTCTATAAAATATAACTAAACTATAGTTGCATGTAAAGTGTACACGGTTTTTAAAATTAAATTAAAATGCAAAGCACCCTGGAGCTGGGCAGTGTGAAAGCCACTGAAAATCAACTCGCATGCCACCTTTGGCACACGTGCCATAGTTTGCCTACCCCTGGTGTACAGAATGCTGTTAACTGGGGAGGTAGTCAGATGGACATAGATTTATTATAGCATAATCTGTGGAACTCCCTGAAAGCTACGTTGATGCAAATCCTGCAATATTGTACGTTTCCAAAAAAGATTTGCCATCTATGAATAAGAATAGTGTCCTTCCAGTGTGTTAGCTAACCTAAAAATGATGAGGGCTATCAATATCCCTCCTTTGAACTGTCAACTACTGTCAGCTGGAATCACCGAGAAACCCGCATGGCCCAGTACAAAATGTTGTTAGCAGGGGCTGCTCCAGGCACCAGCGCAGCAAGTGTGTGCCTGGGGCGGCAAGTCACTGTCAGGGACGCAGTCAGGCATGCCTGCGGCAGGTCCGCTGGTCCCACAGATTTGGCAGCTTTTCGGCAGTGGGTACGCCGAGGCTGAGGGACCGGCGGACCTCCCACGGAAACACCATCAAATCAGGGAGGGACCAGCGGACCTCCTGCAGACATGTCACCGAAGGCAGCCTGACTGCCGCGATTGGGACAGCAAAAAACATAGAGCCGCCCTGGTTGTTAAAATGCTGTACTACAAGCTCAGTAGTGTGTGTGTTTTTTACACATTTTCCACAGAAGCATTTGATATTGGCCCCTGCTGAAGGCAACATGCAGGCCTAGCTGGAGCACTGTCTGTCTGCAGCATAACCTAAGAAAGTAACTCATGATTGCTTTTTTAGGCTGAAAAGTTCTTTGGCTACTTCTCAGGACAATATTTTACAACTGTGACTGTAATTTGCCCCCACGCTGAGGGCCAGCATAGTTATAGTACTGTTAGGTCCCAATTTCCTAGGAGCCTACATCAAAATCCACAAAGGGACTTAGGTGCCATGACATTCAACCACTATACAAAAAATGGGGGGAGAATGGTGCTTAAGAATGTGACCCCCAAAAGTCAGCATGCTAAATGGGGGGCTGCCTAGAGTAGCCAATGGGAAATACCAGCAAGAGAGGAGTGTCCTAAGTCCCACCCCTTTCTCAGAATTAGGCATCTCTAAGTCCAGGGTAGAAGGGGGTGCCTCATTTGCTTGCGATTCACAACCTGGACCCCCTCTCCTGAATCAGGCAGTGTAGTTGTCTAGAGTGTTTCTTGTGAGAACAACTTAGGCACCTGTTGCACTCCACCAAAACAGTAATGATGCCCACCTTGTCACTGTTAGCCCTGGGGTTAGTGCAATCACCTAGTATGGGGGAGACCTAGCTTCTATTCCCTCCCTTTGCCTGGGGAGAGGAGGATTTAGTAGGGCATGTGCTTAACTTCAGGCACATGACACATTTCAGTCAATGGGACTTAAAAGTTAATCATGTGGTTCAGCATACTGCTAAATTCAGGCATCAAAGGGCACCCAGCACAGGGAGGGGCAAAGGGCGGCTACAAATCTCTGATTCAAGTAGAGGAGAGTCAAACTGCTGTATGTTCTTTACCCAAAAGACAAGAGGAACTCCACTCTAAATAGTACAAAAAATCCTCAGCCCACCCCTCAAAATACCCCTCACTTTAATACATTGATGCCATGAAGTGTGAGAGCATTTTCACATTTGCTCCACTCTGACAAACGTGAGGCAGCTTTTTTAAATGGAAAACATGTGTGTTATGGATGCAATTGATCCGATGGCTATAGTGTAGCAAAACTGATTAGATCACTGTAACTCTATGCAGTGAAGTGTCATTCTTGCTTTTATAAATAAATGTCAAGCACTAGGCACTTCCTGTTACTCTTGCTGACATGTGGCTGCCCTTTTATGATTCATAGTCCTGACACACTGCTTGGCAAACAGATGGGTTTGGGTTTTTCTTTTTGACCTATACAAGCACAAAGCAGGATCTTAAAGGGACATGGTTAGATCCGTGCAAAGTGCAAACTGTATTCCAAAAAAACTTCACAAACCCTAATCTCAGCAGAAATGAATCCGTACAACTGTTTACACTTCTACGGAGATTTACTACTTTTAAAAGAATAACTTTTCCCTGCAGTGTTTGCAACACAAGCAGTACATCAGCAAAAATACTGTATGAGAACCAGAACTCAAAACTGATTAGAAACTGGCAGCATCAAAATATTCATATCTTGCACTTTACATAATTTTTTCATTTATATATGTTAGGACTGTCAAACGATGAAAAATAAGCACAATTAATTGCACTGTTATACAATAGAATACCATTTAAATATTTTTTGGTGTTTTCTACATTTTCAAATATATTTATTTCAATTACAACGCAAAATACAAAGTGTACACTGCTCACTTTATATTTATTTTTTTATTACAATTATTTGCACTGTAAAAAACAAAATAGTATTTTTCCATTCACCTAATACAAGTACTGGAGTACAATCTCATTATTATGAAAGTTGACTTTACAAATGTAGAATCATGTACAAAAGATAACTGCATTCAGAAATAGAGCAATGTAAAACTTTAGCGCCTACAAGTCCACTCTGTCCTATTTCTTGTTTAACCAGTCGTTCAGACAAACAAGATTATTCACATTTGAAGGAGATAATGCTGCCTGCTTTTTGTTTACAATGTCACCTGAAAGTGAGAACACGCATTCACATGGCACTGTTGCAGCCAGCGTCATAAGATATTTACATGCCAGATGCATCAAAGATTCATATGTCCTTTAACCACCGTTCCAGGGGACATGCGTCCATACTGATGATGGGTTCTGCTCGATAACAATCCAAAGCAAAATTGGAGTAGGGAGAGGAACCGCTTCCTGCCCCAGCTCACCTCCGCTCTGCCTCCGCCTCCTCCTCTGAGTGCACCACTGCCGCTCTGCTTCTTCCCCCACATCCCCTTGCAGGCTTTCTTCGCCAAACAGCTGATTGGCACGGCAAGCCTGGGAGAGAGGAAAAGAGGAAGGGGGGAGAAGCGGAACTGTGGCGTGCTCATGGGAGGAGGCAGAGCGGAGATGAACTGGGGCAGCGGGAGCGCAGCAAGTAAGGCGGGGGGCGCAGAGGAACCACTTGTGGTAACACGAATTTGGATAAAATGAGGTAAAATAGCCCCGTCTCCAGGGAGTGCTGCTTTACCGCATTATATCCGAATTCATGTTATATTGGACCGCGTTATATTGGGGTAGAACTGTATTTTATTAACTAGAGTCATTAGCATGGAAGCATGTCCTCTGGACATGGTGGCTGAAGCATGAAGAAGCATATGAATATTTAACATATCTGGCATGAAATGCAGGCTACAAAAATGCAATGCAAACTCCTGTTCTCAGTTTCTGGTCACACTGTAAATAAGCAGGCAGCATTATCTCCCGTAAATGTAAACAAATTTGTTTGTCTTAGAGATTGGCTGAAGAAGAAGTAGGACTAAGTGGACTTGTAGGCACTAAAGTTGTTTTTGCGTGTAATTATATAACAAAAAAATTACATTTGTAAGTTGTATTTTCATGATAAAGAGATTGCACTACAGTACTTGTATGAGGTGAACTGAAAAATACTATTTCTTTTATCATTTGTATAGTGTAAATATTTGTAATAAAATAAGCATATAAAGTGAGCAGTGTAGATTTTGTATTCTGTGTTGTAACTGAAATCAATCTACTTGAAAACTTAGAAAAACATCCAAAATATTTTAATAAATGTCAATTGGTATTCTATTGTTTAACAGTGCAATTAAACTGATTAATTGAGATTAATTTTTTGAGTTAATCACGTGAGTTAACTGCGATTAATTTGACAGCCCTAATATATCTTAATGCTTAACAACAGTGTATAATCACAGCTATTTCTAACATGCAGATGGCAAAAATGGAGGCTCAGAGAGGTAAGAATGACTTGCCAAAGTTCACCTAGTGTGTCAACAGACTCAGGTTTTCTGATTCCCAGCCTGGGCATTTACAAAGGTAAAATTTACAAGATTGAGTTCATTATTCAGGCAGAAGTGTGAAAAGCTTGGATGCAGATTTTAAGCTCCTTAGGGAAAGAACCATCATTTTCTCTATACATCTATTGGACAATTTCTATTGGACACTGCTCATCTAGTGGATAGATCACTAGATTTATCTGACCTCTGCCACTGACCCGTTGTATGACCTTGGGCAAGTTACTTCAACTCTTCATGCCTCTATTTAGGGTGTTCTATTTAGCATGTGAGCTCTTTATAGCGGGGACTGTTTCTCATTATATGTCAATACCCAGCACAACGGGCCCTTGTTGGTTATAATAAAATGAAAGTGCTATGAACATTCGCCCAAAAGAATTTGTATGAGAAACCAGGGCTCTCTCTACTTCTCTGAACTTTCTAGTCAACAGACAGAAAATAAAATAAACTTGTTTACAAACAATTAATTAAAAGGGCCAAACATCAAAAAGAAATTATGGTTTGTATGTGAATTAATGTTCACACATATAGTTCTCAGCTCCTGCATCTCGGCCCAGTTCTAATTAGCACGTTTCCCTCAGCAAGAAAGTTTAGGATCAACTCATTTGTTTTTTTTAATTAGAATAAGAGATCTAGCAAAACTCTGTCAGGGTCTAATGAAAATGTTGACGCTGTTTAAAAAGAGTTACTATAGTCTTCTGCATTTAGTCACGACTCAGAATGCTAATGTTCAGGTCACTGTTTACTGCAGTGATTGGGATCATTGCTTTACTATTTTTTTACAAGGAAAACACCCTTCCTAATTCAGTTAGCTTTAAATCATAATCGGCTTGTGTTTCAGCTATATACAGTAAAAGCTGTGTTATCTGCACTTTACCACTGGGATAGCTCTCTAAACCAGCATTTCTGCTCTTCATTGACAGTCTGGTTTATAGTCCTGTTGGTGCAGGGCCAGCAGACTCCCGTCTAGCTCTGTGTGGTTCCTGGAAGCCACATTTTTGGTTTTGGAGCTTTCTTATTAACCACATTATTAAAAAGCCACATGCATTATTCACAATTCAATAGCCTATTAGCCATGTGTGACTCGTGGCGAACATATTAGACACCATTGCACAAGATCATGCCACTTCAAGTAACTTATTCAAGGCTGCTTCCTGGTTAGGGAGCAGAATCAAATACCATGTGATTCGGTCACAGACCACAAATATCACACTAGAAATAGCAAATCATTGCAGCAATACGAAAAATCCATAGGCTGAAACTTAGTCACCTAAAACATGTCCAACGGCTTTGAAAAAACTAACAAATCTGTAGAAATCCAAGTCTGTCTTTTCAGAATAGAAGTTATTCCCTATGCCTAGTTTGCCCAGCTCTAGTATTAATCTGAGGTCCCCAATTTGTGATGGTGTTTGCTGTGATCACCTCACAATTCTTGCTGACCCGAGGTTCCTTTTGCTGTTGGCAGAACAAAGCCGTGGAATAGACTCTTTGTCTAATGTCACGGTAACAGGATGCTCAGCACCTATAAAAACCATGTTTCATCAGCCTTTTCTTTTACTTTGAAACTTAAAGCAAAAAAAAAAACAACTTTAAACCAAAACATTTTTTTAAAAAGTGGATCACGGGTACGTCTATACTGTGATTAAAAAACCCACGACACTGAGTCTGAATCAACTGATATGGGCTGGTGGAGCTCAGGTGTGGGGCTAAAAATAGCAGTGTGGACGTTCAGGCTCGGGCAGGGGCCTGGGCTCTGAGATCTTCCCCTCTTACGGGGTCTCACATGCTCGAGCCCAGCCATCTACACTGCCACACAAGCCCGAGTCAGCAGACCCGGGTCAGCCGCAACCGTGATGTGGGTCTTTTAATGCAGTGGAGACGTACCTTTAGAGCGAGATGAAACGTAGACACGTGGCCAAATTCTAATCCAGCATAAATCTGGATGTAAACCGGTGTAACAGAAAACAGAATTTGGTCTCTAGTAATAATGATACTTTCTAGTAGGCTTCCAAGTTTACATTCCTTGTTACCCTCTTATCTGCCTCAGGATATACTGAAGGATGTGTTCAGCTCAGACTAGCTGGACTTTGGGCCCAATCCAAATTAAGTCAATGGCAGAATTTCCACTGACTCCAGTGAAATCAAGAGTGTAACGGTCCAAACGAAGGTCTGAAAAAGAATAGAATAGGCCAAATTTTCATCCCTCCCCGGCATGGAGTCAGTACTTAATGAATGCCCTAGCGCATGTCAGGGGCCAAGAAACAGATGATAAATTGAGATCAAGACTCCTTGTGCCTATTAAGGAGCTCATAGGGAGTTTTATATCTACAAGAATAAGGTTGCCCTGATGTCCTAGCCAAAATCCAACCTGGGTAATTACATCCTATCTCCCTAAAAATCCCTCTTTGATTTCATTTGCACACAATATTCTTCCCTTCTTGACTTAATCTATACTGTGATGCTGCTTTCTGTGTCCCACTCCATCTGGCAATAGAAGCAGAGCACCAGAGTCCCAGTGTCCTGTTCTAACTACTAGGCATTACTGCCTCTCTTTTGCACTTTCCAGGAAAACAAAACCCACGTGAAAAAATTCTAACAAATTTGTCGTTCTTATTTTACCAGTTCTGCTACTTTTTCCTTTCTTATTCTGTACATTGGACCCACATCAACACAGTCTGCAGCTTCTGAATTATGTTATAGAGATTTTAATGTCACAGCTGGCTTAATAGTTTAACAAAGGAAAATTGTGTGCCTGCTCTAAAGAGAAATAGCTTGCTAAAGTTCCCTTGGGAACCAGCCATCAATCTAGCTTGCTGGATTCCTTACTGAAGTGTGTGTGGGAGGGGAAATTCTACTTAGAAACAGTTGTAGTGCATAGGAGGGATGCAAGGTTCTTCATCCTTCCCTGTTTCTTAAACTGGTTGATATGGACTGGTTTTTGACCCTCAAAGTGCCCCTCTTTAACAAGGGGGAGGGTGATGCTCTGACATCTACTTGTGGTGGCTTTCGGCTGTGCTGCTGCCTGCATCTGACCAGGGTGTGTGATGGAAGAGCAGACTTCTATAAATAATTCATCTTTTGGGGGGATTTTAGCTCCAGCTGCCAGTATGAGGAAATACAGGAAATCCGTTGTAACCTGCTTTTTGGTGCTGTAAATGGATTTCTGTCATGGAGGTTAGGCACAGTCCCTTCCTAGCTGTCCTGAAGGTCATGCTGCAATGGCTATATTTCCACATTTAAGAGCACCTCTTGTTGCTTCTGTATTTGCTGTCTTTGTTTCCTCCATGCACCGGGCCCCTTTATACAAGTCTGGATGCTGTTGCATTTCTCTTATGTTGAATTTGGCTGGCTGGTTCGATTTTTTCCACCTTTCTTTTAAAATTCACTATTGTTTTTATTGGGTCAGGTTAATGATGCATGGATCTGCCGCTTTCCAGGTAGGCGTGCTGCTTCTACACCCCATGTCCCTTCCCATTGCCCCACACCGATGCTATGATTGGCTAGGATGCAGCATCCCAAATCGCCTTCCAACAGAGGGAGTAGTCAAGGAAAATGCAGCAAAGGGAATTTCAAGAGATTTCCTCCTCCCTTGTTTGTTTTAACCCGGGGTGACTTGAGCCATTGTTTGGTATTTAGATGATTTACCGTTGTTAGATTTAGTTACAATGCACTTATCCATCACTCTAGACATCTTGCAAAATGATTATTGAATAGTAGTAGGAATTAGCCTTCTTTAATATAGCTGAAGTATTGTAGCTGCGTATGAAACGGCAGATAGCGTATAAGGCCTTTGAACAAAGGACAGTCAGTCTCTGTGAATAAGGTTTTTGGAACCAATCAGCTTATTTTGGGATATCCTTCACATATGATTTGAATGAAAAAAACTTTCAAAGAGAGACTGCCAGGATTTTTAGGTCCCAAAGGTAGGTGTTGTGAACCTTTTGTAGAGATATTGTCATGAAATTGCAGGATGAGGCTGAGAAAGTCAATGAGAACTGGGTTTTTTTTTTGATTGTCCGCTGTTGTGTTTGTGACCCACCTTCTGTAGCATTGTGCTATGTATTCATCCATTAGCACTGCCTCAGAAAAAAAAGTAGTAGTAGAATTTTGTATCTATTTTATGGTATTTTTATCTAGCACACATTTTGTGGTGTAGCACTCTGCTTTACTTTTAGGTTTCGTCTTATAAGTGCTGTGACACAGATAAACCAAGTGCTCTGGCCAAGGTCATAGGCATTAGCTAAGAACTGACAAACTCATAGCCGGAGACCAAACCAGCTCACTTGTATGTTAGTTTTGTTCAAAATAGATATTAGTCTTTTAAGAATGTATTTAGTGTTTAGATTCTGTGAAATGCTTGTAAAAGTTGCTGCATGCATTAATCTCACTTGTAATGTTTGTATTCCATGCTACAAGGTAAAATACAAGGCCAGGTTTACCCTACAAATGTACATCAGTATAAATATTTCGCTCTGGGGTGTAAAAAGTCCACACGCCAGAGCAACAGTTATATTGACCTAACCCCTGGTGCAGACAGTCCTATGTTGATAGGAAGGCTTCTCTCATCAAGGTAGCTACCACCTCTTGCAGTGGTGGATTAACTATGCCAATGGGAGAAGCTCTCTTGTTGGTGTATTAGCGTCTTCACTGAAGCAGCTGCAGCGTTTTAAGTATAGACCTGCCCTTGGTTTGTAAAAATCCCCACTCTGAACTTGTGAACTCAGGGCAGCTCTACACTTAAAACAATGCATCGTCCAGCTGCAGTTTAATGAAGATGCTCTAAGCCAGTGGTTCTCAACCTTTTTTTGTTTTCCGTGGACCACTTGAAAATTGCTGAGGGTCTTAGCGGACCCCTTCATGATCTTTCCAAATGTTGTTTGTATTGTTCACTGTTGTCTGTAGCTACCAGTGTGGTGCTCTGCTTGTTTGATGATATCAGTCGGCTGCGTGTGTGTTCCCTCTGTGTGCTGCCCCAGCTCTGCGCAGATAGCTGACCCAGCAGACCCCAAGAGAATCCCCAAAGACCACAAACTCTAGTAAGGTACGAAGGCACCCTAGCCAGGTTTATTGTCAAATGAAGCACAGTGATAGTTTCTTATTGACCCGTAAAGAGTCTCTACAAGACATACTACGAATTTGTGCCCCTCACGATGGACCAGCTCAATCAGTGGTGGACTTCCCACTGCCCCCTTTCACTGGACAAAGACGACCACTCAGGTCGTGTATTCTTATACACTTTTGCAACCAGATTACTCATCACTCCTGACACATCAAGTACAGCCCCTCTATTAGGGGGTTGCCTTTCCCACGAGTTGGTTGGTTACTTTCTCACAGGTTTGGTTCGAACAAACTTATCCATCCATCACACTATACATCATATTATTCTTTCATATTGTCTATCCATCATATTGTCTATTCATCATATTGTCCTTTTATACTATCTTAAACTAGGTCTGCCTGTTCTTTGTTTTCTGTGAGAGATGTGTGGGATGTGTTCATACCCAGGTGTTCTGGTGCCGTCTTGGCATATGTTATTAGTGATTAATATGTACTTCTAGCAGCCCTCTTCTTGCCAACTTCTGTGAGCAGGGGCCTGTCTCTGGCTCACAGCCCAACTTTGCTTTATGTTAGCAATGTCTTGACCATTACTGGGCCTCTGATACCAAGGGTTTATGTCTCAGGGCCTCATCTTACTACATTCCCCCATTTTTTGTCTTTTTATGGGGAGGATGTTTACCCATAGTCCTGGAAAAAGCATAGTGCATGGACTGAAGATGAACAATGGGCTAAACACTGTTATGTGGCCACCTTATTTTACCATCCATACACTCATGCCCCATCCATCCTTTAGTCTGCACATTCCCTCGTACAACTGATGGACAGATTTTATTATCTAATTATTTTTAGTCCCTTACGGTGGGCCTGGGAATGTTAGGCCCGGGACCTCGACTGAGGAATGTAGTTTTATAATTGAGTCTTAGAGGCACTCCCAAATAATTAATATGTATAAGTAATATGGATATTATGTATATATTTGTAGTGAATATGTAGTGTATGAATATGTAGTATAGTCTGCATGCATAAATATAACAACACTTTATATGTAAGTGTACCAATTCTTTTCCAATCTGGTGGTGTAGTTTGGCCCTTGTGGCACTACAGATAGCAATCCATTTTTATTAGGGCAATTACAGTAGCCATCTATATCATTATTAATAGTAGGCTGAGTGTTTTGAAGTACTGGGATAGAGATTAAGATAATGTGTCCCACAGTGCTATGTATGCGAGAAGTAAAACAGAAATTTGGAGTAGTGACACTATCACTGAGGCCTTTATATGTAAATATATTGTAATTAGTTTCTACCCAGTACTGTCCATCCATGTTATAGATTACCCTTACTGCTGTCACCCTCTGGTAAGCTTCACTGGGCAGGAAACAGAAGTGGCTAGCTTCTCTGTTCCACTGGTTGAACTGCTCTGTGATACACCAGTGGTTGACGTAGATCCAGTTGTTTCTTATGGGTGCTGTCCTCCAGATAACCTACTGAATGGACAATAACCCCAATTTATCAAATATTGCTGTCAGGATGTAATATTGGTATCCAGACACTGAATAAGATTGTTTTAAATAACATATGCCTTAGTTAGAGTGCAGTGTCAGTAATCCAAATTATGACTGGTACTAACAGGGAATTTATTTACCCAATTTGTAGTTACTGTATTTCTTTACTAATTTGTTTTTTCCTTGCTTTTATGTTGTTTGCTGCCATTTGTTTGTTGATTTTTACCTGTGTTGGTTAAACAGTTTAGCAAGGTTAGACACATAGTAAATGCTGTACAGCAACAATACAATACAGTACTAGTACAATGGTAATACAATAGTACAGCAATAATACAGTTGTTTTTACACAGTAACCAAGTTGAAATTAAATGATAGTTTATCCTGTTTTTTTGCAGATTAACTTAATTGTCCATATATGGTAGATAGAAGTGTATTTGACCAGTCACTTATAAAGCACTTCACTTTTCTTTTCTTGATGCTTGGGGGTTTCTTCTGTATACTGATATTTTCTGGTGTCTTCAGGGTGTGAGATTTTCTGGTGTTTTTGGTCTATGGGATACAGCTTAAACAACTTTTGTTAGTTAACATAGTAAGTTTTTTGTTTGTTTTTACTTTTTGTTTTTGTTTTCAGTAACCCAAACTTAATACAAAGTTTAACTTTGTCAACAAACTATGCAATAGGGACAATGTGATAGGGACCGAGTCTCTTATAACACAAATTACACTTTTGCAATTGTTGTATAAACATTCATTTTCATTTGAGATGAATTATTAATATTTTATATTAAATGTAATGCTTAGCTGCTAAAACAAATGCTTTTTTTAAAAAACAAAAAAAAAACCCATTCTGCGCTGGCAAAAGTCAACAACATAATTTTTACCGAGCTCTTCAGAGTTAATTTGCTTGAGATACCAATTTCATTCTTGTTAACTGTTTAGAAGCACAAACTTTAACAACCATTGCTTCCCGTTAATATAACATAGTAAAGGAAAAGCATATACAATTAAACCAACTCTAAAATTAAACCCAAAATAAATTTTAAATACAGGTTCATGCAAATACTTTCAGGGTATTAAACTTTTATGATGCTCTGTTGTGTTTGGGAGCCAAAGTTGGAAACCTGTTGAAAATGTGGAAACCTGTTGAAATTGGTTAGTTTTATGCATAAATTGTTGTTTTTAAACATTTTTGCTATCACATTCTTATAACTATATTTAAAAATCCAAACAAGTTTATAAAAAGCCCAGACAAGAAATTGACATTTTGTTAATATTATCTTTTATCTTAATGTTGAGGTTTGCCCAACATTTTTTCTTTGAACAACAAATAATAAAAAAAAAATTAAAAATAAAACTTAAAAAACTTATCCATCCATTTTTTCTTTGAATAACAAATTAAAAAAACTTTAAAAACCCAAAATTATGACTGATAAAAGGGAATTCTTTTTCTTTGCAATTGCAATATTTGTTGAGGCAAAAATATATGTGCATATATTTGTAACTGAAACCTTTTTGAACTTTGCACAAAAAAATTGGTGCTAATAATCCCATGATTATGCCCCAATCATGATCTTAAAATAGTGTGGTACCACACATATATTTTTAAAAGGGTATAAAATTGACTTTTGTTGCAACAAAAGAAAAATAATTTTAAAAAAATAGTCACGTGACACACGACATACAACACAGGACAACATACATGACATACAGGACAAATTTACAATTAAAAACAAATGGTGCCAGAATTCTATTAATAACTATACAAAATAAGGCAAACAAAAATAAAAAGGGTTAAATATTTGAATAAACAAGTTACTACCTCATTTAAAACTTTAAATATAAACTGACAGAAGTATATTAATATATGCCAAATTTATTTTGCATTACTTTATATTTAACATTATTTTAAAACTCTGCTATATGAAATTAGAAAAACCTATGTTTCACATATTAGTGAGTGGTTAGGATTAGGAACAGAGTCTGCATTTCTGTTGCTTGGCAATCATATCTTCTAGAAAGTTAGGAATAAATAATTCCAGCTATTGCATTCCTGAAGGGTTAAAATAATTAATTTACTGGATTTATTTAAAGTTTTTACCTTGTTTTCTTTTTGTTTCTTGTTTTGTTCTGTTTTCAATTTCTTTATCTTTTGGAGGTTTCTGTAAAAACTATAACTTTTAACTTTTAAAACAAAGAGAGTGAGCCAAAGGGAAGAGAGGCGGGTGGAAGGGCTGGTCAAGAGCAACCTAGGAAGGTAGGGAGACCTGAGCTAAAAGAGATTAACTCTATCTTTGGAAGTAGAGGCAGCAACAGCAAGTTTAGCAAACTGAGAAAGCATATAAAGAAAAAAACATAAGCGGTATGTAAAAATATTTGAGAAATATTTGCAGATATGAGAGTGGAGTGTGGTTCCATGGGTCAAAGTAATTGGGAACCTGCACAGTTGGGAACTGCGCCCCTGGTTTTTATCCTGGCTCTTGAGAGGAGAGGGGGGGTAGTTATCTGCTCTCGTAAAACCTGAATTTGTTCCCCCAGTGTCTGTTGTTTCTGTGTGTGCGCCAAATGGATGTCAGGAGTGCCCTTTTTTGCTTTTTTCCAGGAGTGCCCTGTTTTTGGGCAACTCCATGTGTTAATACATCAATTTTAGGTGTTAACCTGCTCAATTTTAGTTTTTGACTTTGAAATTCCTTTTTATTCACTCCCCTGCGATCGAGTCGCAGTTCCTGTCTCCTAATGTGCTCTGTGAACAGTTCCATTTTTTCCTTCAATTGATTTACCAATCCAGTGAAAGTATTGGGTGCTACTTGTCCCATCCATGCACTTACTTGTCCTATTGTGACAGGCACCAGACTAGGTTCCAGTTTAGGTTTTATCAGAACCTGGCTTTTATCATAAGATAGTGGTTGCACTGTAGTGGACCCGGTTTCATCTTTTAATTTTACCAGGGCCACCTTTTTCTATTTGTCCCCATTCTTCAGGCACAGGAGAGCTACCTGAAGCCTGCTGTTTACCAGCAATATTTATAAAAAGGGATGGCACATCTCTTTTCTGTAGGTTCCTTATAGTTGTTTCCAGTGTTTTATTCTGTTCCTGTGCTGGTTGTCTTTGGGCTGCTTGCCATCCTGCAAAAGGAGTGGGAGCATTCCAGGGCTGTGTAACTTCTTTTGATTCTTTTAACTCTTTCTTTAGAGCTTCTGTTTCTAATATTTTTCTACATATGCCAGTCCATGTTTCCCCACTTTCTTTTTTAAATTCATATGGACCCCCTTTACTGGCAATCCAGCGGGTCCAGGAGTTATTAAACTCCATGGGGATTTGAAGGGAAGGGACAAGGGGGTTACCTAGTTCGTGGCTTTCTGTCATGTTAGATCGCGATTCCTACAGCGGACAGCTCGCTTACTCACCAGATCAGCGGTCGGGGTCACCAATGTTGTCAGTAGCTACCGGTGTGGTGCTCTGCTCTTGTTTGATGATATCAATTGGCTGCGTGCGTGTTTCCTCTGTGTGCTGCCCCAGCTCTGCGCAGATAGCTGACCCAGCAGACCCCAAGAGAACTCCCAAAGACCACAGACTCTAGTAAGGTACGAAGGCACCCTAGCCAGGTTTATTGTCAAACGAAGCACAGTGATAGTTTCTTATTGACCTGTAAAGAGTCTCTACAAGACATACTACAAATTTGTGCCCCCTGATGGTGGACCAGCTCAATCAGTGGTGGACTTCCCACTGCCCCCTTTCACTGGACAAAGACGACCACTCAGGTCGTGTATTCTTATACACTTTTGCAACCAGATTACTCATCACTCCTGATGCATCAAGTACAGCCCCTCTATTAGGGGGTTGCCTTTCCCACGAGTTGGTTGGTTGCTTTCTCACAGGTTTAGTTAGTTACTTTCTCACAGGTTTGGTTCGAACTTATCCATCCATCACGCTGTCTATCCATCATATTGTTCTTCATATTGTCTATTCATCATATTGTCCTTTTATACTGTCTTAAGCTAGGTCTGCCTGTTCTTTGTTTTCTGTGAGAGATGTGTGGGATGTGTTCGAACCCAGGTGTTCTGGTGCCGTCTTGGCATATGTTATTAGTGATT
Source organism: Dermatemys mawii (assembly GCA_007922305.1). Taxonomy (NCBI): domain Eukaryota; kingdom Metazoa; phylum Chordata; order Testudines; family Dermatemydidae; genus Dermatemys; species Dermatemys mawii. The sequence continues at coordinate 5,330,279 of ML677326.1, forward strand.
AATACGTACTTCTAGCAGCCCTCTTCTTGCCAACTTCTGTGAGCAGGGGCCTGCCTCTGGCTCACAGCCCAACTTTGCTTTATGTTAGCAATGTCTTGACCACTACCGGGCCTCTGATACCAAGGGTTTATATCTCAGGGCCTCATCTTACTACATTCACTAACTATTGTAAAGCGCTTTGGATAAAAGCGATATAAAAAGAAATAACTTTTTTTGTTCTACAAATAAAAGCACACAACTAATATTTTAATATCACTAGTCTTATTCTTCTAATGCGATGGATGTGCTCTGTCTTCCCCACTGTGGCAGCCCCTGAGGTGGGGCTGGAAAGGAGAGGGGTCTCTCCCATACTGTGGCAGCTCCTGAGCTGGGGCTGGGAAGGAGCGGAGGCGTTTCTCTTCACCCACAGCAGCCACAGAGTTGAGGCTGGGAAGGAGGGCCGTCCCTCTCTGGCAGCCACAGCCCTGGAGCTGGGGAAAGTTGCCACTTTCTCTGGCAGCTGCAGCACTGCATGTCCAAAGTTCCTCCCACCTCGTCTTCTTCTTGCCCCACTGCCCCCTCCTACCTTTGGGACTGGAAGTAACCTGAATATTTTGTGATCTTTGGTATGGGGAGACCAGCTATCCTATCCAGCTTGCCTGGGTAGCAGGATAGACCAGAGACCATAAGGGGGACTGTCTGTGACTCCATGGTAAGACTGTTATAGTGATCCAGGAGTTTACATTTGTTACGGGGTTGGTGACATCTAATTATAGGACATAACACCAATTTGGGGTGTCTGTCATTTTTGACAGTCTGCCCCGAGACTGGCACCCCCGGTCGTGAGCCGCTTCAGACATTGTGACACTGGTGTACATTTTTGCTTGAGTAGTCAAATGTCACTGAAGTGGGGACTCAGAGAAATTATGTGGATTGAAGGCATAATAAAATACTGTATCTGAGATTTATAACTACATTTGCTATGTCTGCTTGATCTTTGCCTTTTTTATATCTTAATGTTTAATTAAATTTTTTTTTTTACAGATTGCAGAAAGCAAAATGGGTTGGTCTTTTCAAAATAAACAAAACAGCAAATGTGGTGAAAAAGTAAAGTGGACTGTTCTGAATTGTTCTAAATTATCTAAGGTATAACACAATTTATAACACAATTTCTTTTTAAAAAAGTTATTATTTTAATCTGACAATGTCCCTTTAGAGTAAAAATTATGGCCTGATCCTACAATGACTGAAGCACGTGCTAAGCTTTAAGCATGGTAGCAAGTCCCTTAACTTCAGTGGGCCTGCTCGAGTGGGTAAAGATAATCAGGTACATAAATCTTTGCATGGTTGGAGCCTTAATCTGTAGAGCCTGGTGTGGCCGAGTGGATCGGGCACTGCAGATGGAACATCAGTATTATTAAACTGTTAATTTGTAAATGTAGAGGATAAGGCGATAAGCAATAGCCAACATGGATTTGTCAAGAACAAAGCATGCCAAATCAACCTAGTTTCCTTCTTTGACAAGGTACTAATCTAGTGGATAGAAGAGAAGCAGAAGACGTGATATATCTGGACTTCATTAATGATTTTGACACAGTCCCACTTAACATTTTCATGAGCAAACTAGGGAAATATGGTCTGGAGAAAATTACTATAAGGTGGATGAAAGACAATGCTCAAAGAGTAATTATCAATGTTTCACTGTCAAATAAGAGGACAGATTAAGTGGAGTCCCGCAAGAATCCATCCTGGGCCCACTACTGTTCAGTATTTTCAATGACTTAGATGATGGCGTGGAGAGTATGCTTATAAAATATGCTGAGGACATCAAGCAAATGGGAGATAACTGGCAAGGCAGCAGTGCTGCGTAAGACGACCTGGGTCCAAATTGTCCACGTCATTTTTAAAGAGTGGCGTCGAGAACTGGACACAATATTCCAGCTGAGGTCCCCTCAGCACTGAGTATAACAGAACAACTGCCTCCCATCTCCTATATATGACACTCCTGTAAATGTATCCCAGAAGGATATTAGTTTTTTTGCAGCTGTATCGCATTATTGGTTCATATTCTATTTGTGATCCATTATAACCCCCAGATACTCTCCTGCAGTACTGCCAAGCTACTGTTCCTTATTTTTTATTTGTGCATTTGATTTTTCCTTCCCACATGTAGTACTTTATTGAATTTCATGTTGCTGATTTCAGAGCAATTCTCTAATTTGTCAAAGTCATTTTGAATTCTAATCTTGTCCTCCAAACTGCTTGCAACCTCTCCCAGCTTGGTGTTATCCATAAATTTTATAAGCATGCTCTCCACAGTGTTATCCAAGTCATTAATGAAAATATTGACTAGTACCAGACAAGGACTGACCCTTGCACGACATCACTAGATATGCCCTCGCAGCTTGACAGTTAACCATTGATAACTACTCTGAGTATGGTCTTTCAAACAGTTATACACCCATCTTATAGTAATTTTCATCAAGACCACATTTCCCTAGCTTGCTTATAAGAGTGCCATGTGGGACAGTGTAAAACACCATATAAAAATCAAGATATACCATGACTTCTGCTTCCTCCCATCACTAGGCTAGTACTGTTAAAATAGGTAATTAGGTTGGTCCATGGGAGTGGAGCGGGAGATGGGATGAGGTATTTGAGGGCTGGTGGTTCAGGATCCATTGGGTATTGGTTGGATTGTGCTATAGGGACTATAGACTCAGAGGGTGTATTTGAGGAATGGTGGTAGAAGGGTGTTGAAGGATGGGGATGGTAGCATAGGGCAGTGGTTCTCAGCTGGAGGTCCAAAGTCCCCTGAGGGTCTGTGAGCTCTTTCAGGGGGGCTGCAGGGCTCCGCGGCTGAAGCTGGGAGCCCCCCCACCCATACACAGCCCCTAGATACTCCCTGCCTGCACCCTGAGCAGCTTTTAAACTTTTTGAACTGAGTCCCCACTTTGAGTTATATTTTTCGGTTGCGTCCCCCCAGCTCAGTGGCCGCCGGAGTGAGTCGGGGGCGGAGGAGGCGCTCCCTCCCTGGATCCTGCTCTGTGGAACTGGCTCCAGCCCTGCCAGCCTATGCCAAAGAGATCTCCCCACTCGCCCTGGAGCTCCGAGTCACCATACCCCAATATGGCCCCTACACCAGGGAGTTCTCAACTTTTTTTCTTGCTGAAGCCTCCCTCAATTCCAGAGCTCAGTGGAGGGAGGACAGGGGGAAGGCGGGGTTGGTACCAGTAGTCTAGGGCAGTGGTCTTCAAACTGGGGTGCGCGAGACCACTCCTGGGGGTGCGCGGCCCCGGCAGCTGGAGGAGCAAGGCGGCTCCTCCTGCCGCCGGGGGCCGCCGCAGCGCTTACAGAGGAGCTGCCGGGGCAGTCCGGCTCCTCCTGTCTTATGGGAAACCCGGGAGGTTTTTCATAAGGCAGGAGCCGCCGGGCTGCCCCGGCAGCTCCTCTGCAAGAGCCGCGCGCCGCGGCTGCAGCCCCAGGAGCCGGGCACCGCGCGCCGTGGCTGCAGCCCCGGGAACTGCACGCCGCAGCTGAGACCCGGCCCCAGGAGCCAGGCACCGCGGCTGCAGGCATGGGAGCCTTGAGCCGCGCGCCATGGCTGCAGCTGAGACCCGGCCCTGGGAGCCGAGCGCCGTGGCTGCAGCCCCGGGAGCCGCGCGCTGCGGCTGAGATCGGGCCCCGGGGCTGAGATCCAGCCTCGGACGCTGGGCACCGGGGCTGAGACCGGGCTCTGGGAGCCGGGCTCCGCGTACCGCAGCTGGCACCCACCCTGGGAGCCCGGCCCCATGCGCCGCGGCTGACACCTGCCCCGGGAGCCCGGCCCCACGGCTGAGACCGGGCTCTGGGAGCCGGGCCCCGCGTGCTGCGGCTGGCATCCGCCCCAGAAGCCCGGCCCCAAGCGCCGCGGCTGACACCTGCCCTGGGAGCTGGGCCCCACGGCTGAGGCCCAGCCCCAGGAGCCAAGCGCTGCAGCAGAGATGGGCTCTAGGAGCTGGGCGCCGCAGCAGGAACCGGCCCCAGGGGAGCAGTTAGGGGACAAGGAGGGGAGATTTAGAGGGGGGAAGTGGATGGATGGGGGCAGGGCTAGTGCGGGGCTTCCCCCGTGGGGGTGCCTGCTCAAAAAAAAATTTCTAGGGGGTGTGTGGTCAAAAAAGTTCGGAGACCCCTGTTCTAGAGGCCACGAGGAGGCAGGGACAGGGCATGGGGGGACCAGGTACTGGGGGTGTAGAGGTCAGGAGGTTGTGCCAGGGTATTGAGGTACGGGGGGGCTGGGTGGGGGTACTGGTGAGGTAGGACTGCAGGAGGTGGGGAC
>ML677326.1:5339575-5416014 GCA_007922305.1 Dermatemys mawii
GGGGGGGGGGGGATTGTGGAGCTCTGTCCTGTAACCCCGCAGTCTCCCCTATAGGACTAGGGACCCCTTCCTCCCAGTACACCCCCATTCTGCTGGGGAGGGGGACCTGTCCTGTAACCCCTCAGTCTCTCCTAGAGGACCATAGACCCCTTCCCCCATTTCCACATGGGAGGGGGAATTGGGGTGATCCATCCTGTCACCCTCCCCTCAATTCTTCCTTAGGGAATTCTACCCCCACACCCCCTTTCCCTAGAGGAGCACATACCCTGTCCCCACTGGGCACTGATGTTCTGTCCTAGCTTCAGCTGCCCCAGGAATTGGGGAAGGTGGTGGGGGGGGGGTTTCCAACCTTGGGGACCTACATATAAAACAGCCTGTGTAGATAAGGTGATCAGATAGCAAGCGTGAAAAAGCGGGTGGGGTGGGGGTAATAGGTGTCTATGTAAGACAAAGCCTTGAATATTGGGATTGTCCCTATAAAATCAGGACATCTGGTCACCCTACTGGTAGATGTTATTCTCCCCTCCCCCACACTTCAGAACCCTGCTTTGGTGTTTTTATTTCAGTTTCTTCTTGTGTCAGACTCCTGCCAGGCAAACGCTGTGCAGTTAGTGCTCATTGAGGCTCCTTTCTTGACCTCTTTATGGTCTTCTGTTGTTGATGTTGCAAATTGATGGATGGAAAAGCAGTGAATCCTGAAACAAAGCCGGTTCCTTTCCCTCAGTCATGTTACTACACAGGGTTTTGACACTGACTACTGCTGCAGCTCACTGCAGTTTGAAATGTGTTCCACTTAGATAATGCACTGTAAACTGTGTCTATTTATGCATGCACACTCCAAAACATAGCGTGTATAATAACTATAATAACGGCGGGGTGGGGATGGAAGGGTATAGTTTTTGGTGGGAATATCCAATGTAGCTCAAGGCCAGACTTACAAAATTGTCTTGGAAATTTACCAGACACCCTCCAAAATTTCTCAACTCTTCTGTGCTTAACCTTGATAATATTAAGGAAACAGCTGATTATATTTTGACTCATACATTTTTGAAAAAAATTGCTCTGGGCAAGTAGAACTGTGCAAGGTGGGAGTAAGCCAATTATTAATGGCTTCAACCTTATCTTTATGACAGATCATACAGTAGTTGTGTGGGGTTGGTTATATAGGTGTGTGAGTATATTTATATTAAGGAGTTTTTCTGGTAATAACATTACCATAAAGCTCCAATAATAAATGTCATAAAAACTTCAAGATTACTGATGTAAATTATGATCCGCCAATGTTTCAAGCGTGCATTAGGTGTTTCTTGTTTGTACATGGGCTTAATAATGCTGTGGTTTTGGCATTAGTTTCTGATCTCTTGTACTCAAGTAATTTAATTGACGTAGGTGGAATTACTCCAGATTTACATTGGTGCAACTGAGATCAGAATTTAGCTCGAAAGCGGTAGCATTATAATGTCAGAGTAGTTATAAAACACCTTATATAAATTACTGGCTATGAAAGCATTCTATTTAATCAATAATCTCAGGACTATGGTGACATCATAAGAATAAAGTTCAAGTAATATCAGCAGAAACACCCTAATAAAAAGTGTGTGTGTTTTATATATAAAAAATAATACTCCACCTCCAAATCCACTTTGTAATCTAACCAAGATAAGGTCAATGCTTATCAATAATTGTCGTTCTGTATATGATACAATTACACACACGTATTAAAATTCATTTTGCATATGTATGTATAAAATTACACACACCCACTTTCTGATCTGACATAAAGACAAGGCTGAGGCCAAAACGCTGTCCTTACCTCACCCTGTTGATGCAAGCTTTACTTAAGGTGCAAAATATAGTATGCTGTTCTGAGAGTAACCAGGCTGGTTGAGTTAAGGACATGGTGTCAGCCTAGAGTCATCGCAGTGTATTGTGTAAGAATGGTGTGTTTTGAGTCTCTAACAAACTGAGTTTATTGACATACTGATAATACTTAGCATTTATATAGCCCCTTTCCTTCTTTTAGTGTTAACCAAACATTCATTAATTCCTTAGGAGTTGGTGAACTGTTGTCACCATTTTATACTTGGGGACATTAAGACATGGAGTTTGATGTGCTCAAGGCCACTCATGGAGTCAGGTTCATAAATGGAGATTAGAGCGCTCTTTCAGTCACTACCCCTCTGGACCATGCCTCCTTATTGAAAATAGTTTGATATTGCCAATCCTGGACAGGCCTGTCCACTGTTAAACTTGGATCTTAGCTGCTGCTTCTTTTTTTTAAATACCTGTAGTGCTGAAGGATGACAAAGTATTTTAACAAGTTAATTACATCACCACTGAAATGCAACCACCTCTGGGGTGGAGGATGGCAACCAGCTTGCACATAATGTTTTCTGGGGTTTGGAAAAGGTGGATGAACTAATTTAAAAAGTGCCCTGGGATCTTTAATGTCCAAATTTAGGAGACAGAACATCTGCCTTTTTTTGGGTTCATTTGCAGGACCCTCTACTTTAACTTACATGCATGGAACTAACTTAATCACCTCAGCCAGAACCAGCCTTAACATTTTGGGTTTGGCCTGGGAGACAACTTTCTGTGAGTCCCCACTCCTAAAATGTACCGGGATGCCCTAGGAAGGTTGGAGAGGGTTAGTAGGGTGACTCCTTTTGTACGTGTACTCTTGAGGTGGTGGCATAACTTTCCGTGTGGGAATATGTATATACGTTAGCTTTGATAGAGCGAGGGTGCTAAAAAATAAAAGTGTAGCAGCCCTTGTACAGGCAGCAGTTTAGGGATCTGCCTGAGAAACTACCTCGGCTCTTGGGGTGGGAGGTTGTATTCAGGCAGCTAGCCCATGTTGCTGCCTCCAATGTAGCAACCACTTCAATTTTTAGCACGTTTTAGTAAGATACACCTTCAGCTCAAGTGTAGATGTATCCTTTGGTATACATATCAGGCTCGTTTTATATTAATAGTGGTTTGACCAACCCTGCTGCAGAAAACTGTCTTTCCAGGGAAAATGACTATTTTTTTTTTTTTTAATGAAAGCTGAGAATTTTTTTTTTTTAATTTCAAATCAGAGTGAGAAGGACAAAAGTTCTGACCTCTGAAGGTTGAAGCAATGAGTCAACCCTGCAAGGTCTCAGTTTATATGAGTACGTATTATATATATCAAAAGAAATATAAATAAAAAATGCATATTCCCTGCACTGAGTGCTTTTGACAAAATACTAAAGATAGATTCTATCACATTCATAGATCTAGCAGCCTCTGTGACTGCCATTAACCACCCAGAAAACTAATAAATGTAGAAATATCCTCACCCGTGACCATAGCCACCACTCTTTATCATGTTTTCTCTCCCCAAAAGGAACGAAATATGTTGGAATATTGGGTTTCACAGAGTCCAGGTGTTCCACACCTTGGAGTAGGGGGTGTATTTGGCTATGAATAGTAATAGTTGTACTCTCACAGTGGTCACCATGGCAAGTCTTTGCAATTGCCACTTGCAAGTAGCTAACATTACTATGGTATTTTCTGTAACAAATTCCAGGAATAGTGTGGGTGCTAATGTGAACTATTTACAACAGAAGATTTTGATGGTAACCACTGGTAGAGCAAAAGCCCCATGTGTTGCGCAATAAACTAGGCTTAAATGGTGTAGCAAGATCTTTGGCTTCTGTATTACAGCAGCTTCATTTAAAGTGAGGCTCTACTCTGAAAAGTAGTGCCCTTGTAAAAATATTATTTTGGGGTTTTTGTATCTGGGTAACTTATTTTTCAGCAGTGCTCTGTGTACGTGTAAAAATATTTTGAGATGTGTGGTTCTCTTCTTCCACCCCCCCGCCCAAAAAAAAAAGAAGAAAAAACCCCCCTGCTATCTTTGCAAACTCAGCCTGAGCTCTGTTTGCACGTCATACCTATAATAAAATTTCTGCAGGTTAAATTAGCTCCTCATTGACACAAGTGCAACCCATTGTCTTCAACTGGAATGGGCTCCAATAACTTTTTGAATAGACTACAAAAGCGACAAAGAGTCCTGTGGCACCTTTAAGACTAACAGACTTATTGGAGCATAAGCATGCATCTGGCGAAGTGGGTATTAGCCCACGAAAGCTTATGTTCCAATACGTTTGTTAGTTTTTAAGGTGCCACAGGACTCTTTGTTGCTTTTGCAGATCCAGACTAACACTGTTACGTCTCTGATTCTTGAATAAGTTGGTGTCTTTTTTGTTTTAATTATTTTTTTAAAATAAAAAGGAGGGTCTTTAATGAATTTAGTGTAAATGGCCTTTGTTGTCTGGATATATTTATTTTGCATTTCCTCCACACTTTCAGTTCTTGATGTGCTGCAGCTTTTTGTCTTGACAGGCTATAACTACATCACAGAAGTTGTCAAGGGAGATGCTGCAGGGAGTGGTTTGGCAGCTGGGTAGAAGACATTTGGGGGTTTTGGCACCTAGGCAGGCATGAGATGCAGTTTGGATTGTGAGATAAGAACATTAAATGGATACCTATGGTAAAATGACCAGAAGCAAAATACTTAATGTTGACTTTAAATTATTATCTTTTGGTTTCATCACTGAGCTGAATGGAATAGTACACTGTTCTCTAGAGCAGGGGTGGGCAAACTTTTTGGCCTGAGGGCCACACTGGGCTTCAAATTGTGAGGAGGTCCGGGTAGGGAAGGTTGTACCTCCCCATACAGCCTGGCCCTGCCCCCTGTCTGACCCCCAACCACTTCCCACCCCTCTCAGAATCACCTCAGAACCTCCGACCCATCCAACCTCCCCACTTGCTTGTCCCCTGATTGCCCCCTCTGGAGGCCCCCCCACTCTAACTGCCCCCCAAGGACCGCACACCCTATCTAGCCCCCCTGCTCTTTGTTCCCTGACTGCCCTTTCCCGAGACCCCCACCCCCCCTACCCTAACCAAACCCCCCCAGGACCTCACCACCTAAGCCCCCCCCCCAACTTGATTACCTGCTCAGTCGGGTGCGGGGTCCCGTGGCTTGCCGCGCTTGGCCCTGCCTCCAGCTTGGGAGGGCGGTGCTACATGGCCATGCTTGGCCTGGCACCCCGGGTCGGGAAGGCGGGGCCACTGGCTCTGCCCCCCGGCCCAAGCTTGCAGGCCAGACAAAAATGGCCAGCGGGCCACAGTTTGCCCACCTCTGCTCTAGAGCCATTGTTTAAGGTTTTCTGCAGATCTCAGAAAGACAACACTATTTATTCTGTATTTATGTTTTCAAGGTTACCTTCAAAACCCTGAAGACTAGAAACTTATGCTTAGATTCTGAAGCACTGCTTCACAGGAAGAGAGATTTGCAGCCACAGAGCTGAGGCATACTCAAGACCTTGATTATAGAATATTCCCTCTTCAAAGATAGCTTCCACATCACCGCTCTAAGATAAATATTATCTCCATTTTGCATCTAGGGAAACTAAGGAAGGGAGGTGAAGGCTAGATAGAAAATCCATAGTAGAACTAGGATTAGAGTTTATGGGCCAAATCCTCAGCTACTGAAAGAGCTATGCCAGATCTTTTTAAGCACAAGATCACTTTTTGAATTTAAGTGCAACCCAGGATCTACCACAAAGAAAATATAGAAATAATAGTAATCACACAAACCCAAACACCCTTGCCCTGTCCCTACCCCGCCCCCTTTCAGAGGTCCCGTCCCACTCACTCAATCCCCCTTCTCTCTGTTGCTCACTCTCCTCCACCCTCATTCACTATCACCGGGCTGGCATAGGGGTTTGGGGTGTGGGCTCTGGGCTGGGGCCGAAGGGTTTGGAGTGTGAGAGGGGCTCTTGGCTGAGCCTGGGACAGGGTTTTTGGGTACAGAAGGGAGTTCTGGGCTGCGGGGGGGGGGGGGGGGGGGGTTGGGAGGGTTGCAAGGTGCTGGCTCTGGGAGGGGGCTCCGCAGTGGATTGAAGTGCAGTCTCTGGGAGTGGGCTGGAGCAGGGGGTTGGGGTGCAGGAGGGGTTTGGCGTGTGGGCTCCGGCTGGGCGCCACTTACCTCAGGTGGCTCACAGGTGATGGTGTAGCAGGGTTAAGGCAGGCTTCTGGGTGGGTGGAGGGGCAGGTGGCTCCCTGCCATCCACAGCCCCCGTTGTCCGCTGTTCCCCATTTCCGGCCAGTGGGAGCTGCAGGGGTGGTGCCTTCAGGTGAGGGCAGTGCGCAAGACCCCTTGCCTCTTCCTCCCAGGAGCTGCTGCCAGACATGCTGGCTACTTCTGAGAGTGGCACGGGGCCAGGGCAGGTAGGGAGCCTGCCTTAGCCCCGCTGTCCCACTAGACTGTTAGCGGCTGATCTCCCTGTTTGGCTGCAGAAGGGTTGGCAATCCTATCACGATCGACTAGTTGATCCTGGAGCCTATGATGATCTTAGTCTCAGTGACTGAGTCTGAGATTGACTGTCAGAGGCTCTGTGGTTGACCAGTTGATTGTGATCTATCGGTTGGTGACCACTGAGCTATGCTGATTAGGAGGATTTGGCCTCATGAATTCATAATTCAACTATGTTCAATTTCTAATCATAGTTTTTTTAAAATTAAAAGTGCCATATCGACTTTGTTGACATCCTGTACCAATTTCATTTAAATCTGCCTTTTCTTTTCAAAATTAGCAAGTGAAAGGAGAGGAACCCATGAAACAGAAAAATCGTCCTATTCCCACAGTTGATATAACTGCAGAACTGACAAACAGTTGTAAATCTCTTCCAAAGAACTGATAATTGTTTGTTCTGTTCTTCATGGTTCATTATTTTGCTGTGTAATGACAGATTTGTTTAAGATGTTTCTCCATAATTAGCTAAATTTAATTCACCGAAGTATATTATTGGCCTGTTTAGAATTACATGTTTTCATGCCATGAAGAAAAGAATAGATTTTATTTTTAGGTTTGGTTCAACACTGAAGTGAAATAAACACGTAGTTCACTAATGCAGAAATAGTCAGTTGCAGCTTCCTTGTAGCTGAGTGAGGTGTTAAGAGAATGACCTCTGTTGTCTCAGAAGAGAGAGCTGAATGTAGTACAGTCTTACACTACCCCTAATCCATCTCTCCTGTACATAGGGAGTACTTCTCCCCCATTCCCAAGAACTTAGGCTCTGTAATGTAAATGTGGCCTATGCATGGCATCCTAACTATTCCAGCATAACCTGCTACCGTAGACATCGTATATGCCATCAAGAGTAGTTCTCACAGCATAGTACTGCCACCCATAGGTGGAGACTTCTTCTGTTCCTGGGGGGTGCTCGACCTCTGCTCTATCCTGGGCCCTGCTGCCCCCCTTCACCAAACCTCCACTCCGCTTCTTCTCCCCCACCTCGCCTATTCCCTCCCCCATTTTCCCACCTCTTCCTGCCCCCACTCCTTCCCCTCCCCTCCAGTGCCTCCTGCACGCCCCAGAACAAGCTGATTTGTGATGCATGGGAGGTATAGAGAGGGAGGGAGAGGGGCTGATTGTGGGGGGAATGGGCGGCGCTGATCCATGGGCTGTCAGTGGCTGCAGAGCGCTATTTTTTTTTCTGTGGGTGCCCCAGCCCCAGCCCCAGCCCCGTCCATGGAGTCAGTGCCTACGCCACCACCTCCCCGAATGACGTTAGCAAAGCCTCGTAGAAGTTGTATGATAAGACTTTGTGCTTCTGTCATTTCTAGTTTATTTGGCCATTCAAAAAGCATTTAACAAAGTTGCTTATAAGAGACAATTAAGAAAACTGTATCCTGGAGAAGAAACAGGCTAAGGCAGAACACAAATTATGGCTAAATGATAAGCTTTCAATATGCCAGAATGTTAACAAGATGTCCCAAGATGCTGTTAGAGCAAATGTTTAATATAACAATGATCTGGAGGAATGAGATCGTCATAAACTGGAATTCACTTGAGGAGTGGGTTGAGCACTGCTCCTGTCTTGGAATCCAAGGCACAGGTTGACTTAATCCCATAGTGTGGACCTGCCCCCAGAAGCAACCAAAATGGTGTGTTGCTTAAGGAATAGCATAGAAAACAACACTGAAAACACAGTGTTGTTGTAGCTGTGTTGGTCTGAGGTTATTTGTCCTGGTCTACACTACAGAATTACTTTAGTATAACTACGTCACACAGCCCTGGTCTACCCTGGTGGAGCGGAGGGATCGACCTAAGATACGTAACTTCAGCTATGCGAATAGTGTAGCTGAAGTCGACGTACTTAGGTCGACTTACTGCGGTGTCTTCATGGCACTGAGTCGACTGCTGCCACTGCCCCGTCAACTCCACTTGCTTTTCTCACAGCAGTGGAGTTCTGGAGTCGACGGGAGAGTGTTCGGAGATTGATTTATTGTGTCTAGACTAGACACGATAAATCGATCCCTGAAAGATCGATCATGGATGGTAGTGTATATCTGGCCACAGGGGGGTGGATTATTGAGTGACATAGTTATACTAATCAAAGCGCTGGTGTAGACAGCGTTATGTCAGCAAGAGGGCTCCGCCGACATAGCTATCGCCTCTCGTGGGGTGGAATTATTAAGCTGATGGGAGAGCTCTCTTCCATTGGCTTAGAGCAGGCATAGTCAATTATTTTTTGTCAAGGTCCAAATTTCTTGGTCAAGGTATAGTCAAGGTTCAGCCACAGAGAAATATTTTTCACACTGTAAGGGCCCCTGTTCACTGTACGCATACATTGCTATGTAATATACCCAGGGGCTATTGTTTATTTTTTAGTGCATTAAATGAAAAATAAAATCAAACCACTGTATAACCTGAAAATAACCTCCAAGAAATATGTAATAAATTACATCCGAGACTTTGAGAAAGTACATAAGTAAAATGTTAAATAGGTGCCAATATTAACATTAAAATACTTTCAAACAACTGTTTTCAGTTTTGATTGTGTTTCATGAAATAAAATTATTGTATCTATATGTGTATATATATAGAGAAACATTCTCAAAACTTTCAAGCCTTTTGTGGTTTATTTAATAGAGGTATCAGGGTTTGAAAGAAAATAACCCTTAGTACACATGAACTCTTTATCTTTTATGATTCGTGTGTTTCCAAAAATACACTCCTACCTACACTTTTATTAAGCAAAAGACTCATGAATAATTACTGTGAAATACCTATTAAAACTGTAGTATCACTACTGAAAATGTAATTTTATACGGCAATAGAAATTTAAAATAAAATATATGTGAATAATATATAATTATCGTACTTGCCATCAGTGGGAAAAGTGACAGGTCCTCTAGTCTGTCAGACAAGAGCCTTGAAGTTTGGGGTGAGTTCAGTCAAGACAAGATGGAAGCAGTTTCAGAGGTGATTATCAGTCAGAACGGAGTGTGGGAAACATAGCAAGTATGGCAAGAGACCACTCTGCCTTAACCAGGAGCCCTTCAGTGATCTGAAACCCAAAAAAGAGTCCTACAAAAAGTGGAAAGTAGATCAGATTACAAATGATGAATATAAACAAATAACATAAGTATGTAGGAAGAAAATTAGAAAGGCCAAGTCACAAAACAAGATTAAACTAGCTAGAGACACAAAGGATAACAGAAAAACCTATGAATACAGGCGTGTTGCATCTTACGTGAGGGTTCCGTTCTGTGGACCCCGTGTATAGCCAAAATCGTGTATAGTCAAACACTCATTGTTTGACTATACATGATCCCCGCAGCAGGCTGCCGAGCTGGCCCCTGCCTGCCAGCTCCCCGGCGCGGACGGGCTGCCGGCTGCGGCCCCGGTCCCCGGCGCGGACGGGCTGCCGGCTGCGGCCCCGGTCCCCGGCGCGGACGGGCTGCCGGCTGCGGCCCCGGTCCCCGGCGCGGACGGGCTGCCGGCTGCGGCCCCGGTCCCCGTGACGTGCTGCCCGCTCTGACCCCTGCAGCGGGCTGTCAGAGGCTTGGGTTTTTTTATGCGCATTTAACTTGCGCGATTTTGGTCTCGCTCAGAGGCTTGATTATTTTTTTTTAATTTTTTTTTTTGGCCCACCACGTAAAGCCAAAATCGTGCAAGTTAAATGCGGGTAAAATGCAACTTGCCTGTACATTAAAAGTCAGAGGTAGACCAAGGACAGGATATGCCTTTAACTCAATGAAGGGGGTGGGAAACAATAATAGAAAATGTGGAAATGGCAGGAGTCTTACATGGCTTTTTTGTTTCAGTTTTCACCAAAAAGGTTAATAGTGATTGGAAATCTAACATAGTGCATGCCAGTGAAAATGAGGTAGAAGCAGAGGATAAAATAGGGAAAGAACAAGTTAAAAATTACCTAGGCAAGAGAGGTTTTAGTTTGGAACTGTAGGTGATGGCTAGTGGCGTTCTTTTACTTTCTTTGTTGGGCCTATCCTGTAGTAGGAGACTTCTGGGTACCCTTCTTTCTCTGTCAATCTGTTTCTTCACTTCAGCAGGTGGGTATTGTAGTTTTATGAATGCTTGATAGAGATCCTGTAGGTGTTTGTCTCTGTCTGAGGGACTGGAGCAACTGCAGTTGTATCTTAGGGCTTGGCTGTAGACAATGGATCATGTGGTGTGGTGTGGATGAAAGCTGGAGGCATGTAGGTTAAGTACAGGGGTCAGTAGGTTTCTGTAATAGGGTGAGATTTAAGTGACCATTGCTTATTTGCGCTGTAGTGTTCAGGAACTGGATCCCTTGTGTGGACTGGTCCAGGCTGAGGTTGATAGTGGGGTTGAAATTGTTGAAATCCTGATGAAATTCCTCAAGGGCCTCCTTCCTATTAGTCCAGATCAGGGGTCTCTAAACTTTATGAGATGAGGGCCATATTAGATTTTTGAGAGGGCTTTGCGGGCCGAAGCAATTGTGAAATTATATATATGCAAATATATGCAAATCGTAAAAAAAGCAACACTACTGTGTCAGTATTGCATTAAATTCTAAATCAGGTATAAAAGTAGCTGTATAATCAATGCAGGTCCTGTGAAATCACACAAAATATTTGTCAATACATTAAAAATCATTTCACATTATTTTTAAATTTTATTTCCATCTTCTTTACTCCATTTATTGGAGACGTAATTAAGCATCTGGCTTGTATTTTTACTCCAAGGCAGGGGTCCATGCCTCCTCGGCTGCAGCAGCGACTCTCACCTAAGTTGGCTTCCCTTCTTGGGGGACACTGGCTCCCGAGGGCACTCACTCCTCCGCACAGCTCAGCGGAGCTGCTCTCACTTGCAAGCTGCTGCCGGCGGCCCCTCTCCCGCCTGCTCAGCTGCAGCATCCTTTGTCTGCTCTCTTCTCCCCTGTTGGTTGGGGAGTTGGACAAATTGAAGTCGCGGGCCGGATCCGGCCCTTGGGCCGTAGTTTGGAGATCCCTGGTCCAGGTGATGAAGATGTCATCAATGTAGCGCAAGTAGAGTAGGAGAGCTAGGGGACGAGAGCTGAGGAGGCATTATTTTAAGTCAGCCACAAAAATGTTGCCATAGTGTGGGGCCATGTAGGTACCCATAGTAGTGCTGCTGACATGAAGATATAAATTGTCCCCAAATCTGAAATAGTTGTTGGTGAGGACAAAGTCACAAAGCTCAGCCACCAGGTCTGCAATGACATAATCGGGGATACTGTTTCTCATGGTTTGTAGTCCATATTTGTGTGGAATGGAGAGGGCTTCTATATCCATAGTGGCTAGGATGGTGTTTTCTGGAAGATCACAAAAGGATAGTTTCCTCAGGAAGTTAGTGGTATCTCAAAGATACTTGGGAGTGAAAGAATTGTAACATTCCAAAACCAGTAGGAGAGCACTTTGATCTCCGTGGACACTCAATAACAGACGTAAAAGTGGCCATTCTTCAACAAAACAACCTTCAAAAACAGACTTCAAGCGAGAAACTGCAGAACTGGAATTAATTTGCAAACTCGACACCATCAAATTAGGGCTGAACAGAGACTGGGAATGCCTGGATCACTACAAAAAATGATTTTCCCTCTGTTTATACTCTCACCTTCTTGTCAACTGTTGGGAATGGGCCACATCCACCCTAATTGAATTGTCCTCATTAGCACTGACCCCCTCCCCACTTGGTAAGGCAACTCCCATCTTTTCATGTGCTGTATATTTATATCTGCCTACTATATTTTTCACTCCATGCATCTTATGAAGTGGGTTTGTTAGTCTCTAAAGTGCCACAAGGACTCCTTGTTGTTTTTGCTGATACAGACTAACACGGCTGCCCCTCTGAAATTAGACAAATTAGATGTCTCCAAGTCACCAAGGCCTGATGAAATACATCCTAGAGTGCTCAAGCAGCTGACTGAGGAGATATCTGAGCCATTAGCAATTATCTTTGAAAAGTCATGGAAGATGGGAGAGATTCCAGAGGACTGGAAAAGGGCAAATATGGTGCCCATCTATAAAAAGGGAAATAAGGACAACATGTGGAATTACAGACCAGTCAGCTTAACTTCAGTACCTAGAAAGATAGTGGAGCAAATAATTAAGCAACCAATGTGCAGAGACCTAGAAGATAATAAGGTGATAAGTAACAGTCAGCATGGATATGTCAAGAACAAATCCTGTCAAACCAACATAATAGTGTTCTTTGATAGGGTAACAAGCCTTGTAAATAGGAGGGAAGCAGTATATGTGGTATATCTTGACTTTGGTAAACCTTTTGATATTGTTTTCTATGGCCTTCTCATAAACAAACTAGGGAAATACAACCTAGATGGAGCTACTATAAGGTGGGTGTGTAACTGGCTGGAAAATAGTTCCCAGAGAGTAATCATCAGTGATTCACAGTCAAGCTGTAAAGGCATATTGCGTGGAGTTCCGCAGGGATCAGTTCTGAGTCCAGTTCTGTTCAATATTTTCATCAGTGATTTGGCTAATGGCATGAAGAGTACATTTATAAAGTTTCTGGACGATACGAAGCTGTGAGGGGATTGCAAATGTTTTGTAGGATGGGATTATAATTCAAGATGATCTGGGCAAACTGGAGAAATGGTCTGAAGCAAATAGGATGAAATTGAATAAGGACAAATGCAAAGTACTCCACTTAGGAAGGAATAATCAGCTGCACACATGCAAAACGGGAAATGACTGCCTAGGAAGGAGTACTGCAGAAAGGGATCTGGGGGTCATAGTGGCTCACAAATTAAATATTAGTCAGCAGCATAATACTGTTGCAAAAAAAAGTAAACATCATTTTGTGATGTATTAGCAAGAGTGTTGTAAGCAAGACATGAGAAGTAATACTTCTGCTCTACTCCGCACTAATTAGGCCTCAGCTGGAGTATTGTGTCCAGTTCAGGGTGCCACATTTCAGGAAAGATGTGGAGAAAGTCCAGAGACGAGAAACAAAAAATACTAAAGGTCCAGAAAACATGACCTCTGAGGGAAGTTTGAAAACATTGGGTTTGTTTAGTTTGGAGAAGAGAAGACTGAGTTGGGGACATGATGGTTTTCAAGGACATACAAGGTTACAAGAAAGAGGGAGAAAAATTGTTCTCCTTAACTTCTGATAATAAGACAAGAAGCAATTAAATTACAGCAAGGACAGTTTAGATTGGATATTTGGAGAAACTTCGTAGCTGCCAGGGTAGTTAAGCACGGGAATAAATTGCCTAGGGAGGTTGTGGAATCTCCATCACTGGAAATTTTTAAGAGCAGGTTGGACAGGGATTGTCTTGATAATACTTAGTCCTGCCATGAGTGCAGGGGATTGGACTAGACTACCTCTTGAGGTTCCTTCGAATCCTCTGATTCTATGATTATGTGATTTAATGTTGTTCATTGTTGAGAATGCTGACTCACACGTGTATCTTGAACCAAGCGTAGTTAAAATATTAAATGCCATCTTCCTCAAGTGTGGATACTTGGAGTCCAGCACAAGAATTGTCCAGAAAGTTTCAGATGTAGTTTGTATGCTGCCCCTTATGCACTTCATACACTTGTAAATCCGTACACTCTAGCTGTGGTTTTGCTTTTTTACGTCTGGAAAGAATGATTTTGCTTGATCGCACCAAGTGCCCTTTGCTTGTACCAGAAATGGGTTCCTTACAGACAGGAAGATGTCTTTAACGCTTTCAAATTCTTGGAACCTCTGCTGGAAGTTTTGAAGAAGCCGGTCTAGAGATGATGCCATCTGATTTATGTCTGGTGTGTCCTAGCAACTTAGCAGCGTTGGGAAATGCAGCATCTCCCCAGTTTCCAAATCACTTTTGAAGAGACTCTGTTTTGATAATGGGGATCCACTAGATTGTGATTTTGCCTCTGTAGCTTTAAGTGGAAATCATTTAAATGGCCTGTCAAATCAACAAGGATGACCAGGAATCTTATGCTTGCAGCATCCCTGAAAAATGCATGTAGCTCTTCTGCCTTTTCCCTGGAATGTTAGGTAGATATTCTTCAATGTGAACTCGAATTTCCCACAGCCTTCCTAGACTTGCCCTCTGCCCAGCCAACAGATATCATTATGAACCAATAGGTCATTGTAATCAGCAAATATTTCTGAAAAAAAGCTTTTGAAATATCTTTGTGGCAGTGATGACTAGGACTGAAGGAAGTTGACAAGTTTAATCACCACTGACATTACATTAGTATACTCATTTCTAAGCTTTGCACAAAGTGCGGTTTGGTGGAGACACCGTGATAGGAAATCCAGTTGGGATTCAGATCTTGAAGGTGTTTCACAAGCCCTCAGTGAATACTGATCATGGCAGGAGCGCATTCTGTTGTAAATGACACAATCTGAGTCACATCAAAACCTTCATTAGACAGAACAGTTTGAACAGAATTAAACATATCCTCACCTGTTGTGCGATTGTTATGCGATGTAAGGGACAACAAATCCTCCACAAATTTACCTCCATCAAAAAAATGTACATATAGCACCAGCTGTGCTGTGTCCCTGATATCACAGGATTCATCCACTACCATGGAAAAATTTCTAATTTGTTTCTCACACAACTGCTTGAAAACGTCTTGTGCCATCATCTCAGCGCACCTAAAACCTGTGATGTCTGAGAGTAGCAGTTGTCTGAAGACATCAATGGTGTCTTTCTTTTCTGCAATAAGGGTTTCAGTTGTAGTAATGATACACTGGTTAATAATGTCCGCATGTCGAAAAGGTTTCCTGTGTTTTGCCATTACTCTCACACTCTTCAGTAGCCTTTTCCTAAGCACAAGTAGCCTTTGAAATAATGTGTGCTCTCAAAATATGTATCCTTTAATGAGTTGATCTTGTCTGATCTTAAACGGGAGCCCTGGGTTTAATTATTATTATTTTTACTTTTTAAAATAATTATTAATTATTATTTTAATTATTATTATTTATAAAGCTCCATATCTATACATGGTGCTTTATTGTTCAGAAGGAAAATAAGGATTTCCCCGCCAAGAGTTTAGACAGATAAGATAGAAACAGGTAAGACTCGAGCACAAGCGAGGCTGCAGACATTGCTGGAGGGGAGGTCAGTGATGCAATGCTAAGCAAATTATCCGTTATTTGTTAAGCACAGACAACGTCCTCGGGGCTGTACAAGACACACAAAAGGTCCCAGCCCTTTAGATCCTTATACGCTGAAATGTATTTAAAGAAGGAGCAGAAAAGAGATTGCTTGGTGCATGGGAAAAGGGAAGTTGCTCCAAACACAGGGTATAGTGTGAAAATAGGAGAGAGAGAGAACAGTGAGAGTAAAGTTCAGGCACAGCACAGGTTTCATGAGTGGTGTCAGGGGGCCCTGACTGCTCTGGTCCTATGAACATTGTTGTAATAAAAGGAGGGGGGCACTCATGAGCTGCTGGTTTTCTAATTGAATAGTAGGAACTGCCTGTTAAATTTTGCTACTGATATTCAAATACAGGATTTCACAAATTCAGGTCATTTATGTTGCATGGGATATTTCTCCTGTATTCCTCTTTTGGGAAGCAGGAAAAGAGTAACTCCCAGTATTTGGTGTCACACAACAACTATTACACACTACTTTTCATATGGTGCAAAGAAGTTTGCAGGAATTACTATAGAAATGTTGAAGAGTGTGTTACTGTGGCGTCGCTGCTGCTTTGTTTGTGTGTATATATATAATGGCTTTATATCTTTTGACACACTATAAACGAATGCACAGAGTGGGTGGGGTTTTCACAGTTCATAGGAGCTCGTGCTGCAGAAAATAGTGTCGGTAACTCTCTTCTTTATGAACTGGTATTGAACCAACTCCTTAGCATGGTCCTATTCTGCTTGAGCTGCTGTCTCATCTGTGGGATGTAATTTGTAGACCCTGATCAGCTGTGGCCAGTTAGGATCTCCTGGCACTCTTCAGACTGTGCAGCGGACCAAATTATATAGAGATACAAACACCTTCGGAATGGAGGTGTTCGTAATTCTGAACAAAATGTTTTCAGCTGATCATTGACTTAATCCAGCTTTGAAACTTTACTATGCAAAAGAAGAATCCTGCTTTCCCTTGCGTCTACTAGTTTACGTTGAACACAGGACTGTACTGTTTGCTTTGTTTCTTTGCTGCTGCCTGATTGTATACTTCAGGCTCCAAATGAGGTGTGTGGTTGTCGGGTCAGTTGGACAATGATATTCTGCTTCACTTCCTATCTTAAACTGTTATGTACCATAGTGTCATCAAGTGCTGTTAAACAGCTGATGCATTTTATCCCAGAACAGGGGTGGGCAAACTTTTTGGCCCGAGGGCCACATAGAGGTTGCAAAACTGTATGGAGGATGGGTAGGGAAGGCTGTGCCTCCCCAAACAGCCTGACCCCCCCCCCCCACTTCTTACCCCTCCGATTGCTCCCCTCAAAATCCCCAACCCATCCAACCCCCCCTGCTCCTTATCCCCTGACCGCCCCCTCCCAGGACCCCCCACCCCTAACCACTTCCCCGGGACCTCACTCCCTATGCAACCAACCCATCTCCTGACTGCCCCTCTCAGAATCCCTGACCCATCCATCCACCCCCGCACCCTCCTTGTCCCCTGACTGCCTCCTCCCGAGACCCTGGTTCCTAATCATCCCCCCAGTACCCCACCCCGATCCAACCCCCTGCTCCCTGTCCTCTGACTGCCGCGACCCCTATCTACACCCCTGACTGCTCCCCCGGGACACCCTGTCCCTGCGGTTCAACAAGGACAAGTGTAGAATCCTGCACTTAGGATGGAAGAATCCCATGCACTGCTACAGACTAGGGACCGAATGGCAAGGCTGCAGTTCTGCAGAAAAGGACCTAGGGGTTACAGTGGATGAGAAGCTGGACATGAGTCAACAATGTGCCCTTGTTGCCAAGAAGGCTAATGGCATTTTGGGCTGTATAAGTAGGGGCATTTCCAGCAGATCGAGGGACGTGATTGTTTCCTTCTATGCAACATTGATGAGGCTTCATCTGGAGTACTGTGTCCAGTTTTGGGGCCCACACTACAAGAAGGATGTGGAAAAATTGGAAGGAGTCCAGAGGAGGACAATAAAAATGATTAGGGGGCTGGAGCACATGACTTATGAGGTGAGGCTGAGAGACCTGGGATTGTTTAGTTTACAGAAGAGACGAATGAGGGGGGATTTGATAGCTGCTTTCAACTACCTGAAAGGGGGTTCCAAAGAGGATGGATTTAGACTGTTCTCAGTGACAGCAGATGACAGAACAAGGAGTAATGGTCTCAAGTTGCAGCAGGGGAGGTTTAGGTTGGATATTAGGAAAAGCTATTTCAGTAAGCGGGTGGTGAAGCACTGGAATGGATTACCTAGGGAGGTGGTAGAATCTTCTTCCTTACAGGTTTTTAAGATCAGGCTAGACAGCCCTGGCTGGGATGTTTTAGTTGGGGTTTGTCCTGCTTTGAGCAGGGCATTGGACTAGATGACCTCCCAGGGTCCCTTTAACCCTGATATTCTATGATTACGCAACTCCCTGGCCCTGGCCCCCTTATCATGCTGCTCAGAGCAGCATGTCTGGCAGCCCGCAGGAGTGCGCAGATCCCTCCCCCCACTGAGAGCTGCCCGTGCGGCAGCATGACTGCGGAAGGGGAGGGGCAGCGAGGGAGGGGCTTGGGCTAGCCTCCCTGGCTGGGAGCTCAGGGGCCGGGCAGGATGGTCCCACGGACTGAATGTGGCCCGCAGGCTGTAGTTTGCCCACCTCTGCCCCAGAAGTACATTTCAGTGGTGGGTAAAATTATTGCTTTGCGTGTTCAGTTGGTAATAGTTGTGCATTTGGGGATGAAAGAAGCTATTTAAACAAAAGGCATTATTACATAGAAAATATACGGGAACAAACGTTAGAAACATTGTTTACGAAGATAAGCTACGAAACCAAGGCATGTATGGAATCTGTAACATATAATTGCAATTAAACTACATTTAAGCGCATCATTTGAAATCACAGCTGTCCTTTAAATGTACATAATAACCTAAAACCTCAATGGTAACATGTTTAACTGGTGTTTGATGTCATTGCTTGATTTTTATATCCTTAGTAAAATGATTCTGAGAAGCAATTGAGTAACAAAGGAAGCAACTGGATTGGCATTTGATGACTCATGGTGGTTCTGTGTGAAATGAATTTGGCCTTTTCTGGTTCCAAATGGACAGATGTCCACATCACACACCAGCTCAGTGGAACTAGTTGAAATCCATATGCAACATCTTGGATATTATGTTCGTATCAATTATGTTTTTTTTAAAAAAAATATTAATTATTCATGCACAAGGCAATAGCCCCACTGTAAACAGAAAAATGTAGATATATTTATTTGAAACCAAAGGGGAAGTTTTATATAACAGAATGTCGTTATCCCAGTTGAAATTTAGCTGCTCCCATTTACAAAATTAATCTTTAATTCAGATTAATTTTCCTATCTGTCCCTGTGTAGACAAGCCCCAACAGTGTACAAAGAATATTTTTACAGGATTAATTGAGGGAGCTAACCCCATTGTAAAGGCTAGCCTGGTGGATATTTCTAAAACATGCAAGTGAGAAATGTTTGTGGTTTACCACTGGAATTAGTTTATGTACATCTCTGACTTCTCCCTCCCCCCTTGCTATCAGGAAGGATTGATTTAAATCAGAGCAATTTAAATCACCAATTTTAATTGTGATTTCCATCAGCAAGCAGGAAACCTTGATTTAAATAATTGATTTTAATTGTTTTGTATTGTACTTTTTAGCTATTTACCTAAAGAAAATTGTATTCTTATTGGTTGCTTACTATTAAAAGTATTGATTTGCAACTAAATATAGTCTTTACACTAAATTTGATGCTTCTTTTTGCTAACCAGGAGAATATATCTATACACATTTATTTAAATATTTCTGTAACTTAATATATATTTATTCAAATTATTAATTTTTACATTATTATGTTAGAAAATGGTGAATGATGCATTTCTAATTGACAAGATGATTAATTTTGTATTTCGTCAAGTTCTATTTGGGTGGACATTCAAATTCCTTAAAAATGCACAAAAACAACATTTTAAAATTTTATTATTAAAGACAACTACATTAAAAGTGCTGGATACATAAGAAAAAAAGTTTATCAAACAGTTTATTAAAACAAGTTTTGCATTTAAAAGTAATTGATTTAGTGAACAAAGGAAGTTTTTGAATTGAACTGATTGTTTCTGATCCCCATGTCCTTCAAGATTTTAGAAATGGAAGATCTCATAGTCTCTCACACCTATTTTTATTCATAGAAAGGAAAAGGAAAATAAGCTTTCCTGCTTTTTCAGCTCCCAATTAGTTTTTTAACTGTGATTGAACTAGTAATTGAACTGAACAAGTTGAATAAACTGAAATGAAGAAAATATTGTATTCTCTCTGTGCCTGCAGAAGTGGCTACTGTTGTCAGAAGCTGATTTAGCACGTCAGTAAACTCTGGTTGCAAGTGCTTAGCCAGTGACTTCTACCAGGTCAATGGCTTCAGTTTATTTAAAGTTTCAGCAGCGAACATGTACTGCTTAATATTTTTATATTTGATTTAAATGACTTCAATGGATTATAATAAATTGAGACCTTATCATAGGTTGTCAATTTCAAATTTAATTTTAAATGTGTATTTTAAAAAATAAACTTTTATTTAATTTAAATTAAAAAATCTGATTAAAAATTTTTGAAAAATGGTTTTTCTTTTTCTTTTGTTTTTAATCCACCTTGCTTGCTGTTAGTTCTTATGGAGCTTTATGTGTCTTATCTGAGCAGATGTAAGCTTTGCACATACATCTTTTATATGGTACCTTGTCCAATATGTGTGTCCAGCATTCCTTGAACTCTGAAACATCTGGCTGTGGTAGCCAACAAATACACTATACTTTCTCCTTTAAAAAATTGTTTTAAGTGAACTTAATGCTGACAAAAGTAATTTTACTGAAGACTTTTGACACCAAAGTCCTCTTTTTCTCACTGAACAGGTATAGCACAGGCAGCTGCTGTGCAGACTTCTTCACCAATGTGTTTTTAACCTTGATCTGCTGGAAGAGGTTGGGTGGAGTCTCTCTGACACTTTCAAACCGTATGCCTCTGGAGACTTGCTAACAAGGGGTAGGATGTATAACAGGAAAACAACTCTGGGCTTGTCTTCACAGGGAATATATTCTGGAATAAAATAGGGTGTGAATTTAAAAAGCAATAGCTTCCGATGTGGATACTTAAAAAGAAGAATGCCTTTTACTGGTTTAGCTTCATTCACAAAGTGGATTCTGGTCAATTTTCCTGTATAGACAAGCCTTAAAACCACAACTGAGTTCTTATAAGCCACTGAACAGCTGTCAGATACATGAGACTGTGTTGCGCTGACTTGGCCAGATTTGAATTTTTGACCTACAATACAAGTGAATTATAGCTGTTTGTTGTGCAGTGCGAGCTTGTTTAAATTGGTTTGAGCAGATGGTGGGCACACAATTTGCCATCAGAATTTAGTCTGATCATTTGCTCTCCCACCTTTCCCAACAGCCCCCCCGCCCCCCATGCCTGGCTAATTGGACTGCCTCGCTCAGCCTCCACACCAACTCTCAGTAGTAATGTAGTACACTCTGAACAGTTAATCTACAGTGCTAGTAAGAGAAGAGAAGAAACACTCTTTCCAGTCAGGCTAATGAAACTAGGTCATTTGGACAATTTAAAAATCAGTTTCATTTATGTATTCCCTTATTGATTCTAAATGCTGGCAAAGAATTTCTCCTCCTGCCTGTGCTGTTGTTTAAACACATCACCTGTTTATAGATGCTTTAGGCCTTAAGGGACCATTATGATAATTTTGTCTGGCCTCCAGTGTAACACAAGACAAAGAACTTCATCCAATAATTTCTACATCAAGCCAATAACTTCTGTTTGAGCTACAGCATCATTTTTAGAAAGATATCCAGTCTTGATTTAGAGGCTTCAAATAATGGAAAATCCACCAGATCCCTAGGTAAGTTTTTCAATGGTTAATTATTCTCATTATTAAAAATTTTCACCTTCTTTCTAGTCCAAATTTGTCTAGTTTAGGCTTCCAACCATTGGATTTAATTATACCTTTTTCAATTACATTAAAGAACTGTCTGTTATCAGAAATCTCTTCCTCATGTAGGTACTTGGAGACTGTGATCAAGTCACCTCTCTGAACCTTCTTTCAGGTAAGCTAGATGGATTGAGCTGCTTTAGTCTTTCATGGCTGGGTAAGTTTCCCAGGCCTTGAATCATTCTTGTTCTTTTCACGACTCTTTCCTTTTTATTTTGTTGTCTCTTCTTTTTTCCCATCTGTCTCACCCCACCATGATCTCATAGTTCTTATTTATGATCATATTTAGATTTCAAGTTGCGTGGAAATGGAACCTTGTCTTACTTTTTAAACTCCATGCATACACCTAAGGCAATATAACTCATAGATTCCAACGGCAGAAGAGATGATTGCAGTCATGCAGTTTGACCTCCCATACAGGCCATAGAATCCCCCCACCCCAATAATTCCTAGAGCAGATCTTACAGAAAAAAACATTCAGTCTTGACTGAAAAATTGTCATTGATGGAAAGTCCATTATAGCCTTTGGTGAATTGTTCTGGTGGTTAATTACTCTCACTTTAAAAAGTTATACTTTATTTCCAGCCATTTGATTGTGTTCTTGGATAGACTGACAAGTCCATTATTAAATATTTTTTTCTCATGTAGATACTTATAGACTGTAATAAAGTCATCCCTTTACCTTCTCTGTTAAGCTTAATAGATACACTCAAAGAGCTCAGTCACTATAATGCATGTTTTCTAATCCTTTAATCATTCTTGTAGCTCTTTTCTGAACCCTCTCCAATTTATCAACATCCTTTACACCTCTCTCCTCATATGTGCGATTCCCCTAGTCATACATCCCAGGATCACATTAGCTTATTTGGCCACAGCATCACACTGGGAGCTCGTGTTCAGCTGATTATCTACCACAACTCCCAAATCTTTTTCAGAGTTACTGCTTCCCAAGATAGAGTCCATTAATCTGTAAGTGTGGCCTACGTTATTTGTTCTTAGATGTATACATTTACATTTACCCATGTTAAAATACATATTGTTTCCTTGTGCACAGTTTATCAAGGAATACAGATTGCTGTTTCAGTGACCTTGCATCTTCGTTATTTACTGCTTCCCAATTTTTGTGTCATCTGAAAACTTAATCATGGTTGATTTTATGTTTTGTTATAGGTAATTGATGAAAATGTTAAATAGTGTAGGGCCAACAACCATCCTTGTGAGACTCCAGTGGAAACATACCATCTTGATGATGATTTCCCATTTACAATTACACTTTGAGACTTGTCTGTTAACCGATTTGTAATCCATTTAATCTGTGCAAATTTTATATCATTCTAGTTTTTTAATCAAAATGTCACGCTGTACCAAGTCAAATGCCTTACAGAAGTCTATTACATCAGCACTGTAACCTTTATCAACCAAACTTGTAATCTCATAAAAAAGAGGTACCAGATTAGTTTGATAGGATCTGTTTTCCATAAACCCATGTTGATTTGCATTAATTACATTACCAGTTTTTAATTCTTTATGAACTGAGTCCCCTATCAGCCACTCCATAATCTTGCCTAGGATTGAGGTCAGACTGACAGGCCTATAATTACACAGATCATTTGGATGTAAGAATCATGTCTTTGCTAGTTAAGGTACCAGTCCTGCTGCTTTTGAAGTCCATGACAAAGCTCCCACTGACTGGAGTGAGAGAGAGAATAACTTCATCTGCTTCTGTTGTATAAACTTCACTTGAAGTCACTGAGTCAGGTTCTGTTGGACCAATGTATGTCTGTCTGAAATGTCCATAACACTTGGTTGTTGGAAAACATCCTAGAGTTAGATGAAAAAATTTTGATGGAACAGTTATCCATTGAAAAATGCTATGTGTTTGAAATTGAAATTTTTGCGGGAAGGTGTTGATTTCAATATAACTTTTGATGGTAATTTTTTAAAAATTATTTGAAATTGAAATGGGAGTATTTCATTTCAGGTTCCTTGTTTCAATTTATTTCTTAAAATTTAATTTTAATATTTCGGTATTTACATATGCTACATTTTAACATTATCAGAACAAAACATTTCTGTCAGGGTTTTTTTTCATGTTTTCTAACTGAAATATTTCTGGAATTTCCATACTGCACGTTTTGACTTTTCGTACCAATTCGGGTTGAAGTTTTTTCTAAATGTCAGAATTTCCCATGGGATGAAATTTCTGTTTTCTCACCAGCTGTAATTGGTCCATACATGACTCTGGTTTTCAATATGGGAATAAAAGGTAGGAGTAGTTGACTTCTTAAGCCACAGTGCGATGGGGTGTACAAACCCCACACTGAGAAACAAGGGCTTAAGGGCTCATTTGGGGCTCAGCCAGCCATGCCCTGTCACACCTGCAGCAAATGCCCCATCTACTGGAGGAGTTAAAAGGCAGCGAATTAGTTTAGTGAGCAGCGCTGAAGGTGAGCAGACCTACAGCTCCAGCAGAACAGAGCAGAGTGAAACCTAAAGGCTCTGATGCAACTGCCCAAAGGGGCCCCAATGAGGGAAGGGAGGACCCTCCGCAGAGACAAGCAGCGAGGGAAGTATCTTGTGGCCCTGGACAGTGGTGACTCCTTCTTTCCTCCTTTTGATTTGGATTTTCTCACCAGGCGAAGGCCTTGGACTGAGGTCACCCCAGGTCGGGGAGACGAGAGGAAGAGGCCTAGGGAGGACAGGTCTTGGTTACCAGGTTACTGGTAGCCCAAAGGGCCCTGGGTTGGAGCCCGGTGGAGTTGGAGGGCCCGGGCTCCCTACCCCACAACCCTCTTGGCAGTCCTGGGTTGTGGCCATGACCACTAAGCTTCCCAACCAGATCCTGAGTGGAGAACATTACACACAGGCAGTCAGAGCCCAATTCTCCCCTCACACTGATGTGAACTGGGCATAACTCCATTTTCTTCAGTAGATCTGCCCCCAATTTACAGTGGTTTAAGTGAGAACCAGGCCCCCTGGCTTTATAAAGAAGCACTGATAATTAATAACATTTTGTTACAGTTGTGACCTATGGGAGTGGGGTCCCATTCTGCTGGGTGCTGTGCAAATGAAGACATGTCGTCCCTTCCCTAGGGAGTACACAGGAGAAGAAAGTGAAGTGATGGAGGAGGTGGGGCCATAACTTAGTACTCTGCTGCCCGACTTGTCTGGTTTATTTGTTACCATTTGCACCCCCCTGTTCCAAGGCAGATTGAATGTGATATATTGATGCAGTTATGAAGTGTACCTTCTATTATCCAATTAAACAACTAGCTAGATGTGAGTAGCAGCACGTAGGCACAGAGGACGGTAAGCTGGTCCAGACTAGACTTGTTCCTTATTTCTCCTGCACTTGCAGAAAGTACTTTAGGGTTAGTTCAAAGACTGCTTTGAAGACTGGATTTGTATAACAATTTAATTTCATTTTAGGCCCATAAATGCATCACGTTTGTTTCCTTTGGAGTTGTCATATGGCAGCTGTTCTGTTATTAAAAAGTTCTGAAAAATCTGTTTTAGCTCACTTTTGCACTTCCCGTATGGACAGGGCAGACTTCTCAAATAAGTCTCTCCAACGTTGGGACTGCCAATAATAATAATATACTATGTCTATGCTAGCAGCATAATTATGTTTAAAAACATTTACCTGTTTTAATTGTTAAACTCCATTTTAAAATCTTTAAAATCTAAAATTAAAGGATTAGCTGTTTAAAATGGTTAAAACTCAGTTTAGACCCAAGGGCGTTTAGACCCAAGGGCGTTTCGACACTGGGAAGGTACCATATAATAACATTGAACCATGTAGCAGAAACATGATCTCTAAATGCTAAATCATAATGTGGAAGAAAATGCAGTGTAAACAGGGTCAGGGAACTTGCAAAGACCAGAGTGCAGTAATTGGAACAAACAATTCAGTACTTATAAAAAGTGAACTTTTTAAACCTCGTGAGTGCTCCAGAAGTCTTGCTATCCTTACTGAGAAAGAAAAAAGGTTGTACAGTAAAGTGGGCCTAGGAACAAATGGGTATAAACTGTCCTTGAATAAATGTAGGGACTGAAAATTAGTAATCATTAGCGAAGAGAGATTCTGGAACAGCTTTCTAATGGGAACAGACAACCTAACTAATTTTCAGCTAGAGCTTGACAAGATTTTAAACAGGATTTTGTCATGGAATTGCATGTGGTAGCAGGGGACTGGATTTAGTGACACAGGTGATCCCTGCCTGTTTCTATTTTAAGGATTTTTACCTTTTTGCAAAGGTTTCTAGATGGAATGACTTGTCATAAAATTTAAGAATCTATATAGAATAGATTAGAATAGAAAGATATTGTAATATCCGCTTCTTTCTTTATGTCAAGCTTCATTCTTTAGAGGTCCTTCCTTGTGGATTAGACCTTTAACCTTGGTAATACGTGTATGATTTTCAAAAGTGACTAATAATTTTTGTGTGTGTCTTTTTGGCTGTCCAGTCGAGCATCTTAAAAGGGACTGCGTGCTGAGCACCCAACCTTCTGAAAATAAAGACCTGTCGAGATGTCTCAAAATGAGCATAGAAAAATCACTAGTCTCTCTTTTTAAAAAAAATATTGACCTATATTCCTGAAGATGACATTGTAAAGAGGAGGGCAGCTTGAAATCATGTGTGTTATCATAGAATCATAGAACATCGGGGTTGGAAGGGACCTTAGGAGGTCATCTAGTCCAACCCCCTGCTCAAAGCAGGACCAGTCCCCAACTAAATCATGCCAGCCAGGGTTTTGTCTAGCCTGACCTTAGAAACCTCTAAGGAAGGAGATTCCACCACCTCCATAGGTAACCCATTCCAGTGCTTATCACCCTCCTAGTGAAAAAGTTTTTCCTAATATCCTATCTAAACCTCCCCCATTGCACCTTGAGACCATTACTTCTTGTTCTGTCATCTGGTACCACTGAGAACAGTCTAGATCCATCCTCTTTGGAACCCCCTTTCATGTATTTGAAAGCAGCCATCAAATCTCACCTCATTCTTCTCTTCTGTAGACCACTGAGAACAGTCTAGATCCATCCTCTTTGGAACCCCCTTTCAGGTATTTGAAAGCAGCCATCAAATCCCGCCTCATTCTTCTCTTCTGTAGACCAAACAATCCCAGTTCCCTCAGCCTCTCCTCATAAGTCATGTGCTCCAGCTCCCTAATCATTTTTGTTGCCCTCCACTGGACTCTTTCCAATTTTTCCACATCCTTGTAGTGTGGGGCCCAGAACTGGACACAGTACTTCACATGAAGCCTCATCAATGCCGAATAGAGGGGAATGATCACGTCCCTTGATCTGCGGGAAATGCCCCTACTTATAGAAAATGCCATTAGCCTTCTTGGCAACAAGGGCACACTGTTGACTCATATCCAGCTTCTCATCCACTGTAACCCCTAAGTCCTTTTCTGCAGAACTGCTTCCTAGACATTTGGTCCCTAGTCTGTAGCAGTGCATGGGATTTGTCCTTCCTAAGTGCATTTGGCCTTGTTGAACCACATCAAATTTCTTTTGGCCCAATCCTCATTGTCCAGGTCCCTCTGTATCCTATCGCTACCCTCCAGTGTATCTACCACTCCTCCCAGTTTTGCGTCATCTGCAAACTTGCTGAGGGTACAGTCCACGCCATCCTCCAGATCATTAATGAAGATACTGAATAAAATCGGCTCCAGGACTGACCCTTGGGGCACTTCGCTTGATACCGGCTGCCAACTAGACATGGAATCATTGATCACTACCCGTTGACCCTGACGATCTGCCAGCTTTCTATCCACCTTATAGTCCATTCATCCAACTCATACTACTTTAACTTGCTGGCAAGAATACTGTGGAAGACCGTATCAAAAGCTTTGCTAAAGTCAAGATATATCACATCCACTGCTTTCCCCTCGTCCACAGAACCAGCTATCTCGTCATAGAAGGCAGTTAGGTTAGTCAGGCATGACTTGCCCTTGGTGAATCCATGTTGACTGTTCCTGATCACTTTCCTCTCCTCTAAGTGCTTCAGAACTGATTCCTTGAGGACCTGCTCCATGATTTTTCCAGGGACTTAGGTGAGGCTGACTGGCCTGTAGTTCCCCGAATCCTCTTTCTTCTCTTTTTTAAAGATAGGCACTACATTAGCCTTTTTCCAGTCCTCCGGGGACCTCCCCAGATCGTCATGAGTTTTCAAAGATAATGGCCAATGGCTCTGCAATCACATCCACCAACTCTTTTAGCACCCTCGGATGCAGTGCATCCAGCCCCATGGAGTTGTGCTCATCCAACTTTTCTAAATAGTCCTGAACCACTTCTTCCTCCAGAGAGGGCTGGTCACCTCCTCCTTATACCGTGCTGCGCAGTGCAGTAGGTTGGGAGCTGACCTTGTCTGAGAAGACAGAGGCAAAAAAAGCATTGAATACATTAGTTTTCTCCACATCCCGTGTCACTAGGTTGCCTCCCTCATTTACCAAGGGGCTTACACTTTCCTTGACTTTCTTCTTGTTGCTAACATACTTGAAGAAACCCTTCTTGTTACTCCTAACATCTCCTGCTAGCTGCAACTCCAAGTGTGATTTGGCCTTCCTAATTTCACTCCTGCATGCCTGAGCAAAATTTTTATATTCCTCCCTGGTCATTTGTCCAATCTTCCACTTCTTGTAAGCTGCTTTTTTGTGTTTAAGATCAGCAAGGATTTCACTATTAAGCCAATCTGGTCGCCTGCCATATTTACTATTCTTTCTACACATCAGGATGGTTTGTTCCTGCAACCTCAATAAGGATTCTCTAAAAAACAGCCAGCTCTCCTGAACTCCTTTTCCCCTAATGTTTTTCTCCCAGGGGACTTTGCCCTTCAGTTCCCTCTGAGGCAGTCAAAGTCTGCTTTTCTGAAGTCCAGGGTCTGTATTCTGCTGCTCTCCTTTCTTCCCTGTGTCAGGATCCTGAACTCGACCATCTCATGGTTCCTTCCTCCCAGGTTCCCATCCACTTTCTATAGAAAGGCTTGGTTGAGAATGTTAATCAGGACTTTTTATAAATTGAGGAGACTTTGCTTCCTCCCAAGTTTGCAAAACAACCTTTTCAAAACCGGACTGTGTTCATTGAAGTGTAATTTTTTTTCTTTTTAAACTGGAGGTTAGCCTGGGAGGGGAGGGGGGAACCAACCAACCAAAAAAACCCCTCCCTAACCTTCTCTGTAGGACAAACTCTTGTAGTTGCAATGGAAAAATGAGGTGGATCAGACTGGCAGGGGAAATAATAAGCACCTCACACCAGGTAAGGAAAACTCTCAAATCTAAGTTTAAAAAAGAGTCCTCCTATGAAATACCTTAGATTTGCATTATCTTTGAAGCATTATACTTTGGATGACATTTACTTCTGTCTAATCTTACTGTATTTCTTGTGGACATGTCATCTGATCTGTAGTAATGCATTCACCCTGTAGTTCTGGGCTTGATGTAAGAATTAGTAATTGAAATGATATGGTCCTGTGTTAAGGAGGTGAGTCTTAAAATCCTAAATGTACATTTAAGGCTTTTGAAGCCCTTTACAAATATGAATGAAACCACCCTTTTGACATAGCTAAGAATTATCCCTTTATTATGCATGAGAAAACTAAATTGTAGAAAGGACAAAGTGTGACATGCTGAATGCAATCAACTCTCCTCAGAATACATGGAAATTGAGGGTACTTAGTAGTTCATGGTTAGAATTTTATGTTGCTTATCCCAGATCACACAAGAAATCTGTGGTGGGGCCAGGAATAAAACACAAGTTGTCTGATTCCTAGTCTTCTGTGTTAGACATGTGACCATGCTCCCTCCCCCACTAGATCTAAAATGTTGCTTTCCTTCTTAGCCTATGCCTAACTTCTCTTTCCGCATAATTATTTACGTCTAGAAGGAGGTTTGGGATACAGTTTATTAAAGAGGTGTAACACATGATAAAGTTCCATTTCTTTAAAATGCAGTACATCTTGGTAATCATTAAGAAATATCACTCTGATTTAACGAATCACTCTAATTAAGTCATGGTGGGGAAAACTGAAAGCCGTATTGTACAGATAAA
Source organism: Dermatemys mawii (assembly GCA_007922305.1). Lineage (NCBI taxonomy): Eukaryota > Metazoa > Chordata > Testudines > Dermatemydidae > Dermatemys > Dermatemys mawii. The sequence goes on from ML677326.1 coordinate 5,369,063, forward strand.
TAATCCATAGTTTATGTACATCCTACTCTATATAAGGCTTGGATCCAATGATCTCAATCAAAGAGCTCAGCTGGAGCAGTTTCACTGTCACCAGAGCCCCAAGATAGAATTTCAGCCGTGTGTTCTCTTTTGGTGTAGATAATAATATGGAAACAAAGAACTGTCGTTACCATGCATTACTAGTGCATTTCCATCTCTTCCCCTCTCATTCTGTCTCTCTTTACTCTTCTGCTCTTTTCCTCCCTCATTTCATCAGTTAGGTCTTCTCTCTGCTCTGGGTCCAGCCACTAGTAATCATGAGGGCAGTACAGAATGGCTTCTGGAGCTACAGCAGGGATAAATGTGGCCCTTTTAGTGTAAGATGATTTTCTTTCATGATAACGTAGTGATGATTTGTCTTGTTTTCTACAGCTGTTACCAAACAGAAGTTAGACATCAGCTAGCTAAAAGCTTCTACGTACGTTTGCCACAGAAACATCTTTAAGATAAAAGGATGTGCATTTCATATTCAAAAACACACCCTTTGATCAGCATTGGGGAGATGCGTTAATCTTCAGTAAAAGGCTCTTTGACTGAAACTTCAGCAAGAGGCTCCTGGATTGATTCATGAAGAAATTGGGAAGGAATCTAGTCATGGGTCTATCATAAATCTCAGAAGCCCATCCATCAGTGTTATCAGAGAATTTAGGTCTGGTTTACACTAAAATGTTAGATTGACCTAGCTATGTCACTCAGGGGTGGGAAAAATTCACCCCTCTGAGTGATATAGTGAAGCCCATCTTAACCCACTCCCGGTGTAGACAGTGCTAGGTCAATGGAAGAATTCTTCTGTCAACTTAGCTACTGCCTCTCGGGAAGGTAGATGACCTATGCTGACAGGAGGACCCCTTCCATTGATTTAGTTGGGGATGATCCTGCTTTGAGCAGGAGGGTGGACTAGGTGACCTCCTGAGGTCTCTTCCAACTCTAATTTTCTATGGTTCTATGGTGTTGGGAGTATCTATACTGAAGCACTGCAGTGCTTCAGCTGTAGCATTTCAAGTGTAGACAGGTCCTTTCAGGAAGCCTCTTCCCATCCCATCCCATCCTACCTCACCCCACCCTTCTTCAACAAATTGGCCTTGTACTCTATGTTCTTCCTCTACCTTTGTGACTCTCACTGCAACAAGAACTGGTTTGAATTAATGATCATTTTCCTTTATAAGAAAAATTTGAAATAACATCTGCTTTGTTTGTGTTTCTAGTTAATTATATTTATCAGGCCTTCCTTCCTGCCTTACACCTGGAATTTTAAAGGAAGGTGAGGAGTGTTAAGGTTTATGTTATAGGTGTTGCACAATCCTTATATTAGTCTCTTGTGTGGGGCTATTGAGAATTTAGGATTCTGCTGCTTCCTCCCATGACAGTACTTGATGGGCAATTAGATTTCTAGAAGAAGTCAGGCAAGGGAGCCCTTCTAAATCTGTATCCACCCAATGGGTCAAACTCTGCACTGATTGACTTCAGCAGAAATAGGCGAGGTGTGAATGATACTGCTGTGGGGGGTGAATCATCGTAGAATCTGGCCATGTACATCTTTGGTTAGAAGCCAAGGCTTCTATTATATTTAATTTTTTCCTGTGGTTTGCAAGGGAAAGGTGTGGTTACTGCTTAAGGGTAGCTTTAAATCAAAGACTCAGAATATGTGCAGCTTTCAAATATAACATAAACAATGCCGTTTAGAGAACGGTGTGACTACTTCATTGCGGTCTGTAATGTCTGAACTCTAAGAAGTGGTTCTTTTGATGTAGTGTCTTAAATGCAGCGTGTCCTGAACAGGTAGGTGGTCCTGCCTATGCTGTAGACACATTGTACTGGAGCCTCTGCTCACTTTCAGTGAACATAGCCTCCTTAACTGACTCACCTCCCTTTACTTTGGTGAGTTCTACTCAGGACTCGGGCATCGTTTCTTCGCTTACTGTAACTTGTTTACAAAACAGTCAAAATCCCAAAGCGTTCAGAAGTGTGATGCAAATATGGGCATCTTCATTTATTTGATGCAGACACCATTTTGCTCAGCGCTGTATAAACATTATAAGTGAAGTCAGGAATCTAATTTTAAGACTGATCTTATTGAGTTAATAGGAGAGAGAACAAGATTAAGGGTAATAACATGAGGTGGTTACTTGGGCTGGGTAGTGCACAGCTGTGCTACAGATACAATCACCTAAGGCAGGGGTGGGCAAACTGCAGGCCGGATCTGGCCCGTGAGCTCCTCCTAACTGGCCCCTGAGCTCCGGCTGGGGAGGCTGCTCCGGCCCCTCCCTTGCTGTCCTCCTCCCCCGCTGCCTCAGAGCACTGTGCAAGCAGCGCACTGTGGGGCGGGGATGCGCGATAACGAGTCTGGCTCTGGGCCAGACACGGTGTTCTTAGTGGTGTGGTAAGGGGGCTGAGGCCAGGTGTTAGATAAGGGCCAGAGGATCTCGGGGGGCACACAGGGGTTGGGGGCCGGGGGCCGGGATTGGATAGGGAATGGGAATCCCAGGGGGCCTATCAGGGGACGGGGGTATGGCTGGGGGTCAGAGTAGTTGGGGGACAGGGAGCAGGGGGCTTGGGTTGGGGTTCTGAAGGGTAATTAGGGGGCAGGAGGGCTCTCTGGAGGGGGTGGTCAGGGGACAAGGAGCAGGGGGCCGTGGTGGGGCGGGGGGGTCCGGGGGGGGGGGGTTAGGGCAGTCAGGGGACAAAGAGCAGGAGGTCTTAGATAGAGGATGGGGTCAGGGAGGGGGCAGTTAGAGTGGGAGGGTCTCTGGAGTGGGCATTCAGGGGACAAGGAGTAGGGGGGCTTAGAGACTAGGTGAGGTCCTGGGGTGGCAGTTAGGGTTGGGGGGGGTCTCTGGAGGGGGTGATCAGGGGACAAGGAGCGGGGGGGGGGCGGTTGGATGGGTCAGAGGTTCTGAGGGGGGCAGTCAAGGGGTGGGAAGTGGGTGGGGGTAGGATAGGGAGTGGGGCCAGGCTGTTTGTGGAGGCACAGCCTTTCCTACCTGGCTCTCCACACAATTTTGAACCCCAGTGTGGCCCTTGGGCCAAAAAGCTTGCCCACCCCTGACCTAAGGGAACCTCGCTGCATCACTGGTCCAGTTTATATCAAAACATGGTTCCAGTTTCTAGCATAGAGTGACCCTCAACCCGCCCTCGTATCCCTACTTGGTTTATTCTCCAATTTACATAAGTTGTCTCATGGACCAAATTCCCTCCTGTTTGTGATTCCCAGGTGTTTTCCCTTCTGTTCATGATCTCGTACCATCTCCATGACAACTACAGCACTTAGCTCATCTGCATATTTTAGTGTTCCATGGATCTCCTGTATCCTTTTAAGATGTCTTAGGCCTGGTCTACACTTCAGAGTTAGGTCGATGCAAAGCAACTTTTGTTGACCTAACTGTGGAAGTGTCTATGCTTAAATTTGGCTGCCACCGACATAAGTGCTCTGCTACACTGGCTTAATAACTCTATTAAGTTATTAAGAGACATAGGCCAGGTCTACACTGGGGTTGGGGGGTGTCGACCTAAGATACGCAACTTCAGCTATGTGAATAGTGTGGCTAAACTCGACATATCTTAGGTCAACTTACCTTGGCAACCTCATGGCAGTGAGTTGACTGTTGCCGCTCCCCCGTCGACTCTGCTTCTGCCTCTCATGGTGGTGGAGTTCTGGAGTCGATGGAGAGAGTGCTTGGGGATCGATTTATCGCATCTACACTAGATACGATAAATCGATCTCTGATAGATCGATCAATACTCACTGATCTGGCAGGTAGTGTAGACTTGGATATAGAGTCAATGTTGATGTAATTAGGTCGATGCAGTATCAGTGTAGACACTATGTTTTTTACGTTGACTGTTACTGGCTTTCAGAAGCCATCTCATAATGCCCCTCACTGACGATACAAGCGCTCCTGTTGAGGATGCGCACTGCCGACACAAGGAGAAAAGCGTAGACCCACACAAGCGATGTAATTACTGCGGTTGCTGTATGCCAACATAAGTTAGGTCGACTTAATTGTGTAGTGTAGACATGCAGCTAGAAATGAGGAGGAGTGTTAGCACCATGTGAGCTCACAGCAGACCCCTAGGGTCCATGGACTACAGAATTTGGGGGCAACATGGGCAATCATCGTAGGGACAAAGAAGAGACAAAAGGGAATATAGAGGAGCAATCCAATGAACATCTTAGATGTCTGTATCCTAATGCAAGAAGTATGGGGAGTAAACAGGAAGAACTAGAAATATTAGGGAATAAACCTAATTACACCACAATAGTCTTCACAGAAACTTGGTGGGATAATTCACCTGACTGGAATATTGGTATAGAAAGATACAGCTTGTTCAAGAAGGACAGGCAGGGGAAAAAAGGGAGGAGGTGTTACCTTGTATATCATAGATGTTTACACTTGCACGGAGGTTGAACTAGAAGTGGGAAGCAGACCTGTTGAATGTCTCTGAGTAAGAATAGAAGGGATGAAAAACAAGGGTGATGTCATGGTAGGGGTCTGCATTAGAACACCTAACCAGAAAGAAGAGCTGCAAGGGAAGTTTAGGTTGGACCCAAGGAAAAACCTCCTGACTGTCAGGGTAGTTAAGCATGCAAACAAATTGGCTAGGAAGGTTGTGGAATATCTATCATTGGAGATTTTTAAGAGCAGGTTAGACAAACACCAGTCAGAGATGGTCTAGATAATGCATAGTTCTGCCTCAGTGCAGGGGACTGGACCAGATGACTCTCAAGGACCCTTCCAGTCCTATATTTCTATGATTCAGTGAAGTGTACCAGGGAATAGAACACACCGAGCCCAAAGTTATACCCTTGGTGCAATTGTAGAATTCTCTTTAACCACATCCTGTTCATCACTGAATCCTCTGGCACATTACTCAGTGAAGGACCATTGCGTAAGTATTCTGACCTCATAAGCTGGGTGGACGGGGGAACATTTGTAACCCAGGCCACAGAGCATAGGAGAACTGTTGTCTCATTTCAAGACACGCCAGCAAACTTTGGATGTTCAAAGAGCTAAAGGTTGCATAAAACGGTTTTGAAGGGTTGTGGAATCGAAACTTCTGCAAGAGCTGGTTGATAGCAGCTAGTCCAGGAGTCAGCAACCTTACAAAAGTGGTGTGCCAAGTCTTCATTTATTCACTGTAATTGAAGGTTTCACGTGCCAGTAATATGTTTTAAGGTTTTTAGAAGGTCTCTTTCTATACGTCTACAATATATGACTAAACTATTGTTGTATGTAAAATAAATAAGGTTTTTTAAATGTTTAATTTAAAATGCCGAGCCCCCCGGACCAGTGGCCAGGACCCGGGCCGTGTGAGCGCCACTGAAAATCAGCTCACGTGCTGTCTTTGGCATGTGTGCCATAGGTTGCCTACCCCTGAGCTAGTTCATCCCCTGCCAGTGCAGGAGGCCTCTGCAGTATGTTAATCAAACCCTATGAGGTTAATTCTTAGCTCATCCCTCTGGGAATCATTGCAGGATGGTCACTGACATCAGGGCATATGGATCAAGACTTCCTATCATGGAGGAAATCCTCTAGGATTTACCACCTCGGTTTAACTTCATCCCCACATATCTTCAAGCTCTGCATGAAGAAAGCTGTACCTCTGACTGAGCTCCACTCCAGGAGCTAGTAAGAGGGGTATTTAGAGAGCAGTGCAAGGTGCTCGCTTCACCCTTGGAGCTGGCTGAACATGCTGTATCTGCAGCACTCCCCAGCCTCAGGAGCAAGTTGGAAGAGCCAAATGTGGGCCACCCAATTATTTTTTTCTCTCTCTCTCTCTCTGAGATCAGAAGGGGTAAGAAAACACAAAATGGCAGGTTTTATGAGTGTTCTAAACAGACATGAGTCACACTCTGAGCACCTGGCATGATGTTCGTCAACTTATTTTCTTTTTCGCTATTCTGCTAGTTCAGAGCACTATATGGAAGTGCCCTTTGGCAGACAACCTGCTCTGCCCATATGTTAGCTTTAAAAAACTCCCAAAATACAGGGAAGTCTTTAGACGGCATGCCAAAATGCTTGAGAGCTTGTTAAATATCGTCAACTTAACAAAAATTGAATTAATAAATTGCTTTCATGTGAATCGGCTTCAGACGAGTTCCTTTTACTGCAGGGATATTTGCAGACAGTAAAACAAGTCCAATCACACGTGCTAACAATGTGCAGTGCTTTGATGATCAAAAGCTCCATCCAGTGGCTTTTGTTTAAAAAAAGAAAAACAGTCTGGGGCAGAGAGATTAGACAGTTAGCAACTTTCTGGTGATGTTTGGGAGAGATGGGAAAGTTCATTGGGCCAAATGCTTCTTAGCAGACACTAGGAAATCATTAGAACCCTATGCTTAGTATTGAATATTGTTGCTATCGTCACCTTTCTTCTAGAGGGATCCCAAAGCACATTACAGTCTCAATGAAGGCATTGCTTCACTCAGCAGTGGTCTGTGGATTGCAACACGATAGTTATTTTGATGCTCAACAACATTACACAATGATATAAGGAAGAAAATGAGGAACTGTTACTTATCTGACTGAAACAGCATGGAGTGTTCAAGTAGGGAAGAAGTAATTACCATGACTGGGACTGGTGTAAGATGCCAGGATTATTCTTTTGCTTGCAGAAAGTGTCATGCAATCTGTAAAAAGCACGAAGCAATGGCAAAGTCAGGATCCCTGGTTGTTCTCTTGTCCTAAAGACAGCAATCAGCCGCCCAGGACCCATTGCCATGCTGATTCATGGGAAATGAATGCCAAAAACTGCATCATCAGCATCCAGAGACTGCTTTGAGGTTTCCCATGCGAGTATTAGCCATAGCCAACTCTGCTTATCTGAGAACACCTATAGCCCAGTGTCACGTGAAAGTGATCTGAAAACTCTTAATGTAATCTTTAGTCATTAGAGATGGACTAGGACTGCAACCTCACACTCTAATTTCCTGTTTGTTACTGTACAGGTTTGTGACTGCTAGGAGGAGACCAGAGACCAGATTGAGCCCTCATATAAGCAGGAGTAACTCCATTGGAGGGAAGGGGCTTTTTTACAGGGACTCTGCGTTATTATTCAGTGGGCTTCACCCTACAGGACATGAAATCCACACCAGCGTAGGTAAAGGCTCCCAAGTGGTGGTTGATCTGTTAAATGTGCATTCTGTAAGAATTATAGATTTTTGTGAATGCGTGATGCTTTTGTGATTTTAACATCTTGTTTTGTTGCATCAGCCGCTTTAAAAATTAAATTGAAAGCCTCTGTATTCAGAATCTCTTTTTGTAAAACAATATTTGTTCATGAAATTCTCCCCGGTCTTTTTGTTGCACATTATGCTCTTTATTGGTGTGTTCACCTTCCCAGCCACCCGCCTTGTTAGCTGTGCGAGTCATCTCTCTGTGACGAAGTTTGCACGCATTTTATAAGCACGGGAAGTGAATCATTCCAACACAATCCTGTCCTGTCCTGGGACATTTTGAAGACCATGTCATCACCCAGGGGAATGTTGTTATATTTCGGTTTCTGTCATTCTAGGGCTTGTTTAACTGATTAGTCAGATACTACACACTATCTCACTTCAACTCTAGTTGCGATGAGTTTCTGCATAGCAGCTGAGTAATCAGTGAAACAATCCGAAGAAAGGGTGAATTGGTGCTTACTTGCTGGTGATAGGGCTTGCCTGGAGCCTTTCACATCTTGTTTGCGTAGCTGGAGATACCTTTAAAATGTAGGATTTGAGTGTTTAGCTTTCTCTGCCTCACATTTTCCCTTGATGATGTAGGAAGAGACAAAGGGAATGGCTGTTTTGGATCACTTTTACAAAAAATATATCTTGTTTTTTTGTCTAAAAACTGAAACATTTATGTTTTTCTATGAAGTTTAAAGACTTTAAGTGCTACTCTTCATGCATTATATCTAGGTCCTTTGTCTCTATAGTATATTGTTCATTAGTATAATACCTAAAACTAGAAAATAACTTTACAAAGATGGGTCATTATTATACCTATCTGATGGGTCGGGGAAACTTAGGCACAGAAGTGCAGTAGTTTGCCCAAGGTCACACAGTGCATCGATGGCCAAACGGGGCCTAGGAGCCCAGTCTGGTGCCCTGTTTACTGTGTTAATAGGAGTTGTATGTATGCATTGAAGGAGCACGTTCACAGCTTCGGAACTACAAATACATGTCAGGGGATTACAGTGCCCCTGCCTTGCTGATAATGTTAAATGGAGGGTGGAGGGTGGCTAGATGGGAGCAGGGGGACCTCAGGGGTAGGGAGGGTCCTGACATGGAAAAGGGGGTCCTGGTCTAGAGAAAATGAGGATTCACTGTAGGCTGCTCTAGAAAGATGGCCCTGAGCTGCTCCCCCTTTGCAGACCCTGGCACAGGGGAGTGCCGGGGCAGGCCTAAAGCTAGGGATGCAGGAGGGGTGGTATGCTTGTAGCTTCAATGTTATGAGGATTCTGGGCTACAGAGCAGGCGATGTGCAGTCCTGGTAATGCTGCCTTTTTAGGCCTTCAGGAGTCCAGAATCTGGGCAGACAAAGGTGGCTTAAAGCTGTCCATGTCCACTCTTCTTTCCCTTCCTTCTGGGCTGCATCTTTTGGGCTGCATTGCTCAGGTGACACAGCATAGAATCTGGCCTGAGGTCTCCATACTGCCATGTTAGGTTGGCTTTGAGGTGGTGTTGGGGCAAGTTGGGACCAGGTGCAAATCCAGTGGCCTGAAAACCATGCATGGGGGACGTGGGAGGGCAGCGGGAGCTGCTGTTCCAGCCAATAGGGGCATACACTATGCTGTGCGCACAGCTAGTCTAAGGGTATATCTACACTACCCACCGGATGGGCGGGTAGCGATCGATCTGTCGGAGGTCAGTTTATCGTGTCTAGTCTAGATGCGATCAATCGATTCCCGAGCACTCTTCTATCGACTCCTGTACTCCACCGCTGTGAGAGGCGCAGGCGGAGTTGACGGGGGAGCAGCAGCAGTCGACTCACCGCTCTGAAGACACTGCGGTAAATTGATCTAGGTACGTCGACTTCAGCTACACTGTTCTCATACCTGAAGTTGCATATCTTAGGTCAATCCATCTCCCCCGCGCCTCGTCCAGCGTAGACTAGGGCTAAGTGAAAACATGCTCATAGCATCATCCTCATTATCCTTCCTTTCTGTTTGTTTCATCCACCTGTTGGCTCTTGTCATTAAACAAGACTGTAGGACTAAATGACTCTTTGTGACAAGGACTGTCTTTTTGCTGCAAACTTGTGCAGCGCCTGGCACAAAGGGGCCATAATCGCTGGTTAGGGCCTCTAGGGGCTAATGTTAAACAAATACGATTGATATGCATTCCCCTCCATATCTGCTTAGCACACCGCACAAAGGCTGATTGCTTGGGCTTTGTGTGGGGAGGCTGACTTTCACCAAAGATTAAAATCTTAGGAAAGTCATCTTTTGATTTATAAACTAACCACCAGCCCTGTACATTTCATCAGCACTCTGGAAATCCAGCCACCTTGTTTCTGCATCTTGAGTCGCTGCTTTAGTGTCTGTAATGGGAAGATAGCCAGCGATGCATGAAATAGAACAGGTCACGCAGTGCAATGAGGAGTAAAAACTTGTTTCTTTCACTTAAATATGTGGATATGACTACAGAGAAGGAGCAGATGTGAATAATAGTACCTTGCACTTGTATATATCACCTTTCATCTGAGGATCTCAAAGTACTTCACAAAGGTGTCTTAGAGTTTGGAGATGGGACGCTTGCTGGCGGTAACATATTTGGTGGGAAAGGCAAGAGTGAATCCCTGGAACACAGTCCATTACTTTATGCGCTAGCCAGTGCTCCTTTCAAGTAAGGAGGTGCTACTTTTTATTCTCCCTGCAATATAACAGCATTTTAATGTTTAATTATCCTCATTTCACTGTCTGCAGTGTATCTATTTATTGCCCACAATGAAATGCTAAGTCCCGGGGTGTGAGTATTGACAACAGAGTGTAAAGAACTAAATTTGAATAAACGAAGTCTGAGGTCAAGGATGAAGATGATGAAATAACACTCAATGAGGTGGTGGTATTACAACTGGAATTCAACACAAATGTGTAAGGTTGCAATAGTTAGATATGTAGGAATTTTATAACAGCAGCAGATTGATATGGTATACTTGAGTTTTATTTATTTACTTATTCTGCCTTCAGTGAAATGGTGCTGGTACTTAACCTGCGCTGGTGTAAACAGTAGTGCTGAAAAGCATTGTGAATGGTCTCAACAGTTTGACTGCCAGCTTGGGAAAGGGGCAGGGGAGGAGAGAATCAGGATGATATTTCAGTTAGGCAAGTTTAGTTTTGAGAGCACTGACATCATGTTTCAGAGCAGAAGGCCGTGATGTTTAATGCACTTGCTGTTAGAGGACTAATTAGAGTGTACAAGAGGGAGAAATTACAAAATGCTTGTTTATTGTTCCGGGAGACAGGATGACTGTAATTAAGATGCGGGAGGTACTGGCGATAGGCAGCGTTGCAGCAAACAGTACAATCCTCCTGCCACTCTGCCTGCTACTTCAGGCGTATTTTTTATCTGTTAAAAAGCACACTCTGTTCTGTGCCGGGCAGTGTATACCCAATGGACAGCCTGAATTTTCAGAAAGGAGGCGGCATGCAGGGAGGTAACTGCTGGCAGCCTGAAGATGTTTATTATCCTTCCAAACACTTCCTTGCCCTTACTTGGTTTAAAAAAAATAAAAATAAAAATGTACATTAGAGAAGATAATTGAATATTTTCTCAATGTAGTTAATTAGATAAAGGTTACTCGTTAGATCCTGGCTTGTTATACGTTTGCTTGATTTGAGTAGCGCTAGGCTACTTAATAAGATAATAGCCACACTGTGCATTATCTTTACATCTGCTAAATATGTTGCCGTTCCTGCTTCTGTTGTGAGAACCTTCTGTAGATGAATTCCATCAGCTCTGCCTTCAGATAACAATCTTTTTTGGGGGAGGGGGCAGGGCAGGTGGAGAATAGCCTGTTGAAAAGTGGATTTTCAATCCATTTATCTAAGATTGTTTTGGATTGTTTGGAGAGGAGGAAGCATGCTTCTGGGTATTGTGTAATCCTTTTTTATTCTTTAAGGGACACTGAAAACAGTGCTCGCTCCCATGTGTATTGTTATATTATATGGACACAAATTATACATCTATTATTATACATACATGCACGTTTGTCTGCATAGTTATAGATTTTCTGGATTAAGGCCAGCAAGGGCCATTATGCTTATCTAGGCTGACTTGCATAGCACAGGCCATAGAATTTCCCCTAGTAAGGGTATGGTTACACTTACAAGATTATAGCGCTATAGGTTATAGCGGTCCCCTTATACAGGAATATGTATAGCACTATTGTATGTCCACACTCAGATGCTCCTGCGGTATAGCATGGCCACATTTGGGGCACTTAATGCGGCATTAAGAGCAGCGCATTAGGGCAGGTATCCCAGCATTTAGCTGGGTGCAACATGCTTTTTAAACGAGGGGGGTGAGGGGGGACACGTTGTGTGTATGCGGAGGGAGAGAGACAGTGGTTTTTCCGTTTTTCTGAAAGCCTGTCAGCCAGCCTCCGTTCACAGAAGGCTTTGTTTTCACACAGGCTCCCTCCTTAAACATTTGCATTGCTTGTCTGCCGAGTTAAGAAAGAAACTCTAAAGAGGTACTTCCGCATTCCTCCAGCCGAGTTCAAAACAAAGGGAAGAGACGTCAATTGCCTTAAATGGCTCTAGGCATCTCCAGAGATCACTTGTAGCGCAGTGGGTGTCCACATCCTTGCTGTAGCGCTACAGCAGCTGCGCTACAGCCCTTATTCCCCATGCGGAGGTGGATTAATAATAGTGCTATAACTCAGCAGTTATAGCGCTCTACGTGCCTTGCCAGTGTGGACGAGGAGGAGGTTATAGCGCTCGTGGGGGCTTTATAACGCTATAAAGTGCCAGTGTAACCATGGCCTAATTCCTGCATCAAGACATCACTTCTGGCTAAGCTAGAGCATATCTTTTTAGACAGACACCTTGCCTTGATTTAAAGACTTTGAATGGTGGAGAATCCACTGCAGCCTCAGGGGAGTTGTTCCAATGGTTAATTACCATTACTAGTTATTATTTAGCAACTTGGTGCCCTAATTATGGCCCAAGACCCCACTATGTGAGGTGCTGTACAAACACAGAACAAAAACAGACAAATGAAAAATGGTCCCTGCCCCAAAGAACTTATACTCTAAATGTAACACAAGAGGCAAGCAGATGAATACAGACAGGCGGGGGAGCATAAGTAAACAGTGATACAATACAGGCCGTATTCCTAGTCTGAATTTGTCTAGTTTCAGCTTTCAGCCACTTGCTATGCCTCTGTCTGCTTGGTTAAAGAATCCTCTGCTATCAGAAATCTTCACACCATGTAGGTATTTTTGGACCAAAGCATCTCTTATGTAGTATATAAAATGTGTGTGTGTGTATGTGTGGTGTCCTTACCGGTATTGGTGATTTCTTAGATAATTAAAATTATTTAAATGTAGGGTCCTTCTTTTTGTCTTATATATACCGTGTTTATCTCTTGTTCTCCCATTGGCCTGTGCAATGAAAACTGAGTAGTCTGTTTAATTTTGCTGTCCCACAAAAACCCAGTGCTGGTGTCTAGGTTTCCAGTGCAGGATAACCTTTAAATCCTGTTTCATTGAAATTAAAAATACTCTGTGCAACTGACTGTGTTAAATTTGTCCTTTGGCTCTTGAAGGAGTCGGTGGATCAGGAGGAATTTTTCTCCCCTGCTGGTTGGATATAGCTTTTGTTAATTTTGGCACCTCAACAGGCACCTTTCATAAGCGTTAAAACATTCATTCGAGAATAGTGTCTAGAAAAACCAAACCCACACAGATGAGTCTGGGAATAGTATATGGGCGCACAATTCAGAATTTGTCCCATTTGTCCATCAGCACAGCACTATAGTATGCTGGTACTTCAGCATGCAGCTCATACTGGTGGCTAGTGCATATTCTACAATCTGCTTTAGGTGAGTTAAGGACCTTGTGGCAGCTTTGGCTCAGAATTGCCTTGTTTGCTTTTTTAAATTTTTTCTGACTGTTGGCGACATTCCTGCCGAGTTTGCTTACTGTTTTTCTATTCTCTCTGCTGTGCGCTCCCCTCAGGGCCCTAGAGAAAAAAGGCCATATCAGGAGAGTGCCACATTCCAAGAAAACAGTAAGGAAGCAGCTCTGGACTACCTCAATCACCTGGGCTCAGTGCTGGAATAGAATTGTCTGACTAGTGTACTGTAGGGTTTTGCTAGCAAAAGTCTGATAAGATGAGAGGAAGTTTATAAAATGGACAGATCTCTAGGCTTGTTCTGGACTGTAGCTGTGGCAGCTGAATTTGGAGCACCAAAGACTAGCATCGGTTTTTGCTTCTCTAGCATTGCTGGGGTGGACATTGCTGGGGTGGACTTCTGTGTGAATAAGTGGGCAGTGCAAAGAGTATGGATGCCGGGGGTTGTCTTGCATGTGGTGGAGGGCATAACTTAGAGAAACCTATTATAATTTCTTTTTAAGGGAAAATGTGGCTGGAGCAAACCTTAGCTGAACAGTCAGTCCTGATTTATACACAGATTTTTGTACCAGTATAACTATTTTCAGTTCGGGATGTGACCTTTTTTAACCTTTATTAACCAAATAGCTATTCGAATGCAACTTATTGAGTGGATGCAGTTATACCATTATAAAGGCCTCAAAGGGCAGGTCTATACTACCCGCCGGATCAGCGGGTAGTGATCGATCTCTTGGGGGTTGATTTATCGTGTCTAGTCTAGATGTGATAAATCAATCCCCGAGCGCTCTCCCTGTCGGCTTCAGAACTCCACTGCTGCGAGAGGAGGAAGCGAAGTTGACAGGGGAGCGGCAGCAGTCGACTCGCCGCCATGAGGATGCCGAGGTAAGTTGACTTCAGCTACTCTATTTCTGTAGCTGAAGTTGCGTGGCTTAGATTGATCCCCTCCCCCGTAATGTAGACCTGGTCATATACTGGTGTCTTATTTCCCTTCCCTTGTGTGGATAAGCTGTACTGGTAAGAGCATCTTTATACTGATGTAACTATCCACATTAGGTGTGTTGTACCACTTTAACGATACCAACAGAGGTAGTGATACATCGTTTGTGTGTAGAGAAGGCCTAAGGGTTTGTCTCCACTGTGATGTAGATGCAACGAAGGGGTTCTTCCATTACTGTTATAACTCTGCCTCCCTAAGCGATGGTAAGTAGGTCAAGGAAAGAATACTTCCCTTGACCTAGCTGTGTCTACACAGGGGATTAGGTTGGCGATGTTTGTGGCGCTCAGCGGTGTGGATTTTTCACACATCTGAGTGCCGTAGCTAAATGTACCTACATTTTCTCTGCCCAGAATGTTTAGAACCTAAGACCCTGATCCTGCAACTGAATCTACTTCTTGGACTTTTCCTCTTGCATGATGTCCTGCTGGAAGTCAAAAAGGCTCTGCACATGTGCAGAGGTCCACCCAAATGGAACCAGTTGCAGGATCAGTAGCTTAACTGAGACGACCACCAGAGATTAATGTACAAGGAGTCACTAGGCATTGAAGAGAGCAAGCATTGCAGTTACAAGCCCATGAGTTTGGTTTGGTGTTCCAATGCACGTCTTGGTGATGGATTTATTTTTGCAGACATGTGTCGGTACTTCTTGGAATCAGGATCATGGCTTGTTTAACCCTGAGAAGTAAGAATAGAGAAGAGGGCAGGCGGTGAGGGATGATGAATGAAAGTCGGTGGGGTGAAGGAGGAAGTACAGAGTGGAGAAGCAGACTGAGGAAGGCAAGCAGGGAAGAGGAGGTAATTAAAAACAGAATGGAGGCAGCAGTGAGTAGTCTTTTGCTGACTGATGTTGGTCAGGGGCCTGAAGAGGAGTGATTTGTGACAGACATAGCAGTGCTAGGAAAAGCCTTTAGTGTAGATACAGATAGACTGGTAAAACTGTCCTTTTGCTGTTATAGCTTATTACGCTTAGGGGGACTGGAATGAACTATACTGTCACAAGCACTGTTTTGATGGTATAAGCTGTATCCACACACTAGGAGTGCTTTGCTGGTATAATATAGCTATACTGGCAAAAGCTTCCAAGTATAGACCTGGTTGAAGTTGCAACAATTTAAAACCAGTTTCTAAACTGATTTAAAGTGGCAGTTTTAAGAAGTAGCTTCTGGTGGAGGCAGTTTTGCTATTTATACCACCATTTACATGACTGCTGAACTTGGACCATCTTCTGTCTCCTTCATATCTGATCCCTGCGTACTACACAGCGGTGGAGAAGTTCAGTTAATACGTGCAAAGTGCTTTGAGATCCTCAAATGACAGGTACTGCAGAAGTGAAAAGTAGTGTGGTTGTTTTGTGATCGTTAGTTCATTTAGTCACATTTCTAAACAATGGAATAATCAAATGGCCCTCTAATGAGCAAATCCTATATTCTCCTCCCTACCCCCACTTTTAGTTCAGCCATTGGTTTGATATCTGGAATTCCTGCTTTGAGCTAAGTCCCATTTACCTAGCATCATATTTATATGATCTAAAGCTTATGCTTTGTGGTTGCCACAGAAGCAGAATAAAGTCACATTACTACTTTGAACAGCTAGTTGTCACAGGGTGTGTGTTTTTGCTCTCCCACAAAATTGCCTCCTCAGTAGGTTATATAAAGAGGCAGGAGGTCAGAAATCCTGTGAATTTGCTGGAAATCGTTACATGGTTATAATGTAGAGGGTGGAGACTGCAGTAGACTCAAGTATTGATGTTCCAGAGTTGAGACCAGAAACTCTTACATTCCAGGCTGAACTTTGTTGCCCTTTCTGTGGTTCCCATTTGAAAGGGCTTGTTCTAGTTCATAGGTTGACTTTTTTTTCTGGTCGTCATCTGTCTAGAGACTCCCCCACATTTGCTTCTGTGCTGAGAGAAGGAATCCTGGTGAAGAGTGGAGAATTGTTGGCTTAGTTCCTTGAACCTGTTTGTTTGCTTGCTTTTCCTTAGATTCCTTAGAAAGAGAGCTTGGACGGCATGCAAAGTTGTGAAACATCTTCAGACAGCACTGATGATCCTCTTAGTAGTGGCCTACGGAGAAAACGACAGCCTCGAATAGTAGTTATTGGTGCTGGCCTTGCGGGCCTGTCAGCAACAAAATCTCTCCTGGAAAACGGTTTCACGGATGTAACAATCCTTGAGGCATCTGACCGAATTGGAGGCAGAGTGCAAAGCGTCAAACTTGGTAAGGAAAATGTTGTTGTACTGTTGTATTGGACTCTCTCTTCTCACGCTTCTGGCAAAGATTTGTATTATTACAAGGGTTAATTTGTTAGATATCCTCCTAAAGCCATTTCCTGGTCATTTGCACCTGCAAGTGGGTATTTTACCATGCAGTTACCAGACTTCTGGCTGCAATGGGTTATTGTGCATGTGGAGAGCACAGAGTTTCCTAAGCACTCAGAGGTTTAGATGAAAGGCTCTTTATTATTGTGAAGTGAAGGTGTTGGGGATTATTTGGCTTTATAAAGAGATGGAGCGTGGCTGAGGATGGGGAAGGGTATTTTTTTTTTTCCAGTAACTTGAGTGTGTGAACTAGGAAGTCCCATCCTCCCCTGACCAGCCAGGACTACAGCTGAGCCTGGTACAGGGTAGGGAGCTGGGTCTTCCCCAGTCCTGTCCCCTACGCCACAGTGATTTACCTCTGTGATGTCTGCCCTGGGCACCTGAAACATTCTGCTGGGGTGGGTCGCATGGCTGCTTTTGTGGCTACCCTTTGCTACTCCATCAGAAAATCATTTTTCTGCGGGGAGGCAAAGAAATCTATGGGGGACATACATTCTGCACATGCGGAGTGGCACATAATTCCTCCACAGGAGTAGTGTTAACACTACAAACTTCTTTGTCTTCACTAGGCATTTACCTCACATTACTTACCTTGTATTAGCTATCACGGGATAGGCATACTAATTCTAATCTAATCTCATCCCAGCCCTGGTAGACAAACATGCTCTAGCTCTACTCCAGCTAGCATGCTAAAAGTAGCAGCATGGACGGTGTGGCTTGGGCAGTAGCCCAGGCTAGCCCCCTGAGTGCTGAGCCAGAGGGTCAGGTGGCCTTGCATTCAGGGGACTAGCTCATGCCACAGTGTCCACATTGCTATTTTTAGTGTGCTAGCTCAAGGAGAGGTAGCATGTCTGTCTACTCGGTATGGGAGACTCATTCCCAACTGCAGTGAATGTACCCCAAGGTACCTACGTTCTGTGGTCAGAAGATTCCTGAATGTTCTTAACCAAGACCAAAGGTTGGATGTTACTGAGCCCAACACCTGGACCCGCTACTAAGTCCCCCACATCCAGACCCCCTGCCTAGCTCTATCTCCCCCACATACAGATCGCTCCCCGCTGAGCCCCAACCACCTTCACCTGGACCCCCCTGCAGAGTCCCATTACCATTGCACCCCAAACCCCCCAACAAGCCCCTGTACATCCAGATCCCCATGCTCACCCACATCCCCGCACTGAGCTGCCCGCACCCAGATTTTCCCACACAGAACCCTCTCAGCGTACACCTGGATCCCCCTAAACCCCCGTTAAGCCCCTCCACACATGGGTCCTCCCTGCCTACACCTGGTGCAACTGGCGTGGAGAGAACAGAGTATTTCTGGGGCAGGCCCAGTCCTTGTGCTGGGTCAGGGTCAGGTGCAGCCTCACTGCTGAGTCTATTTCCCAGCGGTGGGGGTACTACAGGGTGATCTTCCACCTTCGTGCAGCCAGTGGCCTGTACTTCCCTGTGCCATGCTGGAGCCTCCATATTTATTTGACACATAAAAATTTGCAAAATTTTGCAGAATTTTAAAATATGCACAGAATTTTTAATTTTTTGGTGCAAAATGCCCTCAGAGGTCTCTCTTGTATTAGCTAGTTGAGGTAAATCTCAGGCTTCAAACTGCCTGTCTCCACTAGGATTTTTCCTTGTGTTAGTTACCATGTGTTAGCTAACATGAGGTAAGAACACTCTCTTCTTCCTAGAGACGACAAGGTCACACAGTAACATAGTGAACAGGGAAAGCAAAATTAGGCCCTATATTAGTAGACTACAAAAAATTCCCCAGGGAAAATATTGGCCTCTTAATATTCCAAACCTTTGACGCTTCCCTCCACTCACACGTATGATCAAAGATATTTTGGCCACAGCCCACAGGGAGTAAATGACACATTTCCCATTCTAATCTCTGTGCCAAGTCTCTCCAGAGTTTAGATTTGTCAAATAGCCTTTTCATTCATTTCCCTTCTGAAAGGTCATAAGCACTCATGTTTATTTACTTTGGTGAGTTTATAGAGTAAAATTCAGTAAGTGACGTAAGGCTGGGCTAAATAAAGTGAAAGACCACCAGCTAAAGGCCCAAGTTAATGAATACAGAGAACCTGGTCAAAAATTAAACTAGTTAGTTGGCATTAGGGAGGTGATTCCATAAGAGTGACGAGGTTCATTTACCTACTGGTAGCACAGAATGTACCTTCTTATCTTATGTAGCTATGAGTATCCCCTTTGCTTCTGTACAGGAGCAAGGCTGGCAGATTCTGGCTCAGCGAGCCTTTCATCTCCAGATCTCCAGTCTCTTTGGAAATACTCCTCATGGTTTAAATATTCAAAGCCAGATCCTTAGCTGGTATAAACTGGTTTAGGTTTGACTTCACTGGCATCATGCCTGTGTGTACCAGCTGGTGATCTGGCCCTCTGTATTTGAGGACATGTTGTTCCTGGTGAAGGGTTCTTGGCTGTTGAATTCTTTGCTACTGGTGATCAGGAGCCCAAGTTTTCCTCTTATTAGGTCAGGATGCATGGCCTTTTTACACAGACCCTCCTCCTCAATGACAAGCTAAGGGATGGTCTAGGGATCTCTTCCTTGAGGCAAGCCTTCACTGCAGAGGTAACTCGGGGTTTTACTTTAGTGTTGCCCATTACCTCCCTCTTGTCCATACATAAAACCCTTTCATCTGGGATTGGTAGTGCTTTAAACCTGGAGGTATAGGCTAGAACTTGGGTATCACTTTCACTTGAGCAGGTAACCCGCCCACTTGGCAATGAAGATGCAAGCTAAACCATTCAGTTGCTGATAGTCCTCCAGTGCCTTCTCACAATTCCCCATCATGTTCTCTGAAGGACGACAAGTTTTTCCACAAGACCACTGGGAAAGAATCAGAGCAGCACAGCTTCCTGTAGCGCAAAGACCGCTGGGATATACCTCCTGAAGTCCTAATGACACACGCAGGGGAGAGTAGCACCAGTTAGGACACAGGCTGTGCAGTGTGTTTGCTCACACTTGGGCTAGGCTTAGATCTGGGTGCTGATAACTCAGGTAATCTGCAGTGAAGACATACCCTTGAAGACAGTTACTTAAGGTCTAAATTCAGATACCGTTACTTAGTATCTGCAGTTCCAGTGAGACCACTCATAGAGTTAGTTGCAATTCAACATAGAGAAGTTTCTCAGAATTCCACTCAGGACAATAACAAAAAGAGGTGAAGTGTTCTGCTTCAATTATATGTATTCGGCTTCTGCATTGGTCTAATATACATACTGCAACAATCATCATAACGTCCAGGTGCTACATTACAGTGATGCATGGGAAATTTATAATTTAGCTAAATAACTATGTTAATGGGAGCAGTAGACCTATTTTTTGAGGACTGTATACTATTCACTAGAGACTTGTTTACACTTACTGGGGGATCGACGCACAGTGGTTGATGCATCAGCAGTCAATTTAGCGGGTTTAGTGAAGACCCGCTAAATCGACTGCAGATTGCTCTCTCATCGACTCCTGTACTCCACCAGATTGAGAAGAGTAAGGGGAATCCCGTCGACATCGCGTAGTGTGGACCCCACAGTAAGTAGGTATAAGCTACGGTGACTTGAGTTCCACTATTCATGTAACTCAAATTGCGTAGCTTAGATTGATTTTTTCCCTGTAGTGTAAAGAAGGCCTTATTCAAATGAGATTGGTATTGGAACTACTTGATTTTTCAAGCCCTGGAGGGCCTTAGAACTAAATGGAGTGTCTGTGTAAAAGAATGTGATTAACTTCACACTTTTAAAGAATTTATCATGCCACTTACTCCAGGAAATAACTGGCTTATCTGCTTTGAATAATGTCAGTTAATGAGTTTCTAAATATACAGGTGAGCTAGACTATTTTTAGTTTCCCTGTACAGTATTACATTCCTCACAACTGCTCCGATAGAACACAGGAGAAAATGAAAGGAAATGGCTTTTCCTTTTTCGTCTGTGCTGTGACAGCAAGGTAAATGTTATCAGGTAAATATAGAGAAGAATATGCTAGCATTTTATGTTACATTAAAAAATGCTGATAATTGAAAGAAAAAGAGCCAGATTCTATTTGGAAGTCAGTATTAATGCCAATTCACTCTAGTGGAACAGCGACCACAGACCAGCCTTCATGTTTTATATGCTATTCCTGCTTGTTTTGTATACTATTCCTGCTAATAATCTTGTGTGCTATGGATTGTATGAAGATCCCAGGTAATAAGATCACTGTCACTTTAAACCTGCAATATTTATGAGTGCTGTACAGTTGACTGCTGGACTGAATCATTTCCATGAGACTTCATGTTCTATGGCAAGGGTGGCCACCCTGAGCCTGAGAAGGAGCCAGAATTTACTAATGAACATTGCCAGAGAGCCACAGTAATACATTAGGAGACCGCATCAGATCTCCCTGCTTCTCCCCACCACTCCCAGTGCTTCTCAGCACCTCTCCGTCCCTCCCTGCACCTCCTGATCAGCTGTTTCATGGCATGCAGGAGGCTCTGGGGTGAGGGGGAGGAGCGAGGGCACTGCAGACTTAGGGGAGGGGGAAGGAAGGGGTGGAGTGAGGTCAGGGCCTGTGGCAGAGCCAGGGGTTGAGCAGTGAACACCCCCCTGCACACTGGAAAGTTGGTGCCTGTACAAGGAGTCGCATGTGTCTCCAGAGCCACAGGTTGGCCACCTCTGCTCTATGGGTATGTTCAGAAGTTGCAATGCCTTAAATATTAACACATTTAGGCCCTGATTTTGCAAATACTTGAGCACATGGTTGACGTGCCCATGTAAGTCTTTGCACATTCAGGGCCTTGACGGATAACTTCCACTGGCACTTTATTTCCTTTTGAAATTGTTCTTGGCTTGGAAAACCAAATGTCTGGGGATTTGCTTTGAAACAGTGACTCATTTGTACAACTTGATAGCATCACTTCTAACCATGAAGTCACGTGTAAATGTTAATGTACTTGGAATGGCATTGTGACTATTTACATGTTAAGCACTATATGATGGTGTAATCCAGCGGTTCTCAAACTGTGTGTCAGGACCGCAAAATGGGTCATGACCCCCTTTTTATGGGGTCAGCAAGGCTGGCATTAGACTTGCTAAGGCCCGGGGCCAAAGCTGAAACCCAAGCCCTGCCACCCGAGGCCAAAGCCCTGGCCTCATCGCCTGCTGCCAGGGCCGAAGCCTGAGGGCTTCAGCCCTGGATGGCGGGGCTCAGGTTACAGGCCCCTTGCCTGGGGCTGAAGCCCTTTTGGGGCTGTGGGGCTGGGCTTTGGCATTGCCCCCCAACTCCACCTGGGATGGTGGGGCTCGGGTGAGCTCAGGCTTCAGTCCCCTGTCCTGGGGTTGTGTAGTAATTTTTGTTGTGAGAAGGGGGTTGCGATGCAGTGATGTTTGAGAACCCCTGGTGTAATCAATTACGTGATTCTCACCTTCTTCAGTAGGGAGTTATTAAGAGTGAAAACATCTAGGCTGTAGCTAACCTGCTAATTCCTAATAAAATATCCACTTAAACTACAGGACATACTGCATTGAATGGGGTTGACCATGATATTAAAGGGACAGTGTTAGGTTAAATTTAGTCCACACTTTTGGTTTTGTACAAATGAACTTTTACAAAACCTAACTAATAAGAAATAGCCCCATAAGTTAAGATAAAATCCAGTGTTTCTAGAAACAGTCTTTCTTTTTAACCTAATAAACGTGCCCCTGTGTTAGCAGTTTAAACTTTGCAGAATTGGGCTAATATGTGAGAGTCTGAGGGCAAAACCAATTAGACCTAGACTAAAGAGAACCATATAACTGACTAATCAGTTTGCATTGTCCAAACTGAGAAATGCAAAAAGCAAACAAACAGCATAGGTAGTGAACAATAAATGATATTTTTTAATGTGACAGTGCATCTTTTTAAAGAAATCTTTCACAGCCACAAATAATAAAATATGATTATTTCCACCTGATGGAAATGCAGGTAGCTTGAGTCTTTTTGGTAAACAACACCCATTTTTAAGTGCAGAAAGCTTTCCTGCAGGCTAAAGTAAGCAGCCGCAGGCTGCCATTACAGGACAGTCTCAGTCTTTCCTGCATTCCTCTGCTTTAGTGGAACAGATGCCTTTTTGCCCTGTACTTGAATAACAATCACCTTCCCTCCCCTTCCCTCAGACTAAATTTGATGTTTGAAGGCTTGGGGTGGCCTACCGATGCTCTTATTCTTTCCCTTCCACTTCTTCAATGTTTATGTAAGTATTCATTTATATTCTGTTTGCAGTAGTAGCAGTACGGATAGCGAACTCCTCTTTTCCTCACCTAACCCCTCACACTTTCTGAGATCAACACATCCTCTGGTGCACTAAATTCTAATGATGTTTGTAGGGTTGACACCATTGAATTCTGCTGCTACACTGCTCAGAATCCAATACTGGGATATAGAAAATACTCACATAGTCCATTTGAAGATATAAAGCATTGTACAGACGTCCTTCCAGCATCCTTGTGGTAGGTAAACGAATAGTATCCTTATTTTATAAGTGGGAAGGATGAAGTAGAGAAGGCTAAGTGGCACTTGTTGAGCTAGTGAGAATCATGGATTAGGACCTTTAGTCAGGGATTCTGCATTGTTGTGGAATTAGGGAACATTGCTGCTGCATGCCTTGGAATCTCTTTAGGGAGCCCCCCTTTTGTGATTGATCCCCTTTTGTAGCACTGTATGACGTTGCTTCATAGAGATCTACGATGAACAAACATTAGTATGGCACTTAAACTTGTCCTTAAGTGAAAGCACTTCTTCAGTGCTTCAGTGTTTTTCTTCGGTAATGTAGCATCATTAGGCAAATGTCCTATTTTTCCTCTATTTACTGCTCTTCATATGTAGACTGAGATGTGACATACAAGATCTCTTTTTAAACAAGTTTATCATACTGGTCTAATTGGATTGTTGCCCCCTAGAGAACGCCACTTTTGAACTGGGAGCTACGTGGATCCATGGTTCAAATGGAAACCCAGTCTATCATCTAGCAGAAGACAATGGCTTACTTGAAGAGACTACTGATGGTGAGAGAAGCGTTGGCCGTATCAGTCTTTACTCCAAGAATGGGGTGGCTTATCACCTTACCAACAATGGGCAGAGGATTCCGAAAGATGTGGTTGAAGAATTCAGTGATTTATACAACGAGGTTGGTATTTAGCAGTCCCCTCCCGTTGTACATTGGTCTGAAAACGACTAGATGCTTGTCAGTGCTGAGACAGTAGAAAAACTTTTAATGCCTTCATTTTCTCTACTTAAAATAAGTTTTGTATTTTTTAAAACCAATATAGTGTCTTCTACTTACTTCACTCACGGATTAATGTGATCAGAGGTCCTGGAACCAAATCACACTGAAGAAGAATACCCCTTCTGTCCTTTTTATGATCAATTCTGATCACTACCAGCAAATATTATGGAATAATTTAATCAATAGCCGTAGACTTGCCACTTAGTTAATAATAAGGAAGGGACTCAAACAAGGCAGCTAATAGTAAGGAAGGGGCCCAAATGAGGCAGAACATTATAACTTGGGAAGATCCAACTAAATGATGTGGCAGTGAGACATTGTTATTGACATAACTACAGCTACCCTATGCTGTGTAAGTTATGACATTCATCCTAATATGAATTACAAGCTCGACTGCATCACAGTTGCTGTGACAAATGTTACAAAGGTTAACTATCATTTCTCTTGTGGAGAGAGCTTTCAGTTTTATGATTTGGAAGCTACCTGTAATGTTCATTCTTCTATCTTAAATGACTTTCTCCAAAGATCTATGTAAAACAGTGCCTAAGCTCATAATCGAGACTCCGGACCAACTTAAAATGGAAAGGAAAGCACCAAAAAAATAAATAAATGGAAAATTTCAGAATAAAAGTGGAAATACAGGTTCAGTAATGAAACATGTCCTAAGCAAATACCCAAGGAAAAAACAATCTTAGGTTTCCTAGATAGGTAGGGTCAGTCTCACTTTAGTGTAAATGGGCACCATTTCACAGATTCTAGTGGAGTGAGGCCTGCTTTTGCTCAGGGTGAATGTGGTCCCTGATACATAATTAATGGTTGAACAAATGTATAATGGCATTACTTTTGTGCTTTTATAACACTAAGACTTAGACTTAAACAATGCTAAAACAGCTTGGCAGGTTAATTATTCTCCTGATTGGTTTCCTCTATTTCTAATTATATTTGGTGAGGGGCCAATATAAAATTTCCCCAATCAAAATGCCCTCAGAGAGGGTTACATAAAATGGGGGTGGTGGTGGGGAATCATCCTTGCCACGTTGTAGCCATTTGTAGAGCCCTCAAAGTTTGCAACTGGATCTGAACTTCACCAACACTTGTTTGGGTAAACCTTTTTTATAATGTCACACCCTAGGATCAGCTAGACATTGTATAATATATGCTTAAATATATGTGAATATTCAAACAGACATTGGTAAAATCCTTCACCAGAGGCCATTAAGGAAACAAAATAGTCATGGGGTGAGAGATAAAGTGCTATCATGGGTCAGAGACAGAGTGGAAATGCTGATTTTCAACATAGAAGGAAGTTTAGCATTGTGCCATGAATACATGGCCTATAATTAGTTGCCTGAGACTAAGAAGTAACTTTCCCCATACCCCTATTGCATCCTTATTATCCATAGTGGGGGAGTTCACACGCATCTCTGAAGCTTCTGGTACTGGCTGCTCTGAAATGTGGATGCTGGATTAGGTGGATGATTGTACTAGTCGGCTATGGCAAGTCCTGTGTTTCTCCTCTCTCTCTTTTTTGGAACAAAAATAAGAGACGTTACTATGATCTCTTGAAAACAAACCCAAATTGCAAAAGAAACCAACTGTGCAATGAATAACACACTCGCTGATGGATGAGGTAAATAGGAAATGCATAGTATGTGTGTCCGGCTTCAGGAACATTACTCTTGCACAATGCACAGATGAGTATGTGTTTTTCTTTACACACTGACTGAGTTAGCATGTTTTCATTACTAGCTTTTATATTTTTGGTCATGTTGGTTATTTATGGTTTTACTGCTCTGGATGATTCGCAGGTTCTTGTGCCACATTTATAATTAAAGGGGAGGGGGAATGAAAAGTGGGCATTCAGCCTGCTTCCATTTGAATCTTTTCTTTATTAGTTGATGGGATTGTATGCTGGGGCATTTTACAACATCCCTAAAACCACTCTGAGCAAACAACCTATACACAAAATCAGTGGCAAATAAGGCGAATCTGAAAACTGGATGCACGTGACCTATTTAGCTTTCCCTCACAGTCATTGCCAGGGTCCTGATATACCTTTCCCTCCCAGGGTGATCTCTAAGGCCCTTTCTGAGCCTGAGAGTCCCCCACTGTGATTGAGGTCCCAGGGGGGCCCCACTGAGATTGTTTAATCGGGACAAACTGCAAAGAATGGGAAAGATCATTCCCAAGACTGGTGGTTATCCTAATACTGAGCCCTGGTCTACACTGTGGGATGGAGGGGGCAAACATACGCAATTTCAGCTACGTGAATAGCGTAGCTGAAGTCGACGTATTCAGGTCGACTTATCTCAGCGTCTTCACGCCGCTGAGTTGCTCCCCCATTGACTCTACCTGCGCCTCTCGGTGCGGTAGAGCTCTGGAATTGACGGGAAATGCTTGGGGATCGATTTATAGTGTCTAGACAAGATGCAATAAATTGGTCCCTGAAAGATTGATTTCTATCTGGCGGGTAGTGTAGGCCTGGCCTTAGATTTACCAAGCCAGCAACAAAGCAGCTTCTACACCTTACTGGTTACCCAGAAGCCAAAACACAGTTCTCTTAAAACAATTCAGTCTTGGACTCCAACCCAGCCAAGTCAATATGATAGGATTACTGAAAATCTTTTTCACCATATAAAAAGTTCTACCTATCCCAAAGGATCGGACATATTGCCCGCCAGGTCAATGAATATTTCAGATCTTACCCAAATACACGCTTACAGCCAATTCTTATTAACTAAACTAAGATTTATTTGAAAAGAACAGAGTATAGTTTAAAAGATCATTATACATACAGATATGAATAAAGTTCATAAGAGAAACTGTGAGTTTTAGAGTTGCCACAGGTTCTTTCAGAATAAGCTCCATAGGTTATAGCCCAATGTCCAATAACTGGGTGATCATGATTGGAGATGGGGACCTCAGTCTTGCGACTCAAATTTCCCCAGCGGAAGCTGAAGCAGATATGAGATAATAGGATCAGGGCCCAAGAGTTCCTTTTATAATTCTCTTGCAGCCTCTTGACAGCAGGTGAATAATAGGTGAAGCATTGTGGCTTTGAGGTAGAACTTCTATTTCCTCAGCATCACTGATAATTAGCTACTTTCATCAGCATAAGGCAACTGCCCATCTCCCGCCATTTACAAGGAGTTTATTAAATACTTAAAAGAGAAATGAAGACAATGATATTACTACATTCACAGTTCATCTAAATGTTAATAGTCCCTTTTGATCTTTGAATCAATGTTTGATCTTTGAATCAATGAAACATAGTGACAGACAGGAGCTGTCTGGTTACATTGTTAACATCTAACAAGATATAGGTAAACATAGACTAGTACAATCACTATCTTTTCCCAGTTCTTTAACAATACAAGTCTACATTTCAAAGCTGCCATCTATCTAACATGGCTTTGCTAGCTATTTATAAGAAATATCCCTAATTACCATTTATGTACTTTCCTAATATGTCTTTAAAGGTAGAATTTGGGTCATTTAGCCTGCAAGTTGCTTAACCGTTTCTGGCTCAGTGTCACACCCACCTTTACCCCTTTTAACTTCATTAGTCTCCCAGAATATGGTGTTCATTGCTGAAAGAGGTGTGTTTTACATTGATGTAAAATTCTGGAGGAGACAAGGCACAGGTAGTTTCCATCTTGATGGAGCTAGGCGAGGTAAACCCTGGATGAGGGGGTGGAATAGGATTGACCTTGATTAGCTACCTCAAGTTAAAAAAAACAGGGCCTTATCTCTGTAGGATTTTACATTATTAACAATAATAATGTAAGTACCATAGTGCTTAAGAACCCCATCTTCAGTTTCAAAACACACCTACCTTGTGCAATGAGAAGAACATAGCACAATCGACTTCACCTCGGTAACCCTTTTTCCAGTTACTATAGTTAATGGCCTCAGAGTCAGCCAGCATTCCCCTGTGTGGCGGACAGTTGATGGGTGAAGGAGGTAACTGGAGACGGTTGATGGGTGAAGGAGGTAACTTCCCCTCAGGCTCTCACCCTTTGCTGGGCTTTATGCCAGCTCAGGACGAAGATTTGCCTGGCCCACTAGATACCAAGGGCCTGGTTTGTACTGGGGTTACACTAGCATAAGACTGGCATGAGACAGTGATATAAGTCAAGCCCTTAGTTTTAAAACCTAGTTAGAAAGAGTGCTTGAGGTGAGTTCCGACAATCTTTAGGAAACTGCACAGATTGAGGTGTGCCATCCTGGCCTATCTAATTCAGCACTGAATAAGTTTTAAAATTTGCTCTTCAATATGTGGCCTTCCGGAGAGACGTCCTCTTTCCCTGTGGTACGCAGCCACAGTTGCGATGAGTGGAGATGCTGATGCCCTACTTCTCTCACTTTAATAGAGAAGGGGCTGTTGGCTGGGTGCAAGGCTCTGGAACGTCCTTCTGTTCCTAGTCTGAAATAACCCAGATTTGCTGATTTGGGACACACATGAGGATCTATTTGTTCTACCCAGCCTCAGAGAAGAGTTTGGCCAGTTCTCCACTCTGCCCTGTTTGCTGTTGTGTTACCGTTTGTATTTAGAGCTTGGTGGAAGGGGTAAGATGACATTAATATTTGACTTCGGAGTTTTTGTTAATTGGCCTGGTGCTGTCAGGTCCTGCGTACATGTGCTTTCTAAATGGAAGGAAAATCAGTAGACTCTTGTACACAGTCCTGTCCTACCTCTTGCCAAGCTCTTTGAAATAAACCTTGTTTAGAGTCTCTTGGGTGTGCTTTGATAGCTATGTTTTAGGTGTTTTTCTATGTCTCATATTTAAAAAACACCATTTCCCAGTAACTTTAAATAGAGTCTTATACACTCGTTGATGTTATAGTGGTTTTCTGGTTTTTGTCTCAAGAGACAGCCTCCAAGTATCTCCAAATAGATGAATACAGTTCTGCCTCCCCTTTATTAGAAATTCTTATTAGGTGCACAGTCTTGGTTTGACCTTTGTATGCTCACTTACAACAGGTTTTGGGGTGTGTGTGTGTGTGTGCATAAAAAGGATACACTTCAGTTTTTTTGTGGGCGTGCACACACATTCTTTCCATCATTAGAAGTATAAATATCCATTTCCACAAGTAGATTTAGAAAGTGTATTCAATCCTAAACTCAGTCAGGGCTTGATACATTATGAAGAGATACTTCATTGTAAGATTCTCTTGGCATTTCCAATCTCTCTTCTTTGCATGTTGCTGCTGAATGAGCTGCTGTTCACAAAATCATTTAGCAGTGCAGGCCTGTGACTGGCGCTTCTTAGTGCTATTATAATAAATACTGTTGCTGATATTTTCCTGTTGTCTGACCAGCTAGATCACATACTAAGGAAAAAACAACAACCTCAATTGGTCTTTTCCCCACTGAGGGAGAAATGTGTGTTTCTCTTCTTTCCTCTGGTGCCCAGTGAATACTACAATGGACAATGAAAACATGCCTCAGGCTAATTTAGTCTCTGGGCCAAGTGGTAACTGGGTTTTAAAACAGCTTTGCTTGTCTTGTGAATGTGTTATCTGCTTATAGTCTGCAATCAGCTTATGAAAGCTGAGCTGCATTATGCTGAGGCAAGGTCTGCGGCAGTTTTTAGCAGTACTTGTTGGAAGTGGTTAGACCTCAGAAATCTGTGCCATAGTGTAGGCCCAAGAATTGCAGTGTGTTGAAATTCCACCATACTTCTGATGTGGGGGCAGAGGAGAGAGACCATTTCCCCCTCCCCTCCCCGCCCGCCTCCACTGCTAAGGACTCCCAACCTCTCTTGTTTAGAAATCCCTGTGCTTTGGAACAGCTCTGTGGTTCTTGTTTCCTACCAATTTCCTTATTCTCTTCTGTGTTTCTTCCCTTCTCATCATTTCTTTTTCTATATTTCATTTTTTTCTGGTACTGCTCCTTCATTTTTTCTCTCTCTCACCTTTATCTCAGTTCACTTCCTCTCTTTTCTCTGTTCGTGTTTATTAAATAAAACTTCAAAGCAACCCCTCCAAATTACAGTCACAACAGCGGGGCAGTGCACAGAGGCAAAAAGGAAACAGCCAACCCCTACCCCCCCAACTTTTTGTCCTGAGAACTAAAAGGTTAATTTACTGATTTCCATTTTGCCAGATTCATCTGTTTTTTCTCAGACGTTTTTAGCAGCTGAATGACTGTACAAATAGCTTGAACTAAAGTTTCAGGTGAGCCATCCTGTGCCTGGAAACAGACCAAATAGCAACTACTGCATTAACAACTGTGAGGATCTGGAGGAAAATACATGGCAAATGTCTGTCCTTCCTTATCTAGGTAGATGCTGAATCCCCTCGCGTCTGAAAACTCCAAAAGCCGGTTGTCTATGAGTCTGGCCACATGACATCAGACCTCTGAGTTTTGAGGCCAACAGATCCTTTCTCTCCCTCTGCAACCACTGTCTTGTGCTTCGTCTCTCACACTGCTCACTGGCAGCCAGACCTTTGTAGTGCACCAAGGGACTGGGATAGAACACGGGAACCAGCTGTGGCAGTGGTGAATGGGAGAAAGCATGTGGCCTCTAGTGGCCCCTGCAGCTTCTTATTACAAGCCACAGGGATGGGCGTGACAGGATCCTCCTACCTCTCTTCTGGCTGGGAATTGCAACTATAAGGAAGGCGCAGGGGCCAATTAGTTTAAAGCATTTTCCATAATTACTCCTCAACACTGGTATGTTGAAATCATGAATATCCAGTTCTGTCAGAGAGGTCAGTAGTTATAATCCAAATATCTTCGATGGGAAAAACTCTCCAACTAGAGATCTTGTCTCTCCACTTATAAAGCTGTTTCCCTGTGGTGCTAGATAAATGAGAAGGTGGCACAGATTCTAGACAAACAAGTTATTCCTGGGACTGGTTGTACTTCTGTGATTTATCTTTAAGGGCTTTCCTGCCTGTCTTTGTTCTGGTAAGTTTTTCCTTTGATATGAAGTACCATGAATCACAGCTGAGCAGTTCTTGGAATCGTCCAAACAAAAGACTTGATTATTCCAAACGGGCCCAAGTGGTTTGTGGTGATGGTTGTGTTTTAATAACAGCTTCCTCCTCACCAGCAGTAGCAATGACACAACTTGTTGAGTCATCTCGTTATATGAAACATCTTCTCCAAAAAAAAGAATTCTAACTCGATATCTCTTGATGAGATTACAAGGTTGGTCGATAAAGGTGATAGTGCTGAAGCAATGTACTTAGATTCCTGTAATGCATTTGACTTGGTACTGCATGACATTTTGATTAAAAAATTAGAAAGTTATAAAATTGGCATGAAACACATTAAATGGATTAAAAGCTGGCTAATGGATAGGTGTCAAAATGTAACTATAAATGGGGAATCATCGCCAAATGGGTATGTTTCAGAGATCAGTTCTTGGCCTGACTTTATTTAACATTTTTACCAGTGACCTGGAAGAAAACATAAAATCATCACAGATAAAGTTTGCAGATGGCACAAAAATTTGGGGATTGATAAATAATGAAGAACATGGGTCATTATTATAGAGCCATCTTGATTGCTTGTTGAGCTGGGCACAAGCAAACAATATGCATTTTAATACAGCTAAATGTAAATGTATACGTCTAGGAACAAAGTATGTAAGCCACACTTACAGGATGGGGGATTTTATCTGGGGAAACTGTGACTCTGACAGAGATTTGGGGGTTGTGGTGGATAATCATCTGAACACGGGACATGCTGAACAGTGGAATAAAGTAGCCAAAAGGGCTGATGTAGCGCTGGGATGCATAAATGGGAATCTTGAGAAGGAGCAGAGAAGTTATTTTACCTCTGTATTTGGCACTGATGTGACGACTTCTGGAATCCTGTGTCCAGTTCTGGTGCTCACAATTCAAGAAGGATGTTGATAAAGGTTCAGAGAAGAGCCATGAAAATGATTAAAGGATTAGAAAACCTGCTTTTATAGTGGTAGCCACAAGGAGCTCAATCTATTTAACTTAACCAAAACAAAAAAAAGGTTATGGGATGACTTGATTACAGTCTATAAGTAGCTATATGGGGAAGAAATATTTAATAATGGGCTCTTCAGCCTAGCTGGGAAAGGTGTAACACAAGTTGAAGCTAGAGAAATTCAGATTGTAAATAAATTGTAAATTTTTAACGGTGAGAAAAATTAACCACTTGAACAATTTACCAAGGGTTGTGGAGGATTCTCCATCACAGGCAGTTTTAATATCAAGGTTGGATGTGTTTCTAAAAGCTACGCTTTAGGAATTTGGGCGGGGGGGCGGATTTTATTGTGTTATACAGAAGGCTAGACTGGAGGATCACAATGGTCCCTTCTGTCCTTGGAGTCTATGAATGTATGAAATGGTGGAAGATTCAGCCAGTTGAGCAATCTCAACTGGGAACTCTTGCGTGCTTCATGCTGTATATGAGTGGACATTTGTGTATAGGGTGGCCACTCTCACATTCTCAGAATACCAGACATTTCAGTACTTCTGGGAATGGGGAGGCGGCCGCCTCTGCTAGCATGTGCATGCAAGGTCATGCTTCCTGGAGAACCTCACCTTGAGGAGTGTGCCACACCAGTCATGCTGTATGCTCATTAGGATAGTGCCCCTTCTTCGATGCCAGACAAAGCCATGTCCAGTTTTGTCTCAGTCCTGGATGGGGAACAAACCATCCCAAAAGGGAACTGTGGTTTAAAATCAGACAAGTGGCCTCCCTACTTGTGAATCATTCGCTCTTATACATATTGATTTCAACATGTTTCAGAATATTGGACTCCTGGATAAATAATTTAAAAATATAATCTGTTAGAACTTGGGGGATATGTGTTGGTCAACCAGTGAATGCCATATTTGTTTTGCAAATGTCGTGTTGTATTTCAATCACCATTTGCAGTGTAACCTGTAGCATGGCTTTGAATGTTCGTTTGTAGTGGGAACTTAACACCATAGAGCAGTGGTTGTCAAACTGTGATACGCGCACCCCCAGGGGTGCATGAGACCCCAGCACCGCCGCCGATCCCGCCTGGGAGACCGCCGATATCCCGGGCGGGTTATTTAAGTACCGCTGAAATGCCGCCGCGGAAAGCGGAAGCTTTCACTTTCCGCAATGGCATTTCGGCGGACATACCCCTGGGGGGCCGCAGGACTTTTTCCTCAGCGAGAAGGGGCCGCCGAGGAAAAAGTTTGAAGACCCCTGCCATAGAGGACAGGCTGAGTCTAGGAAGCTGTGACAAGCGTAATTAAAGGCCATCAGCACTAACTGGCTTATACCCCCATGGAACAATGGGTTTGCTCTGAGCAGTGCCATTGACTTTGGACAACTCTCTGCCTAGAAACTTGGTGAAGAGGGATGTTGGAACCTGGAGATTCCCTTGCAGAACTGCAAGAAACCTGTCAGAGACTGTCTTTAAAACTGGAATGCTCTGTATGCAAATGAAGCCATCCTCCTGCCAGAAGCAAGGATAGTCAGGCCAAGGAAGGTCAGATTGCCTGGCCTAAAGGACCGAGCCCGAGGCCAGGACTCTCAAGGGTCGTGAGGCCATTGTGGGGGAATTATGTTTGTGGAAAACAACAGATTTGTAATTCTTGTGTTTTTTAAGAATAAAGTGTGTGTGTCTGAATCAGACCTTCTTTGGCCATGTGAACTCTAGGAGGAATGTGGGGACTCCAGAGGATTGTGGCACTGGTTCTAGGGTCTAGGCTGTTGAACAGAGGGATTCCACTGCCTAACGAGGGTGTCAGACATAGAGTCTACACTTGAGAGCATGCCTGAGAAACCCGTAGCTAGGTACAGTGACCAGTCACTATCCGGACCCAGGGGGCTTAGAAGCATGTGGGATTGAGTGGATGAATCCACCCACAGCAGACTGGTGTCCGTCCAAAGCATGTGACAGGGCCAGGTTGTGGCAGGGAGAGAAACGCAAACTCAGGAATTGCAAACCCAGTCACTCTCCCTACAGAAGAAGCCAATCCCCGAAACCAAACATTCTCCAACTCCATTCTCATCATAACAAAAATCCAAACTTCAAACATTACTGCACAGAAGTAGTGTTCAGACATAGGAGCTCTCTGGTCTGCAACCATCAGAGGGCAACAGGGCCACAGACACAGTAGTAATATTGGTACTGTAGCTTAAATAGCAGGATTTAGCCACTTCAGGGTGCCATGATTGCACAAGAAGCTCTGTTCCTTCCTCCTGTGGAAGGCAATGGTGAAACTCCCATATTTTGGGAGAACCGACAGACATGGTGTCTTCCTAAATAGCTACCAGAGGACATTTTAGGGAGGTCAGAGTTCTTCCAATTTGTCTTTGACCCTCTGGTTTCCTATCCTCTGCTGATTGGTGGAGCTGTGGGTGCATCATGTGAAGGGCAAAATGTGATAAATTCCTAACGCCCTCTGGCGACTTTTAGGCTTGCGCCTCCAGCTATGGAATTTGTTCCCCCACACGGTGGGGCGGCTTCGGTGATCCTGGGTGAAGAGGAGCACGCACCCTGCTCAGGGCTTGGATTCTGCACACTCGAGCTACCTGCTGCGAGTTACTCTCCCCCTCTTTCTGTCCTGTCTCTGGCAGGTCTATAACCTGACTCAGGAGTTCTTTCAACGTGGTAAACCTGTCAATGCTGAGAGCCAGAATAGTGTGGGCGTCTTCACACGGGATGTGGTGCGCAAACGCATCAAAGCCGATCCAGATGACTCGGAGACCACCAGGAGGCTAAAACTAGCCATGATCCAGCAATATCTTAAGGTATGTTTAAAAAGGCAGCACAATCATGGGACATTAGAAAACTGGCTAAGAGTTATGTCCTGTCGCTAGGGAATTACATATATTTGTCGTCTTTGCAGCTGGGATATTTCTGGCTCATATATTAACTTTTCCTCATAAGCTGGACATCTCCACAATGGGCTGGCAAGTTATGAGACGTTTTATCAGTTCAGTTAAATTCTTCTGTGTGGTGTTATAACATTCGCTCCTCTATCCTGCCACTTACCAGCCAAAGACAGCACACTGCCAACTCCCCTTAGGAACGGGTACCTTTTTGCTCCATACCTTGGACCATGAGCTGCAGGCAGAGTGCTTTTTATCCCCTTTTGCCTTTCTCCAGAGCTTGGAAACCAGGAAAATTGACTCTGACAATACAATGCTGTTGGGGCAGTCCCTGAAAAATAAATCCCAAAGCCTCTTACCATTCATTTGAAAGGGGAGAGAGAATCAAATCGAAGGTAAACTGTGTTCATTAGTACTGCCACGCTACTTGCCACGGAGATCCTGCTTTCTCTGTATCTTATCTTGAGGCCGGGACGTGTGCAGCACCAAGCACTCAACACAGAATAAACATTAATAATTTGGCAGTTTGTACTTTGAAATTGTAATGTGAATTCAAGGAATTGTGAAGGAAGGCAGGGTTATGAAGGAAGGCATGCACAACTCTCTTGTGCAGTAGGTAAGTATACATATCCCCAGTTTACCTATGGGAAACTGAGGCAAAGAGAGACCTAAAATCACACAAGGAGTCTGACAGCTGCTGTGACACTCTTCCTTCTGAGTCATTACTGAATCAGTAATAGCCACTCGTGGTCCTTAAAGAACCCAGGGCCTTTCTGGTAAGAAAATGGGTGTTAACACTGATGTCTTGGCCGAATTCCAATCTGGATAGTTGCATTTTGCCTCCCCAAGATTCCTTCTGTAATTTTGGTGCTGAATCCTTGTAATAACTTGCTTTTATTTATTTAGATTTGACAAAGTTTTTCCACCATACCCAGAACAACTTATACAACTACTACCTGTCCTCTAGCCCGAGATTGTCCTATAACCAGGGAAAGGAGAAGAGCAGAGACTTTAAAATCCATCAGGGACCTCCTTCTGCCAGTCTAATTGAGTTGATAGGCATTCAGATATTGCACTGATGAGTTGGCGCCCATGGAAAACTTTAGGCTAGATAAAGCACCTGTCGTTCTAAGTAGTATACAGGAAATTGCATACGAAAAACAGAACAAATCCCCAAATACAAATACTATAAACATTTACTGTATTACTGTATCTCTGAAAGTTGTCAAGGCTCTTTAGGTCTTTCAGGATGGATTATAAAATGATGGCAGACTCCCGAGCTGGGAGGTGGGCAGCATTTGCTGCAAGGGACATGTACTTAGGGGAAAGGCACGTTTAAATTTTGGGCCTAGATCTTGCAGCTGAACCCACACTGCTGCCTCTATGCCCGTGCAAAGCCTACTGAAGGCACTTAGCAGGAGCAGGGCCATAGGCTGTATTTTCTTCAAGGCACTTTCTATATCCTCTGTGCCTGTGAAGTGCTTTGTACAGCTTTGGCCCTTTTAAAATCATAACTTCACTGTGTGTGTCTGGCATCCCAGTCCACCTGAGTGTGCAGACGGTGTCTTGCAGTAACTAGGAGTGCAAAGCACAGTGTGTGGATATGTCCATGCTGAGAGGAGGCTGGGTCTGCCAAGCTTATAAACTACACTTAGAAAAGCCTAGGTAATGGGCGAAAAAGGCGAGATGGATCATTGTAATTTTCATGCTACATAAAACGCTGGTGAAAATGGTCATTGATGTGGAGAGATCAGATCCAGTGATTAGAAACCTAGAAAGAGAAGGTGAGAAGGACCTAGGGCCGCCATTCCCCAGGCCCCACTGGAAACGGATGACAAAAGGCAGGTCTAACATCCTCCCCTCAAACAGTAGGATCAATGCTAGAAATAGCTGTGCTTTCCAGTTTTGAAGGGGGTCCCCAAACCCTAGGCTTTGCTAATCAAAATACATATAAGATTGGCCTCCCAACCATACCATGTCTTCCCCTCCCGCATAATCGCTAGAACATGTCCTCTCAGCTGCAGATCATTAGCTAGTTGAATGCTAATGTTCATGGCGTGTTGAGATCTGCCTCCGAGGGGGTGGCTTTGAAACCCTTTCGTCGTACTAATCTTTCCTTATGGAATGGGAATCTGTCAATGTTGGCTAGTGAAAAAAGTGTTTAAATAAGCATGGCTTCAGCCTCAGTTTGAGCAGCACCTCATAGCTCATCTGTGTTCAGTGCTCCACCCCTTCTCTAGCAGAAAAGTTTAATGGGATTTTTACATGATCAGAAGTGGTTCACCATCATGCAGAAAATCTGAACTTCCCAGCAGTGCTGTAACACACTCAATCAATTGGTCCTTAGCGAGAGAGAGTTGGTAGGCAGTATAACAAGTGATCTGTTTTATCTAGCTCTTTGGCTCTCAGATGCTATGTCGGTAAATGTCAGTGTGGCCTAGCGCAAGGGACTGGAACTCAGGACTCCTGGGTTCTATTCCTGTCTCTGCCGTGAACTTGCACTATTCTGTCTGTGCTAGAGCGAGATGGATAGCTCTCTGGAAACTTGGTTTT
Organism: Dermatemys mawii; assembly: GCA_007922305.1. Taxonomy (NCBI): domain Eukaryota; kingdom Metazoa; phylum Chordata; order Testudines; family Dermatemydidae; genus Dermatemys; species Dermatemys mawii. Next base: position 5,406,088 of record ML677326.1, read on the forward strand.
GTGTTGCTTTCACTAGGTGGAGAGCTGTGAGAGCAGCTCCCATAGCATGGACGAGGTCTCGCTCAGCGAATTCGGAGAATGGACTGAAATCCCTGGGGCCCATCACGTCATTCCTTGTGGCTTTATCAAGATAGTGGAGATCCTGGCCCATTCCATTCCAGAGTCGGTCTTCCAGCTCCGCAAGCCGGTCAAGTGCATCCACTGGAACCAGTCGGTCAGGAAGGAGATTGAGCCTGTGGCCGACCACAACAGTGACCGCCCTGAGGAGGAGCAAGGCTACCACGTCTTTGTGGAGTGTGAGGACTGTGAGTTCATCCTCGCCGACCACGTCATTGTGACCGTATCGCTGGGGGTCCTGAAGAAGTACCATGAGAGCATGTTCTGCCCTGGCCTGCCTGAGGAGAAGGTGATGGCCATTCAGAAACTGGGCATTAGCACCACCGACAAAATCTTCCTAGAGTTTGAAGAACCCTTCTGGAGTCCTGAATGCAACAGCATCCAGTTCGTCTGGGAGGATGAAGCGGAGAGTGAGAGTTTGACTTACCCTGAGGAGCTGTGGTACAAGAAGATCTGCAGCTTTGATGTGCTCTACCCACCGGAGCGGTATGGCTATGTGCTGAGTGGCTGGATCTGCGGGGAGGAGGCTTTGATTATGGAGAAGTATGACGACGAAACTGTGGCTGAAACATGCACTGAGATGCTGCGTAAATTTACAGGTCAGCAATGCTCTCGTTCCTTTTGTTGGTGGAGAAGAAAGGGGGGACCGAGCGAAAGGAGATGCGGTGAAGTAGTCAATAGCTCTTTGGCTTTTTATTCCTTTTGAAAGGTGGTGCAAATGCTTTAGAAGCACCTGCTGCAGAGACGCACTGTATGTACTTGTCTAAGTGCCACTTCTGTCAAGGCTTGAGTGTGTTTTGAGACTCATTTATATAGAGATGATGACGATGAGCTGGAGCACACTACATCCAATGGTGGGCTGAGAGCAGTCAGACTCCAAATGCTTTTTAAAAAAATCCCCAAGATCATTTTATCAGCTTTAACAGTTACAGTGACGCACTGACAGCCGGGATTCCTGGGACCAGATCCTCAGCTGGTGTAAATCAGGATAGCTCCATTAAAGACAACGGGGTTACACCAGCTGAGACTAGCGGAGAGTCTGACATTTGGATTCTGTCTCTGACTCCCACTCATTGCATGTATAAGTCACATGGGACTAAATTTTCAAGAATGACCCACCCAGGCCTCACTTTTTCAGAGGCTCTGAGCACACTTGTAGTCAATGTTAGCTGCCGGTCGTTTATAGCAGTGAAAATCAGGGAGCACCCAAAAATGAAGGCACTCCAAATTAATGACCTTTTAGAAATTCAGACTGTCACAAGTCTGTTTGTCAGTTCTGCATTACCTGTCTAGCTTAGCTGAGGGAAGGGGGTATGTCTGTGAGGTTTAGCTCATTCATGCTGAAAAGCTCAGTGAGATCTGCAGAGGAACAGTGCTGTATAAATATGCAAATCATCACCAAGTCAGTGTGTTTCTAGAGGGGATGCCCAGGGATCAGTTCTTGTCCTGATGCTATTTAACATTTTTATCAGTGCCCTGGAAGGAAACATAAAATCATCACTGATAAAGTTTGCAGATGGCACAAAAATTGGGGGACTGGTAAATAATGAAGAGCTCAGCTCAGTGTTATATAGAGCAACGTAGATTGCTTGGTAAGCTGGGCACAACCAAACAATATGTATTTAAATACTGTTAAATGTAAATATATGCATCTAGGAACAAAGAATGCAGACCATACTTTCCCATACAATCCCCCATGGGGGATTCTATTCCAGGCGGCAGCGACTCTGAAAAAGATTCGGGGACCATGGTGGATAATCAGCTGAACTTGGACTCCCTGGCTGAAGCTGTGGTCTGAAGGGCTAATGTGATCCTGGGATGTATTAACAGGGGAATCTCGAGTAGAGAGGTTATTTTATCTCTGTATTTGGCACTGATGCGACCGCTGCTGGAACACTGTGTCCAGTTCTCGTGTCCTCAATTCAGCAATAATGTTGATACATTGGAGAGATTTCAGAGAAGAGCCACGCGAAAGATTAAAGGTTTAGAAAACATGCCTTACAGTGATAGACTCAGGGGAGCACAACCTGTTTAGCTTAACAAAGAGAAGGTTAAGGGATGTCTTGATTACAGTCTATAAGTACCTACATGGGGAAACATATTTGATAAGGGACTCTTCAGTGTAGCAAACAAAGGTATAACATAATCCAGTGACTGGAACAGCAGTGTCCAATACGTTCGCCACTGGCCACATGCGGCTCATAGGCTATGAATTGTGACTAATTCATGTGGCTTTTTTATAATGTGGCTTAATGTGGAGTATCTATATTTGCTGTGAAAGCCCTCTAGATTTTGCTGGCCTGTAATTCAATTGATGATTCCAGTAATTCACAAGGGGATGGCTGAAAAATGAGGTGTGCTCTAAAACTGATTAAAATAGGCTGCCTCTAGCCCATAGGCCTAGTTTGACTGTTGTATTTGGGATGGGAGGCCACTCCAGCCAGGCCAAAAGGGCCATGTGTGTGGCGGGGGGCAGAAGGGGGAAGAGATGTTCTTTCTCTCTCTCTCTCCCCACTTTCACTGGCCCTCTTCCCCCTCCTGGAGTGGTGGGCATTGCGGGCAGTGGTGCCGGTGCTGAGGGTGGCGGATGGGCCAGCTTAGTGGAGGAGCCATGTTTGCTGATGCTGTCTGCTGTGCTGACCTGACCGCGGGAGCGGCGGCCACTGTGACACCAGCTGCTGACGCTGGACTTGATACCCTTGTTTTCTGGTGCCTCCCGGTGCTGCTGTGGCTGCCTTCCTGCCAGGGCTGCCGCTGCCGCCGAGGGGACACCATTTGGTGGGCTCCTGCTTCCCCGCTGCACTGCACAGAGGCAGTGTGGGCTCCACCAGCACCACCAAACAGCTAGCACCCTGGGCTGCTGGGGAACGAGAGGGAGGAGAAAGTTGGGGGTTGGGGAGCTGCTGGCAGGGGCCCAGCTAGGTGCATTAAGTTAAATGCACCAAGCCTTGCCCCCTGACCATAGCGCCTCCCTATAAGGCTGGCCTGGTTTGGAGGGGCAATGCCCTCCTCTGCTCATGCAGTAGACCAGAGGTGGGCAAACTACAGCCCACGGGACCATCCTGCCAGACCCCTGAGCTCCTGGCTGGGAAGGCTAGCCCCCAGCCCCTCTACAGTTGTTATGCCACCATGCGGGCAGCGGGACTGTGAGCCCCTGCTGCTCTGAGCAGCATGGTAAGGGGGTGGGAAGCAGGGGGGTTGAATAAGAGGCAGGGAGTCCCGGTGGGCAGTCACGGGACAGAGAGCAGTTGGATAAGGTGGAGGTTTGCGGGGGAAGTCAGGGGATGGGGAACAGGGAGTGTTGGATAGGGGTGAGAGTTCCAGAGGAGGCCTGTCAGGGACACGGGTGTGGATAGGGGTCAGTGTAGTCAGGGGACAAGGAGCACGGGGGAGGGGGAGTTGAATAGGGGGTGGAGTTCTGGGGGGCAGGTAGGGTTGGGGGTACTGGGTGGGGGCAGTCAGGGGACAAGGAGCGGGTGGGAGGGGTGAGGGATGGGAAGTGGGAGGGGGTGGATAGAGGGCAGGGGCCAGGCTGTTTGGGGAGGCACAACCTTCTCTACCTGGCCCTCCATACAGTTTCACACCTTGCTGTGGCCCTCGGGCCAATTAGTTTGCCCACCCCTGCTTTATACAGTCTGAGGTCTTGTACCCCTTGCTGTGTTGAGTAAGCTCTCACTGTTAAGAACTGGGATCTCTGGGAGCCTATGGCCAAGGCACTCACTCAGCTATGCAGCGTTTTTCTAATGCCGATGCATGCTGTATTAAATCTACAATGTCCCTGAGAAATATGCTTTTTCTTTCTGAATCCTATATGCTTCAGCTTTTAGACTTCCACATTGTTTACAAGTGCAGAATCATAGGCTATCAGGGTTGGAAGGGACCTCAGGAGGTCATCTAGTCCAACCCCCTGCTCAAAGCAGGACCAATCCCCAGTTTTTTTCCCTAGATCCCTAAATAGCCCCCTCTAGGATTGACCTTACAACCCTTGACTTAGCAGGCTCAAACCACTGAGCTATCCCCTCCCCCTGCAATAATGTACAACGTGTGTGGGGTTCAAAAAGATATTCAAAGCTACAGCTGAAGAGCTCGACTCAGTCTTCAGGGACTCTTGGATCCTGATCTGTATTTTGTGGGTGGCTCCTAACTCCACAATGTAGCAAAGTGTTTGATATAAAGCCCACTGATGTGAATGAGACTTTCCTTAAACTATATTGAGCCCTAAATCCCCAGATCAGAATAACACCCAACTTTCTGAGGAAGTTAGCTCTAGACCCATTTCTGGGAGAAACTGATCCAGAGGAAGTAAATCAGCTCTGCCTACTCACTCTTAAACAAGTTACAAGTCTGACTGACTCTGCAAAACACACAGACAAAACTCCACTCGATTTCAGAGGGAGTTACTTACTTATGTGCATGCACACACATTCATCCCTCACCAGGCCCTCAAACTATGATACCCTGGTTTATGTATTGTAAATCCACATACCCTTGCCTCATAACTAGTAGTATGAAAATAGAACAGAGAGAGGCTGGTTTGGGTTCCATGGATTCCCCCTCCATAGATTCAGGAATTTGAATCCTGATGGTGTAATATCGGGTACACTCTGTGACGCTTCCCAGGAGTACTCGGGGTTGGGAGTCACCTCCCTGCCACCTGCCCTGAGCATGAGGGAGCCTTGTCTGTGCCTGTCAGAGGTCAGAGCGCAGACGCCACCAGCCACAGGCAGCAGGAGCATCCTTAGCCTAACCAGGCTCTGTCGTCCCTTTGCAGGTTAGTGATAGATACACGCCAGTCCCTGAGTCCTCTGAGCATCTGCTGGAGTATCCAGCCCCGATGCACTGGGCGCTCACAGAATTCCCAGATCCACTACTCCCAAGGGAACAGTATCACTGTCCTATTGGTGTCTCCTCAGATCACTGCTCCACTTAACACAGCCCTTAGATATGTTTGTAGTGTGAACGGGAATATGTTTATTTGACAGGGAAAAGTGATCGGAGAAGAAGTAAGTAGGATTAATGGAAGAAATGATTACAGATAAAATACACACATTCTAGAGCCTAATCTCATAACTAGCAAGTTATCCTCCTGTTAACTAAGGTGGTGTTCACCCAAAGTTCTTCTCACAGTGTTTTTCAACTCGATGGCTGAACACCTACCTTTTGTAAGACCAAGCCCACTGGCAGCTTGTCTCCCCAGATGGAAGATGCCGAGGGGTCTCTCTGTTGCACTCCTCCATGTAGCAGACAAGTCCTTTGCTCTTCACCGGTAAACTGACTTCTCCCCCCGCCGTTCACTTCTTCCAATTAATTTCTTATGAAGTTCCTGCAATTCCCTTGTTAGCATTTGACTCAGTACGTCAACAGACTCCTGTTGTAAAACACACAATACACAATGCTCAGCATTTAAGAACATAATTTGCAGTATATATGCATGTCTCCTTACATATTATCTGCTCAGACATTTTGCAAAGATTAGGATGAGCAGTGTGACAGGCTTTCAGTAGAGACCTGAAGTGATATTCTTTGGTGGAGCGTTATGTAAATACCACACCCAGGGTATACCTCTAACCCTTATGCATCCCTCTGCCAGATGGCATCAGGAGATCTTAGAGTCCCATGCTCCTGTGTTGGTGACAGAAAAAGTCTTTGCACAACCATCATCTCTCTATCTGAGTAGCGCATTTGTGAGCCTTTCTTAGGGGTTTCCACATCAGTGCATTTATTTGATCTGTGGACAAACCGAATATCCAGCTATCTGTAAAAAAAAAAAAAAAAAAAAGGGTTGTATGAGTATCCTGTTGGATGAGTTTCTTGATAGATTTTCAACTGACTTTTGCTTCCCTGCCAGGCTGAGGTAGTGTTCCTAATTGGTTTTCTTCCTCTCCAAGGGAGCACTGCAACACTGTGGCTTGGAGACTCTGTCTTGCATGTTCCTATTTCCCCTCAAATGGAGCCTCCCTCTATCAGTCTGCAGTGACTGGCCAGGTGGAAGTTAAAAGACACCGTAGGATTTTTATTGCAAAGTTGAAGGATAGTCTGTTTCTTGGCCAGCATTCCCCACCCCCAACAATTTCTCACCCAAAATGTAACAGGTTTCTAATATTAAAAGTGGCATGAATGCTACAGTCAAATGCATAATAGGTACTGCTGTTTACCTCCCCCTCCACTGTACTGCGAAGAGGAGGATGGTCTGGGCACAAACACAGGGCTGAGAGTGATCACAGGCAAGTCACTTTATCTCTCTGTGCTTCAGTTTCCAGTTAGTGATATGGGAATGATGCTGCTTCAATAACAGGAAGATGAAGCTTAATTCATTCGGGTATTTTTGGAGATCTTCAAAAAGGAAATACAAAGTTGTTGGTTTTTTTCACAAGTGCCCAAGTCATTGCTTTGTTAAGCACACTGACTTTATATAACTGCCGTACAGGCTAGCGACACCCCAAATTCTCTTCCTTTCACAAATTCAGTAGCTCCCTGGCTTCTGTAATATGTCTGCATACTCCCTAACACCCTCTGAATTATCTCTTTCTAATCTCTGTCCCTGCTTTTGTATGATTCTCAATTTAAAATTCAGCCCTTGTTGTAAGGGCAGCGTCATGTTCCCAACGTTATCAACTTCTTATTATTGTTCTGTTATGTATTGACGCCTGCACCTAAAGGCCTCTGGGCACCTTGACAATATCAAATGAGAACATGCACCCTTTTACAATGTGAGGGCAACAAAGGCTCATTCTCACCATCTCCTCTTATTTGGATTGGCACTGTACAATACATTGTGTGATTTTTGTGTAAGTGCTTTGGAATGTGCTCTGTAAGAAGCCTTTAGAGTACAACAGTATTTGCATTGTGTTATGGCACTTGCCATATGTTCTCTTGGACTTATGCTCAGCCTTTTGAAAATAAAATGTGACAGCAGTTTCCTTGACAAATCCGATATCTTAAAATGTGGCTTCCTATTTCTGCACAGCTCAGACACTTATCACGCTTTTCATTTCAAACCCAGGTCATTGCCTGTAACCGTTGCTGGTCCTGCTCCTAATTTTCCTGGAAGAGCATATTTTTAATTCCTCTCTTTTATCCTTGAAATTTTACTAAAACCTACAAATGGCTGCATATATGTTCCTTGACTCAAGGGTTCAAGAATAAAGGTCTTGCTTATTTGTCCACCTGTACTGTTCTTTAGTCCTGTTGGTTATCAGTTCAATAATACCACTATGTCACAAGATACACTTCTGTGAAGAAACTTTCTGTTGTCCTCCCACCTAATATTCTTACAGCGTTGTAAGCATACAAAAGGTGAGTGGTAACCAGAGGAATAACCAGCCCCTGTCCTCAAGAGAACTATTTTAAGCTTGTTACATATGGTTGTCAGGCTCTTTATGGTTAGGCGCTTATCGTTGTATTTTAAAAATGTGAAGAAAAAGCTCACAGCGTGGGCAGGTTGCTGAGCTCCCTGGTGGTCGCATCCCATGCCTTTGGCACATCGATGTTGCAGCCGCTTTTCTTTGGACTGTTTTCTCTCCTTTGGTTTTGATCTAGGGAATCCAAACATTCCGAAACCTCGCCGCATCCTGCGGTCCTCGTGGGGCAGCAATCCCAACTTCCGAGGATCCTATTCTTACACCCAGGTTGGGTCTAGCGGGGCTGATGTGGAGAAACTTGCTAAGCCACTGCCTTATACGGAAAGCTCCAAGACGGTTGTAAGTATTGAACACTAGGATGGAGAAAGAGCTGATTTGGCTGTGACTTTATTAAGGGAAGTTGCTATTTTCCAGCTTGCTAGATTCCATGGTTTGGAACCTACTTTTGATACAATATTTATACTGGTGCTGGCAGTTCTTTGTTTCTTTTACCTCCTGGAAATCTGCCCTCAATATTTTAAACCTGTTCTTGGGATGGTTTCATTTGGAGAGGTTTCGCCTCCCTGCTTCACCTGCCTGTTCTTTTTGCTGCTGCTTTTGGGGATGGCTTGGGGACACTGAGCAGGCAGAGGCATCTTCAGACATTTGCTCCCCAACAGCCAGGGCAGGCATCTGTAAAAGAGAATGTCAGGTTGGTTGTGATTGGCTAATGTGTTTTTAAACGCTACTTTCTCTGTCTATGCTAGATGCAAAGTCCTGTTTGAAATGATAGGTGTTAAATAGAGATAGTTTACTCATTTTAAAACACAGCGTTTTTTTCGTAGCGTTCCTGGGAAGCAGTGACTCCGAAAAACATTTGGGGTCATGCTGGATGTGCTCCCCAGTCTGAGGCTGTGGCCAAAAGAGCTAATGTGATCCTGGGATGCATAAACAGGGGACTCTTTTGACGAGGAGCAGAGAGGTTATGTTACCTCTGTATTTGGTTCAGAGCAAATGCTGCTGGAATCCTGTGTGCAGTTCTGGTGTCCATAGTTCAAAGAAGGATGTTGGTCATTTGGAGAGGGTTCAGAGAAAAGCCACGAGAATTATTAAAGGATTAGGAAAAAAACATGTTTTATAGTGATAGATTGAGTTCTGTGAGCCTATTTAGCTTAACAAAGACAAGGTTAGGGGGTGACTTAATTACAGTCTGTAAGTATCTACATGGGGAAAAAGTGTTAATAATAAAGGGTACTTCAGTCTAATAGATAAAGATGTAATAAGAACATAAGAACATAAGACCACTATCACAGTGGTCCCCTCTGGCCTTAGAATCTGTGCATCTATCAATGAATGTTAAACGTGGCCTCGGTTGTGAGTTATGCTGAGGGCTAATTCAGAATATGCCGGAGCAATGTATGGAGAACTCCTTCTGTGGCGGTGCAGGTACGTTAAAGAGATCCTACCCCTTGCTGTGATGCTCATGCATTGGGAGTTCGTCTGTGTGATAAAATGTTCTTCTCAGGCAGTCCCAGTTCTTTGAATGTAGCGCTAAGACGACACGTGAGGTGTTAGCTATGTCTGTGCAATTTCCCAGGATACTTGCTTTGTCTCAGGATCTAGGCCCCCTTCCTAGAGAGATGTGACCTGTCCATCCGACTTCTGTGATCCTGAATTTTCTTTTGGCTACACATTATTTTTGTATAATTATGAGGGGTAGAGGTGCCTGTTAAAAGAAGTAGTTGAGATTTTGAATCATTTAAATTCTGTGAACACCTCCTGTGGAATTTACCACTTCAGAGCCCATGTAGCCTTTCCCCCTTTCATCTCTCTCATATGTGTGGGGGGATTTAATTAATGAAATCTCTGGATGAACCAGAGCTGTTTCAGATGCAATCCCCTTAACAAGCACATACATACTGTGGTGAGAGACGCTATAAAACAGAGAGAGATGCCGCTATTTCTAAGTCCAGGGATATGGTGGCTTTGAGACAGGCGTGGGCAAACTTTTTGGCCCAAGGGCCACATGTGAGTTGCAAAACTGTATGAAGGACCAGATAGGGAAGGCTGTACCACCCCAAACAGCCTGGCCCCGCCCCCTATCCAACACCTGCCACTTTCCACCAACTGACTGCCCCCCTCAGAACGCCCAACCCCTCTACCCTCCCACTCCTTGTCCCCTGATTGCCCCCTCCAGAGACACCCCCCCGCAACTACCCCCTTGGGACCCCACCCTATCTCCCCCCTCCATTCCTTGTCCCCTGACCATCCCCTCCTGAGACCCCCCCACCCTAATTTCCCCCCCAGGATCCCACCCCTGACCTCCCTGACCCCTATCCACACCCCCGCCCCCAGACAGCCCCTTCCCAGGACCCCCACACCTATCCAACCCCCCTGCTCCCTGTCCCCTGACTGCCCCCCAGAACCTCCTGCCCCTTATCCAACTCTCCGGCCCCCTTACCATGTTGCT